>JBBBDQ010000551.1:2695000-3402500 GCA_037127315.1 Ascarosepion bandense | reverse complement strand
GGGCTCTATAGCCTTGGCTGCCAACCACTCTATTGCAGAAAGCAATGGCAACCTAATGTCCAGTCAGTCATGTCTCTTTCGAGACATGATTGCCCAATACTTGTATTACGTATGCCATTTAACTGACTGACTATTCATTAATAGATAGATAGAAAATATCTGACACAGATGAAGAATCTTAGGTTGCTTCTTTCTTTATATATATAACCATTTGCAGAAAGTCATGTTTCGCTGCATCACAGCTCATAAGTACGGTTAGACATCCGATTGCTTCTAGACAGGATTGAAACCCGACTGAAATGATATTACTCGATGATTATACCTCTAAGCTATAGGCGATCGGTGGAGGAAGCCGGATCTTAGCGTGTTATATACAACATAAACTCATACCAGTTGCCAAGAATGTTCAAATTTATTACTGAATGAACGATGAGTAAATGCTTCAGTAGCAACTGTTTTTTAAATCTGCTGCTTTTCCATAGTGCACGATTGGCATGCGTGAGCGTATATATATATATATATATATATATATATATATATAGAGTGTGTGTGTGTGTGTGTGTGTGTGTGTCGAGGCAGCAGATAATATTCTAAACATATACTGTTAAATATAAGAGACAATGAATGTCTCTTATATTTAATAGTATATTTTTATAAAGGATAACATATTTGCAGGGCCTGATCAGGTGGTTGACGGAACGGGGGTTGACAGGAGTAACTGGAGCAAACATACTAGGAGCCACAAGGGATAGGGAGACGTGGAGCACCATGATCGCCCACGTTCTGAAATTATATATATTTGTCGTGTATTTATTTATTTTTCTATCTCAGTCTGTTTGGCATATACTTTCCAATGAATGTTATTCTCTGCTCTCTCTCTGTCTCTCTCTCTCTTCTCTGTCTCGCACTCTCTCAATCTCTCTCTCTCTGTCTCTGTCTCTCTCTTCATTCTGACATTATTAACCTATGAAGTACACTAATATTGAATCACCCCGCCTGTAAAGAACTTAAAATGTAACCTACGAACCATTCAGTGCGCAGAATGAATTCCTACAGGCGAAAGAAATAATTCCACAGATAGCATTTATCTACGTTTCCTGAACGTTTATAGACACCAAATGTTTGATATGTACATTGATGATGCGTTTCAGACGTGCTGCTTGCAATATTGCAGGCAAACCAGAACAACTATTAACATACGAAATGAAAGGCATAACTAACTATTTTGGCGTCTTTATATGAAAAAAGGGAATTTATATACGGAAACATACTCTATGGAACAGTCTTATTATATATAATACTTGTACTCTTGAATTATGGATGTGCGTTGTGGTGCAGTGGATATCAACTCGGAACGAGAAATCGGAATACCGAGTTCGAATTCCAGTTGAATTCCTTGCATTCACTTGCATTCACTTACCCTTCCCTCCAGTTATGAGTTAAGTAATAAGACAGATTGGGTTCTATCGCCTTGACTGGCAACCAATCTACCGGCAACCTATTGTGGGATGATAATCTGTCCAGTGAGTTATGTCTCTTTCGAGACATGTTCACCCAAGTGTGTATCACGTACGGCACTTATTGACTGACTATTGAATTTCCGAGTAAATAAATATGGGACCTTATATATATATATATATATATATATATAAAAACATAAATTGGCATGTAGTCAAAATCTCAAATGAGTTCCTAGAAATATTACTATTTCGTTTCTGTGACCTCTTAATTTTTGACTTCGTTATATATATATATATATATATATATATATATGTAAACGACTTATTACGCGACATAGCTTTCTGCCATGTGGAGTTTACAGGCGATTTGCATAAACTAATTGTACTGTTTTTTTAAGAACGCTCATGTAACGCGTATTTTTTGGGGGGGGAATGTTCATGCAACGAGGATTTTTTGAATGCACAATTCTTAAAATTAGAAGAAATTATAACGTTTTTATCCATGGTTGTATAAACTTAATATATATATATATATATATATATATATATATATAATTGTGTGTATTTAAGCAGCATATTTTTTATTGATGCATGTTTCATAAAATAATATAGACAAGTTTTGTCTATTTTTTGTAATTTCTCTCATATTGTCTCATAAGCTTAATGGCATTATCATTAAATGAAAAAGAAAATCACAATATTGATACAATTTTTTTTATTATCCAATCTAAGCTTTTGGCTAACATAAGCCATTTTCAAAGTAGCAATTATATTATTTTATAACAATTCACGGAAAACAATAATGCCAGTCTGTTTTTGTTTACATGGAAGATTTCCAAGTAAAAACAAACTCGTGCATAAAGACGCTATCTTTTTCTCTTTCATTTAATGATAATGCTATTAAACTTATCAGACAATATGAAAAACATTTACATAAAATAAATAGAAAAAACCTGTCTATATTATTTAATGAACATGCATCAATATATATATATATATTGATGCAGTACCGGCGGGTCGTTAAGATCTTAAAAGACAATAACAATTTTGTTATTACTCGCCAGGAATAGGAATGTTGGTGTGGCTTTATTGAATAAATGTGATTATGTCTCCAAAATTAATTCTGTTCTTGATGACAGTACTAAGTTTCTTTCATTGGGTCCAGTAGAGACTCATGACCACACTATCGCAGACAAACCGAAGTTCCAGAAACAGCTTCTTGATTGAGTTAAGCGAGGTTTTACAGATCAGAAGTTTCTTTTAAATTAGACCTAAAGGGTCAATTTTTTTCCTGCCTTTATGGTTTACCAAAAATCCATGAGGAAGGCGTACCTCTGCGACTAATTTTGTCGATGGTAGGATAATCCCCACATAAAGTTGCCAGTTTTCTAGCTGGAATCCTACAATCAATAATTGATTATTACAGTACGTATACCATTAAGGATTCATTTAGATTCGCAGAAGTCATTCCTGTTACCACCCTGTAGACGAATTTATGTGTTCTTTTGACGGGTGATCAGTATTTACATGTGTTCCAGTTTTAGAAACTATAGATATCTGTTGTGATATCTTGTACCGGAGTTTCTTGACTCGTTGCCTGAGAATGACTTCATTGAATTAACGTATGGCACTTAACTGACTGACTGATTTTCTAAGCGCAGCTTAGATGTGTGCACAAGGCCGAAGGTATGGTGCACCCACTGAAAATCGAACTCATTACTGATTTTTAATGGTTTTAGCAAGACAAGCTTGCTAACTATTACAGCAAGTCGAGGCGTCATAATTTCTGAATTATTTCTGAAATGTGTTGCTACAAATTACAACAAAGTTATCAATGGATATTTATTCAGAAGAAAATACATACCATCTTCCATTAGTTTAATGCGTTACATATTAATTGATATGAAAAATATTTAATGCGTTACATATTAATTGATATGAAATATCGCAAGCAAAGTTGAATGAAGGACTCTGTTTGAAATTCCAAAATGGTTACCGAATAGGAAGTCAAACAGTTTATTCAGAAGAAAATACATACCATCTTCCATTAGTTTAATGCGTTACATATTAATTGATATGAAAAATATTTAATGCGTTACATATTAATTGATATGAAATATCGCAAGCAAAGTTGAATGAAGGACTCTGTTTGAAATTCCAAAATGGTTACCGAATAGGAAGTCAAACAGTTTATTCAGAAGAAAATACATACCATCTTCCATTAGTTTAATGCGTTACATATTAATTGATATGAAAAATATTTAATGCGTTACATATTAATTGATATGAAATATCGCAAGCAAAGTTGAATGAAGGACTCTGTTTGAAATTCCAAAATGGTTATCGAATAGGAAGTCAAACAGCCAGAAAAAAGACTGCCGGATACAAAGTGAATCTTTGTTATCAGGATTCTGGTTCTAATATAAAATAATGTAATTCACTTTCTCGAAAATTATTTCCAGCTAAACTCGAACAAATAATAACATTTCGCCATGGATAATGCAACGAAAGAGAAAGGGAGAGAAAAAGAGAGAGAAAGAGAAAAAGAGTGAGAAGTAGAGAAAGAGAAAACGAGAGAGAGGAAGAGAAAGAGACAGTGAAACAGAAATAGAGAAAGAGAGAATAAGAGAAAGCGTAAGAGTGAAAGAATTATAAAAAAAGAAAGAGAAATCAGTGACAACATGAGAGAGAAGAAGAAATTCAGATATGTCTGGTTTAGACATATCTAATGCAATTTGATAAGACATTCGTTAAAAATATCTTCGACGAATGTAGAATTTAACAAAGACTCTTTCGAATTCAAACAAAAGAACCGTGCCAAATGACGGTAACCAGATTTCGACAACAGCAGAAACTAAAAGTCTAGCGCATGTAACTCGAAGATAAATAATGGCACAAGGAAGACATTCCACAGTTCTTTTTATGCGACTGCTTCTTCAACACGTAGGCAAACATGGCTCTCCACATCTTCCTTTTCTTGTTATTTCTCTTAAACCCTGCTCTGCCACCCATTTGCTCAAACCCATCAAATACGTCATACGCTTTTTTCTTTGTTTCCTCTTTCCTTATAACCGCCCTGTGAGTATCAGATTCTCCTCATTATGTATCCCAAAAACGTCAAATGATGTTAAGCATAAGTTTCCTTTTCTGTTTTCGATATTCGTTTCATGGTATCCTCAGCCTTCTTCTGTAGAACCATATTTATGTGGCTTCTAATCTTTCTTTCAATTTTGAGTAGATTCGGTGTCATAAAAGTAGACAGATATCACGAAACAGTTCAGCATTCATTAATCTTGAAATTATTTCGAACCTTTGTTCTCATCTTGGTTGATATAGGTGTTATAATAGACACAATGTTTCGACCAATACCCTCTGGTCATCATCAGGTGTCCATAGATTGGCTGATGCGCAATGATTATTGCAAAATATCCTGTGAAATAAATTATTGATCTTTCATGTTGGAATTTGGTACTCTCGCTACCAAGTTCAAGGATCGAACTCATGACCACTAGATTATACTAACCAACTACTATATCCACTAAGCCACCGTTCTGAAGTAGTGTGTTTTTGGAGACTTTTATATTCAGTGTCAGATGGATTTTGACAACTGGATCATTTTAGTGGGTTCGTGCCACTTGTCATCATTTGTATTTATTTCTGAGATAAGTAATTTTCACATCAGCTAATCTATGGACAATTGATGATGACCATAGGGTACTTCGTCGAAACGTTGTTTCTATTTTAACAACTATATCAATCAAGATAAGAACAAAAGTTCCAAATATTTCCAAGATTATTGAAAATTAATCATCTCAGAAATAAATACAAATTCAGTATTCTTTGTTTTCAACGAAATTTTCCGGTCTCTCAATGCTATGCTTCGTTTTTGAGGCCTTGGTCATCTCAATACGCCTTTGCACTTCCCGTCCTCTGAGCATTTATCAGGAATATACATTTCTTTAACTGCTTCATTTTAGTATCCCCGATATAATTGATATTTTAGGATCCTTTTTTACTGATGGCCATGCATTCAGTTTTCTTGTAGTTTTGGCTTAACCCATTCTTCTTGCTTTCTTTCGCCTAGCTAGGATACACTCACTTTCTGACCGACGCAGTGTGGCTTCCCTGTGTCTTTTCTACAAACACTATCACGGCTTCTGCTCCGAAGAATTTAGCTCACTGATACCTCCTATATATGAATTTCCTCGAGCCACAAGATAAGTAACTAGTTCCCACCATTTTACTGTGAAACCAATAAATTGTAAACACAAATTCTACTCCACAGCTTCTTTTCTCGCACATCCCATCTGTGGAATTCCCTTCCGCATACTCGCTTTCCCGACAGCTATAATATCCAAGAATTTAAATGAAAATCAACAGCCATCTCCTATCTCACGAACTTACATACGCTCTCTCATGCTTTTTTCTTTGTCCACCCAACTCACATCAGTATTCTCTTCCTTCTCCTATTCTCTTCCTGACACCCCCTACAACCTATCACTCCTCATAACATTCCTCCTATGTAACCCCCTGCAAAACAGTGGAAGTAAAATGTCTTGCTTGATGCGACACGATTATATCTATCTATCTATCTATCTATCTATCTATCTATCTATCTATCTATATATATATATATATATATATATATATATATATATATATATATCTGTGTGTGTGTGTGTGTGTGTGGGTGTGTGTGTGTGTGTACACTTTCTGTAGAATGTTTTGAAATTTCATTTCCGTGTCTGCTATCAGCACTGTGTCATTGCATATCTTATATTGTTAAAACTGTGGCCGCCAATGATGAATGCTGGTAGGAATATAAGTTCTTTCAGAATGGCTTCTCTGTATAGGTTGAATAAATCCGGTGAGAAGACACATCCTTGTCTTACACCCCTTTCTATTCGTGTATATCTGCTTAAATCCTTTCCTGTCCGTATGCAGGCTGTTTGTAGCCAGTATATTTTTCATTGTTCTAATATATTTCCTGAAATTTTAAAAACTGCTAACCGGCACAATAATATAAACAAATATCTTCAAAAGAAAATGCCATTAATATTAGAAAAAGCAATAACAGTTAGTAGACTTCCTTAGAATATTGGAAAAGCAATCTATTGCAGTTTTGCGATTACTGATTGATTGAATTCTTATTATCAGCACTTATAAAAATTAAAGATGTTACATTGATAAACATATCCTATTTGTTATCTCATCATTCGTTTGGATTCTGAGCCATCTTTTATCTCAGCTAATATATATATATATAAATATATGAAAAATGGAAAAATGTTTCAATAAAACTAGATTTGATTACGCGTGTTGCATTCCTTGGCTTCATCAGATCTAAAAACGAATGAAATGAACGTGTGTGTGTGTGTATTTGTCTGATGGTTTGTTGTGTGTCTTTGTGTTTGTGTGTGTGTGTATGCGTATTTTTGTGCTTGCTTAATTATGCACACAAAAACAGGCAAATATTTTTTAACATTTTTTGATCTGATAGAACCTAGAAAGGAGAAACGCGTAATCAAAACTACTTTCAACGAAGCGTTTGCCAAATATTTTCAAAACTTTGTCCGGAATCTATATCTTGTTTTAAACACATACACTCAAATACACACACACAAAACACACAAAACACTCACGTACTCATACACACACGCCCACACACACACACACACACACACACACACACACATATATATATATATATATATATGTATTCGGTATTTGGGCAGCATCTCATTTTAATGCACGTTTCCTTAAAATTGACGGACAAGTTATTAGCATTAATTGTTTATATGATTTTTTATGTGTTCTTACGACTTTTTCTTTCCAGAACACAAAGTATATAGAAATTTTCTAAATGTTTTTTTTTTCTGCTGTTCATCTCAGTGTTATTTACAGGCTCCAAAGGAATATCAGTAATGTGATAGGTACCAACTTGGCGGCTCGACTCCAGCCACTTCCCCACCGACGTGATGTGGCTTCACTTTGTCTATTCTATAAATACTTTCATGGCTTCTGCTCCAACGAACTTAAGTCACTGGTGCCTCTGCAACAGGTGTTTACTCGTGCAACCGGACTGGCAACTGGGTCCCACCCATTCACAGTCAGGTTAGCCAAATGCAGACGACAATTCTACTCCTGCAGCTTCTTTTCTCGCATTTCCCGCCTGTGGAACTTGCTTTCATATTCTTGCTTTGCTGGCGGCTACAACCTCCAGGAATTTAAATGCAATGTCGATACTCATCTCTTAACCACTTGGCTCACCACCTTGTATATCCTTTCTTTCTCTCAACCTTTGCAACTGTCATCACACCGGTATTCCCATCTTTCTCTTGCTTGTTTCTAACTGGTTCGTCTTTGTCTTCACTCTCTTCTATTTAATCTTTTTACTCTTATGTAGCCTCCTGCACGTCAGTGGCGTTACCGCCTTGCTCGTGGTGATACGATTAAAAAAGAGGAAATTATCAAAGGTGAATTTTATTTTACGTGTAACTCAATATGCCTAGAGTTTATGTATGTAGAGTCATACATGTGTTATATTCCTAACACAGTAAGCACATTGCTGTCGTATTCATAATTAATATCATTAAGTATAGGTTTTTCTTTTTTATTAATAATGCTTCCATTATTTGTAAACTTTTTACATGGGAATGTTGCTATTATGTGTGTATTGCCGAGAAATATGTCACGGAAAAGGTTTGGTATATCTTCATGTGAATTTAAATCAGATTGGTTGAATTGGGGTCTGAAAGGTGCAATGTCGATCTTCTCGATAATCATGTGGTAGTGTGGCCGATGTGATTTTTACAAATTTGGATTATTCAAGTACTCAGTTCTTCAAAGGACATGTAAGTCATTTACTCCGTCTATAAACATAATTCAATCCCAGCCCCATCTATTAAATCGAATATTTTCAAAAATCTTATATTTTCTTTAGCATTTTCTACGACAATCACGGCAGTATTTACAAGCATACTAATGGTATAACTATGTGAAATCTTCTTGGTCCGTCTTTTTCTATTTTTTGTCGTATGTTTAAAACATGGTTTTTAAAAAAGTTAACATATATATCGATAATATTTTCATTTTAGCTGACAACAAAAAAGAAATTGATAATCTGAAAACTAGTTTCGAAAAAATTTCCGTCTTCAGGTTTATTTATGAACTTAGCCAAAAAAATAAAATAAAATAAAATACATTCTTTGATATTCTTGTGGATTTATGTAATAATTCTTTCAATGTTTCACTATATAAAAAAACCCGCTAATAAAAATTCTTGCCATCCTGAATTAATTTGTGAATGTTTTCTTCGATACAAAATTAGTGTTATTAAAGATTCCCGCACAAGATCGTATGAAAATTCATCTTCTTGACTGCTTTTCTCTAATGAACTACAAAATTTGAAACAAACGCTTTCCAAATTATTTACTTAACTACTATATCAGACTGTTTCTTTGTAACGTAACCAATGGCAACAATCAGACACGCGGACAAAAACAATAGCATTAATATTTTTTTACAAAAAAACAAATCCATCGCAATTATAAACAGGACGAATTTTCACTTGAAAACAGCATCCGAAAATACGCAACTCCGACTAACTTAAAGCAAAAATATCAATTAATTATCTATTACAAAGATTTAAGCCTACTAACCTCATCGTTAATAATAACAATTCACCTGCAAGATCTAAACTGCAGAGAACTAGTGTCGTTTACGAATTTAGATGTCCTTTGAAGAACTGCTTTCATGAATAATCCAAATTCGTAAACAATTATATCTGCCAAATAACCCCACGATTGAGAAGATTGACATTGCACCTTTCAGACCACAGTTCAATCAAATCCAATTTAGACACACGAGATCTACCCGGACCTATCCGTGACATATTCATTGACAATAGACACATAATAGTATCATCCAGATGCAAAATAAATAAAAAATAATGAAAGCATTTTTAATAAAATAGAAAAATCCTACGCTTAATAATAACTATTGGGAACACGGTAAGAATGTGCTTACCGTGTTCCATGACTCTACAAATAAAAACCCCAAAAATATTCAGTTACACATGAAATAAAATTCAGACATGATAATGAATAAAATTATAACCGAAGGCGCTAAAAAAAACTGCAAAAAAAAAAACAAAAACAAAAAAACATTTAGACATTTCCTATATAAGTCCTGGAAATAAAATGATTCCTAAGAACAAATGAAAAATGATATAAAAATTAATGATAATATTTGTCAATAACTTTCTGAGATGAGATAGTATTTACACTATTTACATTGTTCGATTAATTGTCCTCATCTAGAGATGAAGGCAATAGTCTAATTATTGTAAATAGTATTAATCATAATGTCATGTCTGTTATTTGCATCTTCTTCTTTTATGTACCTTGTCATTTCAGGACGTAGGCGATCATGGCATTCCACGTCTTCCTATCCCTAGTGACTCTTAGCACGCTTTCTCCTGTAATGTCTCTCAGCCCCCGTTCTGTCATCCACCTGCTCAGGCCCTTCAAATATGTTATACGCTGCTTTCCTCTGTCTCTTTTCCCCTCTATCTGGCCTGTTACTATCAGGGTCTTCAAGCCCTCCTTCCTCATTGCATGTCCCAGGAACTTTAGTTGTCTCTTCCTGATGCTTAATATTAATGTCCTTTTCGTTTCTATCATTTCCAAAATCTCAGGCACTGCTCACATGCTCGGTCCACGATATCCGCAGCATCCTACTTTAGAACCACATTTCAGCTGCTTCAAGTTTTCCCTTCATCTTTGTTGATATTGTCCAACATTCACTGCCATATTGAAGAACTGACATCACATAGCAATACAGTACCCTCTCCTTTGTTTCTAGTGAAAGTTTCCTGTGTCTTAATACTTTACTTAGCTTCTGGAAAGCGTCTTTCGCCATGCCAATTCACCTTTGGATTTCTCTGTTGCACTTTCCGTTTTCAGTTAGAACACTTCCCAGATATTTGAATTATTCGTACCTGCTTGATTTTAACACATCACACCCGCATTTGGCACTTTGGGCTGCTCTTTTTGCTGATGACCATGCATTCGGTTTTATTGCAGTTTATTTGTAATCTTTTCATGTCACTCTCTTCAGCTATCATTTGTAGGAGGTCCTGCGGTTTCTTTTCCGTGTTTGCAATCAACACTGTGTCGTCTGCGTATCTTATATTCTTCAGATTGTGACCTCCGATGACAAATACTGGCATAACACCTACAGTCCTCAAAATATTCTCACTGTACAAGTTATACAGATCCGGGGAAATTGCACATCCTTGTCTTACGCCCCTTTCTATCTTTGTATATCTGCTGAATTCGTTACTTGTCCGTATGCAGGCAGTTTGTTGCCAGTAAATGTTTTTAATTACCCTAATGTGTTTCCAAAATATATCTATATATAGCTTATTTTATTTGTTTTCTAAGCCTTATCAACCTCTTTATAATTATTTAAAGCCAAAATATTTCATATTGTAAGATTTTTATTTTTTGAGAGATAATAATTATTTACTGATACAGATGTTACAAATTAACCCATAGCGGAGAGAGAACAAGTAGAATCATATTTTTTCCTAGGTTATATGCGCGTAAGTGAATACAACGAACCCGATCAGAATTAGAACACGTCACTCCTACAAACAATTTCGAGCCATTACCCATTATACCACCCGCGCAACCAAGCTTTCATCACCTTCTATTCTCAAGCGAACACGTGTGTAGGTGCTAACCAGGCTTGATGTTGCTTGACATCGATGTTATTATGGCCACCGAAATTCTGTGGTGATAAAAATAGATATTTCAGGAAAAATATAATTACCAAGTAACCTGAAATAATGGAGTAAATAAAGTTAAACAAAATCAGGTTTCTCTCCGATATGGTGTTATTTCCCTGACAATCCGTTTAGGTGGAACCTCCGTAGGTCTATCTGGCTCACTAGGTATACTTTAATTCAGCTTGTTGAATTTTCATATATATTATGTTATTTTTTTTTTTTAGTTATTTCAAATTGTTTATATATTCGGCTAAATATGCTTATTTTTATTTATTTTATTTTAGATATGTATTTGAACAGTTTTCCTTTTTTTGTCTTTATATGGTTATTTTTAGTTTTGCGTATATTGCCTGTGTATAGGGATTTCTTGTGTGTGTGTGTGTGTGTGTACATTTGTTTGTGCTAGCTGTGTGTGTATCTATTTTTTGTCAACATAATGATATTACGGAAAGTTACGTAGGTAAAAGAAAAGGATGAACAAAAGATAAATAAAATAGATTAGCAGAGGTTAATATTTAGGCGAAATTGAACGTGTTCAAAAGATTTAATTCGTCTACTGTGAAATCATCCGTGGTCGAGCGGGTAAGATGCTTTAGATCAATTGATGGTTTCCCCTATATTGTTAGAGGTTGTAGATTCGAATCCTGCCAAATGACATACAGTTCCCTAAAAAGATTTCTCAAAAATATTCAGGCCGGTGGAGTTATATATATATATATATACTGTTGCGTATTTGAGTAGATATTCTGTTTTTATTGAACAGTATATATATATATATATATATATATATATATATATATATATATATATATACAATGGTTTTTAATATAATATATATACTGACATAATTATTGCAAAAAATAAAATAATAAAGGACAGTTCAAGAGCAAATACGCTGCAAGAGCTTTCATGATTGGTAGTAAAACTTAATAACAGGTAGTAAAGTGAATGAACTGACCTGACATTACATCGCTATTGCTTCTCTGATGAGCTGACGCGAGGTTGCCACGAGTGTGACAAAAGGTATATATATATATATATATATATATATGTAATTAAAGAATGCCTAGTGGGCCAGACAGACCTACCTAGGTTTCACCTAAACGGATCCTCAGAGAACGCTGGCTCTTTTTTCTGTAATAAACATAATTCATACATATGTTGGTCGGGATGGGTATATAAGTGAACACCCTAAATCTATGCGTTCCATGTTATTTGATTACAGTGCTCGATAGGCTAACCTAGAGCTAAGAGATTATAACTATACTGGAGTCGAAAAACCTTCCACGAATCTACGAAGAAGGGAAAATATTGGTTTTTAAAAAGCCAGTTTTCCCTGACGATCCGTTTAGGTGAAACGTAGGTAAGACTGTCTGACTCACTAGGCATTCTTTGCTTAATCCGCTCTACTTAACTATTGAGCGCCTTTTGTTAGTTCATTACTCCTATCGGGTTTCTTTCTTTGGGCTACGTGCTGACTTGGTCTGAACCCTTTTGATTGATGTTCAAGTACGTAGCTCTTTCTTTTTTTAAAACTATTTTCTCCTTCTTCGTAGATTCATGGGAGGTTTTTCGACACGAGAATAGTTATAATACATATACATATAGTTATAATATATATATATATATAGTCATTATACTTCCGATTTACCATGCCTTATCTGCCTTATTTTTTCTTATATATATATAAATATTCAGAAATTATAACATAGATATGTTATAATATACTAAGTATAAGTAGCTATTTTGTTGCGACATCTCTTGTGTTTTATCCAGTGATCTTGATAAGACACTTGATAAGATCACTGATATAATTGATAGTGATCTATCATTGACATCATTATCAAGATCACTATCATTGAGAGTGATCTTGATAGGACAGTTGATAGGAAACTTGATAAGATAGTGATATTATAACATATCCATGTTATAATTTCTGAATAAATATTATTAGCTCTACTTTGTATTGAGCACTTTTTTAAGAATAGTGTTTCTTTGGATCAGGAATATTATTCCATCTATACGTACCCTATACTCAATAATATATATATATATATATATATATATTACGGAAATTAACGAAGATTAACGAAATGGTTATAAACAACCAACAATTTGAAATTATTTCTTTGAATATTATTTTTGATCGATACTCATATTTATGTAGATATTCTATTGATAATAAAACAGTATATATATTTGCGATAAATTGCTGTCGAATGACACATTTTCGTTACAACATTTATCGTAAATAATCAGACCGGCAGAAATAATTATATAAATATAATGGTTGACTAAAAGCAGAATATCTATTTAAACACGAGGATCGATTAAAAATAATGGTCAAATCAATAATTGGCTCAAACCAATATCTTAAATATGTCGGTTGTTAAAACCATTTCGTTAAACGTTTTAGATTTTCCGTAACATTGTATGATTACATTTTTCAGAGTAGCGATGGTTATTTGCGTAGAATCGAAACTGTTTTATATACGCTTGATTTGACTTTGTTTATACTGTTGGTTATTCATTTTTGATAGGTCTAAGACGCAAGATATCAATTAGTGACAATTAGTTGATAGGGGTCGCAGGTTCAAATCCTGACGAATGACACATATTTTCGCAACAAAAATTTATCGTAAATAACTAGGCCGATAGAAATAAATATATATACTGTTTGATTATAAAAAGAATATCTACTTACATACGAGTATCGATCAAAAATAATGTTAGAAGAAGTGATTTCATGTAAATCACAGCTCATCAGTATGATTAGACTCCGATTGCTTTTAACCCGGCCGAATTGGCGTCAGCCGGCGATTCTACCTCTGCGCTATGGGCGCTCGGTATATTTGGGCACACAACGGTCTTTATTATAATAGAGGAGATTCTTCATCCTGAATGTTTATGGTGGATTTTGGGTAGATGCCATCACTGCTTTCATTCATAGTTTCTGATTTGGAAAGGCTTATCTTGAGGGTCAATAGTCCGCATGTAAATAATGTGAATAAAAAAAAAATGAACAATATTTTTTAATATGGAGAATATCGAAGAGTTTATAATGATCTTTTTTTTATTATTAGCAGACCAACATTTTTCCCAACCCCGGATAGATTTCTCCATTTTTTTCAATTCTGATGCTGATGCTAATAAATCAACGCTTCGCGAACATCAGAGAAACGAATTCAATCATAACAGCCCGTATTTAGTCTTTTGTCATTCAGACTGCCTCATCAAACGGTTTCTTTATTTCGGGTATGTATTTGGTGCGTCTTTGAATTTTATTTATTATCAGCTAGAAAGCGGCTCTTGCCTCCTTGAAGGTAAAGTTTCATGAAACCGATAAAAGAAAAAGCTGGATATTTTCGTCTCATTCCTGCTTTTTGTTTTCTTTATTTCTCCCTCACACTCTTGTGCTTCTTTATCCCCGATGAAGCGTTACTGTTTATTCGAAGGTGTCATTGGAGATAAACTATTGAGTCAGTTCTAAAACACATTATTAATTATTACTTTCCTCTTTGTGTTAGTTAGGTCAACTGATAAATAAAAATCGCTACAATTTTTTCCCGATAATTACTACCTATAAGTCGGAGATTATATTCTTTTTGCAATTCTATGAACTTCAAATTCTTGCATTGTTGTTTGCAGACGTTCCACTATCGGTGGATCAAGTCTTTCCAATAGTAAAACAGTTAAACACTATAATTTCAAAATATAATTTGATCTTTTCGATTTTGGTATATTTTTTTCCCTTTAAACCATGAATATGTGAAACTATGTAAAAAGAAATAAAGAATGCGGTTTCCATTGCAAAGAAGAAGAAAAAACAGAGAATTAAACAAAAATGAAATTTGAGTTATGAGTAATATTAGCAGAAAAGAGCAGCCATATAACTTCATCAGCCAACAAATATTACGCTATATAGTTGGGTTAATATGTATATATATATTACGGAAATTAACGAATTTTAACGAAACTTGGTTAAAATATATTTAGAGGGTTTTCGATAGTAAACATTTTGTTTTGTTTGTAGATACGTTATTTAAAATAAAATTCATTTGATCTCTTTACCTTAAAAAATTCCATCACAGGGCGAAATGTGTAAGCGAGTATAATATAGTTTTTTTTTTATTCTTCCTTATTTAACCACACATACACAAACGTATATATATATATATATATATGAAATGAATTGTTTGAAAATTATTTTTTATCGATACTCGTATTTAAGTAGATATTCTGATTTTTTTAATTAAACAGTATTATATATTCATATCTACCGGCCTGATTATTTACGATAAACTGTTATTACGAAAATGTGTGCCATTCGGCAGGATTCGTACCTGTGACCCCTATCAACATTTCGCCCTGTGATGGAATTTTTTAAGGTAAAGAGATCAAATGAATTTTATTTTAAATAACGTATCTACAAACAAAACAAAATGTTTACTATCGAAAACCCTCTAAATATATTCATAAAATTAACAGAAATTATAAGCATTTAAAAAGTTCGTAGTTCATATTTGAAGAAAATTGTTAATATGCAGTATAATGTTATATTTTGAAATGTTTAAATGATAGAAATTAACCGTTTTCTTTGGATTTATTTATATGTTTGTTGAGTATGTTTGCTTGGGAAAGTATTGTTTCTATTAGGAAAGGTGAGTTTAAGACGAAAACAATACAGACAATACTTTTCCAACCCAACAAGTTTGGTGCAATTTGGTAACCTTGGGTGGAAGTGATTTTTTGTTATTTTGCTTGATGAATATTGCTTCTTTCAGGGGTGTCGTATTTGATGTTAAATGCTTAATGGTGATTTGACCTCTTTATGCGGTGTTCAGCTTAACTGTTTTTAACGTGCTCAAGTATTTGCATTCGCGCGTGTGAGCGTGTTGTTTTTTAGTGTGTGATTTTTTTTCCGGTTCATGATTGTTGTATTATCTGGTTGTTCGTTATTTTTATTTGTTTGTTTTTTTGTCTGATGTTTGTTGTTTACTGTTGATCTGGTTGTTCCTTTTTTCTTATATATGTATGTATATAGTAATCCTCTCACACATGTCAACCATCCGTCCGTGCATGGAGTACTGCTGCCATTTATGGTCAGGTGCCCCTGCCGTTCTCCTCAGTGTTCTTGACAAGCTCCAAAGGAGAGTCTGTAATGTGATAGGTACTGATCTGGCGACTCGACTGCAGCCACTTTCCCATCGTCGAAATGTGGCCTCCCTCTGTCTCTTCTATAAATACTTTCATGGCTTCTGCTCGGATGAGCTTAAGTCACTGATGCCTCCTCAACAGGTGTTTACCCGTGCAACCAGACTGGCAACTGGGTCCCACCCATTCACAGTCATTTTAGCCAAATGCAGACGACAATTCTACTCCTGCAGCTTCCTCTCTCGCACTTCCCGCCTGTGGAATTCGCTCCCGTATTCTTGCTTTCCTGACGGCTACAACCTCCAGAAATTTAAATGCAAAGTCAATACTCATCTACTAACCACTGGACTCTAGCTCTCTCCCCTCCCCTGTATAACCTTCCCTTTCTCTCCACCTATGTATCTGTCATCGCACCTGCTTTCCTTTCTAACTAGCTTGTACTCCTCGCTCTTTTCTAATTAATCTTTATACATTTATGTAGCCCCCTGCACATCAGTGGCGTTTCCGCCTTGCTCGGGGTGAAATGATTAAAAAAAAAAAACATTTCCTGTCATTTTTTTACGACAGCGGTACACTCAGAAATAATGATACAAGTTTTGCAGATAAATAATAGTGCTTGACTAACAAAAGGTAAGTTTGAAAATTTATGGAAATGATATTAATGTGTGAGTATAATCAATACATCACGCTTTTATGTATACCTACTTTTGAACATTCTCTCTATTATGAACATTATTTCAAAGTTCTTATTTTCTTGATTACGTATGAAAACTTGGAAATTTCGCAACATATTTCACGGAAATTATTATTTCTCAAAATTATGCTTTACAATTAGATATCGTGAGAAAAAGAAATCGTTTGTTTAAACAAAATCAGGAGGACACGGACAAAAATGGCGCCATCCTATTCCATAAATACCTTGAATTTTTGGTTTAAGATGAACACGTGATAATTTTGAAACAGCTTTTATTCCACTTTCCAAAACTATAATTGGTAATTATAATTTAAATTTGCAGAAAAAAAAGTTAATTTATACTAAGGGTAGGAGCATATGCGTTTAACTGATTTCTTCTTTTTTCTCCTGAGAGTATAAAATATTTAGAAGGATTCATTATTGGCGTCAACAATTTTAACAAAATAAGATATGCAGATTACACACTACTGATCGTAGACACGGAAGGGAAACTTCTACAGAAAGAATTGAATGAAATCGAGAAAAATTATTAACATCAAATGCAAGAAAACGTAATACATGGTTGTCAGTTAAAGGAAGTATCCAACAGGCAAATTACAAATTGAAGATCCCAAAATCAAGCGAGTACATTTTAAATATCTAGAAAAAAGATGAGTTTTCACTTTGCATATATATATATATATATATGTTGAACTTCCAAGTTCTTCTAAATTTCCCCGTTCGCTATTACTCTGGGTTTTTAAGTTTCATACCCGTCGAGAGATGACCAGCCAGCGGTTTAGGGTTTTATTTCAGCAGACAACTCATCACAATTATTTAAATCCCTTTCGCTTTTATAACATAGAAAGAAAAGGCACAGCTGGATAATAATAATAATAATAAGAAGAAGAAGAAAGAATCCCTGGAAACCCCAGCTTAAGAGATATACAAAAAATTGTCTTATTAAGTACAGCCCACACACTAAGGAAAACGTTATCTATGTAATGCTGGGGATGATAGGGAAGATAGAAAAACATGAAATGGAGTCATAACAACACGCCACTACCTGCCTTAGGTCTCCCCGCAGACTTGGTTGGTAGTGAGACCAAAGCAGAAATCTAAATATGATGAAAAATGACATAATAATAATAATAATATGAATGCTGGCGTAACTTTTCCAAATATTTGTAAAACTTGGAGAAGGGCATGTTTCAAGAAGGTAAAAATGCAAAAAGTGATTCAATGTTTATTAATATTTCTGTAATGTGCGTGTCTTTAATTTATATTTAATAAAGTACGAAAAAATCTGTCTTTGTAAAAATGTTGCTTAACTTGAGTACAACTGTTGCACTGAAGAAGAAGAGAAAGAAGAAGAAAAGACTAGGAAAAACAAAAAGTAGAAAAGAGGAAAAAGAACAAGAAGAGAAAGTAAAAGAACAAGAAAAAGAGGATGAAAAAGATTAAGGACAAGAAGTAAAAGAAAAGGAAAGAACCCAAGAACAAGAGGAAGAAGAGGAGGTAGAACAAGAACAAAAAAGAGAAGAGAAAGTAGAAGTACAATGCAGACAAGAAGAGGAAGAACAAGAACAATACGAACAAGTGAAAGAAGAAAAGGAAGAAGAGCAGGACGTAGAAAAAGACGAGGAAGAAGAAAATGAGGGACAAAAAGAGGAAGAACAAGAACAATACGACAAGTGAAAGAAGAAAAGAAAGAAGAGCAGGAAGTAGAAAAAAGAGGAGGAAACAAAATGAGGGACAAAAAGAGGAAGAACAAGAACAATACGACAAGTAAAAGATGAAAAGGAAGAAGAGCAGAAAGAAGAAAAAGAGGAGGAAGAAGAAAAAAAGGCACAAAAAGAGGAAGAATAAGAACAATACGAACAAGTGAAAGAAGAAAAGGAAGAAGAGCAGGAAGTAGAAAAATAGGAGGAAGAAGAAAGTGAGTGGCAAACAATTAGACAGAGAGAAAGAAATGAAAACCGATTTGACAAAACTTACTATGCAGATAACACTGAAATTTGAGTGAAGAATTTTGGAAGACAGTTTACCAAAAAATAAAATTTCAGCTCTCTTTTCAGAATATTACGAACGAGTTAAATGCCTGTTAGTTTGTCTTGACGGCTGGTCGAAAAAAAAGACAGGCCATTGGCCATGCGCGAAAATTAAAGATTTCAGGGTGTAGATGGGGTCAACTGCCCGGTATTCAACGAGCAACTGCCCCTAAATTAAGTAGAACGGCATCGCTAAGAAAATAAATAAGACCTCAAAACAATTTTTATCCAAACGAAACATAAAAGTCAAAAAAGTTAGTAACAAAAACAACAAAAAGACATATTAAAGACAGAGAGAAAGAAAAAAAACCGATTTGACAAAACTTACCATGCAGATAACACTGAAATTTGAGTGAAGAATTTTGGAAGACAGTTTACCAAAAAATAGAATTTCAGCTCTCTCTTTTCAGAATATTACGAACGACTTAACTGCCTGTGGATGCATTACAATCAGCAAGGACAGCCATGTCAATAAGTAAATACATTCTGCTTTGTAGTCTTTGATCCCAATGTCTGGGAGATTAGATTTGCTTGTTGTAACTGTGTGTATTGCAAAATTCCATGACATTTTTAACCGTCCTGCTTCTGTAACCCGATCTGGGTGATGTTCATACGAGTTACTTGCAGTTTCTTTCCTATTGAAAATTCAATTTTTTTTAGTGTAAATATTTTCCCAATCCGTTAGGCTGAGTTTTATATTCAGTGGGTGTAAACACTGTGCAACTTGATACAAAAAGAGCAATTGTTTCTGGATATTTATTACATAACATAATTTTTTAGCATGAGTGCTTGCTAATTTCTAGTTACGAACTATTGGTCATCTGAAACAAGAATAAAACCTACGTAACCACAGATGAGTATGGGGTTTTGTATGCATCACCTTGATTTGTAAGAAGAGTATTGACCACGAAGAGGTTTATATTGCCATTCCTTCTGTATTGAGTACATCGCGTTAACTTTCGCCTTCTTTTTTAGGTTCTTTGCCGCTGGAGTAGTTGTATTATGGTTTATTTACACTTCTTTATGCATTTGAATTTACCTTTTGAATTTTTTGGCTTCCTTTAATACTGATTAATTTTTTTTATTTTTTGTGTTCGTTAACACGAATTACCATCTACGTATCTTCGAAAAGTGATTATTATTATTTTGTAAGAAAATTCTCGTTGAACTAACCCTCTGTCTCTTTCGAATCTAAACATTTGCAGATCAGCATCACATTCAGGTGGATTCATACGTGTGAATCTTTCTCGTTTTGATATCCATTTGCTTAATATTAGCTATGGTCTAATTAATGATGTTGAAAATCTATTGCATTACATGGACAGTCAAAATGTTTGTGACTGAAATTCTGTTCCATACATTCAACTCGGAATTTAACACTAGACTCATATGCAGGTAGTATCCTGTTTGACTCGATCATTCATGTGGTTATGATGTAGTTCATATTTAATGATTACTACGTGTTTATGGGCTTCTTCTGGTTTTAATTCCTTAATTCTCACTCAACTGACCTCATTTGTCAAGCGGATAACCGTCCAAACGAACGTTCTAACATCCTGCAGATTTTCTTAACAAGATATCATCTGGAACTGATATCGCTACACAATTATATGAAAATTGATATTCACATCATAACACATTGAGAGTTAAAAGTGTAATAATCATCTGCAACGTAGGAAAATTTACGTGATGTTTCACTTCTTTTTGTTCTTGTTCTTCCTCTTTTTGTGCCTCTTTATCTTTTTCATCCTCTTTTTCTACTTCCTGCTCTCCTTTTTCTTCTTTCACTTGTTCGTATTGTTCTTGTTCTTCCTCTTTTTGTCCATCATTTTCTTTTTCCTCCTCTTTTTCTACTTCCTGCTCTTCTTTCTTTTCTTCTTTCACTTGTTCGTAGGCAAACCTTGAAGTCGAAATCTCAGAAATAGGGCACATGAAGATTTTAATAAATCTTGGTGTAGCGGGAACACACGGATTGATTAGAAGTTGTTCTGATAGACTAATTGAATGGATTTCTGGTAGCTCATGCCTTATAGAAATACACGAATTTGTATTCTCTTGCACAGTTCACAAATTACAATGAGTCTTATCCATGTAAATTTTTTTCTTTTGCTTTTTACAAAAATAATCAGAGAACAACTGTTATTACACCATTTCTGACCTTAGGTCTCTGGTTGGGATCCAGACAAAAATGTTTATATAAAAGAAATCAAAGGAAATAATAATAATAATAATAATAATAATAATAAATAAAGCAAACACGCCGGACAATATTGCTAAAATCCAAAATAGAAAAAGCTTGCTTATTAATTGAAATGACCTGTTCAGCGGATTGTAACATAGCAACCAAGGAATTCGAAAAACTGTCAAAATATAAAGACCTGGAAATTGAAATAGAAAAAAAAAATAATTGAAATTGAAATCAAGTATCGTACTAGTGATAGTGTGTGCACTTCGAATGATAAAAAATGGAACAAAACAACACATTGAAAGAATCCCTGGAAACCCCAGCTTAAGTGATATATAAAAAAAATGTCTTATTAAGTACAGCTTACACACTAAGGAGAACTTTGTCTATGTAACGCTAGGGATGTTAGAGAGATATGAAAAAACATGAAATGGAGTAATAACAACACACTACTACCTGCCTTAGGTTTTCCTGCAGACTTGGTAGGTACTGCGACCATAGCAGAAATCGAACTATAATTAAAAATAAAATAATAATAATTTCATGATAGTCTTGGTATTAGTACTCGATATAAAGTTTTTACGAGAAGGTCTGTACCAAGGAAAATACTTTTTAGATACCCAAGTCAAATAAAATTTCATGAAATACAATGAAAGAAAAAATGATAAAAAACACAGACAGCATAATAGTATTTTTTCCTGTTTTCAAATTGAACCAGACTGGCGCAAACAAAGCAATTTTATTCAAAGCGGACGCACACATAAATAGACACACATACGCACGAAACATAAAAAAATGCCATTCAAAGAAATTAAACGGACAAGATGACTGGCAGGAAACAATCTGTAAATGAAGGCAATGCAGGTAATTATTTTTCCATTCAGGGAGAAAAAAAAAAAAGAAGGAGATGATAAAAAAAACGGTAAAGTTTGATTAACAGTTCGGTTTGAAGAAGACATGATGAAGCAAAATAAAAGAATAAAACGCATGATGGTTTCTGATTGTTGGCACATGTTATCTTTTCGCCAGCGAACGAAATTTCTGTTAATCAACAACGTACACACAATCTCATACACATAAAAATCACCCCACATACTTTCAGTTAGAGTTGAAGCTACATACGCAAACACAAGGGGAATTTAAAAAAAAATATCTATTCCTCTTTTCACGCACGAGATTTAATCTTTAAGAAGCTTGAGTCGCCGGAGAAACTTCGACTGAGTAGTGAGTTCGATTTTCATTAGATTCACCGTTCATCGGCCTTGTACCTGCGGATCTACGTTGTGGTACAGTAGATATCGACTCGGAACGAGAAATCGGGGAGCCGAGTTCGAATTCCAGTTGAATTCATTGTCTTCACTTACGCGCAAATACCCTTGGGAAAGGTATTAATCAGTTTCTTCCCTCCAGTTATGGGTTACATAACAGGACAGATTGGGTTCTATAGCCTTGGCTGGCAACCAGTCTACCGCAGAAAGCAATGGTAACCTGCTGCGGGATAATCTTCTGCCCAGTCAGTCATGTCTCTTTCGAGACATGATCGCCCAAGCGTGTTTCACGGATGGCACTTAACTGACTGACTGACCTCATCTAATCTACACTTAAAAAATGACTGTTAGGGCACCTGTGCGTGGAGCAATGGTTAGTAAGCTGGTCTCGCTAGAATCTATTACAACTGAGTAGTAAGCTCAATGCTCACTGGGTATTTCATAATTTCGGCCTTGTGCGACATCTAAGCGGAGTTTAGAAAATCAGCTATCCCATACTTTAGGCCTTGTGCCATATCTAAGCGGCACAGGAAAATCAACTCTCTCTCTGTACATGTATATATATATATATATATATATATATATATACACGATCAAGTTCATCCCAAGCAAGGCAGTAAAGTCATTGAGACAGAATGGGATAGTTGGTGTGGAAAAATTAGAAATACGAAATATTGCTAAGAAGCAAAAACAAAAGAGTAACCAGGACGGTAGATCAGTCAGTTAAGTGCCATACGTGATACACGCTTGGATGATCATGTCGCGAAAGAGACATTACTGACTGGGCAGAAGAAGGTTGCCATTATATTGTGCGGTAGACTGGTTGCCAACCAAGGCTATATAACCCAATCTATCTATTGCAATTTAACACAAGTTGGAAGAAAATGATACGGATTAATATCTTTCCCAAGGGGATTTGCACCTATGTGAATGCAACGAATTCAACTGGAATTCGAACTCCGCTCTCCGGTTTCATCGATTTAAAATGAATTTAAGTTTTTGAAGATTACATTTGGCTGGAAAGCAAAGAAAAGGAAAGATATTTCCAAAAGGTAGAATTTTGTGAAAAGAAACTGTTAGTATTAGTGTATATTCAAGATGAGGTAGTATTTACATTATTTACATTTTTACGACTGTTGTTCTCGTCTTTATTGCCATGCTTACGAGACACAGCCCATTGGATATAGCCGTTGGTTAATTCCAGTGACTTGACCCAAAGAGTTGTGAGTTCAATACCAGACTACAGCAGTGGTGAACAAATAACTTAAAGATTTAAGTTAAAGGCAGATAACTACATGGCTACCGGAAGTATCATTACACACGGAATGAGAATAATATACCCAAGTCATCGAAATAAATGATTCGGTTCAAAATAAAGGCCGGAGCGTAAAACGATTCGGGGTTTTATGCGTTATGCAATGATCAGTTGCGCTATTTTAAATTCAAATTCCGTTTGAAATATGCACCTGATGATTGCATAAAGCATGAAACTTCGAGTTGTGCCATAGACGTATGATAATACATATATATATATATATATATTAATTATATTCCAGCTTAAAAATTTTTATTGAGGATTCCATAAAAACTTTTTCAAATGAATCCTGTTTATCATTTAGGATTTTGAGAATTTATTGAGGAAGTACATGTCAACACTCCTATTTTGATTGGATTTGTTTCTCCCGGCTTGTTGGCCATGTTTATGAACTCAATGCTACAAAAATGGCTGGTTCTAATCAGACAAAATTAAATTTCTTCGTTCGTCAGCATTTGGGATGCAGTGATGAACCTACTGCGGAGGGAATTGTGTTTAATTTTTCTTCATATGAGCCTTCCCAGAAGAAGACTCGTATACTTGCTCACGGTTTAGAATTTTGTGTCCCTTTCTTTATGCCAGATCGTGAAAAAATATTTTCATAGTTTGAGGTTCTATTTGCACAGACTCATAGACTTAAGCCTCGCTTTGCTGAGTCTCTAATTGACCTTAAGGCTGAAATTAATTGTTATGTCCATTCTTATGCTGGTTCATCTGTTTCAATTTTAGAGCCTAAATGGGGTAAACTGCACTGGCGTCTAATAAAGCGTTTGAGAAACAACAACAATCCCGTTATCACAAAACCTGATAAAGGTGCCGGTATTTTTCTTCTGGAATACTCCGTCTACATTTCTAAGATGGAGGTTATTCTTAGTTATCCATTTAAATTTCTAAAATTAGGTCAAGTTGAGACATGTTTTTACTGCTTCAACAGAAGCCAAATTTCAAAGACAATTATTAAAATGGGTTAGGAATGGTTTACTTGCTTCTGAAATTTCTGAAAAGATTAGACCCACTGGGTTTATTCGTCCCCGTTTGTATGAGTTACCTAATATTCACAAACATACTGTCCCATTATGATCCATCTTATCTAAAATTGGGTTGGCCCAGCATAAAGTCGCTAGTTGGCTCACAACACTAATATAACCTGTACTGTCGAAATTTAGATCCTTTTGTGCTAAGGATTCATTTTAATTTGTGGAATCTATTACCGTAGAAAATTTTAATTTGTGGAATCTATTACCGTAGAAAATTGTTTAATTGCTGTCTTTCCTTTTTGTATGATGTGGTCCATAAAGGTAAGGATAGCTTTTCGACTTCTGTATTTAGGAAGGCTAATGTGCGTTGTAGTACAGTGGATATCGGCTCGGAACGAGAAACCGGGGAGCCGAGTTCGAATTCCTGTTGAATCCATTGTATTCACTTACGCGCAAATACCCTTGGGAAAGGTATTAATCCGTCTCTTCCTTCCAGTTATGGGTTAAATAGCAGGATAGATTGGGTTCTATAGCCTTGGTCGGCAACCAGTCTACCGCAGAAAGCAATGGCAACCTACTGCGGGATAATCTTCTGCCCAGTCAGTCATGTCTCTTTCGAGACATGATCGCCCAAGCGTGTATCACGTATGGCACTTAACTGACTGACCTTTTCAGGGTTATGTATGCGTTGGGACTCTTTTTTTCAGGCCAACGGAAAATTAATTTAAGTAGAACGTTGACTTTTCGAGCTCTTAAGATTTACTCAAATTCCTTCCTTTGTGGTGAAATGCACTTTATTAAGATGAAAGTTTCTAAAAATTGGAATTCTTTGGACGTTTTGGATTCCTCATTATAACAACCATTACAGTATAACGCTCTACATTTGTATCGAGCACTCTTTATAAAAGTAAATGCATGAACAAAAAGGTAAATAAACCTACGAGTTCAACAACTTAGTTACAATATATATATATATATATATATATATATGAATTATTTTGAACATTATTTTTACCGATACTCGTATTTAAGTAGATATTCTGTTTTTAATTAAACAGTATTTTTATATTTATATCTACCGGCCTGATTATTTACGATACAATTTTATTTCGAAAATGTGTGCTACCCAGCAGGATTCGAACCTGCGACCCCTATTACGTAGGAGAACCATATGGGAACTATATTTTTTATAGTGAGGATATTAATAAAATTCGTAAGGATAATATGTATGTTGTTAGGAAATGACCAAATTATTTCCGTCTTTTTTACATTGGTACAGAAGGTGAATCTTGAACAAGGTGAATTTTGTTTTCTATTAGTAAGCGTTATTATTCTGCTAATTTAGCAGAATAATAACAATTCTTTCTTCAATTCGCAAGGATGTTTTACCTCCGCACCACATTTTAATCTCGTGTCTATAAATTTGAGGGGGGGGGATGCGAGAATATAGGTAAAACATCTCAGCGTTTTGATTTGAGAATTAAACAACATTTACCCCCCTCCTCCAGAATTTGTAATCCGTCAGCAAACAGTGGTCAACTAGTAAATAAATCTGGGTCTTATGTAGTTTAACATGCAATAACTACCTTACGGCATATCACGTTGAATACACCTGTTCTCGTTCGATCCCTGAAGTTAAGCAACGTTGAGCCTGGTCAGTACTTAGATGGGTGACAACTTAAGAATACCAGGCGCTGTAAGCGTTCAGTGACGCATGTGCGTAGTGGTGCAGTGGATATCGGCTTGGAAAGAGAATTTGGTGAGCCGAGTTCGAATTCCAGTTGAGTACCCTGCATTCACTTCAGCTCTGGTACCCTTGGGAAAGGTATTAATCCGTATCTTCCTCCAGTTATGGGTTAAATAACAGGATTGGGCCCGGAGGCATCCCATGTATTGTTGGTGTCCCACTAAGAACACCCTTGGTAGCCCCTGGCGAAGCATCAAATATTCAGCTCTTTGAAAAGATTATGAATTTCGCTGCAAACTGCGCTGGGGTTCCAAATGCACAGGGAATACTGGAGGCGTGTAGTGAGTTCTATCTCGGCCAAAGGCCTCAAGATGATGATAACTAGCAGGGAATGTTTGGCGGGATTGAGAGCGACTGTTTTACAAGCCTATCAAAGTGGCATTCCATATATTATTTAAACGTTCTGGAGTCTATTTACATCAAATCTCGCAGCGTGCTCTCTGCAAACAAAAAAATGCTTGTTGGGTTTGAATGTGATTGGACTCTAGCTTTTTCATCATTTAAGTTTTTTCTCACACTTTCAACAGAATTTTTATTTTATTTTTTTATTCCTTTGAAAGGACATGGCATATAGAAAAAGAAGAAGAAGAAGAATTCCTTGCTAGATGCTGGAAAAAAAGGTCAGTTCCCTGTAGCTATCCAATAAGTACCTGGCTATTCCTGCTATCCTCTACCCTTACAAAAACCAGTTGAGTCCAAAAATGGCGTACTAATCCCTTTTACAAGCGGAGCAGCTTCATCTTGATAGTTCAAAAGTATCTTCACAGCCTTGTGGGTCACAAATTATTTTCCTCCCTATGGCCACTTTCCTACAGATAAAACATCACAAGATTCTTGCCATCTCATCTCCATAGAAAATGTTCAAATTAATTACATTCTTTCGTTCCATGTGGTTCTACAGAAGGATTCTGCTGATATCATGGATCGAGCATGTTAGCAATGATGAGGTTTTGGAAAGGATGGATACAAAAAGGAAATTAATACGGAGCATAAAACGAAAAAAGACAACTAAAGTTCCTGGGATATGTAATGAGGAAGGAGGGACTGGTGAATCTGATACTCACGGGTCAGATAGAGAGAAAGAGAAACAGAGGAAAGCAGGGTATAACATACTTGACAGGCCTGAGTAGGTAGATGGCAGAACGGGTGCAGGTTGGGCTAACAGGAGGGAACATGCTAAGAGCCACCAGCGATAGGGAGACGTGGAAAGCCATTATCGCTTACGTCCTGAAATGACATGGCACATAGAAGTTCTTGGTAACAAAATCAATTGTTCTCGTTTAAAGTTCTATCGTTACCCTTTGCTTCTAATCTTGATTCCGCTTTTAAAGATGCGATATCTCTTGGCAAAAGGTCATGTTGATTTTGTTAGTACTTTATTCGCGATTAGCTGCTCGTCTCTCGTCTCCCATTCTGCTTACATGGATTCGGGCCAAATATTGGCGTTAGGCAGGCGGGTTTTGGGACCTTCGGTAATTCCCAAATGACACATTATTAATCAAACTTCTAAATTTTGGGAGCGATTCACCTTACTTTTAGCAGTCACTGGGTTCAACCCTCCTCTTTATTTTCACCTCGCACCATTACTTCCAAGGAAACGGAGGTAATTTCTCCTTCTTCTTTCTACTCAACCATAACCTATTCTCACAGGGCGGACCTACTGTCTTTATGACGAATCAAAGTTTTAAATCGTGTGGGTGAATGGGACGGATTTACTTTAATCATTAATTTTTAACTATCTCAGTTTTCAATAACAATATAATTTCTCAAGCTCTGGTCTTGTAGCTTCACATAGACGTCAACATCTCATTTTGTCGGACTGTCGTCAGCAAGTTTTGTTTCCATGACCTTGGATTTACCGGGCAGGCGAATCTTAAATTTTTAGTTCATATTTCAATTGTTCCAGCTACTTATAAAGTACTGTTTTCTGATGTGTTTACATTCCCGATTTTGCATTCAAGGTCGCCCCTTGGCCTAGCACCTGTCATTTCCGCTTTTGTTGTTGGGTATAATTTGACTTTCTCAATACTGCTTTCAATTCTTAAAACAGATAATCATTTCTCAAATTTCTTTTTCCTGCATGCCAGACTGCTCATTGTTTTGTTTTGCAATGTTGTTGAGTAGAACTGAGAATACATCATGCCCTCCCCTACCACTCTGACAATGATCTATTCCTACTCATGAATATGGAAAGTAGCCACATTAGAGGAGGTGTAGTTGATTTACTCCTGATTGATTTTTACATTTTATATATGAATATTTAATAACTATGAAGGTTTCAGAAATCTCTTCCTTGTTTCCCTAACTATTCATCTATTCCTTCTCATTCTTTTTTAAAGCTTTACTAATGTTAGCTAGTTTGCACAAATACATTATACCATTACAACACACATGCACACTCATATATATATATATATATATTGTAACTAAGTTGTTGAACTCGTAGGTTTATTTACCTTTTTGTTCATGCATTTACTTTTATAAAGAGTGCTCGATACAAATGTAGAGCGTTATACTGTAATGGTTGTTATAATGTTTTTAAATTCATAGTATCACTACACAAAAAAATTTTCTTATGTTTCGAAGCCAGCACATTATGTTCTGGCTTCATCCACAGGTGATTTTTTTAGAAATAAGAATTATCCAGTTGAAAAGACCGTTTATTTGTGTTGGATTTGTTATTTTCGGGTGTAAGAGGGGCTGGTCTGTATTTTGAGTTCCGTTGACCTTTTTAAAGGCGTTGGGGTTAAGTGTTTGTTTATCGTGTAGATAGGTTTAATCTATTAATCTTGAAAGGGCTGGTGCTATATATATATATATATATATATATATATATATACCATATTTAAAAGTTATAATTAGTAGATACGGATGTTTGAGTCGACATCCTTTTCATTTACTGTGCATTCCAGATACTTAATGAAGATTACCCAAACTTAGTATTGTGTTTTATATGTATTCCCCGTTTGTAACAACATTTTGGGTGTTATCCTAGCCGAATTCAGATTGTCTACTTTATCCCATACTAATCATGGAATAGTTGTCTTTTTCGTGCCTCCCTAACTAATTCCGGGTTTTTGCAGTTCAAGAGGCTCTTAGACCGCAGCCATTCTGGTTTGGACTGATTTTTCAAAATGCTGTAAACGCACTTTTACACAAGACTCTCAACAGCACCATTTAACCAAAGGTCATTGCTACAGCCGTTCTTTACGGACTATGAAAAAACATATTTTTCTATCGTCCACCACAGCGTTTCTGCATCTTAAATAAATTACAGAAAGATTCCAGAACGTTTATTCAAAATCTAAATCAGGGATTTTGAAAAAAAAAGGGGACAGAGATTTTTTACCCTGACGATCCGTTTAGGTGAAACTTAGAGGTTCGTCTGGCTAATAAGGTGTTATGTATTTATTTCGCTCTACCTCTGTAATGAGCACTTTCGGTTAGATGATTACTCGTATCAGGATTTTTTCTTTGGGCTTCCTGCTGATTTTGTCCGAACACTTTTGACTGATGTTCATGGACTAACTTCTACTTGTTTTTAAAACAATTTTTTTCCTTCCGTCGAAAGTTCTCGAGAAAGGTTTCCGACATTAGTATAATTATAATCACGTTTATACACACAGACATATATATATATATATTGTAATTTTGTTGTTATAATGGTTTATAAAAGCATAAATGGCTTTGTAAACGATTATAATAATAGAATTGCAATATTATAATACATATATAAAATATTATATATAATATCAAAATTATATATAATAAATCATCAGCTAATTATTATATATCATAACAAAATGTTATTATATGATAATGACAATATTATAAAAGCATAAAATGCTTTTATTAACCATTTTAATATCAAAATTACAATATCAAGTTCTACTCTGTATTTCGCATTTTTTATAAAAGTGTATGCATGAATAGTGGGTTTAACTTTACCTGTTTTTTTCACTTCCTTAAAATATTTAAAATTTCTACAATATATTTGCATTGAATAATTTTAATAGTAATGTGCACTGGTCTAATCTTATTATGACCAGCAACTATGTAATTAATCAATCAATATATATATATATATATATATATATATGTGTGTGTGTGTATGTATATATATATATATATATATATATATATATGGGTATGTGCGTGTGTGTCCGTGTGTGTGTATGTATATGTGTGTGTGTGTATGTATATATATATATATATATATATATATATATATGGGTATGTGCGTGTGTGTCCGTGTGTGTGTATGTATATGTGTGTGTGTGTATATATATATATATGTATATATATATATATGTGTGTATGTATATGTGTGTGTGTGTATATATATATATATGTATATATATATATGTGTGTGTGTGTGTGTGTGTGTGTGTGTGTTATAACAGATGTAAAGAGAACATTTTTTACCAATATTTTTAAAATAATGATTTGAAAGTAATTTCATTCATTTGTGAATAAGTCTTGAAAATTTCAATAAAATCCGACAATTATTTGAATTTTGCAAGAGTTTCCAATTAATGTGTTTGTCACTATTTAAATTATTCAGACTATATTCCGCATCTTTGTTGCAATTTGTACAACAATTTGTCCGTTTTATCCTCTGGCCCTTTTCCGTTGTTCGGAACTTTGAGCCGAACCATTTATTACAATTACTGGGGTCGATCTTTCTCATTCCTTGCACGGTGCCTCTTTGGTTCGACACCAGGCTACAGCAGTGGTGAGAAAGTAACTTAGACGGAGATAATTCATGACTACCAAGTGAGGCATCGCGCAGGCAATGAGAATTGTAATTGATTCCTTATATAAACGAATGCATTGCTCCCGTTAGACTGACAAAGCGAAGCCACGTACCTAGTGGCATTAACAGGTCTCATAGGTTGAAAAATAAAGAAAACGAAGAGACTATAATGATTCATATGACGTTTTTATAGGCGATAACATAGTGGGTCTATGATGACAGCGAAATCATACATTGCTTTTGTGACAGCACAACTTGCAGGAGTTTTGTTTTTAGAAAATGCTAAACGCTTCCAGAAATAATAATTTGATGTCCAGGAAAGGGATATATATATATATATATATATATATATTATTCGAAGTAGATAAGTGGTTTTGACAAATGTAACCGGGTAGGACAATCTAGCAAGTAACTGTAATGAACCAATACTCGCCTTAGTCGTATGCAGTAGTATTAGGCGTATGCTTATGCCATAGGCGTAGTCCTAGGGGTCCCCGCCTTAGTTTGTATTTATGGCTGACACCAGCTAATCATATTATTGTGAGGGGGAACCCAGGTGTATGCATATTCATTACATCAGAATTAATGTTTAACAATGTCACACGATAAACGACAAATAGAATCAATGTATACCTGAATCAGGCGTTAATCCGCTCGAAATCTTTGTGGCGAATCTGAATAGAAGTGACTATATTCATGAAAGATATTTTACCAATATAAATTAAATTTGGAATGCATTTCTAGATTCTGTGTTGATTTTATAAGTTCAAGATTTCCATAAATTAATAATGGGACAAAGTTTGTCATCAATATTCTAACCTGAAGCACAGATTTAATCTCAGTACTATCTTTAAAATGGCAATTTGTTTTTCAATTATTGCGTTGAAAGCATTTATCACAACAAATTATGTGCGTATTCTTACTTGTGTTTTTTAATTACAATGTTTCATGAAGGTTCAGTAACCGAGTTAATAATTTGAAACGTTGAAATCCAATAAAATTTCAAGAAACTGTTGTCGTAAATGATAGTATAATGTATACTCATTATATCGGATATCGTGTAGAATAAGAATCTTATTAATGTGTTATATATCACTGTACGACGACAAACAACGAGAACACGCATATAAACAAATATAAGATTATATTTCTATTCCTGACGACGAGCCTGTGTGGAACAGAGAATGGAAGAGTGAGAGCGCACATAGAATGAGTCGACGGGAGTGTAAGTCTTGTCTGTGGTGTCTCTCTGCTTCCACTGGCCGTTCTCTGCTGGCGAATCTGTGTGTCGATTTCTTTTTATAGTCTTCTAGAACCGGGACTTTTCCTTCCGGTTTTGTCTCGCCTACGCAACGCCCACGTAATTCCAAGAGACACCTGTTTTGTTTACTTCCGTAGTCATTTCCGCCGCTGTCGGAAATAAGGTCAAACGAGCCCGACTTATAACCCTGCGACATCCGCTCCAGACGCCGACAGGATGTATTTCTCAAACACCTGTCCTGTCGTTCGCTGAGCCCTTCATCGACGGGAAATATCATCGATTGCATCAACCTGCTTCGGGTGGGGGCTAGATTGCTATATTACAAATGTACGTATCAATATGATAAACAAAATAATAACAACCAAGTATATTTAACGACTGTATTGGAAGAAGCCGGACGCAAATAAAACTAACATAGGAATGTTTACCAATTTTAATTTTAACATGAATCAACTTTGTCGAAATGTACCAAACAAAAATAAATTTGAACAGTCAGCTCCTGTTGGTAATATTTAATGAAACGTATATATATATGAAATGACTTCTTGAACATTATTTTTGATCGATACTCATATTTTAAGTAGATATTCTGTTTTTAATTAAACAGTATTATATATTTATATCTACCGGTCTGATAATTTACGATAAATTATCATTACGAAAATCTGTGTCATTCGGCAGGTTTCGAACCTGCGACCCCTATCCACATAGGGGAAGCTACCATGTGATCTGGCACGTCTTAGACCTCTCGACCACAAATGACCATTAGTCCCAACGAGGTTTTAATCAAGCCTATATAACACAATTTTCGATTCTTCGCAATAAACATATTTGCTCTGAAATATATCGTAATGTCGACAAATGTAAACCTGCTACGGAAATTAACGAAGATTAACGAAACTTGGTAATAAACAACAGACAATTTGAAATGACTTGCTTGAGCATTATTTTTAATCAATGCACATATTCAAGTTGATATTCTGTTTTTAATTAAACAGTATTATATATTTATATCTGATTATTTACCATAAATTTTTATTACAAAATCTTTGTGAACGAAATACATATATATATATATATATATATATATATGTGTGTGTGTGTGTGTGTGTGTGTGTGTGTGTGTGTGTGTGTGTGTGTAATAGCGGAGATACAGCGTGAATAGTCGAAACAATGAGTGCGATCGAAAATATCCAAACACTTTTAAATATGGATGCTTATATATACACTATGCATACATATAGCACGGCGCGCGTGCACAAACGCACACAAATATGCACATAAACACACTTAGTCTTCCTCCCTCTGTCGTACTGTCTGTCTCTTTCTATTTATCTCTCTGTCTATATACAGCACTGTGCAAAAGTATTAGGACAAAAACTGTTTTATCTTTTATAAGGCATCAAAATAAAGTTTCCCCTGTCCTAACACTTTTGCACACTACTGGTAGTGTGCAAAAGTATCAGGGGTGATTTTCCTAAAAACGTCACTGAAATTCAAATACAGGGTGAAAAGCCAAACTTTTGTAAGAATTATTTAACTAAAAAGGAAGAAGAAGGAAATCTTCGGAATTTGAATTATCTTATTTGTTCTTTTCTAGTTATAGTAGGATTCCGTTCTAGTGAAGGGTAGTAGTATACCGTAGCAGGTTAACGGAATTTAGCCTTGTGGGAAGATAGCCCACTATAATTCATAAAATGATTATAAAATCAAGAAAGGTAATTTGAGTATAAAATAACATTTATATATACACATTTCAATTAATGATTTTAAAATTAAAATAATACTTAAATATAAGTCCAACGGAGGTTAGAATGTTCATGGAAAATAATATACTGCTGAAAAGATAAAAGGCTTAGTAATGTGGAGAAATGTTCATTTTGAAGTTGCCTCATCTAAGGTCAGTAAGTCAGTAAGTTGGTTTGTGTGGAATGTCTTTGAAGAGGTCAATAAGTACTTTTGAGACAGGGAGAAAGAAAGAGGTCAGCATAGTAGCCGCTCGACTTAAGTCAAGGGGATATTAATTACACTCTTCTCCTCTCGTGTTCCCGTCTGTCTGTCTGCTGATGCTTTTTCTCCGCTTTTTATATCTGCCTTTTAGATCAAACAGCTTGTTTTGGATTTTCATACTTGAATTTGATTCTGGGCTTCCCATTGGCTAGTAAATAAAATCTGCGTAGGCTCGCGAAATGGAAATTTGATATTTGATTATTTTCTATTTTTCAGCCGGAACATCTGCGACGACGAGTTTTTTTCATTCGCTTTCTGATGGGCATAGAACCAACATCCGGTATCGCTTTTGCTCGGTCGGTATCACCACACACCCACAAAGCCCTGATCTCAATCTTATTGAACATTTATGGAATATTTTGGATAAAAAAAATTGATACATCACACTTTGGGAACAAATACAAACTGCTTGGCAAGAGATACCATTAAATACATTGAAGAAGCTTGTGATGTCAATGCCTGACAGAATGAAGACTGTGATCAAAACAAAAGACTATTATACAAAATATTAAATTTATTTTGAAGCGGGTATTTTTCTCATTAAAGCATTTGTTGAGTAAATCATATAAAATTACTTTAATTAAATTGTTTATTTTCTGTCAATATGCCTCATAAAATATAAAATAGATCTTTCCCTAATACTTTTACACAGTACTATATATATATATATATATATATATATGTGTGTGTGTGTGTGTGCGTGCGTGTGGTCAGATAACTTTCTTTTAAGCCTGTTTTTTTAAAGCTACCGACAAGGAAGATTTTATTAATTTTTCATTTAATTTTTCTAGTATTCTATCATGTTTAATTTTTCCTTGAGTTAAGGAATGTAAAAATATTACGAAGTTTTTCCCAGCGCTATCAGCCAGTTCTCTGGCCATTCTTAATAGTGTTATGTTTTTACTGTTGTTTCTTATCCTGATGTTTAACTGTAAACTAATTTATTTTGTATTGTTTTGAAAAAGAAGCGTTCCTTTAAAGCTGTCACTTGCCCGTGCAAACGGGAATAGCGTGAGCTTCTATTTATTAAAAAACATTCAATACTCCATTTCCACTATAAATAATGTAAGTTTGATTATAGGAGAGAACTTTTTAATATATAATTCCTGTATTATAGCGAAATGCTTTTAATATTGTGATTCAAATAGTATAATTTTATTTTCGACCAGAATTTCCTTTAAGGATTCTTGCAAATTATGTGTTAATAAAGTTTTATAGAACTTTGGTTTGATTAGTGACATATAAGTATTTCTCTCAAAGAGAGGGTAGTGTGTCTAATATTACAGACAACCTCTCCTGCCTCCCATAAGCATAGACCAAGCGATTCTCCCTGAGAGCAATACACTCCGCCTCCTCGGCCTTACCCTGTCCTCAGACCTCAAATGGAACCACTATATGGAATCCATAGCAAAATCTACTGCTAAGAAGGTTGGGTCACTATGTCGATCCAGGATGTTTTTTTCCGCCTGAATCCATCCTGCATATATACAAGTCAACCATCCGGCTGTGCATGGAGTACTGCTGCCATTTATGGTCAGGCGCCACTGCCGTTATCCTCAGTTTTCTTGACAGGCTCCAAAGGAGAGTCTGTAATGTGATAGGTACTGATCTGGCGGCTCGACTGCAGCCACTTCCCCACCGTCGAAATGTGTCCTCCCTTTGTCTGTTCTATAAATACTTTCATGGCTTCTGCTCGGATGAACTTAAGTCACTGGTGCCTCCTCAACAGGTGTTTACTCGAGCAACCAGACTGGCAACTGGGTCCCACCCATTCACAGTCAGGTTAGTCAAATGCAGACGACAATTCTACTCCTGCAGCTTCTTCTCTCGCACTTCTCGCCTGTGGAACTGCATTCTCAGCTTTCTATTGCTTCTTTCTAACTAGTTTGTACTCCTCACTCTTTTCTATTTAATCTTTTTACAATTATGTAGCCCTCTTCACATCAGTGGCATTTATGCCTTGTTTGGGGTGAAATGATAAAAAAATAGGTAATTGATTTGTAACTAAAAACACAGTCTTGTACTGTTCATTGAATTTGGTGCACTATATTTGTCATTGCTAAATTTGATGTTTTTTTTTATTAGAAACAACATTTTTTTATCACGAATTTTACATGTTTTTGAAGAATTACGGCAATAATTTTAGTTTAATCTTGTTCATCAAATCAAGAGTTTGTTTTTTACCAATATGTATAAATTTTAATTTTAATCTTAAAAACAAAATGTTTAAGTAAGTGTCTTAGCACTGTCATGAAATGAGAAAATTTTTAATTTTGACGTAAGTTTTGCGACAAAATTAGAAATTTTCAATTTTCATATAATGAGCGTTTTATTTTAAAAACTCTAATTTTCAGGGTCAAGGTCTATCTTAAGTTCTAAGTTTTATTTTCCTTTGAAATAATTATTCGGTATATATGCAGATGGATATTGAAAAGTTGACAGTTCGATTAAGAAAAAGAAAAAATAATGTTAGACAAAGAGTAAGAATACGCATATACTTAGACAAGAAAATAATAAACCAAAACTTAAAATTCTAAAAGCTATCTACATCAAACAGTTTAAACCTAAAATAAATTTCGACACCACTACTAACATACTTCAATGCCTATAATCGACGGGAGAGGTCATAGTTATTATACTTACCCCCTACACTATAGTAGCAGCAGTTCCCAGACCAATCCCTCATGCCACTATACACTCAATTGACCAAAAACCCGGTACCACCATTCCTTCTCGGCCTACAGCCATGTGCAACACAAAAAATGGACCTGTCTAATGTTCTCTGTATAACTCCACTCTGTTAATAATAATTTAAATATTCTATGTTGACTGAACATTAAATGTTCACCCTTTGATAATAGCTTATGTAAGCCGAAAGCTCAGACCTGATAAAAAAATCAACAATTATTGCGATTTCTTGTTGTCTTTCCATGACAACACTATCAAGCTAATCATATCATACGAACGGATCTTACACAAAATAAATAGACAGAACTTGTCTATATTATTCAATGAAACCTGTATTAATGAAAAAATGCTGCCAAAATACACACAATATATATATATAGTGTTGAATTGGAATTGTTATAGTATTTGCAGTGAACATTGTTTTTTCAGTACTTTTTTTGATAATTGGTATTTTGGTAAGCAGATGTTTTTATAGTAAAGTGCTCGATCTCGAGTTGAAGATAAAGTGCTGATAGTTTTAGTGCAAAAATTTGCCACTTTAACTGAGCAGGTTCATATCGAATTTCATGTTTCGTGAAGACACTTATGATGTTTTCACTCATTGGAGCTGTGTTTCTTCTCTTTTTTTTTTACTGTTTAGTCCCTGTTGTTTGTTTCTAATTATAAAAAACCTGGTGTAGTTTTATATTTTCCGGGAGCGGTTGCACTTACGATTGGTCGATTTTCTTCTTTCATATTAATTTTTATATTTATTGTGCAGGTGTTTTATTTCTTTTTAATGCTTAATTTATTGCTTTTAATGTACGCGTGTGTGAATGCCCGCCTAATTGTTTTCTGTTGAATATGTGTCCGCTTAATTGATCTTTGGTTTGGTTTGTTCTTGTCATGTTTCGTTGTCCTCTTTTATTGGTTTGACATTTTTTCTTACCGTGTGAGTGTGTTTGGCCAATTAAGGGTTTCTATTTTAGGTCATAGTTGGGTGTTTGTGTTCTTGTGTATATTAATATTATGTTTTTTTGCTTTTTTTTTTTGTTGAAAATAAAAAATATAAATACATGAAACCTGAATCAAGACAAAAAAATCCGAAAATCATGTAACAACTATCACGTGAAAAAAACACATAAAACCTACAATCACAAATATTCACAAGAACACAAAGGCTCAACCATGACCTAAAAAAGAAACGTTAATAATCAAGGAATATTTTAACTAACCAAATATAACCTCTTGTCGCACTCTTCAGTTGAAATATGTGCTAATTTGGTTTGCAATAAAAAGAATTATATAAAATTTTATCACTAACAATAATGTAAATATAAAGAGGCTGTGCTTTTGAACTGGTTGATTGTCTTCGTTTTCTCCTGACTTAGCTTCATCTGAATATCATTTGTTCACCAACATGTAAAAAGAAGCACTTGAATAAGAACTAGTATCGCAATGACGATGACATCATAGTTGTTGTTGATTTTTAACCAATAGGATGAAAGCTTTATCACCAGTAAGATACAAGTACAACAAGTCCGCTGGAAGAACTGTTTGATCGTGCAAGAGAGCCTATTTTGAAGAATAGACCTCATTTGACCACATTTCATGAGATTATCTTTGTCGGTCTATGAACTTTTCAGATGACCTGGTAACACCAGAGTATACAAGTCAGATTTAACAGAGTCAGATATAAAATATTAATCCAATAAAATCCATCTTTATAGCAATTACAATTCACTGAAAAATCGATACTCCATCTATCAAATTTGAAGGCTGGGTGGGCGGGGGCTGCAAACATTAATTCGCTCAGGTATTGTCAGAGATAATAGACAAGTTATTTCGATAAAAGTTTTAATAAGCTTTCCTTGTCGTTTGATTAGTTTCTCTACCTTGCTTTTGCTAACGAAATGTTCTTATTTTGTGCTTGTTGTTACTAAAGTTACGTCAATTCGACTGATTTCAATTATTATTAAGGTAGAAATTGGATAAACATCAAAGTCAGTGAGAAGTTATGAATTTTTTGAAATGAAGAAAATGTGCGTTCATTTTAGGTATGTAAACTTTAGAGATTTAATCGCCGAAGTAGCTTGGCGGCAAGGTCTCATCCCTTTAGAGTTGAAATAATTTCATGATAATTGTTCGAGTGAGCTTCCTTCTATGGAACGTCGACTCTATGTAATAGATTGGCGTGGATGTGCGTTGTGGTGCATTGGATATCGGCGTGGAACGAGAACTCGGGGAGCCGAGTTCGAATTCCAGCCGAATTCATTGCATTCACTTATGCGCAAATACCCTTGGGAAAGGTATTAATCCGTCTATTCCTTCGAGTTATGGGTTAAATAACAGGACAGATTGGTTTCTATAGCCTTTGTCGGCAACCAGAAAGCAATGGAAACCTACTGCGGGATAATCTTCTGCCCAGTCAGTCATGTCTCTTTCGAGACATGATCGCCCAAGCGTGTATGACGTATGGCACTTAACTATCGGACTGGATAGATTGGCTTAAGGTCATAGTTTATGGTTGAAATGCCTGGACGTTGCCGTGAGCTCTATTCTTGCAGTTTATTTTCTCACACTTCCAACTTGTGGAATAATCTACTGGCTTCTTATTTTCATCCTGATAAACATGAATGTAAAGTCAATAGTTATGTTCTATCTCCTTAATTTCTGAACAAATTAAACTTAAATAAAAACGACATTCCACGCAATTTTTCAAGTCATCCGTGATCACAACAACCTTAATCTGTCCAAGTCGCGGGTTAACAGTTATCTTCTCCATATTTTCTTAAATCAATTCACTCTGAAAAAGAGGTGACAATTTCACTAAGACGCACAAAGATAGTGAAGGAGAACGAAAGCACTTTAAAAGGAACCGAACACCTAATTTTTAACCAGGAACAATGGAAAAACTTCTACTCTTTTACAAAAGAAAAGAGTTTGAGCCAGGCGATAGACGAACAAATATCTTACTATAAACTGTACTATTTACATCTGATCGTGTTACAGTCTACCCGCTAGAACTTTTGCGGTTTTTCCGATGCAATATTTTCGATTGAATATTTGGCCACCCTATTCTAACTTCGATGTACCCTACGGCGTTGAACATACTGGTCTTTGGGAAGACGTTGTGTGGCATATCATCACCTAATTTACTCACGATCATCACAGATAACAGAAAGATTTGTTTCGGTTGCTATAAGTCTCATCTACACCCTTGTACAAAATTCACTACCATATAGCCGGGCCGATATTAAATAAAAGTTCAGCATTTTTTCTTTAGATTCAGGATATGTTTGCTTGAACTTGTTTGAATTGTATTTCATCAATCAAACGACGTTCCTATGTGTTGTCATACATGAACTCTCCGATTCATAATGGTTTTAAATGATGCCCTATTGCAACGCACCTCGGATAATGAACTCCAGTAACTTTTATTGCTCGTCGATGTCACTCATCGATGTCACTCACCGACGTACGAAAGATGATTTAATATTTTTCTGGACCTGGCGAACAAAATCTTATGTAATTTCACAGCAACGGGATATTTCTTTTTCTTGGAAACAGATGAATCGTTCTGGACAGGGATTAACTAATCGTTCCTTATTTTGGATAGACATTACAAAGAAGTTTGCCACTTTAAACTCTTTGTGGCTGGTTGTTACTGCTTCAACTACGGAATACTAATTATAACTCCATTTTAATTCTTTCTTCTTGTTTTGCATACCGTGAGTCCTTTCAAAACGTGGGCAATATTTCTCTTCTTCGTAGCTTGAAAAAAAATCAGACGCTTCTATTAACCCTAGATCCTGTCCTGCCAGTCATTTACACAAGTTTGGCTAGTAAGTTATTTGCTGTTTCAGTCTGTCATTTTTGCTTTCAATATTTACTCACTATGTATCAAATCCTCTAAGCACACTTTCCTCATGATGGAAATTTCAATCGAAATCCGCTTCTAATCACGTGTTTCTTTTTCTATTTTATTTAAAACTGTTACGTTTCTCTCATGTTTGGTCTATATTATTTCCAGCAACCCTCCCTAGAAACATATTTCGGTTGCCATAAGTCTCATCTACACCCTTAAAGATATTGTACAAAATTCACTACCATATAACTGGGCCGATATTACATAAAATTTCAGCATTTTTTTCTTTCATTCTAAGATTATACTCTTGTTATTTAATATTTTGCTTAGGTTTTGAAAGGCATATTTTGCTATTCAAATGTACTACCGGATTTCGGCATCACAATATCCATCGCCTGTTAAAACGGTTTCTGTATATACAGGGTAGAGCAGAACAACTTGTTTATTTGAAATCTGAACTTATTTATAAATGGAACTTTATCGGTGTGTGTATGTGTGTCTGTGTCTGTGTGTCCGTTACCTATAGACTCCGAAACGGCTAAACCGATTTCTTGAAAATTTACACAGTTGTACTATAAGCGTCTGCGAGTGTTCTTAGCTAGGTTTTATGTCGAGGTACCCCCGATAAATATCGAAAATCGATAATCGAAAAAATCGAGTTATAGAAGGAGTGGTCCGATTTTAATCAAATTGATACACTTATAGACAAAGACATAAGAAACGATATTCAGAAGTTTCAAGGTTGCAGTTCTTACAATAGTGCAGAAAATTGATAAAATATATATATATATATATATATATATATATATATATATATATAAAAGGCAAGATGCTTGTGTATGTTTATCTGCCTGTATGTACGTATTTCTTCAGCCCATTTATTTTATTTTTTGCTTCAGATTTGCCTCTAAGTAGGTATAATTGTAGTTCTTAGTCTCAACAATTATACCATTAATTCAGAGGACTTATTTAGCCTTCAAAACTTATTTGATATCGATATCAGGAAATCAAAATTTGACTTACATCCATTCATTTTTCTTTCAGTCTACGGTTTCGCTTTAACTGGAAACAACTATTGCTTTTTAGTCTTTCGTGCCAACGTCCAAAGAGTCTGAGCTCCAAGACCATGTATTAGTTTTAAAGCTTTCATTACACCCGAGCAATGCCGGTCTATACTGCTAGTAACAAATAAAACAAAAGTAATGCGGATATACATGTAGTTCTTTAAACAGCATTACTTACAACATTTAAAATTTATGTTTTACAAGCTTTAAAGATGACATCAATCAGATGGCGTCTATTCTACTCAATACACTGGGTTATTCGTACTCTGAAGTTTCAGTAAAATCTTTCCAACATATTGGTGGGTATCTTGGCAACAGCTTAACGAATGTTGTTCTTCAGGTGAACCAGGGTGTTAAGACTATCGTTTCAAACAATTGACTTCAGGTAGCCCCAGAGAAAATATTCACGGAGTGATAAATCAGGAGATCGTGCTGGTCAATGCAGATCGCCCCTCAAAGAGATGAGGTGTCCTGGAAAGTTCTGCTGCAAAACTGTTATTGACACGCGCGCTGTGTGTCGTGGCACCGTCCTGGTGGAACCATTCGTCTCCAACACCCATCTGGTTCAGTGTTAGTAGGAGAAACTCATCGATCTTGCTGTCGTAACGTTCAGATGTCATTGATTCTGCCTGTTCGTTTTCTTCAAAAAACCATCGGTCAGTTATGCCAATTCGAGATAGGGCACACCAAGCAGTTACACGTTCTGCGTGTAGATGACGTTGATGAAGTTCTCTGGGATTTTCAAGACTCCAATAGCAGATATTTTGCTTTTCGTTGCATTTATGGGTGGTTTATCGAAAATGTCTTCGATTTCTTTGTTTGATTGGAGGTTCTTATAATTATTTTCTAAATTTTAATAAGTGCGTGGGAATATTGATTGTGAAATGAAAATACCCAATAAAAACAACTAAAAATAATAAAAGAAGCACTAAATAAAACCATCCACATAAATCGTAACACACTTCTGACATACAAGAAAAGAAAAAACAACAACCGAATTCCCATGGTTGTTAAAACCATGGGAATTCGGTTGTTGTTTTTTCTTTTCTTGTATGTCAGAAGTGTGTTACGATTTATGTGGATGATTTTATTTAGTGCTTCTTTTATTATTTTTATTGGTTATTTTCATTTTAGAAATTGATTTGTTAGGTTGTTAATGTTGTATAGAAAATCTGGATGGTTTGAGCATATGCGTTTCATTCTTAGAAAAGAGCTGTATATGATAGATTTTTAATTTAAGGGGATGACAGCTGTTAAAGAGTAGGAATTTATATTGGTTTCTGCGTTTGTTGTATAGACTGGTGGAAAGTGTATGTTTGTTTAATTTTATCATGACGTCTAAGAAAGGGACGGATGTGTATGAGTACGCCATAGTAAATTTAATTGTATTGTGGAAGTTGTTGCAGAAAGTAAAAAAGTTTTTTAATTTTTCTAATCCATGAGACCATAACAAGAAAATGTCATCAATGTATCTAAAATAATGTGATGGTTTATATTGTCAATTGTCTAGTATTTTTCTTTCTAGAATGTGCATAAAGATATTGGCATAACTAGGTGCCATTTTCGTACCCATTGCTGTGCCACTAATCTGTAAATAGTGTTTGTTGTTGAATTTAAAATTAATATGTGTTAAAATGAAATTTATTAATTGGCATATATCTGTAATTTGGGTGTTAGGTAGTTTGATTTTACTAAGGAACTCATAGCAAGCAGATCCCAAAAGAAGTGAGCCTCATCACTGAAGAAAACAATCGTGTCATCAGTCAAGCCAAGAAGCGACTCACATGTTCTAACTTCGTCCACTCCATGATGAGTACCGAGGTTCCTGTAAAGTAAACAGAAACAAAATTTAAATCCCGAACTCTCGAGTAGGACCCTCCCCACTATCCTCGGATCAACCATCGCTTCAGGGAGCCAAAATCAAATAAGCAAGTAGCCCTGCCCCACCCTGTATAACATTATTAATCATTTTTTGCAGATGTGTGATTTTGGCATCCCCAATTTGAACATTTGAATGTTGTGCTCTTAAGTTTGCTGAGAATTGATTATGGTTTCCCTAATTCTGAAGGGTCCCTTTTTTACAACCATGCCTTCTGTCTGAAATCAGGCATTTGATCCTCTCCTCACTAGTGAAATAGAAAATGCGAATGTCAGAATTTTTCTCTGGATTTACATCAAATTGTTTGAGTTTTGTTTTACGGTATATCAATGGTTTATTTAATGCCAAAAAATTAGGCTTTTAAAGTATTTTTTATTATTTGGTTATATCGAGAAAGTTAATCTACTCAGATTTTGATATTTTTATTGTTTTTGTTTAGAAAACTGAAGATGGTTAAAAATGTATTGCTGATAATATTATTTTTTTCTTTCAAAAATGTCTATTTTTCTATAGAAATCTATTTTTATGTATATATTTATATAAAAGTCTATTTTAAATACTTTATCATTGTTTTAACTCCAGTTTGCGGGGGGTTAACTATTTGCCCATAGCTAGGATCCTAACAAGTGCTACCACTTCGGGTTAAGGTGGACCTGGGAACAACAGCAATTAAGAGGTGGTTCCATGCTTCTCACAGCCTCCTAATCAGAGGCCTTGCTGCCGGATGCAGTTTACCATCATATCCAAAACTACAGCAAATTGTACTGAAAGTATTTCGACCTACCAAGATTTTTAAAGAAACTAAAATTTGAACAGTTTCTCAGAGTTTGTATGTGGGTCAATCTGAAAATTCTTATAACGCGCCTGCAAATCCCACAAGCACACACACACACAAGCAAATACAGAAAAAGTTACACAGCTATATTGACAAAAAACCTAGACAAACACACACGCACACACTAACAATGACATACACACACACTGACACATAGACACTCTCTAACACACACATACTAAAGAGAGTGCATTCATGGTGCATTGTGAAAAACGACTATTGAAATTCAACAAAAGTACAAAAACATTCTTAAATTAACTATAACAATAATAATGATAATAATAATAATAATAATAATGAAACCTGTCAAAATGTGAACACATCAAAGTAGAATATTTAAAATCTTTTTTATACATTTGAAAATATCTACATCTATGTACAGATTGGAAGAAGTCAACTTTTCAAATTCTCATTTAAACACATACACGCACATATGTACATATAACGCATATATCGCTCATTCAATAATGAATTATAGCACTCTGGCTATTGGGTGTGTATAGTGATAATATACGCGCTAAAATGTCTGCCTTTGTCTACCGAGCGCCCATAGCCCAGAAGTAGAATGACCGACTGACACCAATTTATTCGGGTTTCAAACCTGGGTTAAAAGCAATCTAAGTCTAACCGTACTGATGAGCTGTAATACAGCGAAACAGACCTGTCTGCGGGTGACTATATATATATATATATATATATATATATATATATATGGATTTGTCTTACATTGTTAAATAAAACGCTTGCCAAACTAATTAACGAAAATAAAAAGCCGTGACAATAGAAAAATTTTCCACTCTTTCATTCCTGCACTTTTGTTCGGATTCGATATCCTACTTCTACACACTTGTATATCTGCATACAACATACTTTTTTATTGTTTAAAAATTTACAACGTTGTTTCACGCTTGTATACTTTTCAGAATTACTTATTGATTTTTTATTGTGTCCTTCTCACCTTTTTAAAAAGGTGAGTATTAGGATGGGAAAATTTTGGGATAATTTCCCACCTTATATTCCTTAGATTATTCTCATTACTAAATTCTATGATTTGGAGTTTTCCTCCTTTCCTTGATAGTAATTTTTTTCTGATATATTTTCTTTTCATCCTTTCAAGTTTATTCCATTCTACTAATATAGTTCTTGGTTTTTTAATATTCATATATATTTTGACAGCATTTTGCCGTTTTTTTACCATTCGTTTTTGAATGTGTGCATACGCATACACACGCACAGAGACACCCAAATTCACACACACACACACACACACACAAACATATATATATATATATATATATATATATTGCTTTAAAAGTATTAAGTTTAACATTACAATACATAACGAGGAAAAATATGAGGAGAAAAAAAACAAGGAAAAACAAAAACAGCCAGTTTTGCTCTCGCTAATCAAATTTTTTTAATCGGGAGAACTTACTACAAAATATAATATGAGATATGAATTCGTCCATGATGGGAAATGGGGGAGTGAACTACTACAAACTTATCACAGTAAGGCCCAGCGAGGGTCTGCAAGACCTGATTTAAACCGACTCTAGTACTTTTAAATAAAAAAATGAATGTGAGTAGGATAAAACTATAAACCAATCGACATTAAATTCTATAGCACACTTTCTGCAATTTATCAGATGTTCTCAGACTATTGAACAATATATATATATATATATATATATATATATATATATATATAGTATATCGAGGCAGCAAGTAATTTTCTAAACATATGCTGTTAAATATAAGAGACAATGAATGTCTATTATGTTTAATCATGAGCCGTTCTAAACGTCGTATTTTTGCTTTAATTTCAGTTGAAAATAAAGACAAAAATTCTCCAACACTTGGATAATTATTTATTGGTTTTCTTCTAAGCTTTCGGCTCACATGAGCCATCTTCAGAGAGGTTGTTTAAACTGAAATATTATAAAATCTACCATCACCGACGATTTTATTTTGTGTTGACATAAAACATCTTTTGGAGACAATAGATATCTATTGTGATTTACTTTATCGTAGCTCTATGTCTCCACCTAGTATACCTGAATCAATTTTTGTGGATTTGATGAAATTTGCTACATCATCTTTTGAATTTGTTTTCAATAATACTATGTATCGACAGATAGATGGGGTCGCTAAGGGTTCTCCATTGGATCCAGCACTTGCCAATATTTTTGTTGGCTTTCATGAGGAGAGAATACGCAGTAGTTCACTTCATCCTCAATTGCATTGTCGATACGTGGAGGACACTTTCTGTTTATTTGAAAATGAACTTGAGTCAGACCAGTTTCTCTCTTTTCTAAATAATATCCATCCAGCACTGAGTTTTACTGTTGAGAAAGAATCGAATTTTCAACTAGCTTTTTTAGATGTCCTAGTACATCGGATACCTACAACTCTTCTCACCTCAATCTATAGGAATCCAACATTTGCGGGGTTATATACGCATTGGCATTCTTTTTGTTCTAAAAAAATGTAAATTATACATTATTAGAACTCTAGTCCACAGGGTGTTAATTATTTATTCTGAGTCTTTCCTTGATGAAGAAATCAGTTTTGTAAAAGAAACCTTATGTGGTTTAGGGTATCCGCCCAACACTCTGCATTCGGTCAACTGTAACAAAATTTTTGAATTAAAAAAAGATAAACTCATTATTGTCAAAAAATGCCCTGTTTATCTTCGTTTTCCCTGGATTGGATCAAAATGTGAAAGTTTGGCTATACACATTTCATCAAATGTTCATTGTTGTTTTTTCTCGGCTGAGGTGCATATTGTATTTCAAACCCGGCCCATGTTATGTTCTGCAGTCAAGGATGTTCTTCCTCCCCACCAATTAATTCTATAATTAGTAATTTACTAAGCGCAGCTTAGATATGGCACAAGGCCGAAAGTATGGAGCACCCAGTGAGAATCGAACTCACTACTGAATTGCAATAGTTCTAGCGAGACAAGCTTGCTAACCATTGCACCACCTCGAGGTGCTCAATTAATTCTATAATTTATCAATATAAATGTAGTTGCGGAGTTGACGACATAGGAAGAACAACTCAGCGTCCAGACATGAGAATTAAACAGCATGTTCCAACTAAAATAATAAATCAGACCTTACCTCGAAATGGATCCGTCCCGAATACCTACGGTTCCGCTATTTGCGAGCGACTTATAAAGAACAGAAAGTGTGCTGCTAATTTTAGTGTTGATTGGTTCATTGTTGTGTGCCGGTCTCACTTTTCATTCCATCTTAAGGTTCTGGAATCTTTGTATATCGGGTCCCGAAAGCCTGCATTGTGCGATATAATTAGCCTCTAGCATTCATATTTTTTTTTCCATCTATCTCATTTTCTTGACACACTTTTTTTATTTTAAATCTCCCGTAGAGGCCTGATGAGCGTAAGCAAAACGGATTGCTTCGTTTTTAATATATTTACAATGTGTAACATCAAGCAGCACACTTTTATTTCTTTAATTAAATTCTGTACTTACAGAAATATTTTCCAATATATATGTATGTATATACATATATATATTCATATTTGAAATTATTTGTTTGGACATTATTTTTTACCGATACTCGTATTTATGTAGATATTATGTTTATAATGAAACACTATATATATTTATTTCTACCAGCCAGATTATTTACGGCAATTTTTTGCTACGAAAAGGTGTGTCATTCGACAGCATTTGAACCTGCGACCCCTATCCACATAAGAGAAGCCACCAATTGCGTATTGCGTCTTAGACCTCTCGACCCCAAATGAGCAACAATCTAAACGAAGTCAAATCCAATTATAAACAGAATATATACTTAAATACGAGTATCGAATAAAAATAATGTTCAACCAAATAATTTCAAATATATATATATATATATTCATTTGGAAATGAGTTATTTCTACGATCTAGGTATCAACATTTTGGTATCCTCAAGCAATTTACAATACAATAGTCATTGTAAATCCCCTGAAGATACCGAATGTTCAAACCAAGGTCACAGAAATAACTCACTATCAAATGAAAAATATTAAAAAATTCTATAATTGTGTTGACACTTTTTAATTCAACTGCGTATTGGTCTAATTTAATTATGACCAAAAACTAACTAGCTCGTACATATATATATATATATATATATATATATATATATATTAGTAGAATAAATAAAGAAAAAGTAGGAAAATGTGTCTTTAATATAACATGTTTCACTTTAACAAGCTTCTTCAAAGATTCATTAAAGAAAAATGATTTAAAACATCCAAGAGACAGTATGTTGATTAAGGTATATTTTCATTAGTCAATGGATGAATGTCAAATGTAAAAAAAAAAAAAAAAACTTGTGTATCTTTGAGTGCGTGTCAACGCAAAATAAAACATTAGATGTTTATTATGAATGTAAGTATATGCAAGCAAAAATAATGTGTTAAGAGTTTCCAAACCATAGACGAACTAAATGTCTGTATATCTCGATAATATTAGTATGTGTGAATGACAGTGAAAAAATACATTTCCGTTCAAAAATACTTAACAAATATTGTACACACGTGTAAAATGATGGAACGAATTTAATATTTCTAAATAAAACGAGAGAATCAGTTATGAATGTATGTCTTAAAAAAATATCATTTGTGAATATGTGCGTCTTTAATGAAAATCTGAAAAAGTTTGTTAATGTGAAACATGTTAGATTAAAAAACACCGGACAAAAAGAGACAAGAGAAAAATTATATTATCACACAAAATACCAAATGACACTGAACTTCATATTTTTTTAATCGTTTCACCCCAAGCAAGGCGATAACACCGCTGATGCGCAGGGGGCTACATAAGAGAAAAAGATTAGATAGGAGAAGAGTAAAGAGAAAGACGAACCAGCTACAGGAGGTATCAGAGAAGGGAAGCACGAGACGTATGCGAATACGTGTGTGATGACAGTTGCAAAAGTAGAGATAAAGGAAAAGATATACAGGGTGTCAAGTGGTTAGCAGAAGAAGAAAAAAAACTGAACTGAACAGTAAGAAATCCAGCCCGATGAGAGAGAACATCATTACGGTGCCCTCACGAAACATTGCAATCGACATGAATCTGCTCAGTTAAAGTGACAAATTATTTGCACTAAAACGTTATCAATCCTCCATCTCTATTTCGATTTCGAACACTTTACGATGAGAAAAACCTGCTTTCCAAAATACCTTTTCTCACTAAAACTACTGAAGAAATAAGAATCTTACTCCAAACATTATCAAAACTCAACACACACACACCCTATATATATATATATATATATATATATATATATATATATATATCTGAGTGAGAAATCCAGAGGATATTGTCTAGTCACAAAATAATAAAATCTTACATTCTAACTACTTATGTTAAATCTGTCTAGAAATCAAAGACTCTCATTAATCAACCATTTTAACTACCCACACCACTTTCTTCAAAATTTCAACAGTCAATAGACGTGACTTGTTCCCCTGTCAATAACCCCCACCAACACACAAAACACAACTGACGAAATATGAGAAAAGAGGCTTTCCATTCCTATACAGACCGCCTGATGAGACATTGAAGTTTCAATGTCGAAACAAATGTACCTGTGTTGATATATATTGAAAAACATTATGTACATGTTCTAAAATATGATTTATAATATATATATATATATATATATATAGTGTTGAGATAGATAGATAGATAGATAGATAGATAGATTATCTGAGCACATATATTCCTCTAATTGCATGCATATAAGGTCATTGTTATCGACATGACGGTGGACTATCAAGCTTTTACCATTTATTTTCCTGAATATATCTTAAGCACATCTGCTATACTTATCGGGGACTCTGACCGATGTTTTGACGAGAGAAAACAAGGTTAGCCTGAATGCTAATATAAATAAATAGCATTTTGACGGAATATGGATTAACTGCTTGAAGTAGCCAATTAAAATTCCGGCCGAATCTGCTTCATCTACTCAGAATTTCGAAATACATCGAAGCATTTTCAAGATTTAATCAACCGTAAATATAGCGAGACAAGCATTTCACGGAATATTTCAGCAAATGTGGACCAGTGACAAATCGTACAGGGTTACATCAAAAGGAATTATCTTGATTTCGTTTCACCAAATAGTTCGTCTTTTAAATGGTTCGTCTTTCAACAATGCAAGATAAAGTTAATGATGCTAGCGAAATTTATGAAATGTTAAAGTAAATGAAATGATGTTTTTATTTTAATTATTTGTCTTCAAGAATATGAAAAAAAACTGAAAATAACAAACTAATAATGTATTATTTGTGGTTTCAACTAAAATGATTAAAGCAAATCGAAATCAAGCAACAAGATGCATTGAAAAAGAAATGAAGAGATAACTTTCATCATTTCTTTTACGATGCGCTTTGCTGTCGCTTGATCTCTATTCTCCCTAAAAAAATGTCAGTCAGTTAAGTGCCATACGTGATAAACACATGGGCGGTTATGGTGATCTTCTAAGCGCAGATTAGATGTGACACAAGGCCGAAAGTACGGAGCATCCAGTAAGGATCACACTCACTACTCAACTGCAATGGTTTTAGCGAGACATGCTTGCTGACCATTACACTACCTCGAGGTGCCTAAACGTGGGCGGTTATGTCTCGAAGGGCACATGTCTGATTGGGTAGATGATTTTCCCGCAATAGATGGCCGTTACTTTTTCAGATAAAACGGTTGCCAACCAAGTCTATAGAAACAAATCTGTCCTGCTATTTAACCCAAAGTAGGAGAAACAAGCGACCGATTAAAATCTTTCCCAATGGTCTTTGCGCATGAGTAAATGCAACGAATTTAACTGTAATTCGAACTTGGCTCTGCGATTTCTCGTTCAGAGTGGATATCCACTGCCCCACAACGCACATCCCGTATCAGTGAGATATAAAATGCCAGTGAGATATAAAACCTAAACAATTTTAATAAATTAAAATAAAAGATATTTTACTAAATTAAAGGTTTGCCTAAATCTGGCGGTTTGCACACCCTGAAAAGGGATTATACATAAATTACATTTATTATTCCTATAGAGGGGTTAAAGAAACTGATATTAACAGGCCAAACAGAGGGAATGAGACAGGGAAAAACAGCGGGTAACATACTAGACGAACCTGAGCAGGAGGTGGATGGCAGAACGCTTGTCTCCTTCCGTCCTTGCGTCGGGGAGTGTGTCACTGCTCGCGATGGTTGCATTCCATGCCTTTTACACGCAAAGGTTGACTCCGATTTACCCGAACGTATTGGTGGTCGTTAAGATTTCAACGGGCTAGAGTAGCGGTTGTATGAAAAAAAAATAAAACAAATCTCGTTTATCAGAAGAATGGATTTTATTAAAAACACTTCTGTTTTCTTTCACTTTCCTTCATTTTCAATTTATCAATTCTACAGCTTTATGTGGATCTGCGTTGTGGTTCAGTGGATATCGACTCGGAACATGAAATCAGAGAACTGAGATCGAATTCTGGTTGAATTCCTCACATTCACTTACTCAGAATTATCCTTTGGAATGGTATTAATGACAGGCTTTTTTCATTTGTCTGATTTGCTTTCAGTAGGTCTCGAAAGAGTTAAATTCTCCCAGCCGTCTTTCCTAGTTATTTTCTTTAGAAAGTTCAGTTGTATTTTTATGAAACTGAGTATAATAAACATATTTCAGCGAAAATTATATTCTAGTAAGAATGCATTTTTTATTTATTAAAATCGTTCTCAATATTTCTTTAAACAGAATTTACTGAACGAACTGGATCTGATAAAATGTTTTTTGGAGACTAAGAATATTTATTATTGAGAGAATAGTGTTTTTTGCTTTTAGCAATACTTGGGCACGCCTTTTTTCATTTGCTTAAGAAACAGGCGTAACCATCATTTTCCCCCTTTCACGGTTTTCGAGACGTTTGTGAAATAAAAAAAAATCTGATTAAATCTATCAATTATGTTTGCTTAAATTCCTAAATTAATTTTAAGCTTACTCTCAAAGAAATATTTTAGTTCAGAAAAGAAGAAAAACGAGGAATTATATATATTATATATTGGTTTATTCCAATGGCTTCCCATACTTAATATTACTTGTTTTTACTCTCGCGTGGTCATGTATAACGTCATGAGCTGTGGGGCGATATTCGCTTCAATCGTTTTGTCTGGACGAGTTTGTCGTTGCTTGGAAATATTCCATGTAAACAAAAACAGACGATTATTATTGTTTGTCAGTGAATTATTATACTACAATGTAATTAACATCTTGGAAAATGGCTTATGTAAGTCGAAAGCTTAGAATGGATTATAAAAAAATTATGTATGAATATTGTGATTTTCTTTCTTCATTTAATGATAATACTATTAAGTTTATCAGACATTATAAAAAATGACAAAAATAGACAAAACATGTCTATACATTTAATGACATATGCATATATATATATATATATATATATATATATATATATATATACAGTTATGAATTAAGTGTACATTGCGACACGGAAAGTTCTGTTTGAAGATAGATTCTCATCATCAGGCAATGTTGCTGTTGGTTGTGCAGATGATTTACATTTAAATGAAAAAAAACTTTGGTTTGCTGTGTATGTATGTGGGAAGATATAAAAATTTACATGTGTGCTTCTTTTGGCTAATCAAAGTGGAGACACATTTTGGGATTTGGCCCCAAAGAATACATACTAACAAACTTTTTCAATTTTTTTCTTTGTTTTCTTTTTTCCTCTCTCATTCTACCCTTTTGCCTTGTTTTTTTCCCTCCTTGACCGTCAAGATGTTAACCTGCCTTTAACCTGATCCTATCATTTTCCCTTCTTTTCCTTCAGTTTTATTACTTTTGATGTGGTATTCTCATTCAGCACCAGCTTTATATTGTTTTACTTACTTATCAGTTTTGTCTATTTATTTATTTGTTGTAAAGTCTTTTTTAAAATGAAAGAATTTTTTATAATATATATTTTTTAATATATCGCTTTTTTAGTTGTAAAGTTTTTTTTATATAAAAGGAAAGATTTATTTTAAAAAACAATTTTATATTCCAATTTATTTTTATATATTTCGTCAGTAATTATTGTCCTTAAGCTCTTGTTGCTTTTATGCATGTTGATTCATTTAGATTTTATTCATTTTCTAACGTGAATAATTTGCAATGTCTATATATGATATTTATTTCGTTGCGTTTATTTAATAAAGATTTATTCTTAAGGGATTTAATGATAAATAGTTTTCCGCATAAACATAGTGAACATGGTTCATTTAAGCACTTACATGTTTCAGCTTCTTTTAGAATTTTACACTTTATTGTCGGTGTCTTTTTGTGTTTCCTTTAGGTATCAATGATATTGTGATAGGGATGTTCTCGTTTTGTATTTATTATTATTAAATGAAGAGGTGTGCTGATAAATTCCCTGCTTTAGAGCGTTTTTAGTACTCCCTATATAAAGTTTTATATTATTTGGATTTTCCTTTGAGGATATTTTGCATTGATATGTTATTGATTCCGTTAAGCACCTGTTTTGTAACGGACAGTCTATGGGCTTTTTACAATAAGATTTTTCTTGTCTAAATTGTTATTTTCTGTTATTCGGTTGGTTTTGTTGATTTTGTTGAAGGTTTTTTAAAACATCATTATTGTAGCTTTTTATAATTTTTTCTAGATTTTTCATACAGCTGTAACTTAATTTAATAGTGTTTTTATTAAAGATCTTGGTGGATTTATGCAGTATTATAAAAATTGCTATGCTTATTAAATATTTCCTCATTAGGTTAATTCCTACTCATTCTGTATTCTGTTAATGAGGATATATGCTCGATGATGGAGGGTGGTTAGATTTTGGGTGGATGTATAAAGGATTGGTATTTGGTTTTTTGTATGGTTGGTGTATATTTTTCTCTAGATCTAAAGTTACATCGAGGAAATCTACATTTTTATGTTAAATGTTTTCTTTTATATAAAAACCTTTACAAGCAAAAAAGAGATAGATTAAAAAATATATTTTATAAAAAATCTTTCATTTTAAAAAAGACGTTACAACAAATCAATAAATAGATTAAAAATGATAAGTAAAACAATATATAATCGGTGCTGAATGAAAATACCATAGCAAAAGAAAGAAAACTGAAGGGAAAAAAGGGAAAATGATAAGATCAGGTTAAAGGCAGGCTAACATCTTGACGGTCAAGGAGGGAAAAGAAACAAGAGAAAAGGGTAGGATGCGAGAAGAAAAAAGGAAAAAAAAAAAAAGTGAAAAAGTTTGGTAACATGTATTTTTTGGGGGCAATTCCCAAAATGTATCTCCACTTTGATTAGCCAAAAGAAGCACACATGTAAATTTTTATATCTTCCCACATACATACACAGCAAACCAAAGTTTTTCATTTAAATGTAAATCTTCTGCACAACCAACAGCAACATTGCCTGATAATGAGAATCTATCTCGAAACAGAAAATTCCGTGTCACTATGCACACTTAATTCATAACTGTATAATTATGTTAAGCTCGATAATACTCATTATATTGAGCACTGTTCATAATAAAATAAATGCCAGAGCACTCAAAATAAAATTAAAATCTTGAGTACTCTTCCTCTAGAATATATATATATATATATATATATATATATATATATAACGGAAATTAACGAATTTTAACGAAACTTGGTTACAAGCAACCGACAATTTGTAATGAATTATTTTGAACATTATTCTTACCAATACTCGTATTTACGTAGATATTCTGTTTTTAATTAAACAATATTTTATATTTATATCTACCGGCCTGATTATTTTACGATAAATTTTATTACGAAAATGTCTGCTATCCAGCAGGATTCGAACCTATATAACATTCGAACCTTATATAACACAATTTTCGATCTACCGTAAACAAACCATATCTACTCTGAAATATATCGTAAATGTCAACAAATGTAAACATGTTACGGAAATTAACGAATTTTAACGAAACTTGGTTACAAGCAACCGACAATTTGTAATGAATTATTTTGAACATTATTCTTACCAATACTCGTATTTACGTAGATATTCTGTTTTTAATTAAACAATATTTTATATTTATATCTACCGGCCTGATTATTTTACGATAAATTTTATTACGAAAATGTCTGTTATCCAGCAGGATTCGAACCTGCGACCCCTATTTACATAGGGGAAGCTACTATTTGATCTGGTACTGTCTTAACCACTCGAACATGAATAGCCTCTTGATCAGACGATGTTTTTATCATGCTTATATAACACAATTTTCGATCTACCGTAAACAAACCATATCTGCTCTGAAATATATCGTAAATGTCAACAAATGTAAACATGTTACGGAAATTAACGAATTTTAACGAAACTTGGTTACAAGCAACCGACAATTTGTAATGAATTATTATATATATATATATATATATATATATATGTGTGTGTGTGTGTGTGTGTGTGTGTGTGTATATATAGGTATGTACGTGGAAGGATGTAGATTTAAGAGCTTGTTTAGTGGAATTCAATGCATAAAACGGCAGAATATTTTATAAATGTAAGCAAAATTTTATTCAAATATTTATATGTACGTGTATATATATATATATATATATATATATATATATATATATGAATGTAAATATCTCTCTCTCTCTGTCTCTCTCTCTCTCTCTCTATATATATATATATATACATACATATTAATATACACATCTGTATATTTTTCTTAGAAATATATTATTCTGTGTATAAATATATGCTGTCTTGAAGTAATAAGAATTCTTGGAATTAATCTTTGAATTTTTTTTTGAACCGGCTCATTTTTATGGATTCCTTGGAGCATCTGAACATGAATCGTCTGTCGTTTTCTGATAAAATTCACATCTGATACGACATAATCCAGAACCTCTGTCTTCATGTTGACAGAGTTTACTTTTGTGGAATGCATTGTGCTTGTTTACTACTTATCGATCTCCTCGTCTCCACGAATCAATTCTGGGTATTGTGATGATATGCTATGAAAGAAAGGAATTTTATACAATGGAATGAAAATATGACCAAGATTTTGCAAATATAATAATTGATTCTGCATGTCAGAGTATAAAATATTTTCATAATTTTTCAAAAGTAACACTAAGTTAATTTTTGATGGACTTCTTCTTTGTGCCTTTTCCTTTCAGGACGTAGGCGATGATGGCCTTCCACGTCTCCCTATGCTTGGTGGCTCCCTATCCTTGCTGGCTCGCAACCACAGTTCTGTCATCCACCTTGTCAGGCTCTTCAAACAGGTTATCCGCTGCTTTTCTCTGTCTCTTTTTCCCTCTATCTGGCCTGTTAGTATCGGGTTTTTCAAGCCCTCTTTCCTCATTGCATGTCACAGGAACTTTAGTTGTCTCTTCCTGATGCTCAGTATTAATTTTCTTTTCGTCTCCATCCTTTCCAAAACCTCATCATTGCTCACATGATTGGCCCACGATATCCGCAGCATCCTTATGTAGAACCACATTTCAGTTGCTTCAAGTTTTTCTTTCATTTTTGATGATATTGTCCAGCATTTACTACAATATTGAAGAGCTGACATCACATAACGATCTAATACTCTCTTCGTTGTTTCTAGTGAAATTTTCCTGTCTCTTAAAACTTTACTCAACATTTGGAATGCCTCCTTCGCCGTGCGAATTCGATTTTAGATCTCTGTGTCGCACTTTACGTCTTCTGTTAGAACACTTCCCAGGTATTTAAACTTTTGTACCTGCTTGATTTTAGTATCTCCGACCTGCATTTGCCATTTTGGGCTGTTCGTTTTGTTGGTGACCATGCATTTGGTTTTATTGGAGTAATTTGTAGTCGTTTCTTGTCACTCTCTTCAACTATCTTCTGGAGGAGATGTTGTAGTTTCCTTTCTGTGTCAGCAATCAGCACTGTATCTGCGTACAGTATGTTATTCAAATTGTGTCCTCCGATTGCAGATCTTGGGATAAAATCTTCGGTCACCAATGTGGTCTCGCTGTACAAGTTGGACAGATGTTTATGGACTAAACAAGTAAATAACGACAAGGTTCTATCGAAAATAGGACCAAAAATGAAACTTATGAAGATAGAAACACCATGAAAAAGTAAAAGTGTTTTAATCATATCACCCCAATCAAGGCAGTAAAACGAGTAAATCACAAATTGTTACTGAGTTGGAACGAATTACAAAAAAACAAAAACAAAACATTACTAAAGAATTAGAACTATAGTAATCAAGAGGACAGTAGATCAGTAGATAATGAGTGACATTGCCTTTACACTACTGAAGATCAAAATGTTCTGGAACGAATGGTGCCGTGTGAGAGTTTAGCTAATGAGAAATCGTATAATAATATTGGTATTATAAAACTTACGCTAACACATAACCAGTTCATTGTGAATTTATGAGAATTTCATTATTTGTCTATACTTCTGAGTATTTACATTATTTATATTATTCGGAGTGTTGTCCTCATTTTTATTTTCATATTCATATTGAAGACCGTCGAATGTCGTGCATCGCACCCAATCCATTCAGAAGTTTTATAAAGTAACAGCGACATATGATTGTTTTCCTAATTTAATGAATAAAAATGATTTTGAGTAAAAGAAACAATGTGAACATTGATAAAAGTATAATTTATATTGTAGAGTAGTGTGACAGAAACGCAAATGAAGAACTGCAGCGAATAACAGAAGCCTCATCAACTGAAGACTTCCAACAGCAAAAAAACAAAACAAAACATAAAACAAAAAAAAACGATTAAGTTGGATAGCAAATGTTAGGTTTTGAAAATCCAAGTGGCTGAGAGCAAACTGTTAGAAACGAAGACTCCATCAATATAGATAGATGAATAACATTGAACTTCAGCAACCTATTTTTCAATTCAACCGATTTTTTTATGTTCCTTTAAAGTCAAAAAATTTTCAAGTGATGAGGCTTCTGTTATTTGCTAAAGTTCTTTGCGTTTCTGTAACACCACTCCAAGACATATATTATGCTCTTATCAATGTTCACGGCATTTCTTTTACTCAAAGCCATTTTTATTCATTGAAATTGGTAACCAATTGTATGCTGCTGTCTCTATACATTTCTGAACGGACTGGATAGGAAGCACGCCATTCATATGAGATCCTAGATGTAATGAGTCTCTTTAAGAATATGACACGAGTTCTGATATTAATCATTTTGTTTTGTGACCTCTTTCAGGGTTGGACAAAACTGCCCCACGGACGGCATATTTTATAATCAAATTCATTATCTATTCATATATAACAAACAGGAAAGAAAGAAAATCGAGCATGCGAATATCGGAGAGATATACAGAAAGAAATTTATCATTTAAGAATGTATCCCATGTGGCCTGACCATTTAGCTTTATAGGTTGCCTATATTTTTTTTCTGGGTTTAGGCGATAATATAGTATTACAATCGTATAATTTATGCAGATATATATCTCTATATTTGATGTTGGATCCAATACACTTCCGCTGGGATTGTTTCTAGATATTCCTTGTATAATTTCCCTGTGTTTTATGAAGATATGTTATCTTTATGCCATGAATTATTTTGATATAATTATGCAGTTTGGGTATTTCGATCCTTCTGATTGTCTCGGTACGCACGCCAGTAATTTTAAATATAATCAGGAGTACTCAAATGGCAACTGTGAAAGTTTTCCTTTCGGAATTTGATCATTCGTACACACGCACACACGAACGCACACACACACACACACACACACACACACATATATATATATATATATATATATATATATATATATAGGCAGCATCCTTTCTTTTATTGGATACTACCAACAAGCAGTCGTGGTCATGACATTAAACTGCATCCGGCAGCAAGCCCTATGATTGGGAGGTTGTGAGGAACATGGAACCACCTTTTATTGCTGTTGTTGCACATTCACCGTTTTCCGGAGTGGTAGCACCTCTTAAGATCCCAGCTATGGCCTAATAGTTAACCCCCAAACTGGCATCAAAACACTATGAAAGTTTAAAAATACACTTTTATACAAATATATACATAAAAATAGACTTATATTTGATCATTCGGACACACACACACACACACACACACACACACACACAAACATATATATATATATATATATATATATATATGTATATATATATATATATATATATATATATATATATATTGATTGTTTGTTTAATACTTAATTTTTGGTCATAATGCCGTTAAACCAGTACACATTTGCATTAAAAAGTGTTCGATACAATTATAATGTAGAACTTTTGAATATTTTCCATTTTTAAATGAGTTAGTTCGCTTCCCAGTTTTCTACCATGAAACCTGTGCCAAGAACAAAAATTAGAAATTATGAAAGAACAGAAATTACGACTAAACGCATCCACACTAAGAAATACCTCTCAGGTTCATACAACAAGGGATGAAAACGTCATAATCCGTTTGTAATTTAAACATTGCGCGTTCGAAAATTCCCTGCCATGTGACGTTCAAATAAAACACCGTTTCAAGAGCGTTATTAAAAAAACTAGCAGTAAACGGTAAAATCAGTTATTAAAAATCGCCTGAAGGAGAGACAACGCCTGGGGAACGGAGATTTGGTTAAAGACAAATCCTAGCCAAAGTCAAATGCATTATTCTTTTTCTGCTATGAATGCTTATTATGCACCCATATATATATATATATATATATATATATATATATATATATATATATATATTACAACGTCACGTGATCCCAGTAGAAAAGTTCCGCTAAATATGTCAAAACGAGGTCGATTATGTTTGTTCTCTAACGATCTAATTTCAAACACAAATGTCGGCAGCGACACTGTATTCACACATGAAAACATATACACGCTATATATATATGCAATGGTCTTTATTATAATAGAGAGTATATATATTATTCTTGGCTACTTGTCGACATTATTATTACAAAATATAGTAAGCTACTGCTAAAGATCAAACACACGGCAAGAGATTTCGTAACTTGTAGTAAAGCTTAATAGCTGATAGTAAAGAGAATGAACTGGGCCAACGCTGCTTCCTCGCTATTGCATGTCTAATCAATTGAGCCGATGTTTCCTCGGTATTATCTTTCTGTATAAGCGTGACAGAAAGGAACTATATATATATATATATATATATATATATATATATATATATATAGTCATCCACAGACAGATCTGTTTTGCTGTATCACAGCTCATCAGTACAGTTAGACTCCGATTGCTTTTAACCCAGGATTGAAACCCGACCGAATTGGCATCAATCGGCGATTCTACCTCTGGGCTATGGGCGTTCAGTAGAAGAAGGCAGAACTTTTAGCGTATACATTATCATTATACACACCTAATACGGAATGAGCGATGCGTATATGCCAGATTAGCTACTGTTTTTCAAAGTCTACAATTCTTCCAGAGTGCTCAATCAGGGTGTGAGAGCGTATATATATATATATATATATATTTACAAAAGAGTGAACATTGAAAAGTGAACATTCAAGAGTGACAGACTGTTCCATGCTAAGCGCAATCATCAGGCCACATGTGTTTATTTTTTCCTCGGCTATTTATATATACGTGTCAGTGGGGCATTCTGGGTAATCTTTCTAAAGTTATTTTGGCGGAAGTGGCTTGGTTATTTATATATTTATTAGAGTAAATCTATTTTACTTGTTATTTTTTCATTCCTTTGTTTTTTGATGATTAATTTATTTATTTGGATTTGTTATTTATTTTATTTTTTGTTACTTTTTTATTTATTTTGTATTATGATTTGTTATTATTTATATTATTTTATTTATTATTTATTGTAATGGGTGTTGTATCGTCGGCGGTAAAACACCCATTACAATATATAATAAATAAAATATACAAAATATATAAAGTTGAACTGTCCTGACAAACCCAACACATCAAAACATATATTTTCCACTTTACTAATTTGTGGCAACTATAATTGAAAAAAATATAAACTAAACTGAAAGTGAAATTTATCACAAGTACATCTAAAAGAATAAAAGAATTACTCAATACAAAACTTAAAAGAGGAATCTAGTTCATCAGCCGCAAGGACTTCCAGAAAGAATATAGTGGATAATACTAAAGAAATTTTATAAAATTCATTTTATGAACACAAAAGGAACATTTAAAAGACAACAAAACAAAAAATAGCATTAGTTGCTCAGCGTAACGTGACTGACCACTTTGGACATAAAATTTTCAATTTTAATAAAATCGAAGACGAAACTGTCTATAAAGATAGTTCACTAAGACGAACCTGTCTATAAAGTGCTTTAATCACTAGTTCATTAATTCCCGGTGAATTTGCGTCTAATGCGGTATATTTAATACCAACAACAATATGGAAACATAAACAAAAAGAAATGTGAAACGAAATAAAATTGGATAGATTATATACTGAAAAACATTTTTCAAAAAAATTTAAAATTCGAAGCGTTTTTCGTTCATCAGACATGCCAAGTCTAATGAAGTCCTAAAGGACGAAACGCGTTAACTGAAAACTTGCCTCTCTTCTGCTCTTTCTCTCTCTCTCTCTCTCATTTACTCTCTGTCTCTCTCTGTCTCTCTGTCTCTCTGTCTCTCTCTGTCTCTCTGTCTCTCTCTCTCTGTCTCTCTCTCTCTCTCTCTCTCTCTATATATATATATATATATATATATATATATGGCCGTATCTGACTACCGGGCACGGGTCCGAGCCGATCCGTGCAATCATAGTGAAAATCCGGGCAAGGAAAAATGTCTTCGTCAGAAATCAAACTAAACAATTCACGAAGAAAGAAAGAAAGAAAGAAAGAAAGAAAGAAAGAAAAACGAAGAAAACATCCGAATGAACGCAGTAAAAATCTGTTTATTTATTAATTTTGGGAGAAAAGACTGGTTATACTCAGAAAGTCCGAACCCGATTTCCTGCTTTCTTTCACGTTCTGTGTCTAATTTCCATTGGAATAGCCGGAGAAACCTGCAAAAATAATAGTTTCTGGAAACGGATGACACCGATGACGTCATTACATTGTCAACTAATAAATCCGAGCAATTTTCTCTGTGCCTTGGTTTTTTTAGCATCAGCTACGTCCCTGTATATGTGTGTGTGTCAGATTAAATAAATTGCGAACATGTTTGCTTATTTTTAATAAAACTCGTTCATACTCACGAATAATCTTTCGCGTATGACAGTCAAAAGGTGTCAGAAATGAGCTGTAATGTTGACAGATGTTTTTTCTTTCATTTTTTCAGGTACCTAAGTACTTTCAATATGTTTCCGAGGTCATCTTTAGGAGTGTGACTTATGGTAACAAATGTAACCGGAAAAATGGATCGATAAAAATTACTGTACATTTTTCTGCTTCAAATATAAAGGCTGGCAAATTGATAGCGCTAATTAGAACGTGAAAATTGTCCAAAATAGTTTTTTATGTACGTTGTAATATCATGGTCATGCACGTGTTAAAGCATGAAAAAATGGTTCTATTTACACCTATTTTAGAAAATTACTACAGTATTCATAACTGAATTTATTAATTGACGGCTTAAGTGTTTTAATGAATATTACCCCGAGAATGCATGACCATTTGTGTAATATATTGAAATATACATAAGCACCTAAAAGATCTATAAGCGATATATGAGAGAATGAGCTTATATATATATATATATATATAGAACTGTCCTCTGTCCTCTGTAAACTGTATAGCCTCTGCCTATCTGCTTCCTGTTTTCCTGCCTGTTAGAAGTCCTCCTGTGTAGTTCCTATATTTAAGAATTCTGGCGAAACCCCAGACCCCGCCAATTACCGCCCTATTAGTCTCCTTCCGATCTTTGGCAATGTTTGCGAAGCCATTATCAACACCGAGGTGATGCAGCATCTCACGGCCCACAGACTTCTCTCTGACAAACAATACGGGTTTCGCTTCACCAGGTCTACTGCTGATATGCTAACGACCATTACCGAGTACATATACCGGGCTCTTGACAAGAATGGTGTTGCCCGAATCGTTGCCTTGGATATCTCCAAAGCGTTCGACAGGGTCTGGCACGCTGGCCTTTAATGCAAACTGCGGAGCTACGGTATAACTGGACATCTGTTTGACCTCATCCATTTATTCCTCTCTAACCGCACATTGAAGGTAGTATTAAATGGGCATGACTCCCAAAACTACCATACGAACGAGGACGTCCCTCAAGGTTGTATCCTAGGTCCCACGCTCTTTCTGATGTACATTAATAATCTCCCCGATGCCATTAGATCCCAAGTAGGCATGTACGCTGATGACACCACAATCTACTCTCGCCTCGATCAAAAACCCGGTGTGGGCGACAAAGCGAACCTCGCTGCCGAGCTTGAAAATGACCTCCAATCCGTAGTGGCCTGCGGTAGGAAATGGCTAGTAAATTCCAATGCTTCTAAAACGAAGCTGTTATCAACTAACCACCATAGACAATCGCATCTACCTCCCAATAGCATGGAACAGGCTTGCCTCCCAGAGAGTAAAACACTACGCCTCCTTGGCCTTACACTTTCGGCGGACCTCAAATGGAATGACTATATCGAATCCATTGCCAAATCTGCCGCTAAGAAAGTCGGCTCTCTGTGCAGGGCCCGGAAGTTTTTCCCGCCTGAATCTATCCTGCACATATACAAATCTACCATCTGCCCTTGTATTGAATACTGCTGCCACATATGGTCTGGTGCCACTGCTACACTCCTTCGGCTTCTTGACAAAATACAAAAGAGAATCTGTAACGTGGTGGATACTGACTTGGCAGACCGGCTGCAACCACTCTCTCACCGGCGTGATGTGGCTTCCCTGTGCCTCTTCTACAAGTACTTTCATGGCTTCTGCTCCGATGAACTTAGATCATTAGTGCCGCCTAAACACGAATTTACACGAGATACTAGATTAGCAACTAGGTCCTAAACTTTTACTGTTAAACAGATAAGATGTAACTGTAATTTCTTCTCCAACAGCTTCTTTTCTCGCGCTTCCCGCCTTGGGAATTCCCTTCCACATGTCTGCTTTCCCGACAGCTACAATCTCCAGGTGTTTAAATGTAGGGTCAATAGACACCTCCTATCACACTAACTTCCATTTATTCTCAGAACACTCTCATCTACCCAACCCTCATTCTCGGTATCCTTACCCGCCTATCACCCACCCTCTGATATTTCCTATATTTAACCATCCTTTCTCCACTCTAAGTAGCCCCCCTGCGCAGTAGTGACAGTGAAATGCCTTGCTCGGGGTGAAACGCTTATATATATATATATATATTGGAGTAATGCTCAGAAGTTTGTCACTGAACATAGCACAGTTATGCCGACTTAGAAATTTCGTGAAGGCAATGTGATGTTGTCCTCACTCGTCTGGTCTTAAGTTTAATCTGATTGAAGAAAGAAATTAAGCTCTGGCGAGTAAAGAAATCATTACAGTGTTTTCCCGAAACATCAGAATTGACATATATATATAACTGACAGCACTCGCTACATTAATTCTATCCTTTTCAATATCTCGATATCGGGAAATTTACGACAAAAACTCTTGCTTGCCAAAATATCCTTTTTTTCAGTAAATGACTGAAAAAGTAACACCTGGTAATAACATTATCGCAACTCAATATATATATATATATATAGCTCAGAGGTTGAATCGCCGTCTGACGCCAATTCGGTTGGGTTTCAATCTTGGGTAAAAAGCAATTGGCTGTCTAACCGTACTTGTTCAATGCGGCAATTCGTAGGACTCAAACGCTACGTATTGCCAACGACACTGCGATGATCGTTCTTATGAGCAGATGATCTACTCATAACGCTTGTACGAGTCCATGGTGAAAATTTAGCGAAGAGAAGGCCGGATGTCCTTCTAAGTAACACAAAATCTCCTCATACCGAGAAGCTTATATCATCTGACGCATTTAACTTTCTGAGTTTCTCAAACGACTGTGTGCTTGCATTTTATATCAATAAAATTACATTTTATTTTTTACTATATACATTGTTTGGACTGTTGTACTCATTTTTGTTGCCATATTCACGGTATTTCAACCTTTGAAATCCCGACCCTTCTTTAGGTGACTGGAATTTCAAAACGAAACATTTATTTTCTCCCCCGTGGTAGATTGTTCTAATTCCACGAGTCATGCTTCTTCCAGATGTCAAACTGTCTATTTTAACTCCACTTTAATTGTTTACCTCTACCTTAGTTAGGGATTGAACTCGCAAAGATTTGAGTTAATTCACTATATCCAACCAACACTTTTATCTACTGGTGAGTCTCATTCACTTCTTCGAACTTGAATATTTAACAAAAATTTGGTCAAAGTTCTAGAAGATAAATTTGGGGTTGGATTTTTGAGAGTGTATGTGTGCACGCGTGCGTGTGTATGTGCGTATGTACGTATGCATGCACGTGTGAGCGTGGCAAAAAAGAGCTGTCTTCTTTTAACTGGTATGGCCCACATTTGGCATCTGGAAAAGTGAACAGCAATTTTAACTTGACGAGCTTGAAATGAAAACCTCAATTATATATGTTAAGTACAATCTCCCCTCTCTTACAGAAAAAAATGTGTCAGTAAGACCACTGGTTGGGATTGAATGCATGTAGAACAATAGCAACGATCTATTAAAACACGCACGCGCGCACACACAGACTCACACACGCACACACACACACACACACACACACACACACACACACAAGTATATCTAATCTAAACTTATTTATAAATGGAACTTTGTCTGTGTGTGTGTGTGTTTGTTACCTATAGATTCCGAAACGGCTGAACCGATTTTCTTGAAAATTTACATAGTTGTACTATAAGCGTCTGCGAGTCTTCTTAGCTAGGCTTTGTGTCGAAGTACCCCCGAAAAATATCGAAAATCAATATAATCGATAATCGAAAAAATCGGGTTATAGAAGCAGCAGTCCGATTCTATTCAAATTTCATACACACATAGACAAAGCATAAGAAACTATATTCAGAAGTTTCAAGGTTGCAGTTCTTACAATAATGCAGAAAATCGATAATATATATATATATATATAAAAGGCAAGATGTTTGTGTGTGTGTCTGTTTATCTGCCTGTATGTCTGTAATTTTTTCAGCACTTTTATATTAGCTTTTGCTTCGGATTTGGCTCTAAGTAGGTATAATTGTAGTTCTTAGTCTCAGCCATGATACCATTTACTCAGAGGACTTATTTAGCCTTCAAAATGTAGTTTACGACGAAAAAAACTTATTTGATATCGATAGCAGAAAATCAAAATTTGACTTACATCCATCCATTTTTCTTTCAGTCTATGGTTTCGCTTTAACTGGAAACAACTATTGCTTTTTAGTCTTTCGTGCCAACGTCCAAAGAGTCTGATCTCCAGGAACATGGATATATTTTGAAACTTTCATTACACCCGAGCAACGCCGGGCTATACTGCTAGTATGTAAATAAATATGCATATGTGTAAACATGCATGTACGCAATTATATATTTGTGTTAACAGAACAGTGCTCAGGGTAATATAACAGAGCTATTATGTATATATAAATAAATATACATATTATCCTGTCTGTAGTACGACTATCAGATCTATAGAATATTCAATCATCAGGTGCTTATTATAACAGGCACCTGATTATTGCGTAGTACATGAAATTAAGTTGTGATATTCATGTAGATTAATATAAGCTGCCTCCTTCTACCTAGCGCCCATAGCTCAGCGGTAGAATCGCCGACTGACGCCAATTCGACTTGACCTTTACATTTCAACATATTTCAGTATATATATTTTTATAGTAGAACACCCTGCTATCTCCCGAAAATAGATTGCTCTACTTTATAAAAGAGGGTAACGAGCGGTACGAAGTGAAAAAGGTGTTAGGCATTCGCCTGACTTTTCTCTGCCTTCGGGTAGAGGGCGCTCTCTGCTTCCGAGCAGAGAACACAAACCCAGTCGTGGTTCCGCCGAAGGGTAGAACCACGACTGGGGAAAAATAGACAGACATTTTTTGGCCCGGCTATATGGCTGGGAATACCCACTATAAAGTGACCATGTGTCACATCTGGCCTAGCGTGGGAAGGCTAGTAAATACAAAAGGTCTTAGGAATTCGCCTGACTGCTCTATGACACTGTCAGCCCTCTGCCTTCGGGTAGAGGGCGCTCTCTGCTTCCGAGCAGAGAACACAAACCCAGTCGTGGTTCCGCCGAAGGGTAGAACCACGACTGGGGAAAAATAGACAGATATTTTTTGGCCCGGCTATATGGCCGGGAATACTCTTTATAAAATGACCATGTGTCACATCTGGCCTTGCGTGGGAAGGCTAGTAAATACAGGAAAGGTCTTAGGCGAAGGCATTCACTATTCAATAGTCGATTCCGCTCCAATCCGTGGCTTGCCTATATGTGTATTATTGTTAATTGTACCTTAGTACAATAAATCTGTATTTCTTATTCCTGGTGTGGAGTTCCATTCTTCAACTGATCATTTTATACTGTATTCTTTTTCGGGATATATATATATATATATATATATATATATATATGCTGAAATATGTTGAAATGTTAAGGTCAAATGCTTTTACAAACAGCTCCTGGATGAGGTTACCGTGGTGAGTATGTTAAAAAAATATAAATGAATATTGTTTTTTGTTGCATTTGTAAAACGGATTCTTCCTCGGTCAATTTTGACAATAAACGGAAATGATGTATGTACAATATATGAGCGGGAGCACGCGGGCGGACATTAATGGAGCCTGTAAAGTGATGCGATGACATGGTGACGCAGAAGTAGATGCATTGTCCCTACAACATCGGAGGGGGTGGCAACTTGTAGAAAACGTGAATTTGTTATGGCATATGATAAGTTGGAATTTACAAAAACGTTGAAATATACCGTTTATTTTCTAGAGAGTCCCAGCACAAAAAACGACCAGCTTCAGCTAAAACCTCATCCGCCAACAATTGTCGCTTGAGTCAACAAACCAGAAATGCTTCTACCATTGGATCTACACATGCAACTGAAAATAATAAGTTTCATTTTTCGATTTCGTCGTCTTCGTTATTTCCTTAATTTTCGTCGTATTCTTTGTCTTCGTCAGTTTCTTCGTCATCTTAGGCTTTGTCATTACCTTCATCCTTTTCTTTTTCTTCTTCTTTTTCTTATTCTTCTTCTTCGTCTTTTTCTTAATCATGTTCCTCTTCGTCGTCTTCGTCATTTTCTTCGTCGTCTTCGCTATCGTTTTTGTCTTCGTCTTCTTTGTCATCATCTTGTTCTTTTCCTTTTTATTCGTCTTCTTTTTTTCGCTTGTTATTCTTCGTCTTTTTGTCTTCTTCTTCTCGTTCTTTTCTTCCTTTCTTCTTTTTCAACTTCTTTGTCTTCTTCTCTTTCGTTTTTTCTTCTTTTTCTTCTTCTTGAAATTAAGATGTCTACCGCCATGCACAACTTATCTTGCTGCTGAGAACGTTTCTACTCAAACGACAATCGCGTTCACCTTCAGTTTCCGCAGCTTTACAAAATAATTTTATTAATTCGTGAATAAGTTCTGAAAATTTAGTTAAAATCCAATAATTATATGTTCTAAAAAGTAGACCGTCAGTCATGTAAATGCTTTTACGTGATACACGCTTAGGCAATCATATCTCCTTCGATGCATGACTGATCGGGCAGAAGATTTTGTAGAGTAAGCTGCAATAGGCTGGTTGCCAATCAAGGTTTGTAGAAACCATTCTGTCCTTTTATTTAACCCATAACTGGAGAGCGGTGTCATATTAATACTATGGTGGGAACTCCCCTTTTTATATGATAATGGTCTCGTCTTAAGTATACATATACTCCTGCCACAATGAGAACAGTGACTGATCCGTAAGTTACCGAGAGATACCGACGAAACGCAGAGAATACCGCGTCAGTAGTCATAGTAGATCTGAGCTCCACTCAGCCAAAACAAAATTTCACGGATATACAATTTCCAGCACGGATTCACTTTAAAGTCTTGTATATATATATATATATATATATATATATATATATATATATATATATATATATATATATATATATTCCTTCTACTCGTATTCCTGGATTACTAACCTGCGTTCCAGTTTGTGTCTTTACGTTTAATATAACCTATTTTTCTATCTCAAATATCTGTTTTGTTGTTGATCATTTTGTGCGGTTCCTCACTCGGAATCCATAATAACTTGGCGACGAAGGTTCGAACTCAGGTATGTCTCACAACAACTGAACGACGAAGATTTCGAACACACGTACACCACAACAATTTGGCGACGAAGATTCGAACACGAGTCGCCACAACAAGTTGGCGACGAATATTCGAACTCACGTATACCTCAAAACAACGACGAAGATTCGAACTCACGTACCCAACATCAACTTTGCAACAAAGATTCGAACGCGAGTCGACACAACAACTTTGACGAAGTATTCGAACTCGCATGCATAACAACAACTTAACGACGAAGGATTCGAATTCAAGTCGAACACAAATGCGTTCCAGTTTGTATCTTTACGTTTAATCTATATATATAAAAGGCAATCGGTGAGTCTGTGTATGATTGTAATCGATGCACGCCTACATTTTTTAAGCTACGCCATTCAAACTTTTTAGGGACACATATATACAGGGAAGACAGGCCGATATATACTTTTTGAGTTCAAGTTCAGCAATTTTCTCTTTCGCACTTTTTGGCAAATGGAGCACATTGTTTTATATTTGCCCCGTAAAACATCTAAGATCTAAGATGGTTGCTAGATTACGTCACAGAAATCAAATCATACGTGTCAAACGCGACAAAAAATGAGCCTTTATATTTAATTTTTATTCCGACGTTTTAAAAATTCATTTGGTTAAGAAAAAAATGTGTATATTTTCCCCCGTAATATTGAAACAAAATAAATATTTTTTAAAATAGTGTTTTTTCAGACAAAAACAAAATATGTAAACTAAAAGTGCCAATGGTTAATTAAATTAGGTTTTTTTTCAGATTTAATATTTCATACTTCAGAAGATAAAATAAAAAAAAATAAAGCTTTTTTCGCTAAATATTTCATGCATGAAATCAACTGTTTGTAATTCGTGTGGCATTAGTGTAATTTTCCCTCTACAATTAAAACCCTACATTTTTAAATATTCTTCGAATGTTTCTGAAATTCATTAGTCAACAAAAATGTAAATATTTTCCCCCGTAAGTTTGAATCAACAAAAATAATGTTGTTTACAATGTCACACAAAACATCAACTCACGTTTACGTAAAACAAAAGAAAATAGATATTTTTAAATGGAATTTTTGAACAATTTTTAAATAAAATTATTTTATATAATTATTTTTTATATATCTAAAGTGAGGGGGGTGACTACAAGCGCTCGGAAATCGCAGCAAGCTGCATTAATCATCTATTAAAAAATGTTCTGAGTTGCACAGGTAACGCCAGTCTATGATGCTAGTATAACCTAATGTTTCTATCTCAAATATCTGTTTTGTTGTTCATTATTTTGTGTGGTTTCTCACTCGAAATCCACAACAAATACCTTTCCCGGGGGTATTTGCGCGTAAGTAAATAAAACGAATTCAACTAGAATTTGAACTCGGCACTCCGATTTCTTGTTCCGAGATGATATCTACTGCACCACAAGCACAAGGCGTTAAGAAGAAAAAAGTTGTGCAATTATTCAAAATATGCTTTGCTACTTGCTCTTAATAATATTTTTTTCAATAAAACTGTTTTTTTATAACTTTAAAGCATATTTTCCTCATGTTATTCTGCTTCTTTTAGCGATATCCTCATGATATCTACACGTATAATATATCTGTAAAAGGACAATATGAATAAAAATCTAACCAAAGCTTTTAAACCTTAGAGAGCTGAGTTAAAGTAACTGATAATGAGATATTTGGAAAAGCAAGATTCGTTAAACTAGAACATTCTAACCCTTGAAAGCAATAAAGGTTTCTATTCAAAATTCCAGTCAATTTTATGAGGCGGCAACTGGAGGGAAGAGACGGATTAATACCTTTCGCAAGGGTATTTCTGTGTAAGTTAATACAAGGAATTCAACTCAAATTCGAACTCGGTACCCCGATCTGTGGTTCTTCTGCACCAAAACGCACACCCAAACAATGTAAATAGTGTAAAAAATTACAATACCTAATCTCAGAAAATATAAACTAAAATTTACAAGCCATGTCTTGCCCCAGTTAACAACTGATTAGAAACCATTTTCAAAATCAGTTGCCATTTTTACCGTAACAGAACTATCAGATTTACTATTAAAAGATGCGTTAATAATTGTGTCATTAGTATAAATACATAGTTGGTATCTAATATAATCTACGATATTTTTAAAGATGTTGTTGCAGAAAGGAATCTTAAATATTTAAAACCGGTCCCGTCTAATCATTGATGTTAAACAGCGTTGAACATCGTCAGTATCTAGATGGATAACTGTTCTGGAATACTATGCGCTGGATGTTCAGGTGGTTCAATGAATAACGGCTCCCATTAAGAATTTGGAGAGCCGGGTTCTAATTTGAGTCTTGTTCGCTATATTCACGTATGAGTAAAACACCATTAGAACAAGTATGGATCCAGTTATGGGTTAAAAATAAATCTTGTATCGGAAAATCATTTTTATCATAAAAAGTTCTTGCAACCAACAAATGTATTCCGGGTTTAAATAACCTCAAATAGAATAAGGCGTTAAAAAAACTAATCAATCAAACATTTCAACACACATAAAAATACAATATATTTGAATTTGTTCCAGATAATAATGTGCATTCCTTTACATTCGAAACTACAATATTCTCATTGATATATCAGAAATAAATTACTTCATTTTGCCTTCCTCAAATTATAGATTTTAATTTCGAGTGGTGTACTTAAAATAAGTGTGGATGTTTGTTACAAAATAATATCTAAATGTTTACATTTTTTCCAAACAAACAGACATAATTAAACATAATACTAATTAGAATTTAATTTGGTATAAATTATATTAAAACGTTTACATAAAAGAAAGTAATTACAATTCTAATATTCCTGTAAACATGACTTAAAATTATGGCACGCAAAATGTATAAGAACAGAATGTATAATTATAATCAAGTAAAAAATCAAATATGTGAACGACGAACTGGAGAAGTGAGCATACAACATACAAAAGTTCAGATATCTGATAAGTCTTCTATCAGACGAGGGATAATGTGACATCAAAATTTGAACAGGCTACTAGGATAGCAATGGATGAATTACAGATTTTAAAGAACGTATTAACGCAGTTGTGCGTTGTGGTACAGTGGATATCGGCTCGGAACGAGAAACCGGGGAGCCGAGTTCGAATTCCAGTTGAATCCATTGTATTCAATTACGCGCAAATACCCTTGGGAAAGGTATTAATCCGTCTCTTCCTTCCAGTTATGGGTTAAATAGTAGGACAGATTGGGTTCTATAGCCTTGGTCGGCAACCAGTCTACCGCAGAATGCAATGGCAACCTACTGCGGGATAATCTTCTGCCCAGTCAGTCATGTCTCTTTCGAGACATGATCGCCCAAGCGTGAATCACGTATGGCACTTAACTGACTGATTAACCCAGAAGATTATCCCGTAGTAGGTTGTCATAGCATTCTGAGGTAGACTGGTTGCCAGCCAAGACTATTGAACCCAATATGTTCTGTTATTTAACCCATGGAAGAAAAAAGACGGATTAATACGTTTCTCTAGAGTATTTGTGCGTAAGAAATTCAACTGGAATTCGAACTCCGCACCCCAATCTCTTGTTCCGAGTCGATATCCACAGCACCACAACGCACATCCTCAACCAGTCTACCGCAGAAAGCAATGGCAACCTACTGCGGGATAATCTTCTGCCCAGTCAGTCATGTCTCTTTCGAGACATGATCGCCCAAGCGTGTATCACGTATGGCACTTAACTGACTGATTAATGCAGAAGGCATTACAAAAGTTATTATTGAGAGAAAATTTCGTTGGAAACCAAGTACTGAAATGTTATGTAACGTCTGTCCTTCCATATGGCAGCTAATGCTGGACAATCTCTTCAAAGATGAAGGAAAAACTTGAAGCAACAGAAATGTGGTTCTACAGAAGGCTGCTGAGGTTACCATGATCCGAATATATGAGTAACGTTGAGGTGTTGGAGAGTATTAAAACGAAAAGGAAACTTATACTTAACACCAAAACGAGACAGCCTAAGTTATTTCGTTCACATAATAAGGAAGGATGGCTTGGAGAATCTGATACTCACAGGATGGTTAGAAGGTAAGAGAGACAGGGAAAACAGTTCGTGATATAATTAATGGTCTTGAGCAAATTGAAGGTTGAGTAGATTTTGGGATGAATACCAAGAAAAAGCGGGGTAAACGCCACAAGGGATAGGAGGATGTGGTGGACCATGATCCCCTACGTCTTGAAAGGGCACGACACATAAGAGAAGAATAATTGAAAAATAGGAAAATCTCTTTGTAAACAAAGAAATTTATGCTAGCTGTATGACCACAAAATGTGTTTGTCATCAAGAGAAAAAGTCAAAGATTCGTATTCCGAACTGGAGATGTTAACACAGAAAATATTCTTCTTTTTCTATGTACCATGTCTCTTTATAACATAGGCGAGTATGGCCCACCACAACATCCAATCCCTTGTAGCTCGTAACATCTTTTCTCTTATTATTTCTTCTAGACCATGCTCTGCCATTTGCACATCGAATAAGTAACGTAATGCTTTTCCCTGTTTCTCTTTCCCAATCTACTTCCTGTGAGTATCAGATTTTCTAAGCCTGATTCCTCGTTACGTGTCCCAGAAAATTTAGCGGTTTCTTTCTAAAAACATGTTCAATCGATGATATCGTCAGCATTCTTCAGTAGAAGCACATTATGATTGCTTCAACTCTCCTTCATTTTTGATAAAATTGCCCAGCAATCGCTGCTTTATAGAAGGACAAACACTACATAACAACCCAGTACTTTTTTCTTTGTTTTCAACGAATATATTACATGGATATAAACATCATAGATATGTTTTACTAAAACATGAATAATGTGTTTTATCGTGGAATGAAGAGATACACAAAAATGTAAATAACATACATTATTAACAGACTGGTACAACCAAGATGTATACATATATTTGTTTTAATCATATCACCCCAAGCAAGGCGAAAACGCCACTGATGCGCAGGGGGCTACGTAAGAGTGAAAAGATTGGAAAAGAGAAAAACCGGAAACGACATCCTAAACAGGAAACAAAGGATGAGCCTCTTCACCTGTTCAATAGACGTGGGTGGATTGTGAACCGGGCGATAGTTTAGTCTATCTACTCCAATTGAAAAAAAAATAAAATAAAAAAAAGAGTGAAAAGATTGGAAAAGAGAAAAACCGGAAACCACATCCTAAACAGGAAACAAGGGATGAGCCTCTTCACCTGTTCAATAGACGTGGGTGGTGTGTGAACCGGGCGATAGTTTAGTCTATCTATTCCGATTGAAAAAAAAATAAAAATAAAAAAAATGAGTGAAAAGATTGGAAAAGAGAAAAACCGGAAACCACATCCTAAACAGGAAACAAGGGATGAGCCTCTTTACCTGTTCAATAGACGTGGGTGGAGTGTGAAAATATTTACAGTATCTCGCAGTAGTAGGGGTTACTTTCCGAGATCCGTGATCATGACAACCTCCGTGCTAAGCGCACGCTGTCTTTTATAGATACTAACAAAAAGAAAAATGCCATTGATCATAGAGAACATAAAGGTAACTTAATGAAGACAAAGGAAATGGTTGTTCAGCCATTGCGCGATCATGTCTCGAAAGAGACATGAATGACGGGGCAAAACATTTTTTCAGCAGTAGATTGTCATTAATTTTTGCAGTAGACTGATCGCCAACCAAGTCTAAAGAACCGAATCTGTTCTGCTATTTAACCCATAGTCGGAGTGAGAAGAGACAAATATTAAGATTAATACCTTTCTCAAGGTGTATTTTCACTTGTGGTGCATTGGATATCGGCTCGGAACGAGAAATTGGGGAGCCGAGTTCGAATTCCAGCTGAATTCATTGCATTCACTTACGCGCAAATACCCTTGGGTAAGGTATTAATCCATCTATTCCTTCCAGTTATGGGTTAAATAACAGGACAGATTGGATTCTATAGCCTTGATTGGCAATCAGTCTACCGCACATCCGTATTATTATTACGAAAAGAAAAAGCCACAAATGCAAACTACTAGATGAAAAGATCAACATCATGAATAAAAGAAATTTAAGAATTGTTATACAGTAGAGTGGACAATACGAAATTGATATCCGAACAGACATCTAGATTGTAATGATTGCATTCAAAAGTTACTAACCAACAGAAAAGAAATATTATAATGCTTAACTACTGTGTAATATTAAAGTTCAGCAAAGTATTAAGAAACAGGAAAATCTTGTAGAAACAAAGAAAGGAATACCGAACTGTTACAGAATATCCGTCCGCCTATATGGCACTGACTGCTGAACAATCTACTCACAGTTAAAGAAGCTACTTGAAGCAACAGAAATGTGCGTCAAAAGAATGATGTAAATACTATGGAGGGAGCACGGAAGAAACGGAAGTGTGTCATGAGAAAGAGACAGCTTAGATTTATTTGACAATAGTGAGGAATGAGGCTCGAAGCATGTGACATGCAATATATCAAAGCTCAGAGGGTCAGGTTAACGCATGAGGCCAACGACTAGAAGTGCTTGCTTGAATGGATGGCTAAAAGGTTTAAGAGGCTTAATAAAAGGACAAAAATGGCTAAGAGCTTCAAGTGATTGCAAGTTATAGAGAGTTATGATCGCCTAAATTTTAAAGTTACACAGCTTACTAGAATAAGAAAGCAGAGAACTGCGAATATGTCTGACAAGTGTCGTCCTTGCTAAGACATTTCAATTTCATTCGATAGACGCCATTTATAATCATTGATCTTAATATATATATGATTAAGAAAAAGAAAATTATATCATAAAATGGCAAAAATGTTTTTATGGGAGCACCCTGTAAAGTTGATTGAACCCACTACGAAGAACTTTTCAGGTTAGCTTCATCAATCATTACTTACGTTGAGACACAATTGCATTGATCACTGTGAACAGGAAGTTGCAAAGAAAATACTCTTCTGTGTTTCTTTATAAAAATATTAATTATAAAATATCGTTCTCAAAAGTCAAACTAAACTAAGAGTATTTTGCCCTCAACAATACATCTTCTATACATATATAACACACACACACACGCTCTCTCTCTCTCTCTCTCTCACACACACACACGCACATATATATATGTGTGTGTGTGTGTGTGTGTGTGTGTGTGTGTGTGTGTGTGTGTGTGTGTGTGTGTACGTTTTTCGAATTTTCATGGCGTGTCTAGTAACGCATGCGCGAGTTTTCGAAATAGACGAAGCCTAGTCTGCAATTGCTTATTCATCGGGGATTTCCTGACACCCCGCTGCCATAACTTATCTGACATTAAACATATGCGTGTGTCATTTAACAGAAAAGGTATCCATCTGCAGTCGGAGTGATATAGAGATACTTACCCGTGTACGTATTAAGCCGAATATGTGCGTGAAAATGATGGTAGTGAACAAACACTACGTATATACGAGGCATGCTGAAAAGTTATAGGCAACGCCAAGAAGATTATCCAAATAGAAACCTTACGACCATAAGATATGAAAACACCGGTCCTTGAAAGATCATCGAAGTTAAGAATGTCGAATTTGGTAAATACCTAGATAGGTAAACACTTAAAAATACAAGATGCTGTAATTTGCAATGAGAGGATTGTGAAAATAACAGTGATTGTATTTAGAACTTAAAATTTTGAGTTCTAATTTTTTGCATTCACTTAAACTCAAATATCGCTGGGAAAGGCAGGAACCTATCACTTCCCCATCAGTATAAGTAATATGCTAAAGTTTGGCTAGGTTCTTTTGTTTCATTCGTTTTATTTTACCCCATATCGAAATCAATGGGTCATTTAATGCTAGCAAATATTTTATAATAGACTTGTATGTATAGAACTAGCAGTATAGCCCGTCGTTGCTCGGTTGTAATGAAATCTTTAAAACTAATCCATGGTCCTTAAGCTCAGACTCTTTGGACGGTGGCACGAAAGACTTAAAAGCAATAGTTGTTTCCAGTTAGAACGAAACCTTAGACTGAAAGAGAAATGAATGGATGTAAGTCAAATTTTGATTTCCTGGAATTGATATCAAATTAGTTTTTTTCGTCGTAAACTAAAATTGGAAGGCTGAATAAGTCCTCTGAGTAAATGGTATCATGGCTGAGAAAAAGAACTACAATTATACCTACTTAGAACCAAACCCGAAGCAAAAATTAAAATAAAAGGACTGAAAAAATAGACATACAGGCAGATAAACAAACACACACACAAACATCTTGCCTTTTATATCTATCTATCTATCTATCTATCTATCTATCTATCTATCTCTCTCTATATATATATTATCGATTTTCAGCACTATTGTAAGAACTGCAATCTTGAAACTTCTGAATATCGTTTCTTATGTCTTTGTCTATGAGTGTATTCAAATCGGACCACTCCTGCTATAACCCGACTTTTTCGATTATCGATTTTCGATATTTATCGGGCGTACCTCGACACAAACCTAGCTAAGAACACTCGCAGACGCTTATAGTACAACGGTGTAAATTTTCAAAAAGAAAAGTTCAGCAGTTTCGGAGTCTATAGATAACGGACACACCCACACAGACACACGCACACAGACACAGTTCCATTCATAAATAAGTTTAGGTATGTATTCTTTGTAAGAAATTAGTTTATAGATCAGGCTTCATTGACGTATTTTTGTAAAGAGAATTTTGTTGAGAGCCAGATTAATTACTGGTATATACATTTTTTTCTTCAAAAATATATTGCTGTTAATATTTTTCTTTAAAAACGTATTGTTGATAATTTGTTTTTTCAAAACTATATTGCTGGTAATATGTTTTCCTTCAAATATGTATTGCTGGTAATATTTTCTACTCCAAAAAAGTATTGCTAGAATTTTTATTATGAAAATATATTTTTATACTTTCACGGTATTTTGAACCTAGTTTTGTGGTCAACTATTTGCTTATAGCTGGGACCTTAGCAGGTGCTACCACCCCAGGTCAGGGTAGACCTGAGAACAACAGCAATTAAAAGCTTCTCAAAACACGCTGTCGGAGCCAGTTTATTGAAAACCCAGTAGTTTATATTCATACCCAGGACGCCTCATCTCTTGATCTTCCTTCCGTATTTAAATTTTGTATGTTTCTAAATACCATCCACCACACTAAATCTTTTCCATCTTTTATCATCATTTATTCGGCATTCAGTGTGTCCTCTTTTTTCTCTCACTATAACCACCTGCGCACCAGTAGCAATCCTGCATTATTTGGGGTTGTTGTGTGGTGGCTCGTATCATTTGACATCCGGTCGCCCGCATGTATAAATGACAATGTGCGCTGAGCACAGGGGTGGGTGTTGTCATTATCACGGACTTCGGGAAGTAACGCCTACTACTGCAAGAGACTGTAAATATTGTATATATATCTTGGTTGTACTATTCTGTTAATAAAGTATTTTATCTACATTTCTCTGTGTATCTCTTCTTTCCACAATACAGCAGGGTTAAAATAATTTTTTTTAAAAATTCGGCATATACAATTTTATACTTTGATGCCCGTTATGTTATATTACTTAGTAAAACAATACTTTCCTTCTTCGTAATACTTTTAGTCGGTTAGTTAAGTGCCATACGTGATAAACGCTTTGGGAGATTATATCTCGAAAGAGACATGACTGAATAGGTGAAATATTTTCTCGAAATAGGTTGCCATTGCTTTCTGCGGTAGACTGGTTTTTAACAAAGGTTATAGAACACAATCTGTCTTGTTATTTATCTCAAAACTGGAGGAAAGATACGGATTAATACCTTTCTCAATGGTATTTGCGCATAAGTGAATTCAACGAATTCAACTGGAATTCGAACTCGGCTTCCGATTTTGAATTTTAGTTGAGTTCGTTGCTTTCACTTAATACTTTACTTAGGTTTTTGAAGCTATTATTCATTATTCTAATTCATTCTTGGATATCGGTGTCGTTGTGAATAATTAAGAGGGAATTAATATTATTATTTAATTTATACAAATATTAGAAATTCAGAATTCAGATGAATAGAGCCCGCAGATGAACGAAACCGGAAATAGAACAAGAACAGTACGGGTTCGATATAGAGACTGGAACATCGAATGCGACAATTATGTTTAGAATGGTATAAGAGAAAACAATACAAATACAGAAGGATGCATAAGAAAGTTTTATACATTATACGAAATCATTTGATAAAGTAAATCACCAAAAGGCTGTTTGGCCTGTTAGGAACGCCTTGTGGTGGATGAGAAATTAAGAATTAAAAGCACATTTCTTCTTCACTTTTACAAAAATTCCCAATGACCTTTGAAATCCGGGTTTTGCCAAACAGAAAATGGATTTACCACGTGTTTAAAGAAAAAGTCGAAACCGGATTTTGCGTGTAGATTTTAAATTGATTATCTAAGCAATGGAAGCTATTTGTAAGACTTAGCGATCCAGTGCAAAAAAAAAAACAAACAAACAAAATGTCTATAAAGGTTTCGGTTAGTGTCAGCCATTCAGTCAGTGGGGAACAGTGAGTGATACGACACACTAAAATGAAACGGAAGAAACTTCTCGTCGACCCGGACGTAAAGTCACGTCGAGCATTCGTTCTCTTTCTCCTTCTTTCTCGTGTGCTGATTCCTTTTACTTCTTTTTCTCCATTCTCAACATTCCTACTCAACGATAACATACATTCACACAAACTACTATGAACTCATGATACCTTTATCTCATTACTTGTTTCTCATTGAACATTAACTTCTACAATTCATGTTATCTTTTTCTAACAATAAATTTCTATTTTAACAAGCAAAATGTATATCTTTATTCTTTCACAAATATACACATTCCAACCAACCTGCTGCCAAACCTCGGATGCCAACCTGATGATAACCTTCTGATGAAAACGAATTAATCTGTAAGTTGTTGGGAGTTCGGTTTTGTCTGACACTAGACCGATTAAAAATATTTTAACCATCTCCCTATAGCTTCAGGTTAACATATTTAAGGAGAATATTTAAATAATCAAGAAAATTGATTGGGTTACTCTCCACCCGAAGACAGAGAGTCCGAAAATATCAGAATTGTGTCTGAGCGAAGTTAATCACTAGGCGGCAAAATAATATTTTGCTACTTCCTCACTTGAGACAAAATGTGGCACAAGTCATTTTTAATGTGGGTAATCCGAGCCATCTACCACGAACAAGAAATTAATTGTCTAATATTTCCCAGACGAGGCTCGACCCTTCGGCCGACACACAATTGGGTTACTCTCCGTCTAATGGCAGAGAGTCCGACAATATCAGAATTGCCTCTGAACGAAATTAATCACTAGGTGGCAATATAATATTTAATATTAAGCTGCCTCCCGACTTGAAACAAAAGATGGGCCAAGGTCTTTTTAATGTGGGTGATCCAAGTCATATAGCACAGACAAAAAATAATTGTCTAATATTCCCTAGACGAGACTTTCGGTGGAGCATCGACTGGGTTAGTTTTTGCCTGAAGGCAGTGAATCTGTTGTGGACTGGACAACGCGGTTACAATTTGTTGTAGCTCGAACGTCGTGGTAGTAATTTGAAAGTGGAGTCACCAGTATAAAGTAGACTGGTTGTCCAAACCACTACATTTATAATAAAAATAACTCAGAAGGCAATATAACAAGATAATAATAACAATGTATTAAACATAGTTACAGGATTAATTAATTTGGGCATGCAAGATATAGTGGAGAAAGTTCTCTCTTGGATGTTGAAGTAAATGTAGCAATGTTCATACTGGAAAAGTTCCTGAAATAAGGAAATATGATGTTTGTACTAATTAGTAGTTGAATATAATTATACATGTAGTGAAGTATGCTTGTAAGAGAGAGAGAGAGAGAGAGAGAGAGAGAGAGAGGTTTTTGGTGTAACTAATTGTTGAGCGAAATTAGCGCAGTATGTGAGTTGTAAAGGACCTAATAGCATTCGGACTATTAGCTCCGAAAAGCAGGATCCAACTGGCCGAAGCACGTGTGAAAATCAGCTTATATATTTCTGAATATGGCGCGGGAAAAAAGAGGTTTCACGTGCGGTACTAATGTAAGAGTACGTGGGTATATGTGTGTATACGTGCGTACATGGCGATATGTATATAAGTATGTACATGCATGTAGAATTGATTCTACAAGTCTGTTAATGTCAGAATAGTGTCTGAGCGAAGTTAATAGCTGGGCGGTAATATTATATTTAGCTGCTTCACCACTTAAGACAAAATGTGGCAAAAGGCCTTTTTAATGTGGGTGATCTCAGCCAATGTATCTCGGGCAAGAATTAATAGTCTAATATTCCCCAGACGAGACTCTACTCTTAGGCGGAGCCTCGACTGGGTCAATCTCTGCTCGAACGCAGAGAGTCAGACAATGTAAATATTGCGTCTAAGCAAAGTTAATCGCAAGCCTGCAATAAGACCCCCACTCACAAGAGTGTCGAACGTATTTATGAGGAATGGTAAATACCCATTAATGTCCATAGGTACGTATATAACAAAAGAAAAGGGTTGGGATCTGTCAAGCTGTTGTACCAAAAGGAACATCACTTCTACTTCTGCTGCCCCTGCGAGTCACTAGATATCTGGATCAGAATTTGGATACAATTATATTTACTATTTAGTGAGAATATCCGCTATTCTTAGGGCTGAATATATGTCTTTCTGTCTTTATTGAATATTTTAACCCTCTAGGGCCATTCGTATCATATTTGATACTGTATGAAAACAAGCCTTGAAAGAAATATTTTCCTGAAAAATATTTTAAGAGAAATATTTTATAAATTTCAAATGAAAGCAGTACTGACTGCTCAGTCAATGAATACCAAATGTTTCCTTATAGGGAAATACCAAATGTTTCCTTATAGAGAAATACTGTATCAAATATGATACGAATGGCCCTAGAGGATTAAATTACTAGAATTTGTTGGAATTCTTTTGTATATAGATATCGGTATTTTTTTTAATACGTTAGTGGAGTAGTTAAATTTTGTTTATATATATTGTGTTTGTCTGTACTTCTGAGATGACGTAGTATTTACATTATTTACACTGTTCGGTTTTCCTCATCTTTATTGTCATATTCATTTTCACGGTGTTTCGACCGTTGTACGCTCCGGACATATTCAATTGACTTGAATTTCGAACCGAACCCATTATTTTAAGCAATAGGGTATATTTTTCTCGATCCACGAATCATGCCACTTCCAGATGTCTTATTTATCTCCCTTTTACTATGCTCTCTAAGTTTTTTGTTCACCACTGCTGTAGCCAGGTATTGAAATCACAACTCTTTGGATCAAAAACTGGATCTAACCTACGCTTTTATTCTCAATAACATATGAATAAAAGCGTTGGTTAGATCCAGTGACACGTATTTTGTTTATATTGTATTTAAAAAGATTTAAGAAGATCTATTTCCTTCAGGAAAACTACCAACCTTGTGGCGAGCACTTTTATAAAAGATAGATCCGAAAGTTTGGTAAATTATATTATTTGCGATATATATATATCATTTGCTTTCTAACCTAATGCGTTTTTATGTGTTTATATATATATATATATATATATATATATATATATATATATATATATATGAAATTAGGTCTCTGGTGCCCCCTATGTATGAATTTACTCGAGCTACAAGCTTAGCAACTAGGTCCCACCCTCTTACTGTGGAATCAGTTAAATGTTAACACAAATTCTACTCTAGCAACTTATTTTCTGCACTTCCCGCCTGTGAAATTCCCTTCCGTTTACTTGCTTTCCCGACGGCTACAATCTCCAGGAGTTTAAATGTAAAGTCAATTGTCATCTTCTATCTCACTAACCTTCATCCTCTCTGTCAAGCTACTTTCTCCGTTCAATCCACTCTCATCAGTATTCTCATCCTTCTCTCACCCGCTTCCTGACACCACCTGTAACCTGTCACTATTTCTTATAACTTTCTCCTATGTAACCCACTGCGCACCTGCGGCAGTAGACTGCCTTGCTTTGGACGATACTATTATATATATATATTAATACAGGTTTCATTGAATAATATAGACAAGTTCTGTCTATTTATTTTTTGTAAGATCCTTTCGTATGATCTGATTTAGCTTGATAGTGTTGTCATGAAAAGACGACAAGAAATCGCAATAATTGTTGATTTTTTTATTAGGTCTGATCTTTCGGCTTACATAAGCCATTATCAAAGGATGAACATTTAATATACAGTGAACATAGAGCATTTAAATTATTAACAGAGTGGAGTTATACAGAGAAAATTAAACAGGTCCATTTTATTGCGTCGCACATGGCCGCAGGCCGAGAAGGAATGGTTGTAGTGGGTTTTGGGTCAAATGAGAGTATAGTGGCATGAGGGGATTGGTCTGGGAACTGCTATTACTATGGGTGTAGGGGGTAAGTATAATAACTATGACCTCTCCCGTCGATTATAGGCATTGAAGTATGTTAGTGGAGGTGTCGAAATTTATTTTATTTAAGCTAGGTTTAAACTGTTTGATGAAGATAGCTTCTAGAATTTTAAGTTTTCAGTTATTATTTTCTTGTCTAAGTATATATGTATTTTCAACAAGTGTTTTCCTAAGGAGTGTGTGTTAATAGCCGTGGTGCTTTAAATGTCGGAATATGTTAGAATTTTCATTTAAGTGTAATGTAATTTAAGTGTAATGATTTGCAAATTTAACATTGAAATTTAGTTTAAAAAATAATGGTATATATATACGGTAAAAAAAAATCATAATTTTAATACAAATTAAAAAATAACTACTATTAATATTATTTTAAAAATCTAGTTACAATAATTAAAAGTTATAAAAGAAAATAAAATAAAAATTATAATTAAATGTAAGAAAAAAGGAAAAGTAAGAAAGATAACCGTAAAAAAGAGAGAGAAAAAGTAAATAAATAGAATGAGAGCGAATAGTGTAGATAGAAAAGAATTTTAAATAATTTAAAATAGATCGACATCAACGTCTATTACGATTATATGCATTCTTATAAAAACATGACATGAAATTTAATATTAAATTAAATTATACCTACAATGGGATATATTTATGGTAAAAATTAAATTATAAATCATACTTCTCAATACAAATTACAATATAGCCACTAGTAATAATATATTATAAATATAGTTAAAATAATAACATTTAGTAAGACGAAGAAAAATAAAATATTAAAATACAATCTTACAAACATCTTAAATAATATTAATACATAATAATAATAATAATAATCGTATTATAAAGAAAAATGATCTTAAATAATATTAATAAAAATAGAATAATGCTAATAATAATAATAATAGTAATAAATAATTATAATAAATACATAAATACATATGTAAAAAAATTTTACCACTAATAATAAAAAATAATAATAAAGTTATTATTAAAAAATATAGATCTTAAATAATAGTAATAAAAGAATATTATGAAAATAATAATAATAATAAAAAAAACAATAAATTATTATATATATATATATATATATATATATATATAAATATTATTATTATTATTATTATTATTATTATTATTATTATTATTATTATTATTATTATTATTGAAAAGGAAAATAGATCCTCAATAATAATAAATAAAATAATTATTATAATCGTAAAAAAAACAACGAAGGATGACTTGGGAATCACGGCATGCAGGATGTTAAGCTAGGGAAAAGTAGAATATCACTCTGTGCCCACGGAAAATTATTATCGCTCAATCATCTGTGATTCAGTTGTGAACTTATAAATACAGGTCTACTAACACGGTACGTTTATAATGGTTTTATCTTGTTCACAAATTCATCAAATTAACAATTTATGTTTTACACAAGAGGTAGACAGTTTTATTTTATTATTCAAAACACTTTGAATAAGTTTCTTCTTGCTTAACGATAAGTGTCAGGAAATTATATTGATTGAAGTCTGGAAAAGTAAAAATTCGCAATTTTAATTTATGTTTTTATTAATCAATGCCCACAATATCGGAGGTTGCTGTCAACTTTAAGGGCGAAATGTGTCAAATTCGAACCCAGGTCAGCACAAGTGCTTACTGTCGATCCGGCAATTGTTCTACGATTTCAATCCAACTGTCGGTCTGGTTTTCATGAAGTCTATAACTTTGATAATTGTCCATTTTGCTTGCCGTTTTTTTTGTATGTAGTTATTTTATTTTTGACATCTGTGTATAGTATTTTAATATTTGTAATTTCGATATTGTGGTATTTCTGCCAATAAATCTGTTTCTATATTTCCGTTTATATCTAGATGGTTTGGTATAACATATGATATTTGATTTTTGTATTTATGAATGTATTTTTTCTCTCAGTGTTATTAAATTAGATAGTGAAGTGAATCAGTAAATCTTGTGTCTTTAATCCCCACAGAGTGGTGCATTATAGTATCTTGGTGCTAAACTAACGAAGATTTATATATTCATATCTTTCACTAGATTATTTTATTTGCATGGTGAGGTGGCTTTCTAGGATTTCAATATTTTCAAGTTAGTAGTGTTATGTCAATCAAGTAACGTCAAGTAAATGTTGATACTTAAGAATCATATCACATATAACACCGTAACTGTTGCGAAAATACACAAGCTAGAAACAAAATAAAATGTTTTATGAACAAATATAGACAAAATAAACACTATTATTTCTAAGACTACAACTAGGTAAAGAAAGTTAACATTATAGCCGAGAAATATGAATTAGAAAGTACATTTTATGACGAGTTTCACGAGTTTCATTTGTAAACAAATAGGTGTTTACTCGTGCAACCAGACTGGCAACTGGGTCCCACCCATTCACAGTCAGGTTAGCCAAATGCAGACGACAATTCTACTCCTGCAGCTTCTTCTCTTGCACTTCCCGCCTGTGGAACTCGCTCCTGTATTCTTGCTTTCCTGACGGCTACAACCTCCAGAAATTTAAATGCAAAGTCAATACTCATCTCCTAACCACTGGACTCTAGCTCTCTCCCCACCCCTATATAACCTTCCCTTTCTCTCCACCTATGTATCTGTCATCGAACCTGCTTTCTATTGTTCCTTTCTAACTAGTTTGTACGCCTCACTCTTTTCTAATTAATCTTTTTACATTTATGTAACCCCCTGCACATCAGTGGTGTTTCCGCCTTGCTCGGGGTGAAATGATAAAAAACAAAAACAAAAAAAAAAACATGTCACCCAAACTCAAAACCATTTTAAATAGAATATAGTTGATGTGTCCCAACATTTCCAGAGCATTCTTTGAGCCTAAGTGAAATTTGTTTCACTTTAAAGGTTTAGATGAAAATCAACGTTTAGGTATTTTCAATGCGACATTTTAAAAACAAATCGATTTCTGTCGGTCGAAACTTTTATATGATAACCGGTTATCCTTTCTCCACCTTTTGGTTTAAGCACTAATTTTGTATTGTGGGATGCTAATATGTTTAAATAAAATTGGTCACCTTGAACAGTTAAAATTCTACAATTATTTTGGGCAGCTTCACGGAGTATAACGGTTAGCCAGCTTATCTCGCTAAAACCTATTACAACTGAGGTGTGAGTTCGATCCTCACTGTGTACCCTTATACTTTCGACATTGTGACACATCTAAACGGCGCTTAGAAAAATCAGCATCGCTCCTATTATTGAGGACTGCTTGTGAGTTTACGTAAGAAAATGCATAAAACAAAGCAATATTAGGTATAGTACATCTAATTTCGATTTATTAGAAACGGAATTACAATTACAATAACAGAAGAAAAGAGTTAAATAATATTTATATTTTTTTAATCGTTTCACCCCATACAAGGTGGTAACGCCACTGATGCGCAGGGAGCTACATAAGAGTAAAACATTAGATAGGAGGAGACTAAAGAGAAAGACGAACCAATTACAGGGGAGTGTCATAGAAAGAAGTAAGAGAAGGATGGGAATACAGGTGTTATGACAGTTGCAAAGGTAGAGAGAATGGAAAATATATACAGGGTGATGTAGAAAGAACTAGTGTCAAGTAGTTAAGAGATGAGTATTGACATACAATTTAAATTTCTGGAGGTAGTAGCAGTCAGGATAGCAAGAATATGGAAGAGAGTTCCATATGGAAGAGAGTTCCACAGGCTGGAAGTGCGAGAAAATAAGCTCATGGAATAGAATTGTCGGCTGCATTTGATTGATCTAACTGTGAATGGGTGGGGCCCAGTTGCTATTCTGGTTGCACGAGTAAACGACTGTGGCAGGGGCACCAGTGACTTAAGTTCATCGGAGCAGAAGCCATGAAAATATCTATAGAAAAGACCACAAGTCAAGCCCCCAAGTCGGTACTTATCACATTACTGATTACAAAATTTGTTTAGATTACTTCGCAAAAGTTCCACTCGTCAGAATGAAAACTTACAAAAAAAAAATCAGGGATTTATTCCTATTTTGTAAATGTAGATGATATTCGAGGAATTCTTTATAATAAAAAAAAAAAGAAAAAATCGTTTTTGGCATATTTATTTGATGGGCGCGACGATCACCTCACACTTAAAAATAGCTAGCCTAGATTTTGTCGATCGTAAAATTAAATGGGAAGATCTCGCTCTGGAGAAATTTAGCGTTAATATTTGTAAATATATATTATTTTTATTAACAGGAAAATTAATAATTTAGGGCGAAAAAGAAAAGATCAGAAATTAATTTTTATGATCGAAACATTTTTAAAGCGAAACTTTTACAAGAAATCAGACATTGTTCTGCAAAGTTCAAGACGAGAACCAAACTTTTTCAATGTAAAACTTGGAAAAATCCAATTTAAAGAGTTATAACCGTTACAAGAAAATAAAAATCAAGAAAAATACGAGGGAATTAAATTCTTCAGAAATAAATAATAACGATGGGTTTATTTTGTATTTAAGACCTCCGATTTTTTTGTGTTTTTGGTTTTAATTTGATCTTGTTTTCCCATTTAGTCCCTTTGTCTTTGAATTTTTTTCTACTTACAAAAGAATGGAAGTCTAATTGCGAGTAATATCGCGGTGGAAATTTAGCAGGAAACTTCGTGCAAAGCGGAACAAAAAAGGACGAAAATGAAAGACTCCTGTCTCAAGAAAGTAACAATAGATTAATCAATATTCTAATTATTTATTTATCACCAATTTATTTGTGTGAAATCTTTTGCCCTGTGCAGAAGAATAGTAATTCTTTGATTAAAGGCGAATGATGTTATCCTAAATGAGAGGAGAATCACGCATCGACGGTGACACTTTCAATATTAGCATTTATATTTCGAATTAAGTTTGTTAAAAAGCAAATAAATTTCAGATATTTTATTTTTGTCATCAGAACGCTAACTTCCTGAAGTGTGGTTAATCACTCTTTTTTCATCACTGTTCAATATTTTGCTTTTTTTCTTGTTTTTCTTTGTTATAGCTTTTATCTTATCATCTTTAACCGTTTTTATTCATTTTTTTTTCAGTTTCTTTATGGTCCATATATTTTTTATCCATTTTATCTTTATTTTTTATTTTTATTTTTATTTTTTTATCTGTTAATCATGTCACCCCAAGCAAGGCATTCCACTGCCACTATAGCGCAGGGGGTTACATAGGGCGATTGGCTATAGGAAAATTCAGAAGGAGGGTGATAGCCTAGTTAGGATGTATCGGTTTTTCTTTCTGCTTATTTCCATTATCTTCTTTTATCTTCTTTCTTTTTCTGCTTCTTCCTTTTCTTCTTATACTTCTTCTTCTTTTTTTGTGATCCTTAGGTCTTTAGATTCTTTTTCTTTTTCCCCGTTATTCTTTAGCTCATGGGCATTACGTTTCTCATCCTCTTTTTTTGTTTTACACCGTTCTCTTTTTTCTTTTCTCATGGTTCTTACCTTTGTTTCCTCTTAATCTTTTATTTTCTCTTCCTTTTTTAACCAAGATTCATACCATATCATCCTCTTTATCTTTTATTCTTCTCCTTCTTCCTTTTCCGTATCATTCTTAGTTTTCTTATCTTTTTTCATCTTTTCTTCTCGTTTCTTTTCCATACTCATGAGCTTCTAAACGTTTTTATCTGTTTTTTCTCCTTTTTTGTATATGCTATTAAAATTTATCTTCTTCATTTTTTTCATCAGCTTTACTTTCTATTTTTCTCCATGGCTCTAACCTCCTTAATTTCTTCTTCTTCTTCTTCTTCTTCTTCTTCTTCTTCTTCTTCTTCATTTTATTATTATTATTATTATTATTATTATTATTATTATTATTGTTATATTTATTTTTTAATCATATCACCCCGAGCAAGGCTGTAATGCTACTGATGTGCAGGAGGCTACATAAGAGTAAAAGGAATAGAGGAGAGTGAGGAGAAGAACGAACCAGTTAGAAATGAGCAAGAGAAGGATGGGAATACAGGTGTGAGGACAGTTGCGAAGGTAAGAGAAAGGAAAGGATCTACAGGACGGTGTGGGAAGAAGTGGATAAGAGATGAGTATTGACCATGTATTTAAATTCCTAGAGGTTGTAGCCGTCAGGAAAGCAAGAATAAGGAAGCAAGTTCCACAGGCGGGAAGTGCGAGAAAAGAAGCTGGAGAAGTAGAAGTGTCGTCTGCATTTGGTTGATCTAACTGTGAAAGGGTGAGACCCAGTTGCCGGTCTGGTTGCACGAGTAAACACCTGTTGCGGAGGCATCAGTAACTTAAGTTCGTTCGAGCAGAAGCCATGGAAGTATTTATAGAACGGACAAAGTTTATGGTCCTTACCATCATATCGTTTTTAAATTTTCTTCTTCTCCGCTTTTTTAATTTTGTCTATGATCCTTACCACATTCTTTTTTTGTCCATCTTCTTTGGGTTTTATCCTCTCTATAATTCATTATTACTCTCTTTCTTCCTCCTAATTGTGGTCCTTAACTTTATACCCTCTTTGTATTTCCTTTATTTTCTTTATTCTTTTACTTATGGTTGGCATATTTTTTATCTACTTTACGATTTCTTCTTTTTTCTCCTTATCTTTCTTCGTCTTGTGTAAGTTTTATGTAAGAAAAAAGTATCTATACAAACATGGGTGGTCGAACAACAAAATTCTAGGAATGATTTGTGCTACTCGGATGACTTCCCTTATGTTGTTAGAGGTTGTAGATTCGAATCCTGCCAAATGACATACAGTTCCCTAACAAAATTTCTCAAAAATATTCAGCCCGGTAGAGTTATATATATATATATATATATATATATATATATATATATATATATATATATATATTATAAATTATGTTTTAGAACGTGTACATAATTTTTTCTATATATGTCCTCTACAAATATATGGTTGTTTCGACATTGGGTATCCAACATCTCCTTAGGAGGAATGAGCAAGAACTTTTGCTTATTTCAGTAGATATTCTGTTTTTTTATTGAACAGTACATATATCTATAAATATATTAGCAAAACGACCATCTTATTTTCATTTACAATTATTCACTTGGCAATAAATACTACAAAACAGTACAAAATATATCATTTTTTTAAAACACTGGGGTTGCCTATTAATTATGGCCGGTAGTGTATATACAAATGCCTCTCTGGTTTCCCACATTATTGCTAAGCCTAACTCTCGTTAAGGAAATGAATGTGATAGAATTCCGGTCATCATCCCTAAGAAATGTGCCTTTGAACGCTCAGTTGTCCTTTCCAAACTATAGCTATTGACTTGATGACTCTTGCTTCACTGCTTGTTGGAAGTCCTCTTCTGTAGTTTCTGTTTTTAAAACACTGGAGAGTCACCCGACGTTTCTATCTACCGTCCTAGATCCTACGCTCTTTCTGATATTCATTAATGATCTTCCTGATGTAGTCAATTCAAAAGTCGGCATCTATGCAGATGACACTACCATCCACTCCCGTCTCAATATGAAATCTGCAAGAGATTACAAAGTAGTCCTCGCTTCTGCTCTTTGAAAGAACCGCAAATCTCTGATAGATCGTGGTAAGTACTGCTTTGCTTGGGTCGAAACAATTATTTAAAAAAGTGATTGAAGTTGTTGAAAGTTCGTGAACGAAACAGATACGAAGCATAAAGAAAGGTTCATCCACAATTTTTCGAAGATTGTGAACACACACACACACACACACACACACACATATATATATATATATAGTATATGGAGGCAGCAAGTAATTTTCTAAACATATTCTATTAAATATAAGAGACAATGAATGTCTATTATGTTTAATCATGAGCCGTTCTAAACGTCGTATTTTTGCTTTAATTTCAGTTGAAAATAAAGACAAAAATTCTCCAACATTTGGATAATTATTTATTGGTTTTCTTCTAAGCTTTCGGCTCACATGAGCCATCTTCAGAGAGGTAGTTTAAACTGAAATATTATAAAATCCACCATCACCGACGATTTTATTTTGTGTTGACATAAAACTCCGCTTGGCAACGGCAATAGTTACCAAAAATAATAAACGCAGTTCTTAAGTTTAGGCGATTCGATTTGGTTATTATAAAAACCAACGACTAACCAGGCGAGTGAAGTTTCTCTACACCGCAAAAAGTACTTTAACAATTATATCCCTTTAATATGGGTATAAAACACACACTTTGGCCGTACGAAGATGTGTGACCACGAAGGATCTCTCTAAAAATAAAAGAAATAATTAATGAATTGAAATATTGCCTGAATAGAGAGGTGAGATTTGATAATGAATTTCGCGATTTAAGGGTTCATCAGATCTAAAGCAAAAGAGAGAAAAATATGGACGTGTGTATTTGTGCTTGTTTAGATAATTTATTGAAGTTCATTTCATTTCATATATATATATATATATATATATATATATATGTATATATGAAATGTATATATATATATATATGTATATATATGTATATATGAAATGTATATATATATATATATATGTATATATGAAATGTATATATATATATATATATATATATATGAAAAAAATATATATGATATATATATATATATATATATATATGGCGAGAGAGAGAGAGAGAGATATGCAATTTGTTATATATATTATAATAGCATCAAAGCTCGACGTTGCCCATGTAACTCAGAACATTTTAATTAGATGATTAATGTAGCCTGTTGCGAATTCCAAGCACATGTACCCGCCGCCTAACTTTAAAACTCAGTTATATAAAAATAATTACATAAAAATTGTTGTTTAAAAGTTGTTAAAAAATTTCATTAAAAAATCTATTTTTTGTTTTTGTTTTGCGGAAACGTGAGTTGATGTTTTGTGTGACATTGTAAATAACATTGCGTTTGTTTTTGTTTGAAAAGTACTGGAGAAATATTTACATTTTTTGTTGACTAAATGAATTTTAGAAAATTTCTAAGAATATTTAAAAATATAGACATGGTAAATTTTCGTTTTAGGACCCGAAGGCTAGTATCCTTTATATACGCAAACATAAGAAAATAATTTTTAATACACGCAAATAACTCTTTTATTTTTCACTTGTTTCAATGTGAATCACTTTCTTCTGAAATTAAGTACCGAAAACAAAAATAGAGTACTAATTTCTGCAAGGACTTTTAACATAAAAAGGTCGGTTTCTTCAATATCTAATTGCTTATTTGATTTCATCATATACATTTGCACAGAAATAAAACTATTTTAGAAAAAAAATGAAGGGATAGTAGCCTTCGAGCCCTAAAACGAAAATTTATCACCTTTTGTTTTTTTACATATTTTGTTTTGTTTGAAAAAGCACATTTATTTTTAATATTTCTTTGTTTCAAAATTACGGGGGAAAAATTTCACATATTTTTGTTGACCAAATGAATTTTTAAATCGTCGGAATAAAAATTAAATATAAAGGCTCATTTTTTTTTTAGTCGCGTTTGACACGTGGGGTTTGATATCTGTGACGTAATCTAGCAACGATCTTAGATCTTAGATGTTTTACGCAGCAAATGTAAACACTCGGCTCGGTTGGCCAAAATGTGCAAAAAATCAAAATTGCTCAATTTAAACTCGAAAAGTATGTGTCGACCTCACTTCCTTGCAAATATGTGTCCCTAGAAATTTTGAATGGCGTAGCTTAAGAAATGTAGGCGTGCATAGGGAGCAGTCACACACAGACTTACAGATTGCTTTTTATATGTATATATAGATTATTTATATATTATATATGCGCGGTACTTATTTGAAAGCGCTCAATATCAGTGATAGAGCAAACATATTCAGTTAGATTGGTGTGAGTTTGTGACCCTCGGTTTCATACTTTTGCAAAAGCGTGAAACCAAGGCTAACAAACTCACACCTATCTAACTGAATATATATACATAGTCATCCGCAGACAGATCTGTTTCGCTGTATCATGGCTCATCAGTACGTTTAGACAGGCGATTGCTTTTTATCCACGATTGAAATCCGCCAGAATTGGCGTCCGTCGGCGATTCTATCTATGAGCTACAGGCGCTCGGTAGAAGGAGGCAGACTTTTTAGCGTGTATATTATCATTATACACGCCCAATAGCTGAGTGTGTTCTAATTCAACGCAAGTCATCATATATTTTAGTAGATTGTTTGGTATTCCCGGAAGGAAATTATAGTTTAAATCTGTATTTTTTTTTTTAGATCTTATTAAAAACGTGACAAGCATGACAAGAATAACTATTTTTCTACATAATCGAGTCAAATATAAAACACTTTTGTGTATCTGACTGGTCTTCAGAATTAAAAAGAACAATAGCGAACGCTTCCATGGAAGTCTAGACAAATTTATCAAGTGCGCGATTATCGTTCAAAACCTTTGTCACACGTATATATAACTCACTCTCTTCTTTTTCTTTTTCTTCATCTTCTCCTCCTCCTTCAAAATTTTTTGCACGTCGGAGTCCTTAATAAATCTTTGTCTTTTCGTTTCCTCTTCTTAAAACTGTTATACCATTCATTTACACAAGATCACTAGATAGATGAAACATTGTTTTCCTCCACTTAATTTGATAAGAAGACACATGCTTTCTGTTAAGGTGTCTCCTACGAGGAATGGACTCTTCCTCTTATTATATATCATTACTTGCGTGACTTCCGGAGACCAGTTAACGAAGACAAGTTTACGGCAATTAACGAAGGCATTTAACAGTAGTTAACAAGGCCGTTAACAAGCAATTAACAAGGCAGTTGACGACAGCTACTAGTCAGGCAATAAGCAAAGTAATAATACTTTCGGTCTTACTTATCTCCATATTACTCATTATTAACACTTCCTTTGAATATCTTGTTTTCTTGTTAAACTAATATACTGTATTGAACCTACGTTTTGTGTTCAGCGTCTTACATCCAACCAAACCGGTCACTACAACTTTGCGGCGAGTTTTCGCCATAACTCCACGGCACTGAATCCCTGAATTCATTTGTTTTCCGTATGCGGTCGGTTTACTGCCAGCATTTGTTACTGATTATTCTAATATCCTTCCCAAGCCTGTCAAGGTCACTAACCCGTTCGAACAGGTCTTTGTAACTTATTTTATAAATCACAATTCATAATATCTAGGTTGAATTTTTTTTCCTTAGGCTCTCGAAAACGTGACAGCAACAGTGCGTTACACTAACAGAAAATGGATAATTAATAATTAATCCCAGGAAGATATTAGAACGTAGATTCATCACACACACACACACACACATACATACACATCACGCACACACGTATGTATATATATATATATATATATATATATATATATATATATATATGACGTGCAAGTATATTTAGTGTGTGTTTAAACCACACTATATTTGAGTATGAGTAAGTAATATTATAGGGGCACAGAAAGTAGTTTATATATATATATATATATATATATATATATATAGAAGCGTTCGGCAGTCATATATATTGGTAAGTGAAGGAAAAACTATTCTGAACTTATAATTAATCCCGTATTCGATTTTTTCTGCTATATCAATTCACAGAGTTGGGAATGAGTCGTGAGATTTGCATCACGTTTTTAATAAGATATATAAAACGTAAAACTTGCACAATCTACAGGGTTATTGAAAAATTTATCGCCATTTCAAAATACTAATAATCTATTAACGATCATTTTTACAAGAATTCGTTAATTAGAGGGGTGCATTTAGCATTCAGTTTTATTGAAAGTTAGGTGAGGCACAACAAACCGCGATCAGCTTCTCGAGTCACCACCCGGTAATCGTATTAACTGGTTTCACCAAAAACACTTGTGCCATGAAAGACATAACTTATTACTTGTTCCTTTAACCAACCTCAAAGAAAAAGTTACAGAGCTATAATCAGGACGCCTGGCTGACCTTCTTCTTTTTCATGTACTGTGTTCTTTCAAGACGTAGGCGATTATGGACTTTAACTTGCCTCTGTATCTTGTCGCACTTAATATCTTCCTATTCGTATCTTTCTCAAAATTCGCGCCGCCATCCATTTGCTCAAGTCTATCAAATATGTCTCGCGCTGCTCTACTCGGTCTATCTTTCCCTCTATCCTTCATGTGACTATTAGAAACACCAAACCCTCCTTCCTCATTATGTGTCCGAGAAACTTTAGCTCACTATTCCTGATGCTAAGTATGAGTTTTCTTCTCGTTTGTATCCTCTCTAGCACTTTGTCTTTGATCATGTCTTGTTATTCTCAGCATCCTTCTATAGAACCCCATTTCTTCTGCTTAGTCTCTCCTTCATCCTTGAAAAGGTTGTGTAAAATTTGCTCCGTATAGAATAACAGATATCATATAGCATTTCAGAATACATTTTGTTGTTTCTAATGAGATCTTCGTGTCTGTGAGTTAGCCTTTTAAATATGCCAATGCGTCTTCGGATCTCAGTGTCACATTTTCCATCTTATGACAAAACACTTAAAATCGCTCAAATTGGTGTTTCTCAAAAACAAATAAATAAATAAAAAAGTAAATGGTGAATGTTTCTATCCAAATGTGTCATCTTCATCTAATCCCCAATGCTAGATTCTGTTTGTTTTTTTACTCTTCTGTTCTTTTCTGAAATAAGTCCTGACTTGTACATAAAATAGGGAGTTACATTTCAATCCCTTTGTATACATTGATCCAATACGTGCTTACTACACACACAACAAAAGACACATCACCAGAAGCATACTAAAAAATTAAAAGACAAACATTATATATCTCATCTCATTTTATGTAAAACTCACAATCCAAAATTTTTTAAATACTGACACACACACACACACACACACACACACACACACACACACACACACACACACACACACACAATTGTGTTTATTAATCATTGAATTGTCTCACCTCAGGTCCATTAACTTGTTTGATGAGAATTCATTAACACTTCAACATCTAAAATTTTGAAAATCCAATAACATATTGTTCTTTAATACAAATACTTGTTACAAAATATCATATTTATATTTACTTGATAAAGTCGCTCAGATGATAAAACGCGTCGACTAAAATAAGTTTTCCTTTTGTTTTATCAATATGTATGCATAATAAACATACATGCTATTCTTCAGCGGTAGCACAGCTCAGTGTGTGAATGATCATATTGTATACCGAGCTAGCATGTATTACGATAAATAAGGCAAATCGTATTTTGGTTCCACGGAATATACATGGAAATTTTGTTTCTACCATCAACTAATGACTTTAGGCAATATACAATACATGAAGAGCACAGCTCTCTCAAAATATTTCTGGCAATTAAAGATTTCTATTGTGGCTAAAGACAAATTTTACAATGGTAAAGGCGATAAATGTAATTTATGCCTTGTTAAGAAATTATTTATTTTAACACTTAAATAAACGTAGCTTATGAATCCAGAGAAAATGAATTGATTGTTACATGTGAGAATAAAAATAGATTTCTGATGAAATGCAAATTCAGGTTTAACGTATGTTATGTTAAAAAAGCAGCAGCAATCTCCCATTATATCAAATATTATAAAATAATATTCACTACTCTAAAATAATTAGTATTTTTCACACACACACACACACACACGCGCGCGCGCGCGACTGCGATAACCAGATATGTTTTCTTAAAATTTAAATTATGTAACGGTCAGTATTTACCGAAGTCGCGCTACCCTTGTCGGATAATATGTATATTTGTTTTTATATAATTAATAGCTCTGTTTTAATACATCGAACCCTGTTTTAGTAATAACAGCACTATATATATATATATATTTCTTTCAGTTGCGGTTACGTTTTGTAAGAAAATATTCCTGTCCATTGACAATAACCAGAAATGATAAAATTGCAAAGTTGTAAATCATAAAATGATGTTAACTGAAATGTATTTTAAGATATGGATACTACACGTACAATAAATTTTGCTCGGTGTTGCTTAGTGGCTTTTCATATAGACGGCCTCGCGAATTTGAAGTTCTTTTTAAATTATTTTCAGGTTGTATTATATTGTTGATGTCACCAAGTATTTTCCTGTATTGCGAAGATGGACATTAATATTTCATTAAATGTTGCGGTTGAAAAACCAACATACACATTGACTTTTTTTTATCAAATATACAATCTCCCAAAGAACATTTAAACTTATATACAACTAGCAGTATAGCCCGGCGTTGCTCGGGTGTAATGAAAGCTTTAAAACTAATCCATGGTCCAGGAGCTCAGACTTTTTGGACGTTGGCACGAAAGACTAAAAAGCAAATGTTATTTCCAGTTAAAGCGAAACCGTATACTGAAAAAAAAGTCAAATTTTGATTTCCTTGTATCGATACCAAATAAGTTTTTTTCGTCGTAAACTGAATTTTGAAGGCTAAATAAGTCCTCTGAGTAAATGGCATCATGGCTGAGACTAAGAACTACAATTATATCTACTTAGAGCCAAACCCAAAGCAACAATAAAAGGGGTGAAAAAATTACAGACATAAAGGCAGATAAACAGACACACACACACACACACACACAAACATCTTGCCTTTTATATTTATCTATATATATATGATCGATTTTCTGCACTATTGTAAGAACTGCAATCTTCAAACTTCTGAATATGGTTTCTTATGTCTGTCTATGAGTGTATCAAATTTGATTAAAATCGGATAACTCTTTCTATAACCTGATTTTTTCGATTATCGATTTTCGATATTTATCGGGGGTACCTCGACATAAAGCGAAGAACACTCGGAGACGCTTATAGCACAACTTTGTAAATTTTCAAGAAAATTGGTTCAGCCGTTTCGGATTCTATAGGTAACGGACACACACACACACGCAGATACACACACATACATATACACACACACGCAGTTCCGTTTATAAATTAGTTTAGATTATATTATATTTCTATAGCTAAGATTCTGACGCGCTGTCCGGAACGAGAAATCGGAGAGCCACGTTCGAATTCTAGTCGAATTCGTTGCATTCACTTACGCACAAATAGACTTGGGAAGTATATTAATCCATCTCTTCTCCCTTCAGCTATGGATTAAATAACATGATTGCGTTTTATAGACTAGGTTTGCAACCAATTTATATAACCGGCGTTTGTTTTGGTGCCGATCTCTTGTATGAAATTGAAAAAAAAATTGAAATTTCATTTGTAGATTGAAGACTTGCATCATTCTTTTGCGAAAAAGATTTTGTTAAATGGTGAAGTGTTTACTAAAATATAATATAAAGATAGAGGATGAAAAACTGTATTTTCGCCATATTACGATCAATGAATTTCAGAAAAGAGTAAGCGTTGGAACATCCGGAATGTTTATTTGGAGTGTTTCAGGCCTTCGTCGAGTAGATTGGCAGATTTCGTCAGGGTGATTTTAACCCAAACAATAGAATCACGCTCTGGGTTCAAGAAAAACGGGTTCTGGGTTCAAGAAAAACGGCTGATATTGTCAAATTGAGAAAGTATTCATTTCTACTACGACAACAAATGACCTTCAGTCAGTTAGTTAAGTGCCATACGTGAAACACGCTTAGGCGATCATGTCTCGAAAGAGACATGACTGACTAGGCAGAAGATTATCCCGCAGTAGGTTGCCATTGCTTTCTGCGCTAGACTGGTTGCCAGCCAAGGCTATAGAACCCAATCTGTCCTGTTATTTAACCCATAACTGGAAGGAAGAGACGGATTAATACCTTTCCCAAGGATATTTGCACGTAAGTGAATGCAATGAATTCAACTGGAATTCGAACTCGGCTACCCGATTTCTCGTTCCGAGCCGATATCCACTACACCACAACACACATCCCAAATGACCTTACAAAAGCTTAAAGAATTAAAATGAGAAACCTTGCAAAAGTCATCGTATTATCCTACCTTGGCTCATTGGGATTTTTATTTAATCCCTTCTCTACAGAACAATTTAAAGTACAAAATGATTAACTCTGTACAGGCTGTCGAAAATTAGCTCACAACCGAGATTTAGCACAAACACGCAGTGTATACGAAAATGGTAATAGCAAGCTCATAAAGCAACGGTAGATCATGTCAGTGAGTTTAGTGTCATACGTGATCCACGCTTGGGCAATTATGCCTTGGTTAGCAACCAGTCTACCACAGCAGGTATTGGCTACGTAATGGTTGCGTGCATTTGGATTAAAGTTTTAAACTGAAGGCTTTATAATTGTTGCGCAGGACCAGTCTTTTCACTTGGAATACTTCAGGTAAATATTATACATAATAATATGGATCCAAAATGCAGGTTCTCTGATAAATAGCAAAAAACAATAGACCATCTAATCTCAGGATGTTCTGTACTTACCCCGAATGAATATGAAATTAATCACGATAGTGTGGGGCAAACGCCATGGAAAATATACAAACAATCACTGGTATGAACATCACCCAGCACCAGTTACAGAAATAGAAGATGTCAACATTCTATGGGATTACACCATCTACACAGACAGAAAAGTTGAAGCAAATAGTCCGGAACAAAAAGAAAAAAAAACTTGCTTATTAATTGATATGGCTTGTCCAGCAGATTGTAACATAACAACCATGGAATTCGAAAAACTGTCAAAATATAAAGACCTGGAAACTGAAATAGAAAAAAATATGGAAATTGAAAACAAGAGTTGTGCCAGTGATAGTAAGTGCACTAGGAATGATAAAAAATGGAACAAAACAACACATTGAAAGAATCCCTGGAAACCCCAGCTTAAGAGATATACAAAAGATTGTCTAATTAAGTACAGCCCACACACTAAGGAGAACTTTGTCTATGTAACGTTAGGGATGATAGAGAAGATAGAAAAAACATGCAATGGAGCAATAACAACACGTCACTACCTGCCTTAGGTTTTCCAGTAGACTTGATTGGTAGTGCGACCATAGCAGAAATCAAAATATGATGAAAAATGACATAATAATAATAAGCAGCAAATGATTGACATTAGTCTTCCAATATTTGTCAACACTTAAACAGCGCAATTTAAAAAAAACTTATAGTTCAGAATGTTTAACAATATTTCGACGATGTTCTCTGTTTCTTAAGTTTAATATTTGTATGCAAGTTTAAAAGTATAAAATTATTTAACAAAATGTTACAAGACTTTGTACAAACGTCGCTTGTCTTGCTAAAATCAGTTGTCCCGGTTATCAAGGTGCCACAACGCGTGAATGAACGCAGCCAGCGACAAAGGCATAACAAGGATTTGTGAGTAGCCTAATGGCGATAGCATTCACCATGATATTTTCCGTTATTTAATTAGTTACTAATAGCATAACAGGCTTTAAATTTTTATGATATTTATATCTATACATTTATGCTAATATCATGCAACCTGATACAAGATGGTCAATTGTTTTCGGATATTCATCACAGAATCTACATTTGGAATTAACACAATTATTTTAAGTGCTTGCTTGCTTACATGTATTTACCAATCATTAGTTTTGTGCAGCAAAATAAAACATTTAGTTTCAGATTTTAATCCTGCACTACGTAACTATAGATGAGTAGTATAACAGCTTTTTGGGCATGGGCAGATTATTAGACATGAATATGTTTACATGGATAAAGCATTTTGTAAGGTGTATAATTGCAAGTACATTTTTATTTCTTTTTTGAAATATTGAATTAGCTTAGGTTACCAGGAATCAATTAAATGAATATATTGGAAGAATTTCTAATCAAACCGAAGGCTCCAAATGCATCTGAAATTATCAATGTGCTCACGTGGCACGTTTTGGGGATTTAGATTACAATATCTTTGCAATTCTATTGGTTTTTAAAAATCTTCAAAGATATATTACAGCCTGCAGAGACTGTCACTTAAATCCTGTTTTTGTGGTCTTTGATCGTGATGTCTGGGCGATTAGCATTGATAGTTTTGTCTCTGTGTTACAGGTTCTATCTCTGAAACCAGGTCTGGTTGGTCTTCGTGAAAGTTTCTTGAAGATATTCAACGATACATTACATTCTGCATGGACTGCCATGTCGATAAAAAAGCACATCCTGTTTTTGTAGTTTTGGATAATGTCTGGGCGATTAGCATTAATAGTTTTTTTTCTGTGTGTTACAGGTCCTATCGCTGTAACCGGGTCTGGTTGATGTTCTCACAAGTTTCTTGAAGAAAGTGTTAACATGGACTGCCATCTCAGTAAGAAACCTCATTCTGTTTTATGGTCTCTGATCTCAATGTCTGGTCAATAAGCATTAATTGTATTGTTTGTGTGCATTGTAAAGTATCATAAAATTGTTACAGGTCCTATCTCTGGAACCGGGTGGGAGTGGTGTTCATACCTGTTACTTGCTGTTTCTTTTCCAATACAGATATTGACACACTCTTTTATAATGAGTTATATATTCAGTGGGTGTCAATGTGCTGCAACCTGATACAAGATTGTCAATTGTTTCTGGCTATTTGTCACAGAAAATTCATTTTGATCTAATATGTTTTTTTAAATATACCTGCTTGGTAATTTTTAGTTAGCAAGCGTTGGTCCTGTGAATTAGGAATAAAATATTATTATGTTGTCATTTTCCATCATATTTCAATTTCTGATATGGTCGCACTACCTACCAAGTCTGCGGGAAGACCTAAGGTAGGTCGTGGCCTGTTGTTATGGCTGTATTTCATGTTTTTTCTATCTCCCCTATCACCTATAACGTTATATAGACAAAGTTCTCCTTAGTGTGTGGGCTGTACTTAAGACATTTTTGTATATCTCTTAAGCTGGGGTTTCCAGGGATTTTTCAATGTGTTGTTTTGTTCCTTTGTATAATTCCAAGTGCACCTACTACCACTGGCACTATTCTTGATTTCAATTTCCACATTTTTTCTATTTCAATTTCCAGGTCTTTATATTTTGACAGTTTTTCGATATTACTATTATTATTAATTATTATTATACATATTTTTTCAAGAGGTCAGAATTAGCTAAATGAAACTTTCTACGGATCATTTATCGTAAGAAAAACAAAGACTAAGAACACATTTTACATAGACAAAGCACTTCGAAATGTGTGATCTTTATTTTGAATACAATTTGTTGTATTTCTTTTACGCATGGGCGATCAGAAACTCCTTCAATAAGTATATCAGAACGTAGTTTTTTTAAATCATTTATCATAGTCATCATCATCATCATATTTTAATTTTTGCTATGGTCACACAAAGTCTGACAAGTCTGCTGGAAAACCTAAGATTTGGTGTGGTGATATGGCTACATTTCATTATTTATTCTTCTAAATCCCATAACATCATTAGCGTTACATAGACATGGAGTTCATCTTATGATGGATTGTATTTTACTACATTTTTGCATTTATTTTACACTAGGATTTCGTGCGATTATTCAATGTTTTTTGCGTCTTTTTTATCATTCCAAGCGTCTCAATGACTCTTTTTTTTTTCAATTTTTTCATTTTTCTATTTCAATTTCCAGGTCTCCATAATTTGGTAAGTTTTCAATTTCATTAGTTGCTGTGTTATAGTTTTCAAATTCTATGCTTGTTATATTATTCTTATTCTTATTATTATTAGTAGTATTAGCATTTTTATTATTAGAGTTTACAACGTTAGCCTCAATTTTCCGCAACTCACTTTTCTTCATCCTTTGATGAGTTTTCTCATTCTTCTATTTTTTCGAACAGTTTTATAACACTCTAGTTGTAATAAACTCATAGAAAACGCTTCATAACAGAAGTATTCTTTACGTCATTCTTAATTCAAAGTAAATGATATTTTTGCTTTATTTTCAAACTTTTCTTAACTTCAAATGTAAGGACGATGTCAAGTTAATATAGAAAATAATTCTCGATTATTTTAATTATAAGTTTCACGTACATATCATATATGGCGTATATTAATATACTGGAGATCACTTCTGTGTATACTATGTGTGGCAGTGGGTGCGTGTGTGCACGAGCAGACGTTGATGGAAGCAAATTTAGTTAAAAACGTCAAGAAAGATCTGTCTACGAGATTATATTATTATGATATAAATCTAAAAAGAGTCAGTCAAAGAGAGACAGATTACGCCAATCATCTTTAAATAAGATCTAGGCGGCTTTTGTAAAAAAAATACTATATTATAAAACATAACTTTGAACTCTCTTGAAATATAAACGGGAAAGGCATTAAAACATCAGAGTCAGATCACAAGTAAGCTCTTTCCATCCCTTTTCTCTTTCTCCATATATATATATATATATATATATATATATATATATATATATATATATATATATATAAAAGAGTAGCTACACACCGCTATTAACACATTGCTCATTTAGTAATAAATTTTAACACTCTCGGCTACTGATGTGTGTTTACATTGTGTATACGACACGGTAAAATCTATATTTCTTTACCGTATACCGGTAGCTTAGTGATAGAATCAGTCAGCTTTCAATCCCGGCTGGAAGCAATCGGATGTCTAACAATACTGATGAGCTGAGATACAGCGAAACAGGATTGTCTGCAGAAGACTATATATATATTTATATATATAGTGAGTAAGAGAGAAGAAGAAATCAAAATACACAAATATTTAAAAAAGAGATACAAAAATACATGTAAAAACTGAAATAGATAGATACTAAGAGATAGATAGATAGATAGATAGATAGATAGATAGATAGATAGATAGATAGATCTATGTAATATAACTTAAGAGATATACAAGCATATTGATATGAGTAGAGGGAGGCAGGCAGACATGAACAGAGACAGGCAGAGAGATATGACCAGAGGCAGGCAAATAAATAGGTATGAACAGAGGTAAGCAGGCAGGTAAAGAAACAGATATGAAAAAAGACAGGCAGATAGATAAAGACAGAGGCAGGCGGACTGATGGTTATAAACAGAGGCAGGCAGAAAGATAGATATGGACAGAGGCAGGTAAGCAGATAGGTATGAACAGAAGCAGGCAACTAAATAGGTATGAACAGAGACAGTAAGAGAGACAGATATGAACAGAGGCAGGTAAATAAATATATATGAACAGGGCAGGCTAGCAGATATGAAGATTAGCAGGATAGATAGATAGATAGATAGATAGATAGATAGATAGATAGATAGATAAAAAACAGAGGGAGACAAAGGAAGTCAGATTGATATGAACTGAGACGAGTAGACAAATATGAACAAAGACAGGCCGAAAATGGATAGGTACGAGAGTAAGCAGATGGATACGAACAGAATTATAAATGAACACATATATATATATATATATATATATATATATATATATATATATATATAGGTATAGTTGTCACTCAGTAAAACGGTGAGGATAATCCATCAAGATTTCCTTAATATAAATTATTAATATGGAAATCCATATAGAGAGCTCGATGGGCGTTAACCAGAGTGATATGAAGTTTATAAAGCAAAACTCAACACGTCATAGTTATAAACTATAGTTCATTTCAATGAGCTTAACTAGCTCATATCATAAGGCTCTTTTACAATATTTCCCCCATCTTGCATAAAATTTCTGCCGGAATGAACGTTTTCTTAAAATGAGGGAACATAATAGAAATCATAATAAACATAAGATTACAAACAAATAAATAAATGACAATAAATGTAAGGGGAATATATTTGTTCTGTTAAAGTAGATTCACTAGATTTTGTCATTATTGAAAGTCAGATGTGTGTGTTTATTTTTTGTTATTCTCCTTTTAAACCAAAATGAATATCTAATTATTATGTGAATGTTTCTTATATTTGCATTACAACATAGATAGAAAAGAGGTTAGCTGTCAATATTGGACCGTCAAGACTTTTAGTGGAGCGTCAGTATCATTGTCATAGATGTTTACAAATGATCGGAGTATATTCTAAAATAGCTCATTTATTTAAATCAGAAAGAAGTTTGAATTGGGAGGTGAGCCCTGGAGATGTCAGCTCTGATTAAGAGGGCCTCGGAGGAATGACTGTTAATAAGTGAGATATCTACTGTTATCAAATATTTTATAAAAAGAGAAAACTCTTCCAGCTATTCCATAGCTAGAGAAATTGCGTAGTAAACCGTTGTGCTATACCTTGTCAAAAGCCTTCAAGATATCTAATGCTATATTTTTTGTGGAAGAAATGTCGTCAATGGCTTTACAAGTTTTTGTGTGTAATTTTACTTAGGACATCAGCAGTGGATTGGACTGAGAGAAACACGTACACTTCGTCGCACAAGAGGTTGTTTCTATCCAGCTGCTTAAAAACCTTCTTGTTAATAATGGTTTCAAAACGTTTTCTGGTGATACTATGGAGACTAATCGGTCTGGACTGAGAGGTGGGAGGATTTGTTGCCCGAGTTCTTGAGCACCGGGAATACAATTACTTCCTTCTCATTCAAGTATCAGTTACATAAATTTGCAATTCTGGGTAGATATTCTCAAAAAAAATCATTGGAAATTTATCCAGACCAGTGGTATTTTGGGGTCGAGGATTTTGGTAAGTCTAAAAATTCTTGTACAGAAATGATTATATTACAGAGATTGTGCTCAATGACACCTAGAAAATTGTGGGGGTGGCATTTGTTATCTAACTTTGAGTTTGAGACAATGATCGAGGCGAAGATATTTCTTCGGAGACATTTGTAATAGTGGGCACAGCTGCTGTGACTAAATTCATAATTTGGTTATTCTCGGTATTCAATAGATTTATTTTAAACTTTAGCTTGTATAATATTAATATTAATATAATATATATAAATAATAATAAAATAATAATTCAATGAGGATTTGATGTAGATTTCGGATGAGATACGCGTATATATTTCGGATGAGATACGGGTATAAAAGTAATATTTAGAAAAGGTAGAATTATAGAACACACACAATAGATCTAAATTTTGTCACAAAGATTTGGTGGACTGGAACAAGAAAAGGTATATTTATACGAAGAAATAAATGAAGGAGATGGAATGCAGCATACCTAAATGACGGAGAAATTGAGTATAGAATACGATAGGAGTGTGCGTCTAGTGTGGAATACCAAGCCGAATTCACAAAGCATAATATGAGCTTCAAACAACATGACTGTCTTTGTGCTGCAATAAAATTTCAGCATCCTTAAATGCACCATTGCTGATGTTAAGCAAATGGACGCGCAAAAATGAGAAAGCTTTTCACTTGCCATCGATTGCAAAATCATCTGTTTGTGCCCAAATCCGAAGGAACCAGAGCATTAATTCAAATAAAACGGTCTTACAAAACTAGAAGAATCGACGTTCAACGATACATGAGAACTACAGAAGACTGGATAATGATCTATGTTAGAGTACATTAAAAAAATAAGAAATTTTGTTTAGTAAGAAAGGAAACCAACAAGTTCAAAATCGAGCATCAGTTGAGTGAAGAAATGAAATTAAAACATAATACAACTACTGTAGCGGCAACAAAACTTTAAAAAAAATCAAATCCAAAAGCAATGGACAAAGATACTGAAAGAATGGCAATATAAATCTCTTCACGGTCAATATTCTGGCCGTACCAAACGAGCAGATGTAGAAAATCTCCATATCCATTTGGTTGTTACGTAGTGCAGTGTTAAAAGATGAAACCGAAGGTTTTTCTTCTGGCTGTACAGAGACAATGCTTATCAGAGCCCAATTAAAATTTGTTAACCCGCTATGAAAATCGGTTCTCTGTGCAGGGCCCGGAGGTTTTTTCCGTCTGAATCTACCCTGCACATTTATAAATCTACCATCCGCCCGTGCATTGAATTCTGTTGCCATATCTGGTCGGGTGCCCCTTGCTATTCTCCTCGGTCTTCTAGACAAGGAACAGCGGAGGGTCTGTAATGTGATCGATACCGACTTAGCAGACCGCCTGCAGTTTCTCTCTCACCAGCGCGACGATGCTTTCCTGTGTCTATTCTATAAATATTTTCACGGCTTCTGCTCCGATGAACTTAGATCACTGGTGCCCACTAGGTTCGAATTTGCACGAGATACTAGATTAGCAACTAGATCCCACCCTTTTACAGTGAAACCGATAAAATGCAAGCGCAACTTCTACTCGAACAGTTTCTTTTCTCGCCCTTTCCGACTGTGGAATTCTCTTCCACATGACTGCTTCCCCGACGTCTACAATCTCTAGGAAGTTTAAATGTAAGGTCAATAGACACCTCCTAACAAACTAACTTCCATTCTTTCAAACACTCTTCCCACCCACCCAACTATCTATCACCATACTTCTGACATTTCCTATATCTAACCACTCTTCCTATTTACCCCCCCCTATGTAGCCCCAAGAGCAATAGTGGCAGTGGAATGCCTTGCTTGGGATGAAATGATTAAAAAAATTGCAGATTCTGTGAAAATTACCCCCAAAAACAGTTGACAACCTTGTATCAGGTTTTACCGTGTCAGCATCGAATGAATATAATAAGCAGCATGATACAGTAGAAGAATATTTACACTGGAAAATCTGTATCGGCTCTTCTTCTTCTTCTATGTGCCTCGTCTCTTCAGGACGTAGGCGATCATAGCCTTCCACGTTTCCCTATCCCTGGTGGCTCTGAGCACGCCTTCTCCTGTTACACCATGCAATCCTCGTTCCGTCATCCACCTGATTAGGTCCTTCAAATATGTTATCCGTTGTTTTCCCCTCTCTCCTTTTCCCTCTATCTGGCATGTTAGTATCAGATTCTCTAAGCCCTCATTCCTCATTGCATGTCCCAGGAACTTCAGCTGTCTATTCCTGATGCTCAGTATTAATTTCCTTTTTGTTTCCATCAGTTCCAAGACCTCATCATTGCTCACATGCTCGATCCATGATATTCGCAGCATCCTTCTGTAAAGGCACATTTCAGTTGCTTCAAATTTTTCCTTCATCTTTGAACGTATTGTCTAGTATTCACTACCATATTGAGGGACGGACAGCACGTAGCAATCCAGTATTCTCTTCCTAGCGAAATTGTCTTGTTTCTTAATACCTTACTCAACTTCTGAAATGCTTTCTTCGCCATGCCAATTCGCCTTCGGATCTCTGTGTTGCAATTTCCGTCTTCTGGTATAACGCTTCCCAGGTATATAAATTTTTGTACCTGCTTGATTCTGGTATTCCCGATCTGTATTTGGCATATTGGGTTGCCCGTTTTACTGATGACCAGGCATTCGTTTTTCGTGCAGTTTATTTCTAGACCTGTAACAGTTTTATAATAGACACAGACATAAAAATTAAATCTAATTTCTTAGAGATTGTGAAAAATGACCACAAAAACATGTTCTTTCTTTTTGATATGACAATGCCTGCTGATTGTTATGTCTCTTTGAATTTTTACTAAAAACATCAAAACAAAAGGGTCATGAACGAGGAAATCTAAAACATGTGCCATGTGAGGACATCAAATGCCTCAGTTGTATTTGAAACCCTTGGATTGGCTGAAAAATGTTTTCATAAATTCGTTGAAGTAATTCCGAGTTGACCATAAAAAATATATATCGTATTATAGATTACAAAGAGCTTTATCTATGCAAACTTTATCTGTGCAAACTGTGCATAAATTTATTTTTTTAGTATATTGAGCAGTGGCAAAAATCATGAAGCCACTTCTAATCTTAGATCTTCACCTTCCTCTTGACATTCCCTATGTCTAACCACTCCTTCTCTTTACCTTCCCCTATCTAGCCCCATGCGCAATAGTGGCAGTGGAATGCCTTGCTTGGGGTGAGATGATTAAAAAAATATCTCTAATTGAGTCAGTCAGTTAAGTGCCATACGTGATACACGCTTGGGCGATCATGTCTCGAAAGAGACATGACTGACTGGGCAGAAGATTATCCCGCAGTAGATTGCCATTGCTTTCTGCGGTAGACTGGTTGCCGACCAAGGTTATAGAACCCAATCTGTCCTGCTATTTAACCCATAACTGGAAGGAAGAGACGGATTAATACCTTTCCCAAGGGTATTTGCGCGTAAGTGAATACAATGGACACAACTGGAATTCGAACGCGGCTTGGTAGAAAATGTGTATTCAACAGAATTTAAAGGAAATAATTATAATAAACAAAATTATTGACATAACTCTTCCAATATTCGTCAATATATGCGTCGGAGATCAAAATTGTAGCCATTCAATTGTAATCAAGTTTTTTCGTTGTGCAAACAACGTAAATCAAGTATTTGTCTATATTTCTGTTACGAGGTAGTATTTACAGTATTTACATTATTCAGACTATTGTCCTTGTCTTTGTTGACATTTCTCCGACGTTTCCGCCGTTGTAAGTTCTGGCCTTTTTCAGGTGCTAGAAATTTTGAACCGAACCCTTTATTAAAATGACTGGAGTATATCATACTCATTCTTTGCGTAAAGCCCCTATTGGAAGTAGCAGGCTACAGCAGTGGTGAACAAATAACTTGCATCGTTAGAGGGAGATAATTCATGACTTCCAACAATAGAAGGCAACATACTATATCAGAACCAAAAAGGTAGGCTACATACTATACCAGAACAAAGAGGTCAGACATACTTTATCAGAATCAAAGATGAAGGCCAAATATAATAAAGGAATCAAACAGCAGGCCACATAGTATAACGGAATTAAAGTGGTAGGCCACATACTATACAAGAATCAAAGTGACAGCCTACATACTATACCAGAATCAAAGAGGTAGAAAACATACTATATCAGAATCAAAGAGGTGGGCTACATATTGTGCCAGAATCAAAGAGGAAGGACGCATAATATACCAGAATCAAAGAAGGAGGACATATGCAAATACCCAAATCGATAAACGAAGGCAGATATTATCACAGAATCAATGAGAGAGGCCACATGCTATACCAGAATCAAAGAGAGAAGCCACCTACTATATCTGAATCAAAGTGCGAGTCCACATATTATGACAGAATCAAAGAGCGAGGCCACATCCTGTATAAGAATTAAAGAAAAAGACTACTACTATATCATAATCAGAGAGAGAGAGAGAGAGAGAGAGAGAGAGGGAGAGAGAGAGAGAGGACATACGCTATAACAGAATCAAAGAGTGAGGCTACAAATATACCATAACCAAAGAGGTAGGTTACGTACTAAACGAGAATCACAGAGGTAGACTGTGCCAGAATCAAAGACAGATGCCATATACTCTACCAGAATCAATAATGTAGGCATCTACCCTATCAGAATCAAAGAGGTAGGCTACATACTACCAGAATCAAAGCGGTAGGTCGCATATAATATCAGAATCAAAGAGATAGGTCATATACTGAACCAGAAGCAAAGGGGTTGGCAAAGACTTTGGCCATGAAAGAGGTTAGCCACATTGTATAAAAAAAAGAATTCAAAGAAGGAGGATCTTTCTGGGAACGCTGGCTTAAGAGGAAAGTAACAATGACAAGATAAAGGGAACTCCATAAATCACGTGATCTTAGCTCTAGCTAGACCTGTTGAGCACTTTTATTATCGATTAACTTGGAACTAGTATATTTAGGATGTTCTCTTAAGGATCTTAGCTCTAGGTAGCCCTATTGAGCACTTTTATAATCGAATAACTTGGAACTAGTAGGTTTAGGATGTTCTCTTAAGGGTCACGTGGATTATTTCGTTCCCTTTATCTTGTCGTTGTTACTTTCCTCTTCAGCCAGCGTTTCCTGAATATCTGTTTAGGTGAAACCTTGGTAGGTTTGTTTGCTTACTAGGTTTAATTTACTCATTCTGCTCTGCTTACCTATTGAGCGCTTTTTTGTTTTTAATGACTCGTCTCGGGTTTTTTCTTTGGGCAACGTGCTGACTCGGTCTGATATCCTTTGGCTGATGTTCATGTGTTTAGCTTTTTTCTTTTTTTACAACCATTTTTCCCTTCCACGTAGATACGCGGAGGGTTTTTTTCGAAACGACTATAGTTATAAGTTTGTGTTTGTCTAAAATATAATAAATTTTGATTTTTAAAATGAAAATTTCAGTATAATGCATCAGACAATTTCTTAACGGACTTCTTAAATCAAGAAAAAACAAATACTAAAAAAGTGTCCATAATATACGGTAGAATCTCCCATTGATTTTGACGTATGAGTATCCGACAACTTCATTCAGTTTTGTATTATGTGCAACTTCCGCCCCGCTTGTGGCCAGCATACAAGATAATACACTCTCGTAATAGGATCTCGTGACTTAACCATAGCTTTTCGCCGTTGTCTTTCTTCTCTTTGCCAGTCAAAACTGATTTAGAATTTTCTGATACGACTTTGACACAAATATCTCTGGTTAATTACATCGAGAAAGAATCCCTTAAAGTTAGTATTTACCGCTGAGAGGTTACTTCTTAGCTTGTTTTTAACCTTTGCCCTATATCCACTGTGAAGCTGGCTGTACATGAGAACTTAGGGATTATGTCGTCATCGAAGTTTGGATCGCATCAGAGATTATATATTTAACTGACATCAGTTGAATATGGCTTAAACCTGCCAATTTCTCTATCAGTTAAGTTCCAAATAAATACACGTTTAGACGATCATGTCTCGAAAGAGAAATGACTGATTGGGCACATGACTTTCCCGAAGTAGTTTTCAGTAATTTTCTGCGGTAGACTGATAGCCGACCAAGACTATAGAACACAATTTTTCCTGCTATTTAACACATAGCTAAAGGAAGAAGCGACGGATTAATACTTTTCCTAAGGGTATTTGCGCGTATGTGAATGCAACGACTTCGACTGGAATTCGAACACGGTTCTTCCCTTTCTCGCTCCAAAACGATATCCACTGCACCAGAACGCACATCTATACCTAAACTATAATTATAAACTGTAATACTCGAAATTACAAATTTCACGAAAATATATTGGAAATTATCAGAGTTTTTATCATAAATTTAAAAAAAAAATTTTTTTTTAAAAATGTCAATAATATATGGAACAAATCATATGCGTCTACTCAGTTGTCGCCTGTAAGATTTGATTTCACTTGACGCCCTTTGTATCTGAATTATAACTTTGTACTTAATTTATGTTAGCAAAAATTCACTAAAAAATATGCTGGAAATTTTCCAAGATTTCATTTTCAAATTTTAAGCAAATTATTAATAATACATGGCAAAAAGTAGGTTTCGGTTTGAGTTTATGTCAGGAGGTAATATGGGTTAAAGAAGGCGATGAAAGGAAAATTGTGATAGAAAACGCTGTCATCTTTTTGATGAGGACGTGTGAGAGGAGAGATATTTTAAAGTTTTTGGGTCATAAAAATTCCAGACTATTCAACAAAACCATGCAACTAAATACGATACATTTTTTTCAAGATATTAAATGATGCTTAAAAAGACGGAATGCTCGAATGTCTTCGGGGGCGATAGTGACAGAAACGACGTATTTCAATGGGAAAGCATTGGAATTTGACGGGAAAAAATAAAGATAAAACATTGGAAAAGGATGCGTCAAGTGTTTTTGAACTGTCGGTACAACTACAAGAAATATTGTATAAGTTCCATGACTACTAGTCATTGACGTCTTGGATAGGTCGAGAAATGTTCCTCACCGACTTATTTCTAAAAGTATATTCATTTCTAGTAATTTCTTTTAGAAATGCAATGTAAATTGTATTCAGAATATACACTACGGGCCATATTATTAAGCAATCCCAGTTTTTTAAAGGAAAAAGGACTGAACTGTTATGTAGTATCAGTCCTCAGTAAATGTTGGACGATCTCCTCAAAGATGAAGAAGCGACCTGAAGCAAACAAATGTTGTTCTACAGACAGATGCTGAGAATATAATGGCCTGAACATGTGTGTAACGACGATGTTCTAGAGACAATAGCAACAAAAAGAAAACATACACAACCGGCCATAATTATTAGGCCACCACAGTTTTTTTTAAAAAAGAAATGATGTATTTCATACTATTTTTAAGTGGATAATTCTAAATGAAAATAGAATGGTTCTTTTGTTATTATTTCTTTGCAAAATTTTACAAGGCAAGGAAGAAAAGATGAACTCGTCCGAATCACCCTAAATTTTTTTTATTCTTTCATTGATGAAACTACAAAGAAGGTAAATTATTAAATATTTATAAATTTATTTGATGCACATGTTATTGTGCAATATTAACAAAAGAACCATCAGAATAAAGAAATTACAAAAAATATTAAATACCTAGGAAGTGTTCTAACAGGAGATGGAAAGTGTGACACAAAGATCCGAAGGCGAATTGGCATGGCAACGGACGCATTCCAGAAGCTGAGTAAAGTACTAACGCACAAGAAAATTTCAGTAGAAACAAAGAAAAGAGTGCTGGATTCCTATATGATGTCAGTTCTTCAATACGGCTGTGAATGCTGGACACTATTAACGAAAATGAGAACAAAATTGGAAGCAGCGGAAATGTGGTTCTACAGAAGGATGCTGCGGATATCGTGGACTGAGCATGCAAGAAATGATGAGGTGTTGGAAAGAATGGCAACAAAAAGGAAATTAATACTGAGCATCAGGAAGAGACAACTGAAGTTCCTGGGGCACGCAATTAGGAAGGAGAGCCTGGAGAACCTGATACTGACTGGCCAGATAGAAGGAAAGGGAGACAGAGGAAGGCAGCGGATAACATATTTGCAGGGCCTGATCAGGTGGATGACGGAACTGGGGTTGCCAGGAGTAACAGGAGCAACATACTAAGAGCCAAAAGGGATAGGGGGACGTGGAGAGCCATGATCGCCTACGTCCTGAAGAGACAGGGCACATAGAAGAAGAAGAAGTGTATATAAGGTATTATCTATAAGCAGGAAATGAGACGAGCTACCAAAATAAAACCGATATATAGCTTATTGGCGTGGATAAAAAACACATCATGCCGATTGATTGATTAGATTTACAGATTATCAACCCCTTGAAAATTATTTAAAACCAGAAATAATTTTAGATAGTATATTTTTAAGATAATAGTAATGCAGTAATACAGTTTCTAATTAACATATTCTTAGTGGGGAGAAAAGGAGTATTCATACCTTTTCTAATGATTTTATGTGTAAGAGGATATAACGATGCCAAATAGAATATCAATTCGGTTCGCTGATTAATAATTCCATTACACCATCCGCACATCCATTCATGCAGCAACCGCTATTTTCAAGCGGTCACCATTCTAGGTATTGACAAGGCTCGAGGTTGCTTAACTTCAGTGATAATACTGGAGCTGTTGTTCTTTTCAGCGAGCCGAGTTTAATTTTTTATTCAGTCCCCAAGTGATATGGCTTCATTTACTTGATACAGTTCTTTTTCTGTTATTATGTAGTGCCAATCTTTGAGGTTCAAAGAATCGTGGTCTTTGTTAAGACCATTTTTAAGGATGTATTCGTTCGAAGTCCTTTTTAACCATTGTTTTGAGAAAGTAATTGCAAACCGCTGAGCGATTAGGCAGTTCTGAACGAGTTTAATATGCGTGTTATGAATAGCACCAGTTTCGATTTTACGAAATTATTTAATAAAATTATGTATGCTTTTATACATATTATCATTGTTTTGTTTTCCTATATAACAAATTCTCTGCGCTTCAGTTAGCCAAAGATGATATATAAAAAATAAGCAAAGTATTAAAAAATTTTAAAAATCGCTAGAAACATAGAAAAGAGTAGTAAAACTTTACGTGATATCTCTTCTCCTGCAGACAATCTTTCAAAAGATGAAGGGATTTGAAGCAACAGAAACTGAGTTCTATAGAAGAATGCTGATGATACCATGGGTCCATTACGGAATCAACGATGAAATTTTATCTAAATTGGAAAGAAACCAGGCGTTTATAACCATCATAAAGGAGCGGTTAGATTTTCTGGGACACAAAATGAATAAAGAAAGCTTAGAAAATCTTATATTTATAGGATGTTTTGAGGAAAGGGTAACAGACAAAAAGGTCTTGTGTAAATGGTGGGTAGAACAGGAGAAATAGCAAAAAAACGACAACACTTATTAACAACTACAAGAGACCGAAAAAAAGGAATTGTCACCTACATTCTGAAGAGACCCGGCACAAAGAATTGAAAGCTTCAATGGGATCTAAGAGAATATAACGAATTCAGCCCTACCGATTGACGATTCCTTTGCACCACGACACATCAAAGCTTACAGCAACTGTGCAAATTTAAACTCCCAAGATAGACAGGATGAAAAATAACTACACAGGTCATCAAGGAAAAAAAAACAAAAAAAAAAAAACAAGAAATTTGAAACGGTGTCAAGACACCAAACATTTTTTCTAGCCAATTTGAAGGCACTGAATAAAAACTAACCTTACTCTTTTCTTTGTTAGTCACCGGTTTCGCTGTAGAAAAAAATGCTTCATTTTTTGAAAAAAAATATTTTCATTAGTTTTATGTATTTTTGTTATTGATCGACGGCAATACTTCTTAAAGTAATATCCTAGACATCTCTCAATTCGTATTTAAACCAACAAATATTGCTCTCTTTATTGAGTAATACTACTTTTTTGAATCACATTCCCTGAATTTTGTAAAAGAAAAGCACGATTGAATATACCAAAACCAACAAATATTTCCATCAAATCATTTAATAAAGTAACAACAGAAATAAAGGACAGATTGGGTTCTATGGCCTTGGTTGGCAAACAGTCTACCGCAGAAAGCAATGGCAACCTACTGCGGGATAATCTTTTGCCCAGTCATCGTGTCTATTTCCAGACATGATCGCCCAAAACTGACTGAATAATTTACTTGGTTTTTGGAAATATTCTTTGACTATCTCTGTATGTTGATAAAACCGAAACAGAGATGATCTTGGTGGAAAAACGTGAAGATGACAAAGAAGACTAACTATGGCACTTAACTAACCGACTGACTTTTTAAGCGTCATATTATACGTGATCATCAAACTTCATTGCCAGTAAGAAAATTTTGGCGGAGACGAGCTCCAGTTTACAAAAATAATGATATTTAAAAAATTACACACAGTTACTCATGAAACTGATGGCATATTTCATTTTTTAATAGAAATGCAAAATTGACAGTAAATATTTCCTCTTCATAGGTTCTGCGATTTTAAAAGTATATCGCCGCTAGCTTAGTCAAATAAATATGTTCATTAAACTCAAATGATTCTCGTGATATTCTATATTTTCGTGGTCATTTTATTTTGCTGTTGTTGTTTTTACGTTTATTTGCACAGCGTTTACCGACTTGCACGATTCTTGATTGCTTTTATTTACCTTCTAAACCAGCAAATACAAAATAACCCGAAATTTGTTTGCCGTCACTATAAATTACTGGTTTCGCAAAGTACAAAAAACGACAGATTTTTTCGCCAATATGATCTAAAATTTTAAACGGATATTCTGAAATATTTTGGAATTTCATGTATGCTGTTTCTATTATTCATAGTCTGTTCCAGTGGTTGCTAAACTTTTTCTCTGCAACGTATTCGGAATGAAAAATTGTTCAGGCTTCAAATTTTATGTGATGAAAAGTACATTAATATATATATATATATATATATATATATATATATATATATGGGGTCATGGATATGACGGTAAACTGGATCCGGCAGCAAGGCAATCTTCAATTTTCTAAAATAAAAAAAGGAAAAACAACTTCAAAATCTATCTAAATCAATGTTCTCACTATAACTGAACATTAAAAAAAAACCTTAAAACTCCACTTTTTTGGCATTAAATAACCCATAGGGGTTAATATGCCGTAAAACAAAATCCAAATTCAACTATATATAAATCTAGGTGAATAGGATCTAAGGTTTTAAGTTTTTGCGTCCCCTAGCATTTATTTTTTTTAATAAACAGTACAATAAATATTGTAGAGCTTTATAAACAGTAAAATAAATATTGTAGAGCTTTATATCATCATATGATTATTAATTAAATGTACATTGCAACACGGAAATTTCTATATGTAAATCATTTTTACAAGCAACATTCAACATTGCCTGATGACGTGATTCTATCTCGAAACATAGAAATTTCCGTGTCGCAATGTACATTTAATTCACATATATATATATATATATATATATATATATATATATATATATATATATATATATATAACAAGTATTGTTGGAATAATATTCCTTGTCCAAAGAAACACTATTTTTTAAAAAGTGCTCAATACAAAAGTAGAAAAAAATAGATACTACCAATTTCAGTCTGGTTGATAACATTAACCAAGTCGGAAAATTAATTACGGACTGACTATATATTAGCGACCGAGTCAGTAACTTACAAACAATAGAGGCATATGTCTTATTAAAGGACCATAAACCAGACTTTATAGCAAAAGCATCTACACGTTTGATTAAACCTACGAGGGCATAAATACGGATAGTATAGGTCTATATAGAGACGATGGTTTAATGGTTGTCAGAGTTTCCACTAAAATTAAGGTAGATCGTATTAGGAAGACTATACACAGAGAATTAAAGAGTTTAGGGCTTAAAGCTGAAATTACCACCAATATTAAACAAGTAGACTTCTTGGATGTTAATCTGAACCTTAATAACAATTCTTTCAAACCTTACATGAAGGTCAACTCCAACCCAATACACATAAACCCTAGTTCTATCCATCCCCCATCGGTCATTAAACATATGCCATGCTCTATTGAATCTAGACTCAGCAACAACTCATCTAGCAAAGTAATGTTTGATAAACATAGTAAATTTTATAATTCTGCACTTAGAAACAGCGGCTATAAGAATGCTAACATAAAATACAGAAACCCTACTAACAATACAAATAGCACGAAGAAAAGAAAATCTAGAACAATCATATGGTTTACCCCTCCCTACAATAAATTAGGACATACATTCTTAAGCTTAGTCGACAAACACTTACCAAAAATCCAATCCTCTTAGCAAAATATTTAACAATAATACACTTAAGTTAAGCTATAGCTGCACTGATAACCTGGAAAAAATTATTCAAAAACACAACAACAAATTCCTCAAAAAATATTATAACAAAAAAAAAACATTGTAAATCGCAATGCTCAAAGAAATCGCAACAAGGACACAGAAACCAACACCAAGGATTGTAATTGAAGAAAACCTCAAGATTGCCTTCTACATAACAACTGTCTGGTTGACTCCATAGTTCATCTCTGCACCGTTTCCACAATTGAGAATCGCAAAACTATAAAGTTCTACATAGGTTCCACGAAAAACTCGTTCAAAACTCGCTGGTATCAACACACCCTATTCTTCAATAATAATTCTTATAAATACAGTACTTCATTATCAAAATACTACTGGTCTTTAAAGGAAAAAAATAAAACACCCACGGTTAAATAGAAAATCCTCGCAAGGGCCCGAAACTGCAATTCTCTACATGCACCTTGCTACCTTTGTCTCGATGAAAAAATAGAAATTATCAAATTTGTGGACAAGGTTAAACTGCTAAACCAGAGAAATGAGCTCACAGTCCACTGTAAGCATAGCTCAGCATTTATATTAAAATCCTGGTTATAGTGGTAATATATATATATATATATATATATATATATATATATACGCATACACATGCACGCACATGTGCGGGCGCGCGGTGCTTCATCCGTCATCGATTTTCGGGGAGCAAAGGATCTATAAATAGTGAAAAAAACTGTGTGGAACAAAGGCCCTAAGAATCACGGTTATCGGTTTTTGGTAAGACAGTCGTTGCTATGGCGAAGCGTGATGACTCTGGCCGACCAATCGGTATTGGTATGAACTCTGTCATGCATTAGCGTGACAATCGATATCGCTTTGGATGCCCCATAGCTTTTCAGGTATGCGTTCGCCATTGGGTTTGGTATTTACAAAGCTTTGTGGTATTGATGTATGCTCGATCGTGCACCAATGGGAGCCTCTTGGGGCGTTCGGGTCGGACGGGAGTATCCATCAAGTATAGGTAGATTAATGTCTAAATGTTATTGTATACGTATGTATGTGTATGTGTGTAGTGTGTGCCTATAGAGAGATATATATGCGTGGCTGTATATATGCATATGTATGTGTACAGGTGTATGTATGTGTGCACTTGTGCATGTTTGTGCGCATGTGTATGTGCATGCTTGTCTATGTATGTATTTTTATGCACGCATGAGAGTGTGTGCATTTGGGCGTACGTCTGTTCTCCCATACTGGTCAAGTACACAGGTATCCCCACCACTTACTGATGTGTATGTACGTGTATTCCCTTTACTTGATGGATTATGTATGTATATCTGGCTCGGATGCTCTTGTTCGGGTACATGTGTGTGCTCGTATGGATAGATATGAATGCCTATACGTACGTGAATATGTGTACATATGTGTATTCATATATATATATATATATATATGTATGTAGGTGTGTTGTATGTATGCATGTATGAACATTTGATAGCATGACAGATGTTATATCAGGTCTCACGTCTTTCGATCGTCTAACAAACTGTAGTAACTAAAATATGAATTCAAAACAGCAGTTCAGGGCTATTTGCTGATGCTGTACATGAGTATATGTACATGTGTGTGTATGTGTGCATGTATGTGCGCGCTCACGCGTGCGAGTACATGTATATGTGCATACGTGTATGTGTATGTGGATGTATGCCTATATATGTATGTGTGTGTGTGTATATATATAAATGTGTGTGTGTAGATGTATATATATATTAATGCAGGTTTCATTGAATAATATAGACAAGTTTTGTCTATTAATTTTGTGTAGGATACGTTCATACCGTCTGATATACTTGATGATAATATCGTTGAAAGACAACAAAAATCACAGTAATTGTTGATTTTTTCATCGGGTCTAAGCATTCGTCTCACATAAGCCATTATCAAAGAGTAAATATTAACACACAGTAAACATAGAACATTTAAGCTATTAACAATAAAGAGAATCAAATTGAAAATATAAGTCCATCCCTACCGTGGGGGATGGCCGAAGACAGTGACAAAATAGTGGCGTTGTGGGCCTGATCTGATTACAGGCATTTGAGTACGTTATAGGAAATATCAAAATTGATTGTATTCAAACCAGGTTTAAATTGTTTACTGTAGATTGCTTCGAGGATTTTTAGTTTCTGTTTATTATTTTCTTGTTTAAGTATGTACGTGTTATCAACGAGCGTTTTCTCAGAAGTGTGCGTTGATAACCGTGTTGTTTTAAATGACGGAATATATTTGAATTTTCATTTAAGTGCAACGTCAGACGCCGTGAGAGCGAATTTGTAGTGTGGCCAATGTAGATATTATTTAGGTTGTTAGAGATACATTCTCTAAATGGACATATGAATTTATATACTACATTGGTTTTTTTGCAAATCACTAACGGTGTGGGAAGAGTCGTTGCGGACGAATGAATTAGATGTAGTGGATGTAGTGTAATATATAATAAACTTAATTCTTTTTTAGAATCTGTCGGAGAAATATTAGTATTTATGAGTTTTTTTTTGTGATGTTTTCATCTAGTTTGTAGTTGGAGTGCATCTCGCTACGGTATAAGAGAGTGATATGTTTGGGATTGGTTGGGCTAGTATCATGTGTTGCTTTTTCTATGTTAAGCTTTTTAAGAAAATAACGTATTTGTTCCTCAACTATGTAGTTTGGAAAATTATTATGTATGGGTATGCATGTGTGTGTATATGTGTATGTGTGTGTATGTATATGTATGTATGTGTGTATATATATATGTGCATGGGTATGTATGTGTGTGTATATGTGTATGTGTGTGTATGTATATGCATGTATGTGTGTATATATATATATATATGTATATATATGTATGTGTATGTATATGTATGTGTGTGTATGTATATGCGTATTTGTATATATATATATATATATATATATATATATATATATATGTATGTATGTATATGTATCTGTGAGTAAGTGTGGGTGCATGTATGTATATGTGCGTGCATGTATGTGTGTGTGTATCCCAACTGCTGGACGTGTGTCCGCGTGTATACGTGTGCGTACTCCAGTTAGGGCCACGGTTGCCCAACAACATAAGTCTGCCTATTTATTTATCTCGTCTAAGTGCGGTACGATGTTTTCTTTTGACTCGTTGACCTGGCTAAAGAGTATCAATTTCATGAACATCGCCTTATCTATCTGGTTCATCTGAAGATTTATATGTCACGGCCGTGGCGTGCATGTATGTGTCTGTGTGCTCATAGTAAGCGTAAAATACATACAAGTGTGTATACTATTATTGAATTATAATTTTTGCAACAAGAACAAAGCAGATATAAGTATTAATTAATAATAATGATCTGACTTCAATCAAATTTTAATAACAATACCCACCAAAATTAACCTTAAGCCTGCTCGCATATTTTCCAAATGAAAAGTTGCTTCACTCTGATTGGTCCACATTGTATATACAATAATACCTCCCTGATTAAAGGGGCCATGCTCGTTTTCAGACTTTTAAACCATTCATTTAAGAACCATCACATCACTTGACAAGACACAAAAGTGTTGAAACAAAATGGCTACTTTTGTAGTGATATTGTAACATATCCATGTGATAATTTATGAATAAATAATATATATATATATATATATATATATATATATATATATATATATATATTAGAGAAAATTTTCAAAATTCAAAGGTTAAAATTTGTTTAATATTAATTAGGATCAGATTCTTGGAATTTAACTTCCTACTCTTCCAATTTGGATTAAAGAAAAACAATATATATATATATATATATATATATATATATATATATATATATATATAGTTCTGCGCAAAAGTATTCGGACAGGAACTACTTTATCTTTTATGAGACATCAAAATAATGGTTAAAATCACCCCTGTCCTAACACTTTTGCGCACTACCGGTAGTGTGCAAAAGTATTAGGGAAGGGGTGATTTTACTAAAAACCTCACTGAAATTCATATACAGGATGAAAAGCCAAACCTATGTAAGAATTATTTAACTAAAAAAGAAGATGAAGGAAGTCTTCGGAATTGGAATTGGTCCCCACAAAGCCCTGATCTCAATCGTATTGAACATCTATGGTGTATTTTGCATAAAAAATTGATAAATCTAATCTTACTTCGTAAGGCACACATTGGGAACAAATACAAGCTGCTTGGCAGGAGGTACCATTAGATACATTGAAGAAGGTTGTGATGTCAATGCCTGACAGAATGAAGACTGTGATCAATGCAAAACGCTAATACTCAGTACTAAATATTAAATTTATTTTCTAACAAGTAATGTTAAAGCATTTGTTGAGTAAATCAAATAAAATTACGTTAATTGTTTATTTTCTGTCAATATGCCTCATAAAATATAAAATAGTTCTTCTCCTAATACCTTTACACAGTACTGTGTATATATATACAGCGAACATTAGTGAGCTAAATATAATCCAGATCTAGATATTCCGTGACTCATTAGGGTCTGAGAGGCAACACATGTGCTGCAGCCGCAACAGAAGTGGTGTTTCTTTGGACACCACACCCTGATGGAGGCCAAGCTCTCCAGGCTGGTTTTGAATTCAGATTTTTCTTTTTCTCAAAGACCTGTTGCCACCCAAGGCTACAGAATCCAGTCTTTGATGATAATTTACCAAAAGCTTGCGGAGAGAAGACATGGATTCATACCTTTCACGTAAGCGAATGTAACAAAGTCGGCTCCCTGATTCCTCAATCAGAGCCGCTTATCGACCACCCTCATCCCTCAGGATGCAGCAAAAATAACATCCGCATATACCCACTCCAAAAATACATCTTACTCTTTCATGTGGGGGCTATTTCTGGGTGGTATATGCTGGGAACATTTTTGAAGCACGGATAAGCTTTTTTTTAGTTTTGGATTCGAAGTTTTTTTCTTTTTTTAGATTGGTTGCCAATGTAAATGAAAGTAATGAATTCGATTGGAATTCGAACTCGGTTCTATGATTCATCAACCCAAGCCAATAAAAATTACTCCTTAATGCCTACATTAATATAAATAACTTATAATGATTAAAGTACACAAATTTAATGAATGGTATGAGCTTGTCTTTGAAGGGTAATTCCTTTATAACGGACAACATTGACGAAAGGAAGGAGACAATGTGAAAGGTCCCAAAAAAGCCAGATTCATGTGCAAAAGTATCGCTCAAAAATAGTGGCGGATTGGACGGTCTTCAGAAATCGATGGTCAACCCCATCCAATGCCTTCAAAAGTTCTAAATTGATCAGCACAGCTTTACTGTCGATTTACTTGAGGATTAACCGCAGCAAATGAAAATTATCCTGAAATGTCATATATTTTAGAGAACAAGGTTGTACGGAGACAGTGAGAGAAGAAAGGAGAGTGTGCAAACGCATTGCTGAGATCTTTTTTCAATTTTAGTTCTGTCATTGATACGCAGAGGATTACAATCAGAGAAAACGAAAGAAAAACAAACAAGGATGAAATTCCCGGGATGTCAAAGAAAGGACAAGTTGTGTTTGGGAATCAAGAAGATACAAAATGGCAATTGACGTTGCACTTAAACTTTTGGAGATGATCAGGGAAACAAGTACCTGAGAAGGAAGTGCAAGAGACGAAGTTGCTAGAGTAGAAGTAATGGTTACATTTGACTATTTTAACGGCAAAAGATTGAAACTAGTTGCCAACCAGGTAACGCGTGTAAATCCATCTGGCCAGGATACCAGATAAAAAAGGCTCATCAGAGCAGAAACCCTGATAATGTTTGTAGAAAAGACAGAGGGAAGCCACATCAAAATTATCTAAAGTCGAGATGCCAATTAAATTTAAATTTGGCAAGTGGCAAAAGAATGCCTTTCTTGGGGTAAAATGATTTAAAAAAACTGACTAGGTATACTCCCTGCAAGTTCAACGGCTGTAAAATATCCGTTTGAAATCCTCCTATTGAATCGTTAAATATTTGATTCCAATAACTGTAACAGTATATTAATTCCAGTCTAATAAGTATCAGTACATTTCACCTCCACACAGAAGACGAAAAACTTGAAGTAACAGTAATTTGGTTCTGCAGGAGGATGCTGAGTACAACGTGGACTGAGTAATTATGAAACTGAATAAAAAAGCACACATTGAAAACTGAATCAAAAAGCACATATTGATTTAAAATCAGAAAGAACTAGTTGACATATCTATAGCGAATAATAAGTAAATACCAAAAGGTAAAGGAGTAAATGTTGTAAAGTTAATCTAACAGGCTTGTGTAAATGGATAACAGAATTGGGTTGAGAAGAGATAGGGAAAAGACAAGATTTGCTAAGAGCTTTAAAAGTACAACAGATTGTAGAGATGCATGGTAGCCACCGTCATGGACCGAAACAGATCGTAGAATAAGAAAAATATCTCGTTGAAGAAACGTTGTGGCGACGTTATTTTTTTTAGTGGGCTACAGAAAAATACCAATGGTAAAGAAATCATATGTAGGGAAATAAATCACAAGAAGGTAATGAGAGCCATGAATACCTATGTTTTCAAAAGGGAATTCCATATAAAAGAAATTGATATTGTAAAGAGTATTTTTTTATATAGTAAAGTTTCAACTTGTATATACCTGTCCTTATATTTTTATTTTTTTTTAAATTGGAGTAGATAGACTGAACTATCGCCCGGTTTACACTCCACCCACGTCTATTGAACAGGTGAAGAGGCTCATCCGTTGTTACTTGTTTAGGATGTGGTTTCCGGTTTTATCTTTTCCAATCTTTTCACTCCTTTTTCTTTTTCTTTTTTTAAATTGGAGTAGATAGACTAAACTATCGCCCGGTTTACACTCCACCCACATCTATTGAACAGGTGAAGAGGCTCATCCGTTGTTACTTGTTTAGGATGTGGTTTCCGGTTTTCCCTTTTACAATCTTTTCACTCCTTTTTCTTTTTCTTTTTTTAAATTGGAGTAGATAGACTAAACTATCGCCCGGTTTACACTCCACCCACGTCTATTGAACAGGTGAAGAGGCTCATCCGTTGTTAATTGTTTAGGATGTGGTTTCCGGTTTTATCTTTTCCAATCTTATCACTCCTTTTTCATTTTCTTTTTTTTAAATTGGAGTAGATAGACTAAACTATCGCCCGGTTTACACTCCACCCACATCTATTGAACGGGTGAAGAGGCTCATCCCTTGTTTCCTGTTTAGGATGTGGTTTCCGGCTTTCTCTTTTCCAATCTTTTCACTCTACGGTTCTGTACATCAGTGGCGTTACCGCCTTGCTCGTGGTGATATGATTTTAAAAAAAATAAAATAAAAAAAAATTGATATTTTCGCTCCCACGAACTGAGCTATATACTAGCTTAAAAACTGCACTCTGTGAGGACTAACAAGCTAACATCTGCTGCTTCACATTATGAAGACAGTCCCGCAAAACGGGATTCATGCGTAACTGCGGTTAGCAAGAAAGACGACTGTGAATAATTTAAATTAAATTAAAATAATTATTTCTAAAGAATACGATTGGCTAAAGATTTATAAATACATAAGGTAGTAAATATTTATGTAAATCATCGACGTTTCTTTTGAAAAAACACAACACTAGAAGCGATATGATCGCTACAACAAAGACGGGAATAGAAAGCTGAATGTAAATAAATGCTGAAAAAATCACCTGCAAATATAAAGAAGAAAGCTAAGGTAACCGAAATGTAGTTCTACAGAAGGATGATGAGAATATCATTGATTAATTTATGAACAATGATAACATTATTTGCAAAAAGGAATAAAAAAGAAACGTTTCTCTTTTCTTCTTTTACTTTTTGTTCGTTTGTTATTCTCTCTTCTTAATAGTATTTTGAATGTGTGTTGGGGTTCGTTAGATATCAGCTTGGAACGAGGAACCAGAGAGCAGAGTTCGAACTCCAGCTAAATTAGTCGCATTCACTTCCGCGCCAATACCCTTAGGAACGAAAGAAAAAGTATGGTATAGAAAAAATAAAGAGGTGAATCCAGAAGAAGCAAATTTCCTAATAAAAAAGACACTACACGATTAAACTTAAAAAAGGGAGAATATATACTGGCACATGCAGGTAAGTTCCGAAGCAGAGACGAGCTGGATGATGTAGAAATGGAAGGTCAGGAAAAGGTCAACATACACTAATGCATACAGCATTAATCCGTATTAATCAGTCCCTCCTACTCTTCCCAGCTAGGTGTTAAATAGTAGTGCCAATTCGATTTTATGGCCTTGGTTGGCAACCAGTCTACCTCAGTTTGTAATAGTAACCTAATGTGGAAAAATCTTCTGCCTAGTCAGTCATGTTTCTTTCTAGACATGATGGCTTAAGAATGTATCACGTATGGCAATTAACTAACTAAATAGTGTTTTTTTATCAGAAAGAGACAGTTGATACTTATAAATCCTATAAAAAGGAAAGAATACTTCGGGAATTTGACACTCACAGGACGCAGGAGGAGCAGAGAAAAATCGAATAACCTAGTTAACAGACATGTTAATAGCTAGCAAAACAATTATAACAAAAGATGAAAAAATACTTAGAGCCACAATTGACAGGAACTAGTGGAAAGGCATAACCATCTCTGTCTTAAAGGGACACTGGAAATATAAAAAAAAAGAAAAAGCCTTACATCTTCCAGAAATTTAGACAGGAATTGCCATAGATTTATTTTTTGTTTCCAACTTGCGTTTCTAACTGAAGACCGAATGTTGCAATTAATATAATCAGAAAATATGACATGAGAAAAGTTAATTAAATTATTTTATTTTTGTTATCAATAAATATAGCAGAAAATTTTACTTAAATTACGTTCATCTTCTGGGTTGATCAATCGATTTTTGAAAAATAACATTTATATAATCCAAAAATTTATTTATTCTAATTTTTTTCCTCATTTTAATTTCTCTTCTTTTTCTTTTTTTCTTTTTTTTTTTTTGTTATTTGCTTGATTCCAAAGTTAAATTTAGTCTTAGGAAGGTTCGATCGATTAAAACAACGAAATAAAATAAAAAAAAGAAAGATAATAAAGAGTATATATGAAAAGAATCAATTTTCGTTTTAGGTTTTTACGGTTTTTTTATTGTTTTATTTTTTTTTGTCAAATTATTTTTTACAGTCAATTACGAGATTGTGGTGTAACAACAGTGAATTCGAATGTTACAATCTCTAGTTTGTTAGAAATTTTTCCATTCTCCTTATATTACAACATACACGTGTTTTTCTTTTATTCATTCAGGATATGTTTCTCTAACTCACCCACACGAACATATTCGCTCACGCATAAACACACATATATATATATATATATATTGGATGAACACATTCTCTCATTTATCTGTTCTGTACTTTAGGTTCATCAGCGATTTTAGGTCTAGATCGCGTTTCTATACCAGGATAGCGACAACACACCATCGATTCCACGCTTTGATCGTGACACAATTCCTCGATCAGGATAGCTTATTGTGACACCACAGTTTGATTGCGATATCACAACTTGATAGCTACACCACACCTTAACCGTTATATTACATCTTGACTGATATATTACTCTATGACAGTGATTGAACGGCTTAATTGCGATATTCGACGTTAAACGCGGCTCCACACCTTGATTGCATTTCTACATCATAATAGCGGAACATGTATCTTCACACTAAAACGATCTTCATAAAAGATCTTCATACCGATACCACAACTTGGTCGCGACACCACGCCTTGATCACGAAACTGCATCTTGATTTTAACACATATGGTATTAAGTAAAATCAGGTTCAATGTGACGCATAATCTAAACTTATTCATAAATGAAACTTTGTGTGTATGTGTGTCTGTGTGTGTGTCCGTTACCTATAGACTCCGAAACGGCTGAACCGATTTTCTTGAAAATTTACACAGTTGTACTATAAGCGTCTGCGAGTGTTCTTAGCTAGGTTTTGTGTCGAGGTACCTAAGATAAATATCGAAAATCGATAATCGAAAAAATCGGGTTATAGAAGGAGTGGTCCGATTTTAATCAAGTTTGATTCACTCATAGACAAAGTCACAAGAAACGATATTCAGAAGTTTCCAGGTTGCAGTTCGTACAATAGTGCAGAAAATCGATAATATATATATATAAAAGGCAAGATGTTTGTGTGTGGGTCTGTTTATCTGCCTGTATGTCTGTATTTTTTCATCTTTTTATTTTAATTTTTGCTTTCGGTTTGGATCTAAGTAGGTATAATTGTAGTTCTTGGTCTCAGCCATGATACCATTTACTCAGAGAACTTATTTAGCCTTCCAATTCAGTTTAAGACGAAAAAACATATTTGATATCGATACCAGGAAATCAAAATTTGACTTACATTCATTCATTTTTCTTTCAGTCTACGGTTTTGCTTTAACTGGAAACAACTATCGTTTTTTAGTCTTTCGTGCCAACGTCCAAAGAGTCTGAGCTCCAGGACCATGGATTAGTTTTAAAGCTTTCATTACACCCAAGCAACGCCGGGGTATACTGCTAGTTAAAAATATATATTCTTCGTTTGTGTACCATATCCCTTCAGAATGTGTTCTTCACTTGCCCAGAGAAACATTTGACCATTACTATCATTCTTAGTCTTTCCTCTTTTGTGTGGCTTGTCTTTTTCGGACGTAGGCGATCATGGCCCTCCAAGTCTCCTTATCTCTGGTGGCTCTTACCATGCTTTCCCGTGTAACATCTTACAGCCCCCGTTCTGTCATCCACTGGCTCATGCTCTTTAAGTATATTATACGCTGCTTTCCATTGACTCTTTTTCTTCTCGATCTGGCAGGTTAGTATCAGGTTCTCCAAGCCCTCCTTCCTCATTGCATGCCCAAGGAACTTTAGTTGTCTCTTCCTGATGCTCGATATTAATTTCCTTTTCGTTTTCGATTCTTCCCAAAACCTCATCATTACTCACATGCTCGATCTATGTTATAAGCAGCATCCTTCTGTAAAACCAAATTTCAGCTGCCTCAAGTTTTTCCTATATTTTTGATGATATTGTACAGCATTCACTGCCATATTGAAGAACTGACATCACATAGAAATCCAGTGCTTTCTTTTGTAGTGTTACAAGGTTACAAGGAACACCTCCTTCCTCATTGCATGTCCAAGGATCTTTAGTTGTCTCTTCCTGATGCTCGATATTAATTTCCTTTTCGTTTCGATGCTTTCCAAAATCTCATCATTACTCACATGCTCGATCCATGTTATAAGCAGCATCCTTTTGTAGGGCCACACTTCAGCTGCTTCAAGTTTTTATTTTATTTTTGATTATATTGTACAGCATTCACTGCCATATTGAAGGACTGACATCACATAGAAATCCAGTACTTTCTTTTGTAGTGTTACAAGGTTAAAACACACATTTGCAATCTGCTATGAAAAATAACAAATTATTCTCATCAAAATTAAAATTAATAAAAAATAGTACAATTTTGTATCAGATGTGATTGAGACTGTTTATAGAGAAACAAGCTTGCGCTTAATACAAATGAATTTTTACAATTACAATGTGTAGAATATAATTAGGAATTTTGGCATTGACGACTGTTTATTGACCACATGGCGTGGTAAGTAGACGACGGCTTGTAGAAAATAGTTGACAAATTGGAATAAACATAATTGTCTAAAATAATTATTCAATATTATCACAGTATTTTGACAACTAACATCACATTAATTGTTAATAGTTTTTATATAACTAAAGTGGGTTTAGCACAGTAATCAGCGAGATTACTTTATTTGAATACTTCGTCAAAAATAAGCCGTTTCTTTTCAGGACTTGGGTAATCGTGATTCTTTGCAACTTCTTTATTAAGATTTGTCTTTTTTGTTACCTCCTCAATCTCCTGCGAAAAACTGTTTTGCTATATAATTTACTGTAAACATTTTCTTGCCTTAAGTATAACTGTTGACATATTGCTTTGCGTTATTTGTTTTTGTTAACACAACTCACCCCCCCTGAAGATGATCTCTGAAGTACTTGGGAACACCCAGAAATGAATGAAAATAACATATGTCAACCTTACATCTCATTTCGGAAAACTTTAAATTATAATACGTGAAAGATTATCCGTAAGAATAAGCAGACACAATGTGTGTAATTTATTTAATTTGACATGTCTAAAAGAAAATTCTCTGCCTAAACACACACACACACACACACATATATATATATATATATATATATATATTATTATTATTATATATATATATTATTTACATTATTCAGGCTATTGACGTCGTCTCTGTTGCCATTTGTACGACATTTCGACCATTGTATGCTCCGGCCTTCTTCAGATGCTAGGATTTTCAACTGCCGAAACGTCGTACAAATGGCAGCAAAGATGAGGACAATAGTACAACTACTGTAAAAACTTGTAAATACTACCTCATTTTAAAAATAAAGACAATTATATATATATATATATATATATGTGTGTGTGTGTGTGTGTGTGTGTGTGTGTGTGCGTGTGTTTCTATTAATTTACCTCTAATAATACTAAGATATGATTTATAAAATGAAAAACATTATCAACGGTATATAATTTCTTTAGATGTCATATTTTATTATAATCCTGTTGGGCTTAACAGATAGGTCAGCCTCTCGTGCCAGATGAAACACCACTTCTACTGCGGTGAAAGTACATGTCACGCCCTTACGTCTCTAATGAGTCACGCGATATCTGGATCTGGATTTTCTCACAAAAATGATTACAAGTAATATGTATATTTTTTTAACTATATGTCTTGACGATCAGAGATGTGGTCACGAGAAAGGGAAAAAATATGGCCGGAAAGGAAAATTATCATATTGGCTAGTGGTATGAGCTGCTGGTCATTTAAAGAGAAAAGCGTAAGTCAAGTCAAAAAAGATTTAAAAAAGAAACAAAGAAACATCAAAGGAATATTTCGAACATGGTCCGGGATCAGAAATCTTCTTAATCGAGGTAGTTTACAACCAACTGTACAGCTTCAGTCAGTTTCTAATTGGACAAGACTGGTATGGCTGACTAAATGTATTTTTCTTAGTTGTTAATTAATGGCAGCAAAAGTTAAAATGACCTTGGTGTTACAAAAATAAAAATAAGTTTAAAAAATAGGCGTTCAAAATTAATAACATAATGATAACCTATTTACATAGATATTAAACATATATACACATAATCTATCTTGCACCAGAATCTGATTAGGTTTGAACTACAGTTTCTTGGTTGATCCGACTAGTTTGATGCCAAGTAATGACGGTATGAAAAGTGAGTCCATTAAGAAAAATCACGAAAACAGTTGTAATAATTATTCTGAGAAAAGCGTATGATTTGCTCTCCATCGAAACAGCAGGAATTGCTACTAGAGTTTTCGTAATGGGGAATTCAAAAAGACTCAGGTAATACATCACGAAATAAATACCAGGCCTAACTAATTAAACAACATCAAAATTCGACTTTATTCATCAACATAGTCTCCGGCGATACACTGATGCTAACACCTCTATAACAATATTTGCAGAAATAATTGTCTTTGGCCTCAAAATACGTTTCAGTTTCCGGTATCGCTTCTTCACTTGAGCGAAATCTCTTTCCCTGTAGCATTCTTTTCAGCTCTGTAAACAGTGAGTAGTCGCGGGTAGAGATCTGGAAAATAGGATGAATGTAGAAGCAATTCGAAAAGTATTTCATGTAGTTTTTTTAATCATTGCGATCGACTTGTGACACGACACGTTATCATGGTGAAAGATAACATTTTTTTTCTTCATTTGTGGCCGTTGTTTTGGCGATTTCGTCCCTTAAGTGCACCAATAATGCCATGAAATATTTGCTGTTGATGGATCTTCCTTTTTCAAGGCAGTCAATAAACAAAATACTTTAAGCATCCCAAAATACGGAGACCAAAACATTGCCTGCAATGCGTTCATTTTGGACGGCTTTCACCCGTGCTGTCCACTCAGCTGACTGCCGATTTAACTTTGGAGTGAAGTGATGGATTCATGTTTTATCTATCGTAACATGTTTACCCCAAAACCCATTTCGTTGGAACAGTTGCAAACAGCGCTCTGTATCGTCGATGTGTTGTTGATTTTGATCGACGGTGAGCAAACTGGCACCCAAATATTCATGCAAAATGGTGAATACACTGCCTTTTGATATTTTCAACTCCGATCGGCCAAAAAGAGGTTTTGGATTTTGTGATGTTTTCTTGGACAACTGTCATTTTGAGGAACCTGAGCATTCAGCATCATTTGTGTTTGTACGACCGCATTTAAAGTCAGCATACAACGTTTTAACCGTTGTTTCCAACAAAACAGAATCCGAATAACACTTATCAAGTTATTGCTTTGTTTGAACGGTATTTTTCCCAACAGAAAATAATGCCTTATCAACACATGAAATTCGAATTTTTCCATTGTTATGAAAATGTGCAACAGTAGTTTCAAATTCAAATTTTCTTCTTCTTCTTCTTCTTCTTCTTCTTCTTCTTCTTCTTCTATGTGCCTTGTTCTTTCAGGACGTAAGCGATCATAGCCTTCCACGTCTCTTTATCCCTGGTGGCTCTGTGTAAACCTTTTTCCTGTAACATCTCGCAACCCGCGTTCTGTCATCCACCTGCTCAGGCCCTTCAAATATGTTATCCGCTGCTTTCCTCTGTCTCTTTCTTTATCTATATGGCCTGCTAGTATCAGGTTCTCCAACTTCCCTCATTGCATGTTCCAGAATCTTCAGTTGTCTCTTCTTGATGCTCAATATTAATTTCTTTTTTGTTTCCATCCTTTCCAAACCCTCATAATTGCTCACTGTTTTTCCTTTATCTTTGAGGATATTGTACGGCATTCACTGCCATATTAAAGAAGTGACATTAAATAGCAATCAAGTACTTTCTTCCATGTTTCTAGTGAAAGTTGGCTGTATCTTAATTCTTTACTCAGCTTCTGGAACGCGTCCTTCGCCATGCTAATTAGCCTTCGGTATTCTGTGTTGCACTTTCCGTCTTCTGTTAGAACACTTCTCAGATATTTAATTTTTTGTACCTGCTTGATTTTAGTTTCCTCCATCTATATTTGGCATTTTGGGTTGCCCTTTTTGCTGATAACCATTCATACGGTTTTCTTGCAGTTTACTTGTAGTCCTTTTTTGTCACTCTCTTCAGCTATCTTCAGTAGGAGATCTTGTAGTTTTCTTTCCGTGTCAGCAGTCAATCGTCTGCGTACAGTATTTTATTCAAATAGTAGCCTCCGATTACAATCCTGGCATAACTTTTAGGGCCCTCATAATAGTCTCACTGTACAAGTTGAACAGATCTGGTAAATACGTATCCTTGTTATACGTCCCTTTCTACCTTTGGATATCTGCTGAATTCTTTACTTGTCCATATGCAGGCAGTTTGCTGCCAGTAGAGATTCCTAATTACTTTTATGTCTTTCCAAAATATGTCGAGACTGCTGAGCGTCTCCATCAATTCTTTGTGGCGTATTTTGTCGAACAACTTTGCATAATCGATAAAACACAATTAGTAAGTGCATAATCCGATTATGTCCAAATTTTGTCACAGGCCTCTTTAAAAACAAGTTTAAACAAATGTTATCGACTTTTTATCAGTGGCGTCATATATGCGTAAAGCCCAGGACCAATTGAGTGATATGTTATGGTTGTTTTTTTTAGCGTTCGTCGAGTGAAAGGACCAACGGGATATTACGATTTAGTTAAAATTTTATTTTCTTCTTCAACAGCTTGATAGAAAAAGGGCATCATTCGCAGTTCTCAGTCCACACGCGTCTTAGTCTCAAATATATTCGTTAGGATTGTTGTGTAATATCTTATGTGATTGATGTTACTTTATACAGAAAACATGGCCTGGTTGAATAGTCACGCCGTTAACTAAAATCATGCAGGTACTGCCGGGTTTCTACCCGGCATTTTTGAAGTAGCACAACATAAATCATTTTGTGAAGATTAAATATAAAAAAAATAAAAAATGAACACCACACAATTTGGGTATTTGGTGGAATGTTTCATGAGACTAAAGAATGTTTCTTGTATTTCATAACGGACCGTAGTCCAGAAACACTGACGCTTATAATCAAGCAGTCGATTCGACCGGGCTCCACAGTAATCACAGACGAGTGGAGGGGATACAATAAAGTGAAGAATGAATTTGCTCATCTCAAAGTGAATCACATCTGAATTTGAATTTGCTCATCTCAAAGTGAATCTCATCTTGAATTTTATTAATCCACAAACTGGTGCCCACACGCAACACATCGAACGAATGTGGAGGGTCGCCAAGTTCAGGAATAAGCGACAGAACGGCATTCACGGAACAATGCTGGACTCCTACCTCTGTGAGTTTATGTGGCGGCAAGTTGCTGACCCCTGTCTTCGAATTCTTTCCGACATCGCTCAGTTTTAACCTCCCAGCTGACTGTTTTTCGCTAAATGGACACTTGATACGTGTTGTATTTTTACTTTTAATAAAATTGACGAGGAGTTAAGCCGGAAGTACCATCATTATTTTAGTTAAAAGAATAGATTTCGCGATGATACGAAACGGTTAGTTAGTTTTTATGGGTTTTTTTTTATCCTGAAACTCTGTGCCGAAAATTTCGAAAAGAAAATTTACTCTCGGCTCAGATAATTTATGTGATAAAAGCAAATTTAAAAATAAAAGTAAAAGGTTAACGGGAGATAACCGAGGATTTGAAGTCAAAACATTATCAATGATAACTCTCTCCTACAATTTGCGGACCCTAGTTGATATATTTTTAATAATTAATATAATGCAAAATATCACAATGATGAAAACGGTCAATAATTATTTATAGCATTACTCTCCTCCGATCTATTTTTTACTCTTATCTAGCCCCCTGCACATCAGTGGCGTTACCGCCTTGCTCGGGGTGATACGATTAAAAAAAGAAAAAGTTATGCTGTTACTCATGCATGAAAATACAAGTAATTCAAAGTAATATTCTAAATTTTTAAATCATATTTATTTTTGTCATATTAATTATTTTAGAAACTGTTTCTAAATCTTTGATTATCTTTCAACCATTCCGCCTCACCTGATATCACTTCCTCCTCAGCTATCAGGCGTGTCGCACATAGTTTGGAAACCGCTGATAATCTATAGAGAAGAGTTGGATTTATATTTTTTCTAAGGTTATTTGCGCGTAAGTGAATATAAGGTAATCAACGGAAAATGGCAATTGGCTATCCGATTAAAATAGCACGGGTGAATTTTTACTCTAAATTCTATGCTAATAGATTATTTTATAGCACTTCTCACGCCTTGATTCCGACTCCTTGCTTCTCAATCAACTTTGATCTTCAAAGATTTAAATGCATTGCCAGTCGTTATCTGCTGTCGTCTTAATTTCTGTTCTGTTATTGATCTCTCTCCTAAAAAGGATATTTTTTCTTTTAATCTTTTACACTCATTAACCACTAGGTTCAAAAGAAAAGTAGAAAAACTTTTTAGTCGGCGCGTTTTATACCCTAAATTAATTTATCATGGTAAATGTAAGTATTTACTTTGTTGCACGTGTTTATATACAAGAGCAAAGATGTCATTTGTTTATTAAATCTGAGAACTTTTACAAATATTCATTCATGTGATTAAATGCTCAATCAAAACCTGTGTTGGACTTAAAGTGCCATAATTCAAAGAAATGTAAGACAAAATTAAGTGCTTTGTATATACACTACCTGACATAGTTATTAGGCCACCCCAGTGTTTAAAAAAATGATGAATTTCATGCTATTTTTTAGTATTTATTTCCAAGTGAATTATTGTAAATGAAAATAGAATGTTTCTTTTGTTAATACTGCACAATAACATGTGCATCAAATGAATTTATAAATATGCAATAATTACTTATATTGCAGCTTCATCAATGAAAGAATGAAAAACGTTTAGGGTGATTCGGACAAGATCATCTTTGCTTCCTTGCCCTGTAATATTTTGCCAAGTAATAATAACAAAATAACCATTCTATTTTCATTCAGGATTATTTATTTGGCAATAAATACTAAAAATAGTATGAAATACATCATTTCTTTTAAAAGACTGGGGTTGTCTAATAATGATGGTCGGTAGTGTATATATATTAACCCTAGAACCACAAAACTAACAGTAAACCAATGGAGTGTATCAATTTACATGCCCGTTCAGAAATTTTATATCTGATACTAATAATAAACCCACTACCTATATTAGTTTTACTACAACCACACTCTTCCGTAGACCATTGTCACCTTTCTGATCATAGTTCAATTAAACAACCTTTCTTAGAAAATACATAGTCATGTATGTAGTATTAGATACTTTTTATTCGATAACACAATAATACACGCACACAAACACGCACACAAACACACACACACACACACACACACACACACACACAGAAAAAGAAAACTTCAGATGCTGTAGGTCATCAACATTAAATCAAAGCAAACCACACTCAATAAAATCACATTTCAATCTAGTCACAACACATATGGTTCTGTTGTTTACATCTCGGTCATTCACGTGATGTGACTTCATAGAATCGCATTACAAATTTATTACCTGCGTCTGCTATTCGGTGACTGTTATCGTCGCATAATCATGTTTTATATCAACACAAGATAATATCATATTTGATGGGAGATGTCTTTATGTAAACGTCGCTGTAACCTCACTGAAATCTTAAAACCTGCACAATAAAAAATATGGAAACTTTTGACAGTTTTTGTCTTTATTTTCTCCTGAAATTAATGCCAAAATACGATGTTTAGAATGGCTCATGATTAAGCATAATAGACATTCTTTGTCTGATATATTTGCCAACAAATGTTTAGAAAATTATCTGCTGCTTTGACTTAATAAAACTATATATATATATATATATATATATATATATATATATATATATTTGTATAAGCGTTTCACCCCGAGCAAGGCATGTCACTGCCACTACTGCGCAGGGGGCTACATAGAGTGGAGAAAGCATGATTAAATATAGGAAATGTCAGAGGGTGGGTGATAGGCGGGTAGGGATACCGAGAATGGTTAAATATAGGAAATGTCAGAGGGTGGGTGATAGGCGGGTAAGGGTACCGAGAATGAGGGTTGGGTAAATGAGAGTGTTCTGAGAATAATTGGGAGTTAGTGTGATAGGAGGTGTCTATTGACCGTACATTTAAACACCTGGAGGTTGTAGCTGTCGGGAAAGCATACTTGTGGAAGGGAGTCCACAGGCGGGAAGCGCGAGAAAAGAAACTATATACACACAATTAGGTTTTGGTCATAATTAAATTGAGCCAGTACCCAGTTGTTTTAAAGGGGGCTCAATATCTTTATATTGTAGAGCTTTTGAATAATATTAATTTGGAAATGAGCTATTTCCGCATTCTAGGTTTCATCCTTTCGGTATCTTCATAAAATTTATGAGAACAGATTTTCCAAGGTTTTCAAACATACAACAGGGTTTTGTACGAAGGTGCGACTGAAGTTTTATCCAACCGAAAAAATTTTAAATTAGGGAGGAATTACTTAAGGAACTTATAACACATTTATCTAGTTTTGTATTATTCTAAGATGCATCTGTAGGTGAGGTTATACCTGAACATTACTTCTGCTCTTTTATTTAGTAATATTTTTGTTTTTGAAAATCAGTTATTATAAATCGCCTGAAGATAGCGAAAGGTTGAAACCTAGGTTGCGGAAACAACTCATTTCTAAATGAAATATATATATATATATACATATATATATATATATATATATATATATATATATACATATATATTTTCTATTTTCTTTTTGAAAAACTTTAAACACCGGTCATGTTTCCGTAATAAATTTATTTCAGTCAATAATTGTTGTTGCCAACAATCACCGACTTCATCAGACGGTAAGTCCTATCCGACTTGTTTCATGTCGTATTACTACGAAATGAAAGTTCAGTCAAGGCCAGGCGGAGGGGGAGGCAACATGGGATGCCCACTATCATAAGTATTTCCGTTTCCGTTTCCATTTACCGGGATATAGGGGGGGGGAAGTTTATTACAAACAAAAACAACACGTGACTAATGTCACCAGCAATTTTATACATCAAATCATAATTCAAATTCCTAAGCCAAAAATTTATTTTATTAACTCTGTGATAAGTTAAGCCTAACCTAAGTTTAATTAGATCAAGTTAAGGCCATTATTTCTTTACTCAATTGTTGATAAGATAAATTCCATTCTATTTGTTGCGAGACTAGACGATATCCATATTATATCTAAATTCCTTGAATTCCATTCCGATAGGTGTCGTCAGATTCCAGCAGTCCTATCTTATTTCCTACTACCCCTCCTGCTAACTTTTCTGTTTTATTTATTTATTTATTTACTTACTCCCCTGTTCCTCCCATCTTTTCCCACTAGTATGCTAATTTTCGCACCTCCTCTTATCTGTCTTCACTAGAGACCATTTTCCGACTTGGTGTCTACTTCTATCCACTCTCTACTGAGTAGCTTCAGCTATCTTATCTTATCCTACTTCACATCTAGAGGGTAATTTATTAGTTTTTCAATTTATACTATCTGGGTGTCAATCCTAGTTCATCCAATTTTTGCTAAATTGATATTAATAAGTCAATCCATGCAATCCAATAGATCCCGATTTAAATTCAAATTAAATTCAATTAAAGACCATTAAAATAACCCTAAAGTAAAACTTCAACATTTAAGAGAAATACAGTGTATTAGGAATATAGGCTAGAAAGTAATTTAAATTCAATTCAATATAAAATATAAACACAAATTCTAAAATATAAGCCAAATTTCAAATCTAAAACATATGCTAATGTTAATACATTAAATATTATTAGAAGATAATTTATAGGTTACTTGAAATTTAGATTAAGAAATATTACCTAAAATATACATAACATATTACATAAACTATTTTCCTTTAAAATTACTTAAATTAATTACATATATATATATACATACATATATATACATACATATATATATATATACATATATATATATATATACATACATATATATATATACATACATATATATATATATATACATATATATATATATATACATGTTGGCAACAACAATTATTGACTGAAATAAATTTATTACGGAAATATGACCGGTGTTTAAAGTTTTTCTTAAAAGAAAACAGAGAATATATACATACATATATATATATATACATACATACATATATATATACATACATACATATATATATACATACATACATATATATATACATACATACATATATATACATACATACATATATATACATACATATATATACATACATACATATATATATACATACATACATATATATACATACATACATACATATATATACATACATACATACATACATATATATACATACATATATATACATACATACATATATATATATATATACATACATACATACATATATATATATATATATATATATATATTGAGTTGTTTGTGCAACTAAATCTGAACTATTTTGTTGCACAACCTTTCTCTATTTTTTCTTCAACATATAGATTATGTCTTCTTAGAATCTCAGTGGTTTCTCGGCAAATTCAGGTGTTTTTTTATGTCACCCAAAGAATCAAAGTTTTTAATATTGAGGTTATTTTGCAAGGATCTGAAAAAAAAAAAATCCGAGTGAGCAATATCCGGTCAATATGGTTGTTACGGCAACACATCTCAGAAATAATCCAACAATTTTTGCTGGGTCGCCAAATGAACTTGTCGACTAACATTATCCTTACGGAAAACAACATTTTTCCTGTTTTGCAAATATTGGGCGTTTTTCTTGAACTGCTGCCTTCAATTTGTCTGTTTACAAGTAGTATTTTTTTTATAGTTAATAGACTAGTTACCTGGCAGAAGCTTATAGTACAACATTCTTTTCCATTCCTAATAAATTTACAGCATGTCTTTCTTAAGATGAAGAGCTCATGTCTTTTTCGCTGAAACGTTGTATTTCTCATTATCAGTCACAATTTGCTTGAAAAGGGTATATTTTCATTTTACTTATAAAGCAAATCACTAATAAAAATGTGATTAAAAAGATTCTTATTCACTCGGATCCTGTGGTACCCAAACACTGTATCGATTTGAATACTCAAGCTTCACTATTTGCTCATGGATACTGGATTTTGATAAATTTAGCATTTCTGACAATTTTGTTGTATTGCGAATTATTCTCAAGTAATCGTATATGCTAAAATCTTACCTGTTATATGCAAATTGCCACTAGCCAAACTAATACTTTACGTCATTTTCTAATACTAAGTTCATTGATTTAAAATGGGGGAGGGGGAATAATTAAATGGTGAGAACTTGATATCCAATTTTTATTTCAGTGAATTATGTCTAGAACTTTCTTCCATAACACTTTCAAAATATATGTTTCCTGTTAAATTATACTCGACATTTTTACATCTATTTCACAGCTAGAAATAATTACAAAATTTAATTATACGTTTTCTCGGATCTCCTTTTACTTAACCTTTTCTCTTTATTTATATATATATATAAGAAAAATTAAGGCAGACACGTTATTTCATGGTAAATCGGTAGTTTAGGCTTATTTCAGGCGAACCATTATCAGCTTCCGTCTTTATTGTAGAAAGGAAAATCCTTTGTCAAATAAAGACGGAAGCTGATGATGGTTCGCCTGGAATGAGCCTAAACCCCCGATTTACTATGAAGTAACGTGACTGCCTTAATTTTTCTCATATTTGCTTTATATATATTTATATACATATATATTTAGAGCTCTCTTAGACAGTTACCCCTGTATGTACAGGATACTCTTTTGGATTCTTCTATATATACACCGCATGCTGTTATATATATATATATATATATATATATATATATATATATATATATCAGGCGGCCTGAAAATTGCGCTTAGTATGAAACAGTCTGTCGCCTTGAGTGTTGACTTCAATGTTCACTCATTTATATATATATATATATATATATATATATATATATAAAGTAGAATCCTTGGTACTTGCTAAGGTAAATTCCACAGGAGATTAAATTAAAAAAGAACTAAATGTTAAAATTAAACAGATTAGTATAATAAAAAACAAAAGTATTTATAAAACAATAAGTGATATGAGATTTCGTGGTAACAACCGCTCGTCAGATCAATTTCATACAAAAATGAATGGGTCAAGTTTATCCAGAAAAATTCAAATAAAAGAGGAAGAAGAAAAAAGAAACAAAAAAAGAAGAAAATATTGGGGTAAACTAAACAGTGTTAACTCTTGGGGTCACGAGGCGGCCTTGGCTTAGATTTACAAAAAACAGTCGTTAATGAAAATCACTGAATCTTGACTTTGGTTTCTAGTTGTCAATTATTAGATGCATGACACACAAATTTAAAAGTTAGGGGTTGCTAGAAAATGAATTGTTAATTCTTCTTATTAATTCTAATAATAATAATAATATTAGTGTAATATCATTATATAAAACATATTGGAAATATTAATAATAACATCAAAGTGTCATAGTTATTTGAACGAGTGCTTTTTTTTGTCTTTTCTTCAAAGAAATTTCTTTTACTGGATTTAACTAAGTTAAAACTTAGTTAATTCAACGCTCCTACTTCTTTTTTAATTGGAGCAGATAGACTAAACTATCGACCGGTTCACACTCCACCCACGTCTATTGTAAAAGTGTAGAGGCTCATCCCATGTCCCTGTTTAGGATGTGGTCTCCGGTTTTCTCTTTTCCAAATCTTTTCACTCTTACGTAGCCCCCTGCACATCAGTGGCGTTACCGCCTTGCTCGAGGTGATATGATTAAAAGAAAATAACAAAGAAACTAATATTTAGAAAACTTAAAGTAATAATATATATATATATATATATATATATATATATATATATATACTCTTAGATTATAATAAAATAATAGAATAAAATAATATAAAACAGTCAGTTAAGTGCCATGCACGATACACGCTTGGGCGATCATGTCTCGAAAGATACGTGACTGACTGGGCAGAAGATTATCCCGCAGTAGGTTGCCATTGCTTTCTGCGGTAGACTGATTGCCGACCAAGGCTATAGAACCCAATCTGTCCTGTTATTTAACCCATAAATGGAGGGAATAGACGGATTAATACCTTTCCCAAGGGTATTTGCGCGTAAGTGAATGCAAGGAATTCAACTGTAATTCGAACTCGGTTCTCCGATTTCTCGTTCCGAGCCGATATTCACTGCGCCACAACGCACATCCGCTCCTATAAAACAGTAAGTAAGGATAAACATAAAAAGTTTTAATAAAAACAATAATAGTAAAAACACATGATAACAATAATGTTACAATATATATATATACTTTTACATTAAAATAATACTATTATATAAAAATAACTAAAAATAAAAATAATAATAACAAAAAAGGTAATATTACTGAAGTACTCATACGCTCTCACACCCTGATTGAGCACTCTGGAAGAATGGGAGATTTTGAAAAACAGTAGCTACTCTGACATGTACGCATCGCTCATTCACTAATGAATTAGAGCACTATGGCTATTGGTTGTGTATAATGATAATATACAAGCTAAAATGTCCGCCTTCTTCTACCGTGCGCCCATGGCCCAGAGGTAGAACCGCCGACTGACGCCACTTCGGTCGGGTTTCAATCCTGGGTTAAAAGCAATCGGAGTCTAACTGTACTGATGAGCTGTGATACAGCAAAACAGATCTGTCTGCAGATAACTATAACTATAACTATATATATATATATATATATATATATATATATATATATATATATATATATATATGTAAAAACATTATACCCAGGTAAAAAAAATAAAGCCACTAAAATCACACGACTATTTAGAAGAGAGAACAATAATGAAAAGAAATTAACAAGAGAATACAAACTATGTGTATATAGTACCCAGCGCAAATGACGCAATTTAATTACAGTTTTATTATAATTTTCAATACCTGATTTTCTTCCCTAAATAATATATTTTTAGTTCCTATTAATGTTAACTCAAAGTACAACTATTCAATTGCCTGCATGTAAAATATTTCAAATAAAGTTTTGTATTTATTTATTTTTTGTTTTTTGATACTTTCAATATTCAGTATGATATACCCAGGGTTAATAATGGTGTACCTTTAATTGATGGTTAGTATTCCAGGGTTAAGAAAACATATAACTATTGATATTGTAATTCAATTTTTGAAGATCAAAGTTGACAGGAAAAGCAAAAGAGCCTGAAAAGAGTTCTACAAGCGACTGGATAAACTGTGAGAAAAGTATTTATAATAAAATGATAAGAATAAAACACGTTTGGCGCCAGAGAACAACTACAGAAGATCAAGGTGGACTGGAAAAGCAAGAAGCCGGAATATAATCACACAAGCGAGTGAAGGAGCTGTTAGCATAGGACTTATAATAATATGATAAGAAGACAATGTATTTGGTGCCAGAGAACAACTAAAGAAGAAGAATTAAGACAGTAGATAACGATTGATATTGCATCTAAAGGTTTGAAGATCAAGGTGGACTGGAAAAGCAAGTAGCCGGAATATAATCACACAAGCGACTGTTAGCATAGGACTTATAATAATATGAGAAGAAGACAATGTATTTGGTGCCAGAGAACAACTAAAGAAGAAGAATTAAGACAGTAGATAACGATTGATATTGCATCTAAAGGTTTGAAGATCAAGGTGGACTGGAAAAGCAAGTAGCCGGAATATAATCACACAAGCGAGTGAAGGAGCTGTTAGCATAGGACTTATAATAATATGATAAGAAGACAATGTATTTGGTGCCAGAGAACAACTAAAGAAGAAGAATTATGACAGCAGATAACGATTGATATTGCATCTAAAGGTTTGAAGATCAAGGTGGACTGGAAAAGCAAGTAGCCGGAATATAATCACACAAGCGACTGTTAGCATAGGACTTATAATAATATGAGAAGAAGACAATGTATTTGGTGCCAGAGAACAACTAAAGAAGAAGAATTAAGACAGTAGATAACGATTGATATTGCATCTAAAGGTTTGAAGATCAAGGTGGACTGGAAAAGCAAGTAGCCGGAATATAATCACACAAGCGAGTGAAGGAGCTGTTAGCATAGGACTTATAATAATATGATAAGAAGACAATGTATTTGGTGCCAGAGAACAACTAAAGAAGAAGAATTACGACAGTAGATAACGATTGATATTGCATCTAAAGGTTTGAAGATCAAGGTGGACTGGAAAAGCAAGTAGCCGGAATATAATCACACAAGCGAGTGAAGGAGCTGTTAGCATGAGGACTTATAATAATATGAGAAGAAGACAATGTATTTGGTGCCAGAGAACAACTAAAGAAGAAGAATTAAGACAGCAGATAACGATTGATATTGCATCTAAAGGTTTGAAGATCAAGGTGGACTGGAAAAGCAAGTAGCCGGAATATAATCACACAAGCGAGTGAAGGAGCTGTTAGCATAGGACTTATAATAATATGATAAGAAGACAATGTATTTGGTGCCAGAGAACAACTAAAGAAGAAGAATTACGACAATAGATAACGATTGATATTGCATCTAAAGGTTTGAAGATCAAGGTGGACTGGAAAAGCAAGTAGCCGGAATATAATCACACAAGCGACTGTTAGCATAGGACTTATAATAATATGAGAAGAAGACAATGTATTTGGTGCCAGAGAACAACTAAAGAAGAAGAATTAAGACAGCAGATAACGATTGATATTGCATCTAAAGGTTTGAAGATCAAGGTGGACTGGAAAAGCAAGTAGCCGGAATATAATCACACAAGCGAGTGAAGGAGCTGTTAGCATAGGACTTATAATAATATGATAAGAAGACAATGTATTTGGTGCCAGAGAACAACTAAAGAAGAAGAATTACGACAGTAGATAACGATTGATATTGCATCTAAAGGTTTGAAGATCAAGGTGGACTGGAAAAGCAAGTAGCCGGAATATAATCACACAAGCGACTGTTAGCATAGGACTTATAATAATATGATAAGAAGACAATGTATTTGGTGCCAGAGAACAACTAAAGAAGAAGAATTAAGACAGCAGATAACGATTGATATTGCATCTAAAGGTTTGAAGATCAAGGTGGACTGGAAAAGCAAGTAGCCGGAATATAATCACACAAGCGAGTGAAGGAGCTGTTAGCATAGGACTTATAATAATATGAGAAGAAGACAATGTATTTGGTGCCAGAGAACAACTAAAGAAGAAGAATTAAGACAGCAGATAACTATTGATATTGCATCTAAAGGTTTGAAGATCAAGGTGGATTGGAAAAGCAAGTAGCCGGAATATAATCACACAAGCGACTGTTAGCATAGGACTTATAATAATATGATAAGAAGACAATGTATTTGGTGCCAGAGAACAACTAAAGAAGAAGAATTAAGACAGCAGATAACGATTGATATTGCATCTAAAGGTTTGAAGATCAAGGTGGACTGGAAAAGCAAGTAGCCGGAATATAATCACACAAGCGAGTGAAGGAGCTGTTAGCATGAGGACTTATAATAATATGAGAAGAAGACAATGTATTTGGTGCCAGAGAACAACTAAAGAAGAAGAATTAAGACAGTAGATAACGATTGATATTGCATCTAAAGGTTTGAAGATCAAGGTGGACTGGAAAAGCAAGTAGCCGGAATATAATCACACAAGCGAGTGAAGGAGCTGTTAGCATAGGACTTATAATAATATGATAAGAAGACAATGTATTTGGTGCCAGAGAACAACTAAAGAAGAAGAATTAAGACAGTAGATAACGATTGATATTGCATCTAAAGGTTTGAAGATCAAGGTGGACTGGAAAAGCAAGCAGCCGGAATATAATCACACAAGCGACTGTTAGCATAGGACTTATAATAATATGAGAAGAAAATATAATTAAGAAGAAAGAACAATAAAATGACATGAATTAAGAAGACAGGATGAAGATTGACATTACATTTAAACATTTGAAGATCAAAGTTGACTGGAAAAGCAAGAACTCAAAAGAAGATCAGCAAGCTAGGAAAGAAACACTTAGCATAGGAATGTAATAATATGAGAAGAAGAAAACATAATTAAGGAATAAGAACAATAAAATGACATGAATTAAGTAGATAAGATGACGATTGACATTACATTTAAACATTTGAAGATTAAAGTTTATTGGAAAAGCAAGAACACAAAAGAAGATCAGCAAGCTGGGAAAGAAACTCATAGCATAGGAATGTAATACTATGAGAAGAAGAAAACATAATTAAGGAGGAAGAACAATAAAATGGCATGAATTAAAAAGATAGGATGACGATTGACATTACATTTAAACATTTGAAAATCAAAGTTGGCTGGTGAAGCAAGAAACCAAAAGAAGATCAGCAAACTAGGAAAGAAACACTTAGCATAGGAATGTAATAATATGAGAAGAAGAAAACATAATTAAGGAGGAAGAACAATAAAATGGCATGAATTAAAAAGCTAGGATGACGATTGACATTACATTTAAACCTTTGAAGATTAATGTTTATTGGAAAAGCACGAACACAAAAGAAGATCAGCAAGCTAGGAAAGAAACACTTAGCATAGGATTGTAATAATATGAGAAGAAGAAAAACAATTAAAGAGAAAGAACAATTAAAGTATGGGGATTAAAAAGACAAAAAGATAATGATAGACATTGCATTTAATTTTTTGAAGATCAAAATTGACTTGATTATAAGACACCGGAAGAAAATTCTACAAGCCAGGTTCGCAATGTAAGAAACTAGGGCACATGCCCCAATAGATATCCGCGTTGATTGAACAAAATACCAAATGTGACTTGATCGAAAGTGTTTTCACTTCAATTCCTGGTCACGAGGTGAACAAAAACTCGGAAAATTTAGTTACTAAAATGAATCAACTGTAATGATATATCCAGACAAGAAATGGCATATGAAACTTGAACAATTGTGGAAGAAATAAAGAGTTCAGTTCTGAAGATTGTACGTACTTTTATCGAAACGTCGTGAATATGGCAATAAAGATGTGGTCAAAAGTCTGATTAATGTAAGAAATATCAATTGTTGCAACACTCCATTCCAGAAATACAAACAGATGTTAAAGAACCTATTAGCATATAACTTACGATAACCTCTAGCCATTTCAAATGTAAAATGATGGACAATGCCGACAATCTGGAACTGTGTTGAAATTCCTAGAATTTAGATGCCAGGAAATTCCTACGAACAATTACTATAAAAATATTCATAAATTCGTCTAATAACTACATAAAAAAACTCTAGGACTTCGTTCAATAATTATGTAAAATATCTGTTTTCAATTCGATATTGTAATTATATTATGAAGGGAATAAAACCTTCTAATAAATCGATAAAAATATCAATACTTGCCGATTTTAGCAATAGTGGCATGAGGAACCGTCTACAATGATTAATGTAAATAATGTTCACCGAAAAAACTCATTTTTTTCGATGAGTGCGTCAGTCAGTTGAAATCCAGTTAAATTCGTTTCATTCACTTAGTCACAAATACATTTGGCAATGGTTAATACCTCTCCGAAGGTTATTTGCGCGTACGCGACTTCCCACAACTATGGGTTAAATAATAGTACATATTGGGTTCTATAGCCTTGATTGGAAATCAGTCTACCACAGACAATAATAGCAACCTACTGTGGGAAAATCTTTTGCCCAATCTGTCATGTCTTTTTCGAGACATGATCGCCGAAGCTTGTATCATGTATGCCACTTAAATGTCTGATTGATACAGTATTTACATTATTCGGGCTATTGTCTTCATCTTTGTTGCTAACTGTAGAACGTTTCGGCCGTTTTCGCTCCAGCCTTCGTCAGGTGCTAGGAATTTCGAATCAAAGCTTTTATTAGAATCAATGGGGTATATGAACACCATTCCCTGCCTAGAGCCAATGAATGTAACAAAGGATTCGGTTCGAAATTCCTAGCACCTGAAGAAGACTGGAGCGTACAACGGCTGAAACGTCGTACAATTGACAATAAAGATGAGGACAATAGTCCTAATAATGTAAATACTGTAAATACAACCTCATCTCAGAAATAATGACTGGCTGATACTTAACATAAAGAAGAGGCAGCTGAAGTTTCTGGGACACATATTGAGGAAAGAGTACTCACAGGACGGATAGATGGAAAATAGATTGGCGAAAGCAAAGCAAGACATATTTGATAGACTACACATTTTCAGCAAGTATGTATCGCGTTGATTTCTTTCCTGAGATACTAAGATAAAAAGTGGTAAGAGCAATAATAGATGGGTGTAAGTGGAAGACTAGGATCACCTACGTACTGATTGCTCATGGCAAATAATGAAAAATGTTTCGCACATGACATCAATTTAATCACCTACTATGATATATCTTAGGAAGGCGTTGGTTGGGTGGTTCTTTTGTTTTTATGGCATATTAACCTCGACGGGTCATTTCTTGCCACCTAGATTTTATTTATTGCTTGTAATAACCTTTTTCTTTCAACAAATTATTGTTTTTTATTTATATATAACATTTTTGTCTAGTAATACTTTTTTCTTTCGGGTATTAAGATTCATTGGAATTTGTTTTTAAGGGCAGTGTCCCAAGTCCTACCCTGTTATTTAACCCATAACTGGAGGGAAGGGATGGATTAATACCTTTCTCAAGGGTACCAGTGCTTAAGTAAATGCAAGGTATTCAACTGGAATTTGAACTCGGCTCCCCGATTTCTCTTTCCGAGCCGATATCCACTGCACACAACGCACATCCGTCACTAAACGCTTACAGCACCTGGTATTCCCAAGCGGTCACCCATCTAAGGACTGACCAGGCTCAACGTTGCATAATGTTTGTGATCGAGCGAGAACCGGTGTATTCAACGTGATATGGCCATAAGCCCCTAGGAAGGCGTAATCTAGATGATAAATCCATCATTACAATTGGATCCCCATAACAAAACTTAACATAATGGATATCTACATCTGTACAACTTTTACTCTCTTAACATCTATGTTTGCCACCCTTCTCTAGCAACCCTTCTCATATATTTACACAACATGAAAAGAAATAATTCTTTTTATCAATATATAGCAGAAGGAATGATTATATATTCGTTGTAGTGTACATGATGTGCCAGATATTTACAGCTGCAAATCCCTGAACTGGTAGAACCAGGTAACTTTGCTCGTCGGAATATTTCCCGCAAAAATAGGGATAGAGTAGGCTTGCTTGTGATGTTTAGTATTTGGGTAAAACAGTTGCAGCGTTAAAAAATGTCATGGTTTACAAGGCCACGTAATCGCTATTGAACTCCAATATGATACCAATTTATGCGCCATTTTGATAATGTCATTAGGGACTACTGTGACACACTCTGTACCGGACTGCTGCCCTCAGGCCCAATCCTGGTCGAAACGGCACCAGATGTGACGCTCGTTCTCGCTGACGGTCGTGACGATTCCAGTTGTGACACTGCCACCCGATTGTACGGTTGGTTTGGTCTCTGTCGCTGGTCGGGACGATCCCGTCCGATGATGTCGCCACAAAAGCTGGGTTACAGGACGTCTTTTGCAACAACGGACCACTGTCCCACGTTGTGATTAGATCTCAGAGGTCTCGTCTTGCAATCTTAATAGTCGTCCCTTTTAGCCAGTCTGGACACTGGTGTACACTTGTGGTTTGAAAAAAAATAAACACGGCACAAAAAAAATAAAATAAAATAAAATAAATGAACATGTCGAACACGCCTGGAGAGCTCCGAAGAATGTCTTTATATAACGAAAACACAGTGTCTTTCTTTTCCCAAGAATACAGTTGTCGAAAATGATATACAGTCGTCGAAAATGATTTTTACAACAGAAAGAAAAAGGTCTCCAAAAGCATCATAGCTCCTAATCGTTCAACGAAATGTTTTGTCTAAGTTTCGTTAGCGTTGAAATAAACAGATCTCTTCAAATATTCGCCAAAGTCTCTTGTATTTCATTAAAAGTCTTTTCATTAATTCTCTATAATCAGGATTGTCAATTTTCCTATGTAACTTCTAAAACAGCAAAGTTCTTTCGGGTCCTTATCGGAATTTAACGGAGTCTGCCGAAGTTGCGCGAACGAAGAATCAGAATTTTCGATTCTCCCGTGATTAAAAAAAAATAACAATAACGTTCTTTCGGGATTCATGTCGACGGCGCATTATTCCAAATTAACTTCTTTGAGTTAATTTGCGGCAGGCTTCATTCGAAATTAACTATTTAGCCAGAAGTTCTATGGTGGGCGACCAGCTGTGGGTCATGGCTCCCCGGCTGGGGTCATTTTCCCCAGTCGCTACATTTAGATTGATAGCAGCTCCAACTCAACAGACTGCACTAACTCACTCGCCAACTCAAAAAACTGTCACCCAACCTACAAAACTCTCCAACTGACTTTTTAGTGTCGAGCATCTATTTTTATAACCAATTTCGATCCTCTCTGGGGATCCGGTCGGCTCACAGTTATCGATTTTTCTCTCCGTTGTTTTAAACCAACCAAAAGAAAGTATCCCTGCGGGAGAAGGGAAGTATCACCGTGGGAGATAGTGTCACACTACTGGGGATGAAGACTGAAAAGGTATTAGAAGGAATTGGAAACCCAAACTTAAACCGGAAACAAAGAATAATCCTTACTAGTCAAAAGAAAAAAAATAACCGGGAAGTAGTGTGAAGCGGAAAATAGACGCACTTATCTACTCCTACCGAAAAGAAAAAAAAGATTAATAAGTAAATAAAATTTCCGACTGCAGGCGGAAACGTTAGCAGTACAAACGTTGTAAATAGGCTTAATAACTGCAACGTCAACCAGGAAAAAGAATGAAGGGATAAAACTCTTGTTCAAAAGGCCGGAAGTTATGTGAAAAGGCTGATAGGTGAACCTATTTAATCCTACTGGATGAGGAGACAAGAAATCAACCAAATAGTGAATAAAAGGAGACAGAACGCATCAGGTAATTATTTTACCTGATGCGTTTTTCAGCACAAGGAAGCGATTATCTCATCTGACTTTTGTAAATATAAAACATGAATAAGGTGTGGGATAAAAATGAAAGAGGAGACGACAGGAAGTTAAGATTTCTAAGACAAAGATTATAAATGACATTTGACCTTGAAGTTCAAATTTTACGAAGCATCCACACGGGATTCTTTTCTACAATGTCGCAATTTTTAGGAAAGCGATGTCTTAAAGGATGTGCGTTATGGAGCATTGGATATCGGCTCGGAACGAGAAATTGGGGAGCCGAGTTCGAATTCCAGCTGAATTCATTGCCTTCACTTACGCGCAAATACCCTTGGGAAAGGTATTAATCCGTCTATTCCTTCCAGTTATGGGTTTAATAACAGGACAGATTGTTTTGTCGGCAACTAGTCTACCGCAGAAAGCAATAGCAACCTACTGCGGGATAATCTTCTGCCTAGTCAGTCATGCTTGTTTCGAGACATGATCGCCCAAGCATGTATCACGTATGGCGCTTAACTGACTGACTGACTGATATCTTGATGAAAGCCACTATCTTACAGACATCATCTGAGGAACATGTTATACTCCCATCTCTTAATTCAATTTTAAATTGTACTTTATTTTTCATTATAGACTTTTTCAAATCAGTTTATTTTGTTTGTTCAATTTTGATATTAATATTTCATTCCACAGATATTAAAACCTTCACGGTTTTCTGGATGATATATTTCTTCGTCCCTTTATTTAAGATTGTTATTTTTAATTATTGTTCCTGCTTAGATTGAATACACGACAGCCGCAAGTGATGTTGACGTAAAGATGTTTGTTCGATCTCGAAATAGTCTCCTAATTAGAAAACGAAAAAAAATGATTATTTTAAAGCATACATGGCAGTTTTATGGAAGTTGATTAGATCAGTAATTGTCAACAAGTCGGTATCCGTGTCTACTCGGCTATTTTGTTGAAAGTTGCTCTACGGCGATGTCCAAAAATATATGAACACGCGCGCACACGCTCACACGGACATATAAAATAATAAATTACTCAAATTTAGTTATTAATTTGGGTTATATTGAAACTATAGGAAGATGGTTAATGTATACATTCATTCGGCCTTGTTTCATACATAATCGAACGCCCTACAGCTTACAAGTCTTTTTTAATGTTTTCACCCGAAAGCAAAGCGGTACCGCCACTGATGCGCAGGGAGCTACATAAGAGTAAAAGATTAGATAGGAGGAGAGTAAAGAGAAAGGATTGGAATACAGGTGTGATGACAGTTGCAAAGGTAGAGAGAAAGGAAAAGGAAAAGGAAAGGGTGATGTAGAAAGAACTGGAATCAAATGGTTAAGAGGCGGTATAGACAATGCATTTAAATTCCTGGAGGTTGTAGCCGTCATGAAAGCAAGAATATGGAAGAGAGATCCACAGGCGGGAAGTGCGAGAAAAGAAACTGAGGTTTTACTGTTGTTAAGCAGACTTTTACAAAGTCGACAGTAGTCTTTGGTGCCGATCTTACGGGATGATATGCGCTGCTTCATTCAGGCAGCAAACAACATCTTAGCTCCATTAAATATCGTTTTGCACTTATTACAAGCTGAAGCGAAAAATCGTCTGTTATGGTCCGACACGTGGCTCCTATAAAGCCGGGAGACGTGATTCCGGTGGGCAATGGTGACCGAGCAAGCTGGGGAGAACCAGGGGGACGAATGGGATTTAAGCCGAAGATTCCTGGCTGGGATGAAAGCATCGATGCCGGCCTTAACCCAAGATGAGACTTCGGAAGCACAGTCTTCAACGGGAAGAAAAAAACATTGTTCCTAGGGACGTCACACATGAAGTCGCGGAACGAGTCCCAGTCTACTCTTTGGTAGCAATAGGATATCTGCTGCTCTGAGTTTCTTGGTCGGAGTGAGAGTGGAAGGAGATGTTAACGGAAACCATCGCATGGTCAGAGTTTCCGAGAGAGCAGAGCTGCTTGACATTGCAATGTCTGGAATGGAAGTGAAGTAGAGGTCCAATAACCCAAAAGGAAGTGACTCATTGCTAGAGGCACTCCCATTAGGTTTATTGGAGAAACGCGTGGGGAAATCCACCACTTGCTTAAGAGATTGAGTGATTGAAAAATCCATGGTGTGGACACCAGCAAGATCGGTGACAGAGTTTTCCAGCCACTTGGCGTGGTGGGCGTTAGCTTCACAAATATATGGATAGAAGGATGAGAAAAAATGGCCTTATCGATATCATTAGAGATGTTATCAAGTACTGAACAGTCAGGAGATAAGGGGGAGCGGTAGAGAAAGAAAAGGTAACTAACCGAGCTTAGAAGTAAGAGACGGAAGCACATGAAAGAATGATCTAGGGATTCAAGGTAGATGACTCTAGCTAGAGGGAGATGTTCACTGACCTAAAAACCAAGTCCATGCATATGGACATTGGAGTCCTTCCTGAAGAGGGGAAGGTAACCAGGAACGTAAAACTCGGAAGAGAGGATAGAAGGATCTAGGTTAGTTTCACAGAGAGCTAAGATGTCAGGTGAATTTGTTTGAAGAAATGATTCTACGCTGCAAGAGTTAGTACATATACCTTGTATGTTTGTGAAGGAGACGCTGACAGGGTCGTGTGTTTTCTGATTAGCTGGTTTAGTTTTGCTGTTTTGTTTGCGTGTATTCATAGCGATTTTATTAAGAGAAAGACAGAGAGAGGTTTAGAGTAGAATCAGTCGGTCGCTGTATGCAGCTTGTGTTTGATGAAGACTGGCGCATGTTCATGCAGGGATACTCATCCATGCGCGACATAGCACTACAAGAAAGCCCGATATTATTCAACTGTTGATCAGAGCAGCCTCTCAAGACGCTACGCAAGAGTTCTGGCACCTAACTAACAGTCTGAAGCAGCATCCAGGAAACTGCCAACGCGGTACCCTGAGAATTAAAAGACGTTGCCACCATCCTTAAATACTGCAAGAAGCTTGAGACTGAACTAACAGTAAGAGAAGGACGAAAACCGGGAACCCCTTCCTAATCAAGAAACAAGGTGATCACCTCTACCCCTGTTAAAAAAAAGAATGGAGTGTGAAACCGGGCGATAGTAGGAACTATCTACTACGATTTTAAAAAAGTACTAAGTTTTAACTTTGTATAAGTCGAGAGAAGCCTTCAAAGCCCAAATAACACTTTTACGGTATATTCCCACGCAAGATTTTAAAAAAAGACCATACATTTATTTCTAATTTTTTTAAAAATTTTAATTTTTCCTATAATAGTTGTTTTTCTTTTCTTTAGGTATATATTAAATTATAATATTTACTTATATTAATAAATCATTTCATGTATTTCTCTTTTAATTAGTAAATGTTAACGTAAACTATTCTGATCTTAACAACAATCAGGCCTTGTTTTACTTTGAAACGGTATAAAAATTTTTAAAAAACTTGACATATCTGAGAAAAAGCTCGCTATCATTCATTTTATCATCATTTTAACGTATTTATATATCTCCCCCACCCACATGGTCTGCGCATCCACCTGTTTGCAAATATATCTTTCATTTTACCCTTCTCTTTTTTCTTTTTGTTTATCCCTTTTCTTCTCCCCCACATTTTCTTCTTTCTCTTTCCTTTTTTTTTGCTTTCCTCCTCCATTCCTTTCCCTTTCTTTTCGCTATTTTTACTTTTACTTTTCTTTCGCAAGCTTATCATCCGGTTTCATTAACCAAACACACATTGAAACAAATTTTTGAATGTTCCATTTTTTTTTTAATCATTTCACCCCGAGCAAGGCGGAAATGCCACTGATGAGCTGTGGGTTACATAACTGTAAAAAGATTCATTAGAAAAGAGTGAGGAGTACAAACTAGTTAGAAAGGAACAATAGAAAGCTGAGAATGCAGGTGCGATGACAGATACATAGGTGGAAAGAAAGGGAAGGATATGGGGGGGAGAGCTAGAGTCCAGTGGTTAATAGATGAGTATTGACATTGCATTTAAATTTCTGGAGGTTGTAGCCGTCAGGAAAGCAAGAATATGGGAGCTAGCACCACAGGCGGGAAGTGCGAGAGAAGAAGCTGCAGGAGTAGAATTGTCGTCTGCATTTGGCTAACCTAACTGTGAATGGTTTATATTAACGATCGCCGAATGTTGTGAAACTTTTCTCACACTCGTTTTCTCCTGTTTCCAAATCTAATAAACTCCCACCTCTTTCCTTCTTTCAATTTTTTTTTCGTTTTTCTTTCTTCTTTCTTTTTTTTTTATTCGCTACGCTTTTCTTGTCGCTTTTCTTTTTGCAAGCTTACTTCCCGTTTCTTTACTTATACGCAGACTCCAACAAATTTTTGAATTTCCCATAATATCATATATATATATATATATATATATAATTAAAAAATTACATGATCATATGATGATTTGAGATCGATTGACTCAGTCAATTATTACTTTAATTGGGCGATTTAAAGTTTACTCGCCTGCGGTCGATCAAAAATCTCGCAAATATACAAAGAATAATTCTGATTCCTTTTACAACCCCAAAGTATACCATTGAATATTCGCAAGTTACTTAGAATGACCTTCTATCGTCCCGGTCAGTGTAAACATTCGTTTAATTAACGCTATCAGAATGGAGCCAAAATATCTCTGTCGCGACGCTCACAGATTTTTGGAAACTTATTTGGAAATATACTATCCTTGACTGAACATCTATATTTTTTCTCCGCTTACGAAAAGTAAAAACGAACATGTGAAAAAAATACGCACACTTTTTTCAACCACGAACCGAAAAACAAATCATACAAGTAAGTAATTTTTAAAAGAAAATCGTTGAGAAAATCAAATTGTTTTTTTTTATCATCTATGATGTAGAGGCTTTAGCCAGACAGAAAAAAAAATACGAATTTAGGTACCTCCACTCAATTACCAAAAAAAAAAAAAAAAAAACAGCATATATCATGATGTTAAAAGGGCTCAAACTTAATAAAAACAAAGTTTTACCATCAAAATATTTATGCTATTATGAAGAGGAAATATCATGTTTTTTGTTAGAATTTAATTTTTTTTTAATCCTTTCTTACACGGTCGAAATTTAATTAAAATTTCATTTCTTTTGTTTTTGCGTCAGAGATTGACGCTATGTTTATGTAAGGCGACTATTAAGAAAATGGAGTCGGTCGAGTAAAATAGTTTTGGAGCTAATACATTTTCCCTCGTTCTCGACTGCTGGTCGAGTGATTTCTTTTTCAAAACTCAAAGTATATATATATATATATATATATATATATATATATATATATATATATATATAATCATCTTCAGATTCTCAGTGCAGCTACATTATCATTGTAATTTTAAGCTATGATCGAAATCCGACTAATTTGTCATTCGATGAACATGTTACCACTGGGCTATACACACACGGCAGAGATAGGCTGCTTTTCACAGCGGGTTATTCACAGGATATAAAACCAACCCGGTTACTTAGAGAGTTCAATTTGATAGCCGAACATTAACCCAGCAGCGTCCAATCCAGTAGTCAAAGAACGTAGCGAAAAGCCATAAGAAATCACCGTTTAACATGAAATCAACCACACTCTCAAAAGTGCTCGATCGACTAGCAATCTTATTACACATCAAATGAAGCATTTCTGGTTGGTCATTGATCAAGTCGTCTAACGAAGAAAACCTCCTTAGTATATAAAAACAATCTTTTCTTTTCTAGATAATTTTTTCAATATCTTGTGAGTCATAAGCTTAGTGAAAATAATCACAATTAAATAAGGTCAGTAATTCACTGTATGAATACAAACGAGGAAAACAGTGACATGTTTTTCATCGAATCATTACATGCGAACAAAAACGAATACTCTTATAAACTAGATCAATCTAACGCTGAAGTGTATGGCAATATCAAACCGACCATTGCTAATGGTATTGTGAAATCGAAACTCTGCAGAGATTGTTTCAAATGTGTTGTTTGGGAGAATTATAATATTTAAAATAGACCAAGGGGAAAACCACGATCGTGTCTAAGACATGATCAATTAAATGCTTCGGTTTAAGAAAATCTGAAAGCAACAGTCTAAAATCTTGAATCAAAACATCTTGGACAAATGTTTTTGCATCATATATATATACACAAACACACAGACACCCGCCCCCCCCCCACACACATCATATATATATATATATATATATATATATATATATATATATATATATATATATAGAGAGAGAGAGAGAGAGAGAGAGACAGACAGACAGAGGAATGGTCAGTGGGTTACGAAACTCAGAACGTTAAAAGAACAGTATGATATGATAAACACCAAAACCAATGCTGAAAAATGCATGAAACTCTGTATCGTGCGTAAAACGTAGGATAACGTGTATATTTATTAATTAATTAGTTAATAAAATAATATATATATATATATATATATATATATATATATATATATATATATATATATATATATATATTGAGAGTGGTGTATACTATAGTATATAACATTATTTAAGGTCAGGAGTTTCTCCTCATCAGCAGGGATTTTTATTCATATTTCCTAGCCGTTCATGCCTTATACTAACTTTTTGCTGTCACTATAATTTCTTTATATATATATAGTGTAAGAAAGTTATGGAACATGTAAGTTTTAAACTCACTGGTCATGGATTTACTTTTATAAAGATTTCTCGATACAACGTAGAGCGTTATATTGCAATGTTTGTTACAATTGTTTCTAAAAGCATAGTATCACTACACAAAAATTTTTTCGTTTCGGAGCCACGTTTTCCCCTCTTCTGGTGATGAGGGTAAATGAAAAATAAATTACCAGTGTTATGCAAACATCGAAAATATTTTTCATTAAAATTTAATTAACAAAGGAATACCTCATTCACATAAAATAATCCCCTCCAAAACGGTAATAAACACCCATGTTTAAATCTCAAAATAAAAGAAACGAACAACGTATAAATAAAAGAAAATAAACTCACACAACATTAATAGCAACTTTAATCTGAAAACTGAGTGCATGGTCATCAGCAAAAGATACAACCCAAAATGCCAAATACAGGTGGGGGATAACAGAATCAAACAAGTACAAGAATTTAAGTACCTAGGAAGTGTTCTAACAGGAGATGGAAAGTGCGACACGGAGATCCGTAGGCGAATTGGCATGGCAAAGGACGCGTTCCAGAAGATGAGCAAAATACTAGCACACAAGAAAATCTCAATAGAAACGAAGAAAAGAGTGCTAGACTGCTACGTGATGTCAGTTCTTCAATACGGCAGTGAATGCTGGACAATATCATCAAAAATGAGGACAAAACTGGAAGCGGCCGAAATGTGGATCTACAGAAGGATGCTACGGATATCGTGGACTGACATACAAGCAACGACGAGGTGTTAGAAAGAATGGCAACAAAAAGGAAATTGATGCTGAGCATCAGGCAGAGACAAGTGAAGTTCCTGGGACATGCAATGAGGAAGGAGAGCCTGGAGAACCTGATACTGACTGGTCAGATAGAAGGAAGGAGAGACAGAGGAAGGCAGCGGATAACATATTTGCAGGGCCTGATCAGGTGGATGACGGAATGGGGGTTGCCAGGAGCAACAGGAGCAAACATACTAAGAGCCACAAGGGATAGGGAGACGTGGAGAGCCATGATCGCCTACGTCCTGAAGGGACAGGGCACATAGAAGAAGAAGAATCTATCTACTCATATATAGTAGTAAAATAAAAAATATCTACCTTTCCTTAAAAAACCTTACATCCCAATATAAAAATTACCCAGACAAAACTAAAAAGTGACCTGTCCAAAACTAAGCTACTCCGCAATCCTCTCCTAACCCAAGGCCGTATCACTAGGGCTACAAACTGCCGGCTAAATCGTACTAAACACCCACCCCACATTCACTTACATATCATATTACCAAAAATAAATCGTTATCACCATTTATTTTTCTTTTAACCTCATCACGAGAAGTGGGGCAAACGTGTATTCGAACCACGAAAATTTTTGTGTAGTGATACTATGCTTTTATAAACTCTTATTTGCTCATGGTTACAAGTTACTTTTGCTTATCTTTCAAACATCAGTTGATATTAAACTTTTTTAATTCATTCTATTTCAGTATTATAGTTTCATACTTTGCAGATTTCTGTTATAATTATTATTTTTTTTTTTTTGCTTCTCTTCCATTTCCGGTATTGCGTTCATTGCAAATTTTGTTCCATTTTCAAAGATGTAAATATTAAAAACCTAATTAATAATACGGCGTCATTCTTTATCTATATCCATAATTCATCTCGATGGTAATTCTGTAATTAGTAATCCTGCGAATTTAGTGTTCTATTTACTAATTCAAATTCATACACAGTGCTAATTGCAGGAACTGCGGCTTTTTCGCATATGCCAACTTTCATATTACACGAAATTATGGCTCTCCAAAGAAATAACACGTTTTCACTTTTTTTGAAAAAAAGAAGAAAATCACATTTAAAAATAAACTATCAGTCAGTTAAGTGCCATACGTGATACACGCTTGGGCGATCATGTCTCGAAAGAGACATGACTGACTGGGCAGAAGATTATCCCGCAGTAGGTTGCCATTGCTTTCTGCGGTAGACTGGTTGCCGACCAAGGTTATAGAACCCAATCTGTCCTGCTATTTAACCCATAACTGGAAGGAAGAGACGGATTAATACCTTTCCCAAGGGTATTTGCGCGTAAATGAATACAATGGATTCAGCTGGAATTCGAACTCAGCTCCCCGGTTTCTGCTTCCGAGCCGATATCCACTGTACCACAACGCACATCATATATCCTGAATAAATTAAATCTTGAAAAAAATGGTATCGTATTTTACAGTAGAGAAGACAAAATGTTTTTTACCCAAATGTTGATGGCAAAATCCACTTGGTTCTTATACATTGAAAGTGTGAATAAAATATAGGGAAACACCGACGCTTGCTCAAGTTCGCAACTGGCTGAATAGATATTTAGAAAGAGTAAGAAATGATATTGTGATTATGTCATTTAAATGTCGTATCAGCAATGCAATAGATAGGACCAGGGATCACATTCTTTTTTATCATATCACTGGATTTAATGATCAAATGATAAAATGCCTAATTACTTTACAGGAGATTGTTTGGTTTTGTTTTGTTTTAAACAATGGGTTATTTAATATCGACAAGTTATTTAGTAAAGATTCGTATTAGCATGGACCAGGCTTGCCTCCCAGAGAGTAAAACACTACGCCTCCTTGGTCTCACACTCTCAGCGGACCTCAAGTGGAATGACTATATCGAATCCATTGCTAAATCCGCTGCTATGAAAGTCGGTTCTCTGTGCAGGGCCTGGAAGTTTTTTTCCGTCTGAATCTATCTTGCACATTTATAAATCTACCATCCACCCGTGCATTGAATACTGCTGCCATATGTGGTCGGCTGCTCCTGCTATTCGCTTCGGGCTTCTCGACAAGGTATAGCGGATCGATACCAACTTGGCAGACCACCTGCAGTCTATCTCTATCACCGGCGCGACGTGGCTTCCCTGTGTCACTTCTATAAATACTTTCACGGCTTCTGCTCAAATGAACTTGGATCACTGCTGCCCACTAGGTACGAACTTGCACGAGAAACTAGATTAGCAACTAAATTCCACCCTTTTACAGTGAAACCGATAAAATGCAACCGCTACTTCTACTCCAACATTTTCTTTTCTCGCACTTCCCGACTGCGGAATTCCCTTCCACATGATTGCTTCCCCGACGGCTACAATCTCCAGGAGTTTAAATGTAAGGCCAATAGACACCTCCTAACACACTATAACTCGCTCCCATTCTTTCAAACACTCTTCCCATCTGCCCATCCCTCATCCTCTGTATCCTTACCCATCTATCACCTTCCTTCTGATATTTCCTACACCTAACCACTCCTCCTCTTTACCTTCCCCTATGTAGCCCCATGCGCAATAGTGGCAATGGAATGCCTTGCTTGGGGTGAAATGATTAAAAAAAAAGAATAGAATATGTATTTTTGTCAGAAATCAGTTTAAAGATCAGGTTTGGTTTATTTTGTTTTACGGCATATCATCCTCAACGTGTTGTTTAATGCCTACAAGATTTATCATTTTTGTAACGAAATTCTGTCGAGAGAAAAATATAATGCTGGAAATTAAAATAATGTATTGCTGATATTTTTTACTCTAAAAACTAGTTTTGGCTTAACTATTAGCTGGGACCATAACAAGTACTACCACCACGGGTCAGTATTAACCTAGGAACAACAGAAAGTAATAAAAGGCTATACGCTCTTCATAACTGTTGGGGATTCTTGTTTAGAAACTACACGAAATAATAATAAAAAAAAAGATATGGAGAGATATAAATTTAAGTCATATTGAACAAAATATATACAACCTGGAGCATGGGTTAGTAAATACAGGAATATTGTTAGTAGGAATCAATATATACAATATGGTAAAGAAGACGTAAGTCCGGGTAGTAAGTCTATATTCTTACTGACCCACTAACGGGCGGTCCAACTATTCAACTCCTGTTATACGCACGCACGCACGCACGCACACACGCACGCACACACACACACACTGTGTGAGGGGTGATCCCCAACAATAACCTTTGGATGCTGTTTATCGTCATACGCAAGATGTACAATAATTTGTTTTTAGATTTTTAACTAAATTAAATTGCAGTAACTATTTGTTTTTCTTTTTTTATATTCTGGTCGATTTCATGTTTAAAACAAAGTAAAATAAAAGAATAAAATTGATGCTGTTTCATTAAAAATTTCAAACAAACTGTATCTTTGTTTTTTTTACAATGAATGTATGTCCTACGCACAAATGCGTCTTGTATTTGAAAAAATCGGTATATTAAAATGAATCTTCCTTTCATCGATATTCTGTTATTAAACTTGCACTTGAATGATTGGTAACTTGTTACGACTGTTGCCCATACATATTTAGGTTATGAATCACAAAAGGCTATGATTTAAATATAAGGTTGCTCTTGGTTAAAAATCACTCTGAACCCACATTTTTATTTAAAAACAACATTCTTTTGAAAATAGCAATACTTTTGATGATCTGTGCCAATAATGCATTTCTGAACAATAAATTAAAAAAAAAATGTTGACTTTAATCTACAAATATGGTGCGATTTAATTGCAGTTTTTTCCAATATTGCTTAATTATAAAAACAGTTAAATCAAAAACACATTTCTTGTTTGTTCATTTGTTTGTTTATGTTTATTTTTCTCAACATTTTGACCCAAAATAAAACAATATAACAAGAAAGAGAAAACCCCGCCTGAAAAGTTCAGCTAAAAATAAAGCGTGTGCGTTTAGAATCAATATGCAATGACAACAACTGGACCTTTCAGAAAATTGGTTAGCGTAAAGTTTGAAGTCCTCAGTAGGGGAATAAAAGAGTTTGAATTTGAGTTACATTTAACGGTATATCAACCTCTGTTGGTCATTTAATGACAAAAATGTAGAGTTTTAAGATATTTTTTAAATGTTCGGTTATAGTAAGAAGGTTGATTTAGTTAGATTTTGATTAATTTGAAGATGTCTTCTAGTTTTATATTAAAAAACGTATTGCTGGTAATATTAATTTTTTCTTCAGAAATGTATTTTGGCAATAATTTTTTTCTTTCAAAAATGTATTATGTTAACAATCTTTTTCCTTTAGAATTGTATCTTTTTTCTTTTATGTGTCATATACTTTCAGGGCGTAGGTGATCATGGCTTTCCACAGCGCCCTGTCCCTGGTGACTCTTAGCACGCTTTCTCCTGTTACACCATGTAACCCTCTTTACATCATCCACCTGATCATGTCCTTCAAATATGTTATCTGCTGCTTTCATCTGTCTCTTTTCCCCTCTATCTGGCCTGTTATTAACAGGTACTCCAAGCCCCACTTCCTCATTGTATGTCCCAGAAACTTCAGTTCTCTCTTCCTGATGCTCAGTATTAATTTCTTTTTCGTCTCCATCTTTTTCCAAAACCTCGTCATTGTTCACATGATCGATCCATGATATCCGCAGCATCCTTCTGTAGCACCACATTTATAATTTTCTATAAAAGTCTGTTTTTATGTATATATTTCTATAAAAATATTTTTGTACATTCAAAGTGTTTTGACCCCAGCTTGGGGTTAAATATTTGCCCATAGCTGTGACCCTAATAGGTGCTACCATTCCGGGTCAGGGTGGACCTGGGAACAACAGCAATGAGAAGGTGGTTCCATATTACTGACAACCTCCCAAATCAGAGCCCTTGCTGCCAGATGCAAGTTTACCGTCATACACAGGACCCCGAATATAAAATAAACATTAAAATAAAGAATAAAATTATGAGGGTAATAACATTTCAATTCATCGTGGGCTGTAAAATATAATAACATTAATGAAAATATCATTAAAGGATTGTCGTTCTTACTACGATTAAAAAATAATTTGTGATATCAAGAGAGATATATATCATAAATTCAGAAGAAGCGTAGTGGATGCAGAAATCTAAATGACAATATAAATCTTTCTGACAATGAGTACCAGGCTCAAATCTCTCCATCAACAATTTGTTAGGATAGAAGCTTCTTGATACAGCGAAACACGCTTGTATGTGGATGACCATATATATATATTCCGAAATTATACGAAAATTTACGAAATTGACATTCATCTTTCTTCTTCTATGTGCCTTGTCCTTTCAGGACGGAGGCGATCATGGCTTTCCACGTCTCCCTATCCCTGGCGGCTCTTAGCATGCTTTCTCCTGTTACACCACGCAATCCTCGTTCTGTCATCCACCTGCTCAGGCTATTCTAATATGATATCCACTGCTTTTCCCTGTCTCATTTTCCATCTATCTGTTAGTATCAGGTTCTCCTAGCCCTCCTGCCTCATTCCCAAGAACTTTGCTGTATCTTCCTGATGCTCAATATTAATTTTCTTTTCGTTTCCATAATTTCCTAAACCTCATCGTTGCTCACATGCTCAATCCATGATATCCGAAGCATCCTTCTGTAGAACCATATTTCATCTGATTCAAGTTTTTCCTTCATCTTTGATGAGATTATCCAACATTCACTGCCATATTGATGAACTGACATCACATAGCAATCTAGTACTCTCTTCTTTGTTTCTAGTGAAATTTCCCGTCTTTTAATATTCTACTCAACTTCTGTAAAGCGTCCGTTGCTATGACGATTCACCTTCGGATCTCTGTGTTGCACTGTTCGTCTTCTGTTAGAATACTTCCCAGGTATTTAAATTTCTGTACCTGCTTGATTTTAGTATCCCCCACTGTATTTGGCATCTTGCGACATATTCATTTAAACTTATTTATTCGAACATTATTTTTATTGGATACTCGTATTTCAGTAGATAGTTTTTTTTTGTTCTTTAATTAAATAGTGCATTTTAATCATCCACCGGCCTAAATATTCGAGAAAACTTGTTTGAAATTGATTTTTTAAAGAGGTCATGAGACAAGAACAATAGGTTTTAAATATCTTTAAAAAGTTAAGAAACAAGAACAAACCAGTAAAATATCAGTTAAGCGGAGAACTATTCAGCAAAAAATCAATTATATTGAATAGGTGTTCACATCATTGCTTTTTTTAAACGGATAGCCACTCACGCTTATATTAAAAGAAATAAAAAGAATTAAAAGAAATAGAACATCAAACACCTACACAATAAGGGAAAGAAATTAAAAAAATCGCTAATGAGATCACTCTCAAAAATATCAAGTTACACCATGATTTTTACAACGAGAAAAAATCTGGACAGAATACACACACACACACACACACACACACACACACACACAAACGCAAAGAAAGAAAGTAATGAAGAAAGAGGGAAAGAAAGCCGGAAACGTAGAGAGGAATCTATATCAATCTGGGTCTGAGTATTTATGCAAGTATTTTTCTACAACTGCTTGGGGGTCATACAATCACATTTTTATTAAGCAAATTAGGATTATTGATATCGCTAAAGATGACAATTGTTTCTAAAAGACAGAGATTACAAATCCTTTTCTGTTGTAAGTTTTGGATTTAAATACGATATTTCTTGTAATAATTGGGTTCTTGTTTTTTTGGAATTTCCAGTAATATACATATAAGTGGATTGATACAGATTCCTCTATACGTTTTCACCTTTCTTTTCGCCTTTCTTACTTCCCCTTCTTTCTTTCTTTCTTTCTTTCTTTCTTTCTTTCTTTCTTTCTTCCGCAATATTACTTTTAACAATTATTAATTAAACCTCTTTTATTTTTGCTCCCTGCATTCCTTAATTTTAATTTTAAATCTAAATTTTTATTTTTATTTTAGATTTTTTCTCCTAAATTTATTTTTATTTTTAACGGCCCTTTGATTTCTTCTCAATGCATATTATTATTTTTAATATTTTCTATTTTTTTAATTTTATGTTTTAATATTAAATTTAAGTTTTAAATTTGAATTTAATTTTTTAAAATATGTTACTTTAGAATACTTAAATTTTAACCTTGTTATTTAAAAAATAGTAACTTTATAAGATTTAATTCCCATGAACATCGAGTGAACTTAAATTCAATCTATCAAACCGTCAGTTTGACATATGCATCTGATGATTGCATAACGCATAAAACTCAGAGTCACGCCGTAGACGTAGAACAATATATATAGAATTGGATCAAGATCGCTGAAAAAATTCTGAAATATACAGAGGAAAACTAATTTCCCAAGTCATTGTAAAAAAAAAGTATGGTCAACCAGAGTTGGTTCATTCCCAAAATGGACGAGATTTAATGTGCGAATGTGAAAAAAAAAAAAAAAAAAAAAAACACGGACGCACAGGAATTTCTGACTTGATCACCTGATCATCTATACATCTTATTATCTATCTACTTTATATATATATATATATATATATATATATATATATATATATATATATATATAGTATATCGAGGCAACAAGTAATTTTCTAAACATATGCTGTTAAATATAATCATGAGCCGTTCTAAACGTCGTATTTTGCTTTAATTTCAGTTGAAAATAAAGACAAAATTTTCCAACATTTGGATAATTATTTATTGATTTTCTTCTAAGCTTTCGGCTCACATGAGCCATCTTCAGAGAGGTTTTTAAACTGAAATATTATAAAATCCACCATCACCAACGATTTTATTTTGTGTTGACATAAAACTCCGCTTGGCAACGGCAATAGTTACCAAAAATAATAAACGCAGTTCTTAAATTTGGGATGCGGTTTTATGACGTCACACCGTGTGATAGCGCGAAATGACAACAAAACCATGTCGTCAGATGCAATGTAATATGTTATTTCCTGTTTTAAGATTGTATTGAGTGTTGGTTGTTTAGATTTGATGTTAACATTAAGAAAACACTAGTCAATAATGGATTTCCTAACTCTGTTATTGATCAACAAATTAAAATTTATCTCAACAAAATTAACAATAGCTCTAACAATAATGATAATATTAATAATAATGGTTTACATCAAAACAAACATAACACTATAAACTTATACTATTGCAATAAAATGCATAATAATTATAAACAAGATGAAAAAACTCAAAAATATAATGCGTAGAAATGCTAAACCAGTGGAAAGTAATAATCAAATTAAACTCATTATATATTATGAGAAGTTTAAAACAGTTTACCTCATAGTCTATAATAACCCAACAAGCACTAAAATAAATTCTCTACAAGAAACCAATGTAGTGTACCAATTTACATGCCCATTCAGAGATTGCGTCTCTGATACTAATAAAAAACCTAGTACATATATTGGTTTTACTACAACCACGCTCTCCCGTAGACTTACATGTCATCTTTCTGATCAGAGTACTATTAAACAACATTTCTCTGAACAACATAAACATGTAGGTAATATCAGACAGATTTTGGTCAACAATACGCCAATCCTTACGCATACACACAGTAAGTGGAACCTGCAGATATTGGAGGCCATGTACATCAAATCTAAACAACCAACACACAATAAAATCAAATTCAAAACAGGAAATAACATATTACCTTGCATTTGACTACATGGTTTTGTTGTCATTTCGAGCTATCACGCGGTGTGACGTCATAAAACCGCATCGCAAATTTAAGAACTGCGTTTATTATTTTTGGTAACTATTGCCGTTGCCAAGCGGAGTTTTATGTCAACGCAAAATAAAATCGTCGGTGATGGTGGATGTTATAATATTTCAGTTTAAAGCAAAAATATGACGTTTAGAACGGCTCATGATTAAACACAACAGACATTCATTGTCTTTTATATTTAACAGCATATGTTTAGAAAATTACTTGCTGCCTCGATTTACTATATATATATATATATACATATATATATATATATATATATATATATATATATATATATAAATTATGGTCAGTTTATATTTAGTAACGATCAAAGTTACAATGATTTTGTCTTCGCTATACACCGCTGGGGATGATCTCGGAGGAAATCGAAGTAATAGGGTTCAATTACAGGGCTTCCTTGACTAATTTAATTTTAACATCAAGAAGATAATTTGTGAAATAGATAGGTTTATTGCAAAGATGAATAGAAATAATATGTTTATATTCAATGAGTCATTCTTGAATATATATATATATATATAAAAGTGTGAGAGGTCGTAAACATTTTCTTTAAAGCGTAGATTTATTGGTATTATTGTCTGAAGATAGCTCATGTGAGCCGAAAGCTTAGAAGAAAATCAATAAATAATTATCCAAATGTTGGAGAATTTTTGTCTTTATTTTCAACTGAAATTAAAGCGAAAATACGACGTTTAGAACGGCTCATGATTAAACATAACAGACATATTTAACAGCATATGCTTAGAATATATATATATATATATATATATATATGTATATATATATATAGACGGTATTTTAGACTGTCTCAAAGACAAATATATCCCGATTTGTAAATTTAATTGACTGAAGAGAGTAAAAAAAAATGGAATCGAAACAGGTGTAGTGACACAAATACCATTATGGGCACTTAATATATTATACAAAAAAGCAAATAATAATAACAATAATACCAATAAATCTACGCTTTAAAGAAAATGTTTACGACCCCTCACACTTATATATATATACATATATATATATATATATATATATATATATATATTCAAGAATGACTCATTGAATATAAACATATCATTTCTATTCATCTTTGCAATAAACCTATCTATTTCTCAAATTATCTTCTTGATGTTAAATTGAAATTCCTCTAGGAAGCCCTGTAATTCAACCCTATTATTTCGATTTCCTCCGAGATCATCCCCAGCGGTGTATAGCGAAGACAAAATCATTGTAACTTTGATCGTTACTAAATATAAACTGAGCATAATTTATATATATATATATATATATATATATATATATATATATATAGAATATCGAGGATTAAGTAATTTTCTAAACATATGTTGTTAAATATAATAGTCAATGAATGTCTATTATGTTTAATCATGAGCCGTTCTAAACGTCGTATTTTTGCTTCAATTTCAGTTGAAAATAAATACAAATATTCTTCAACATTTGGATAATTATTATTGATTTTCTTCTAAGCTTTCGGCTCACATGAGCCATCTTCAGAGAGGTTGTTTAAACTGAACTATTATAACATCCACCATCACCGACGATTTTATTTTGTGTTGACATAAAATTCCGCTTGGCAACAGCGATAGTTATCAAAAATAATAAATGCAGTTCTTAAAATTGGGATGCGATTTTATGACGTCACACCGTGTAATAGCGCGAGAAACAACAAAACCATGTAGTCAAATGCAATGTAATATGTTATTTCCTGTTTTAAAGTTGATTTTATTGAGTGTTGGTTGTTTAGATTTGATGTTAACATTAAGCAAACACTAGTCAATAATGGATTTCCTAACTCTGTTATTGATCAACAAATTAAAATTTATCTCAACAAATTTAACAATAGCTCTAACAATAATGATAATATTAATAATAATGGTTTACATCAAAATAAACATAACACTATAAACTTATACTATTGCAACCAAATGCATAATAATTATAAACAAGATGAAAAAACTCTCAAAAATATAATACGTAGAAATGTTAAAACAGTGGAAATTAATAATCAAATTAAACTCATTATATATTATAAGAAGTTTAAAACAGTTTACCTCATAGTCTATAATAACCCAACAAGCACTAAAATAAATTCTCTACAAAAAACCAATGTAGTGCACCAATTTACATGCCCATTCAGAGATTGCATCTCTGATACTAATAAAAATCCTAGTACATATATTGGTTTTACTACAACCACGCTCTCCCGTAGACTTACATGTCATCTTTCTGATCAGAGTACTATTAAACAACATTTCTCTGAACAACATAAACATGTAGGTAATATCAGACAGATTTTGGTCAACAATAAGCTAATCCTTACGCATACACACAGTAAGTGGAACCTGCAGATATTGGAGGCCATGTACATCAAATCTAAACAACCAACACTCAATAAAATCAACTTTAAAACAGGAAATAACATATTATATTGCATTTGACTACATGGTATTGTTGTCATTTTGCGCTATCATGCGGTGTGACGTCATAAAACCGCATCGCAAATTTAAGAACTGCGTTTATTATTTTTGGTAACTATTGCCGTTGCCAAGCGGAGTTTTATGTCAACACAAAAGAAAATCGTCGGTGATGGTGGATGTTATAATATTTCAGTTTAAACAACCTTTCTGGAGATGGCTCATGTGAGCCGAAAGCTTAGAAGAAAATCAATAAATAATTATCCAAATGTTGGAAAATTTTGTCTTTATTTTCAACTGAAATTAAAGCAAAAATACGACGTTTAGAACGGCTCATGATTAAACATAACAGACATATTTAACAGCATATGCTTAGAATATATATATATATATATATATATATATATATACAGACGGTATTTTAAGCTGTCAGAAAGACAAACATATCTCGATATGTAAGTTTATTTGACTGAAGAGAGTAAAAAATATTGGAATCGAAACAGGTGTAGCGACACAAATACCATTATGGGCACTTAATATATTATACAAAAAAGCAAATAATAATAACAATAATACCAATAAATCTACGCTTTAAAGAAAATGTTTACGACCCCTCACACTTTTATATATATATATATATATATATATATATTCAAGAATGACTCATTGAATATAAACATATTATTTCTATTCATCTTTGCAATAAATCTATCTATTTCTCAAATTATCTTCTTGATGTTAAATTGAAATTCGTCAAGGAAGCCCTGTAATTCAACCCTATTATTTCGATTTCCTCCGAGATCATCCCCAGCGGTGTATAGCGAAGACAAAATCATTGTAACTTTGATCGTTACTAAATATAAACTGACCATAATTTATATATATATATATATATATATATATATATATACACACACACACACACACACACACACACACACACACACATATATATATATATATATATATACATGAAGATGTGATGATTGTTTAACGTTGATATTTTTTCAATAAAATATTGGACATTCCGAAAGAAATTAAGACCCTGAAAGATTTTTAACCAAGAAAAATAAAATAAATGAGTGTATTGTAATATACATATAATCGAGACGAATAGGAGGTTTCAAGCTAAGTGTGACTTGTTTGTTTTGAAATAGATAAGCATTTTGTTTCAGAAACATCATCTTTCGATAGGTGTTATTCACACTGCAATAGTTTTGAACCGTTTACGATAAGAAAATTAGTTCTATACAGATTTATTTTGGTGTGTATATATACAGAGTGACCTGGTATCTAAATTACGCGGAAATAAAAAAAAACATTGCCATCGCATTTTGATAGATATATTTACCAACATTATACACGCGCAAGCGCGCACACACACGCAAACACCCGCACGCACACACACACACAAATGAACACACACACACAAATGAATACACACACACAAATGAACACACACAAATAAAATAAACAATATGATCATTTGCGTAACCACGGCCTACATATGACTTCATAATCTCCTGCATCTCTTCTGGACTGTCTCCTTGTTTAAAAGGATAAATGAAATGCCATAATCCTTGCCTTCATTTCATCTTTGGTGTTAGAAGGGTTTTTTTGTCTCTCGTTCAACTATGCATCAACCATAAGAATCAAAATGTTGCCGTCGGAGGAGTCTGTTGTCCAGATTTATGGCATATTGTGGTCGCTCAAATTGTATGAGAGACTTTACTGGTTTTCTTGTTGGCGTAACATGGTGAAGAGTCCTGCTGCCACACCTTCCACCTCTAACCCTCTTGGCCAAGGAGAGCACTCCCTCTTCAAGGAATTTGGTGTAGTCCTCTGTGTAAAGTCTGAGACTCTGAGGGAAAATGAATGGATGCTGACTGGATACATTCTCTAACTTTTTCCGAATCTGCTGTACTCTCCTCAGATCGGCACCTAAACATTGTGAAATATTTGTATTAGAGCTACCAGCGCAAATGCTAAGTAGAACTGCTTGCCATCACGTTCACTTGGCCTCTAGGTACCTCCAGTCGTTTTCGATAATTAACTTTTAAATTGAATTTTTAAAAAAAATTAGATTAATTATGTTGTAGGATCTCCCCTTTTCTATGATAATGGACACGAGTTTAATATACACATACTCCTTCCATAATAAGATAGGTCAGCTGCTTTTGAGAACAGAGAGAATATTGCGTTAGTAGTCATAGTAGCTCTGAGCTTCACTCATCCAGAATAGTATTACACGGATATACTAATTCCAGCACGGCTTCACTTCAAGACTTTATATATATATATATATATATATATATATATATATATATATATATATATATATATTACTTACTAATCGTATTACTGGCTTATTAACCTGCGTTCCAGCTGTATTTTTACGTTTAAATATAACCTATTTCTCTATCTCAGATATCCGTTTTGTTCATTATTTTGTGTGGTTCCTCACCCGGAATTCACAACAAATTGTAAACTGAATCATTAAATTTACTATTTAAAGTGAGCAAAATACTCTGTTGTCTTTCAAACAGAAATTATATTGATTGGAATCGTCAATTTTCAGATTTTAACAAAATTTTCGGTAGTTTTGGAGCGATTGACACATTTGTTAAAAAAGTAATTTTCGTATTAAAAAATATTGTAAAAAGAAAATGTACATCCGTGACACATTATTTTTTTTTAAATTAATAAATTTAATGTTGAATTAATCTAGGTTGGGAAAGTATTACTTATTTAAAGCATGAAATTTAAAATAAAACTATTTCTTAAATACAGAGTTAAAAGTTTTGACTTTTCCTCCGAATATGAAATGTGAGGAAAACTCGACAAATGCGAAATGTGATAAGTGTATGGCTATCACAAGTGACATAATTGTAAAAATATTTTCCCAGTAAGCATGAAACCCGTGACCTTGTAAAGTACACATAGAAATAACTATGCAAAGCGAAACTTCAGATGCCCAAATAAAATTGAAATTATTTTAAAAATACGAAGTCACAACGATTTGTTTCATAAGGCAAAATGTTTTAAAAAATAATAGATAAAATTTACTATTTCCAGTAACCAAAATACTCTGGTGTATTTCAAACAGAATTTATATTGATTGAAATTCAAAATTCTGTGATTTTTTTTTTAAATTTTTCAGCCATTTTTGAGCGATGGAAATATTTATAAGCAAAAGTTAATTTTTTAACTTTTAAAGTTTTTAAAGTTAATTTTAATGTTTTAAAAGTTTTGCAAAAATAAACTATACATATGCGACACATTATTTTTTGAAAACTAACAAATTTAATGTCAAATTTATCTGAGTTACACAAATGTTACTTATAGCGTGAAATATAGAATAAAAGTATTTCTTAAATACAAATTTGAACTTTCTGACTTCCCCCGCATTTGAAATGTGATGACAGCTCAACAGATGCGAGATCAGATAAGTGTCTTGTAATCACAAGTGACTTAACTGAGCATTCTTTTCTGTAAGGGTACGAAACCGTGAAATAAATGATTTTTTATGTACAGATAGAAAAGTCCATTAAAAAAATAGCTTGAAATACACCCCTAAAAGTTAAAAAATCTAAAATTACGCAGACAAGACAATTTGCATTAAACGTTTCAATTTCTGATTAGTAAATATAATCTTCACCTAATAAGTTAATAACTTAACCTCCGAAACCTTTGAAGTATTTGAAAAATATTTTTGAAACTTTATAAGTTATTGTTAAACAAAATGAAAACAATTCGTTCACAATTTCATCATTAATCGAAACTCTTTTTCCTTCAGACTTTTTCTTCATTAATATCAAACATGAACAACCATTTATCAATAAACACAACTAAACGAGTCAAAGTAAAAACACCTAAACCTCTCCACAAAATCTCCCCTGGCATCCTAGTGAGACTAATTGTAACCCCTCAGTTCCCTCCTCTGACCTCTCAATTCCTGGTTACCTTCCCCTCTTAAGGAAGGATTCCACAGTGCATATGCATGGCCTGGGGGTTTACGCCAGTGAACACCTCCCTCTAGCTAGAGTGATATCTCTCGAATCCCCTGACCACCATACAGGTGTCACCGTCTTTCACTTCTCAACTCGGTTATCTATCATTTCCTTCTGTATCGTTCCCTTCCTCACCCGACTGTTCTCTGCTTCTCAGTATCTTTGACAATATAGATAATTTTGCTTCCTCCCATCCATTCCCTAACATATTTGTGTTCGGAGATCTTAACACCAACCATGTAAAGTGGCTAAAATACTTTGTCACCGATTCTGCTGGCTTTTGTGTCATGAACTTTGTTATTTCTTAATCTCTTACGCAAGTGGTGGATCTAACCTCGCGTTCTCTAGTATCCCTTCCGGACAACCTTCTCTGCTAGATCTTTGCTTCACCTCTGTCCCTGACTCCTAACAAGCCTCGCAGTTTTACCCTCTTCATAACACTGATCATGCTGTCAATTCTATAATATCTCTCCTCACTCTCACTCCCCCCAGGATGCTGCTATCAACAGAATTTTCTACTGCTACCAAAGAGCAGACCGGTATTCGTTCCGCGATTTCCTATGCGACGTCCCTTGGGAAAAAGTGTTTAGTCTCCTCGTTGAGGACTGCACCTTTGATGTCTCTTCCTGGGTGAAAACTGGCATCAATACTTTCATACCGATCAGGAAATTTTATCGCATACTTCATTCATCCCCCTGTTTCTCTTCTGCCTGCTAAGCTGCCATTGCCCACAGAAACCACTTCTGGTTTTATCGGAGACACGCGTCTGAGCATGAAAGGTGTCTATTTTATGTCTGCTTGTGATGAGTGTAAGAGGAACTTGAATGAGGTTAAACTGAGAGGTTGAGGCTGCGCATAGCTGCTCGCAGGTTAGGCTCCGAAGACTATTGGCGGTTCTGCAAGCGTGTGCTGAACAATACCAAACTCTCCATCACTCCCTCAATCAATACAGATCCTCATGGTATTTATGGACAAGGTTGAGTGCTTTGCTAGCAGATTTTCTTCCGATTCATCTGGAGTATCCATACTCAATTTCACCCTTAGAACTGAGGCTCAACTCAGAGATGTTCACATAATCCCCTCTCAAGTATCTAAATTAATTTCAAAACTTCACCCCTATAAGGCGAGCAGAGGCAACGTAATCCCGGTCATTGTCCTGAAGAAATGTGCGCTGAACTTTCCTCTGTCCTCTCTAAACTCTATAATTGCTACCTATCTGCTTCCTGTTTTCTTGCATGCTGAAAGTCCTCTTCTGTGGTTTCTGTATTTAAGAACTTAAAGGAACCATCGTACCCATACAATTTTCGACTTATCAGCTTCCTAATAATTTTGCGGGAAAGTGTTCGCGGCAATGAGGAAATAAATCAACATAAACTATTCTCACACTGACAGTACTGCTTCCGCTTTGCCAGGTCTACTCCCGATATTCTAACGACCATCACTGAGTACATATACCAGGCCCTCGATAAGTTCGGCAAATCTCGAGCTGCTGCCCTGGATATCTCCAAAGCATTTCATAGTGTCTGTCACGCTAGCCTTCTGGGCAAGCTACGGGGTTACGTTATCGATGGACGATTGCTTGACTTGATCCAATCTGTCATATTAAATCGCATAATGAAGGTCTTCTTGAACGACGAACCCTCCACATACTACCACACGAACGCACGTGTTCGCCACGATTCTATCCTAGGCCCGACACTCTTTCTGGTTTTCATAAATGATGTCCCTGACGTGATCAAACACCAAGTAGGCATCTACTCCTATGGTACCACCATTTACTCCCGCATCAGTAAGAAATCAAGTGAGGCGAACAAACATAAACTCGCTGATGATCTTGAGAAGAATCTCCACTCTGTGGTAGACTGGGATAAAAAAAAATTGCTCGAAAATTTCAATGTTTCTAAAACGAATCTGTCAACTAACAAAGGCAGTCTCTCCTGTCCATCATAAGCATGGACCAATTGAGTCTCCATGAAAGCAATACACTGCGCCTCTTGGACCTCACTCTCTCTTCCGACCTCAGGTGGAACCATTACTTTGAATCAATAGGTAAATCTACTGCTCAGGAAGATTGGGTCATTGTGTCAGGCCAAGAATGTTTTTATCCACCTGAGTCCATCATGCACATTTACAAATCAACCATCCGACCTTGCATAGAATATGGTTGTCATATCTGGCCAGGTGCCCCTGCTGTTCACCTCAGGATTCTCGACGGGCTCCAAAAAAGAATCTGTATTTGTGATTGATGCCGACTTGGTAGCTCGAATCCTACCACTTTCTTAACGGCGAAATGTGGTTTCCCTCTGTCTCTTCTACACACATATTCATGGTTACCTCTCCGACGAGCTTAGGTCACTGCTGCCACCTTCACAAGAATTTACCTGAGCGACCACACTGGCAACAAGATCTCACCCTTTTACACTTAAATCTATCAAATGCAGCTGTCATTTCTTCTCCAGCAGCTTCCTTTCTCGAACTTCCTGTCTGTGGAACTCCCTTCAGTATATTTGCTTTCTTGACGGCTACCACCTCCAGGAATTTAAATGCAATGCCGATTCCCATCTCTTATCCACTTGACTTAATTTTTTTTGTCGTCCTTTCGACACCACCCAGCATATCATGTTCTTTTCTCTTCTCACTCCACCTTTGCAGTTGTCATCACACCCGTATTACCATCTTTCTCTTGGTCTTTCTCGGACAACCCTGTAACTGGTACGTCTTTCATTTCGCTCTCCTTCTGTCTAAACTTTTACTCTCTTATGTAGCCCCCTGTGCATCAGTGGTGGTACCGCCTTGTTTGGGTTGAAACGATTAAAAAAATACATCTTTATATATATATTATTTATTAAAGCAATCAAAAGCTTATCAAATTTAAATAATAAAGAATTTTATTGCATTTTTTACTACTGGGAGATTTTTGGAAAAACACTGGTAAATTATTAAAAGAAATTCATTTAATTTCTTGAAATTTCATGAATTTACGTATAGGAAGTGGAACAGATACAAAAAAAATCCAAGATATTTGAAAATAAGAATTTCAAAATTAATTTCATTCATTTGTAACTAAGTCCCGAAAGTTTTGTAAAACTCCAACAATTATTTGATTTTTGCAAAAATTTTCAAATTAATCTGTTTTTCACCGGAAAAAATGAGTTTAGTTACGCTGCTAACTAAAATGAAAGAAGATTTTACCAAAATTTTGAAGGTGTTAAAAATATTAAAATAATTTTTAAAATAATTAAAAAATACTTGGATCTTTCCTCTTAATAATAAACAAAGATTTTGATAGATAAACTTCGTTTTCATTAAGTTTGTGACCATTTTTCTTCATACTATATTGTTTTCTTTAAGCGATTTAGTGGAGGTACCTATGTTAAAGTATCTTATGTAAGCATTCCTTCTAATTGATTGTGATAAAACTTTGTGAACATTGAATTTGTCCAAAAATAAATAAACAAACCAACAATACACTTTGCGATTTTGCTTGGGGCGTAAACAGACTGCAACAGTCACTATCCTGGCCACGGGTGCTACTAGACCTCTGCACGCCACTGCACACAATGGACGAATGAAAAGAGTACATCTCAGATGTATTTATTAAAACTGAGGCAGATCGGAATATCTAATGTGCTGTGTCATAGTGTCCTGGAATGTAGCAATGCTAAAGGAAGACATTTCGAGCACTTAAGAGATTACACTGTGCTGAAAAAAAAAACGTAAAGTGTTAAACTTGCATAAATATTTTGAACTAATTAATATAAATGTAATAACGTTTTTTTAATATAAAGTCCATATCTAGTAAGTATAAGCGTACTTTTGACCTAAAACTTTCTATCTCCTCTGAGTCCATCTTCCCGCGTGAATAACAAAGACAAACGTATTGTAACTGTGACCGCTGCTAAATATAAACTGCTTATATATATATATATATATATATATATATATATATATATATATATATATATATAGCTCAGGATCTTTGGTCGTTAGCACGAAAAACGTAGGTTTTTGAAAGGTTGATCTCGAAGCCGTCGAACTTACTAATATGAATGGATGTAAGTCAAGTTTTGATTTCCAGTATCGATCTCAAATAAGTTTTCCGTTGCAAACTGAATTTTGAATGCTAAATAAGTCCTTTGAGTAAATGGTATCATGACTGAGATTAAGAACTACAATTATATATACTTAGAGCAAAACCCGAAGTGAAAAGCATAAAAAGGGCTGAAAACCTGATTCTGATCAGACGCGATAGGATACCGGCTATCGATTTCAAAATATCGTAGTCAAATAAGTCATCCAAGGATAAACTAACCTAAGTAAGTCCATGAAAACCTATTGCACCCATCGGGAGTAAAATTGGAGAGAATTAGCCATATTGATGGCGGAATATAGGTTTTTAATCAGATTTGATAGAATGTCGGGTGTATCGATTTCCGATATCGGGGAAAATGAGTCGTCTGAGAAAAACTACTCATGTTTGGGACTAAAAGCTATAATTTTACTAAGTTAGAGCAAATTCTGCAGCAAGAACCACGATAAAAAGTGATGAAATACTGATCTTGATCAGATCTGATCGGATATCGGGGTATCGATTTCCGGTATCGGAGAAAAATCGGAAAAAATAAATAGGCTATGACCTGACCGGAAGCGTAAAGATTATTTGTGTGGAATTTGGTGAGAATCGGATAAAAATTATGCATTTGTATAAAGGACATACACAGAGACAGACGGATAGACAGACACTGACACAAACATCTTGCCTTATATATATATATATATATATATATATATATATATATATATATATATTGTATCCTTTCTTTTCCATACCCTTTTTTGAACTTCTCTTTTTTTATATCTTTCCCGTTCTTTCAACATAGAAAGACGTCGTCAGTCGTTATGTTAGTTAGGAATAATTTTTTTTTATATCCTATTCTTTGTTAACTTTCACCTTGTCTACCCCTTTTATATTTTCTTTTCTTTCCCCCTGTGACATGGTTTAATTTTTAACTTTTCATTTATTCATACGTAAAGTTTTCTTCTAATATCGGGTCGTACATCTGTTTCTGCTTTTCCGTTTTTTTATGTATGGCCGACAAAAGTTTTCTTCTTAATGCCATCCCGTTTTTAATTTTTTTTTAACTTCCTGTGTATGGATGGGTCTTTAGGCTGATTCCAGTCAAGAAATTTTGTACCATATTTGAATTAACAAATTTTTATTTTCGAGCGTTACTGATGAAACGAGAATTTTCTCGCTGAAATGGACATTCAACGAATGTAAATTTTGGAAGATTTTGACGTAATGTGTATATATATATATATATATATATATATATATATATATATATATATATTACGTCAAAAATATATCAGTGAGTTAAGTGCCATATGTGATACACGCTTACGGACATGACTGACTAGGCAGAAGATTATCCAGCGGTAGGTTTCCATTTCTTTCTGCGGTAAACTCGTTGCCAATCAAAGCTATAGAACCCAATGTATCTTGCTGATTAAAACCATTAACTGAGGGGAAGAGACGGATTAATACCTTTCCCAAGGGTATTTGTGTGTAAGTGAATGCAAAGAAGAAGAATATGTGTTATTAAGCAAATCTAGAGAAACATGTCGGAAGTCACCTTTTTTGGTAGATTATTTTTTACTATTACGTTAAGAATAATAAAATATTTGCATTAGTTTGTGTATTAATTTTGAATTTCAATCTGTTTTATTGTTTGCGAAATTATAGTCAATCATGAGATCATCGTCTCTATATGCGTCTATGTCACTTATATAAAGAGTTTTATATTCCTATTTTTTATTTTTTTTTTGAATTTCCTTATCAATATATATATATATATTACCTTCCTGCTTTTTTCCCTTGGATTGAAGTATCTGAATTAAAATATATATATATATATATATATATATATATATATATATATATATATATATTTGCGATTTGTAAACGAGTTATTACGCGACTTACGTTTCTACCATGAGTGGTGTCTTCAGGCGATTTTCAGTAACTATTTATTGAAAATAAATTACAGGACACCACTCATGGTAGAAACCTAGGTCCGAAATAACTCGTTTACAAATGGATGATATTCAACAGTTCTACAATATAATTGTATTGAATACTTTTTAATACAATTGTGCACTGGTCTAATTTTATTATGACCAAAAACTAAGCAATTAAACAATTATATATATATATATAGCCCCGTAACTGAACAACATTTCACAGTCTCATGATGGTGCACTGAGCACCGAAACTTGATAGCTTTGATATCTATATATATATATATATATATATATATATATATATATATATAATAATAATAAAACCGACTCTGTACGTATTCTAATCTTAAAATGTTACACAAGTAATTTTTAAAGACCACGAATAACCAGCAGAATCTGACGAGCCGTTGTGCGAAACCGCGGTAGGTCTTGGCGATCTTGCGATTTTTTCGTATATATATATATATATATATATATATATATATATATATATATATATTTCATTTGTAAACGAGTTATTACAGGACCTGCATTTGTCCCATAAGGTGTTTTCAGGCGATTCGCAATAACTGATTTTACCGTTTTTTAAAAACGCTTACGTAACGGGCAGATAAGCTTTCTTAACAATAAAAAACAAAAAGATTTTCCCAAACAACTCCTTATATCGACTTATAAATCTAACAAAAGCAGAAGTGGGTAAAATAAGTCATCAAGTATTAAAAAATATTTCTGAATTACTAATAACTGCCACTCAAGCTAACCAGAGGGAAGAACAAAAGTGATTGCATTTCTTGGTTCCAAAAAATCCAAAGAAAAAATAAATATACGTTCATTATGTATGACATAAAAAACATTTACCCATAACCTTCTGAATAAAGGTTTGATGGAAGTGTTTAATTTAGCTAAACGGTATACAAACATACCATGCGAACATACTGATATAATCTTACATTGCTCGCAAATCAATACTTTTCCACAATGGTAAATCAAACAACGGCATCTTTGATGGTTCACAAGGATCGTACGACGGAGCAGAAATTTCAGAATTGATGGGCATATACACTTTAAATATAAGCAGCAATGTAATCCACATAGACGAGCACGAATTATATATATATATATATATATATATATATATATATATATATATATAGTGTTGAATGATTAATTATAGCACCGGTTAACAAAAGTGAAAATGATAATATAAGGAAATCACTTTACAAATGATTCAAACAGCTAGATTTTGAGATAATGGTAAAAGTAGTCCAATATTTAGATGTACAATTGAATTTACAAACTGGCAATGTGTCTACATATATGAAAGCAAACACAAATTTAAAGTACATAAACACAAGATTTAACCATCTAAAAGCATAATCAAAATTTACAAAGGAATAGAAAACCGGCTCTCAAACAATTCGCCAAACCAAACAATATTTGACAAAAAGAAAAGTAACTATGAATATGCACTAAGAAAATCTGGCCATAAGAACATTTTAGAATACAATCCCCAAACTAAACAGACAAATAACAAAACAATGATAGAAAACGAAACGCTATCTTGTTTAATCCACCATTTAACTTAGAAGTAAAAACCAAAATAAAACATATTTTTAAAACTGATCGATAAACACTTTCTAAGAAGCTCAAAACTAAACAAAATTTTCAAAAGGAATACAGTCAAACTGAGTTATAGGTGTGCTAGCTATTCAGAAAATTTTATAAAGAAACAGATCGCCGGAAATTTAAGTAGCATTGTACAAAACAAGATAATTTATAAGGAATGTAATTGCAGGGACAAAGATAAAAGACCATTTCAAGGAATGTGTAATACAAAAGAAGTCATTTACAAAGTACATGACTTAAATGGTGAAAACAAACTTATTTGGAATCAACGAAAGTTACTTTTAAGGCCTGATGATTCAATTACAGGTCTACATTTCAAAAAGAAAACTTAAAAAATGTACAAAATTAGCCAGCCACGTGTGAAAATTGAAATGAAAATATGAAAAAAAAAATCCAAACAAAACATAGTGTATAGTGAAAACATCCAAACATTTCAACGGTGGCAAAATATGTAGACTCTGCCAGGAAGAAAAGTTAGCTATTATTTTATTCACGTATAAAAATGAATTACTGAATGAAAGAACATAAATTATATATATCTTTATGTATATAATAAATTATACCTGAGAGCATGTAAAAACTGAAGTATAACATACAATAGATAATCATTGTTCTATTTTTATACTGACCAATGTTTTAAATTAATGTTTTGAACGTTGCAGATTTTTTTGCTCGTGCCTCATTAATTTGTTTATATATATATATATTCTCCAAATTATTTTGAATTTGCTCTCTTGCTCTCATCCAACACTCACTCTAAACATTATATATATATATATATATATATATATATATATATATAATTAAGCCGACCAAAGGAATTTGAGTGAAAAAAAATAAGAAAGAATACTAATAATAAAAATGAAAATAATAATAATGTTGATAATAAAATTAATATATATTGTAAGCCTTATGAGAACGGAAGTTACAAATGGAAAATTTCTAGCACGCTTTTGTAGTTTCTCACCAAAAATCTTCGTCGGGGCATGTTTGCAATGTCTTCATTCTTCAGGGTTATTTGGTTCTCTTATAGAAGTCGGCAAATATATATATATATATATATATATATATATATATATATATATAATTATTTAATTACTTCGTTTTTTGTAAGAATTAAATTAAACCAGTACATAGTTGTAATAAAAGGTGTTCAATACAATTATATTGTAGAACTTGAATTTTTTCATGTTTTTGTTTACAAATAATACATGCATATATATATTAGTCATCCACACCACATACAAGCCTGTTTCGCTGTATCACAACTCATCAGTGTGGCTACACGCATCCACTTGCTTCTGGCCGAGCTCGAAACTCGACCGATTTGTTGTCAGCCGGAGTTGCTACTCCCTAAGCCATCGACGCATGGAATGAGAGAAGGGAAATTTTAACATGTAGTATATAAGCAGTGTATACACACGCTAGTCACCGAGCGAACTCAATTCATTTCTGAAGAGTCACGCATATAGCAGAAGTGGAAACTGTTTTTAAAATTTTCTTCTCCAGAGAGCTCAATCGTAATGAAAGCATAAACCAATACATATTTGTAATAAAAAGCATAATAAACAAAATTACGATAGTGAACTGTTGAAAAACATTTGAGTGAGAAAAAACAATAATAATATTATGACATACAGATTTTGTCCACCGTATTCTCAGCATCCGTCTGTAGAATCCCATGTCAGTTGCTTCAGTTTTCGTCATTATCTGTGAATAGATTAAATATCTTTTCAGTAGTCTCTTTATTGTTTTAACATATTTTTTCTATTTTTAATTTTTAGCTTAGCTTTTGAAAGAGATATTTCACTATTTTCCTTGTGACTTAAGATTCTGCATTTCTTTATCCATACTATGCTAAAATACTACCTAGGTTTTATATATTTTCTTTTTCCTAGATTTTGATGTACCGCCGTGTATTGCGTCCTCTCAAAATTGAAGTTACTTTTTGCAACTTTTCTTTACCACCTTGTATAGTATTTCCTGTTACTGCTGTTCTCTTCTACCAAAACTCTATCATCTCAATATTTTATGTTGTTAAGATTATGTTCTTCAATTGTAAATTCTGGAGGGATTGTCTCATCGTCAATGCTGAATAAATTTTGTGATTTGTTACATGAATGACGTACGAGTCTGTCTCTTTTTACGTTTCTCTTCTCTCCTCTAAGGGTCATATTCATTCAGGGCGTAGGTAACGTCACTGACGAAAATCTCCTGTCCTTTTTCGCTCTTAATAATGTTTAGCTTTTACTTTCTTCTCCTTTACTTTGTTTCGCCATCTATTTTTTAAGCTTCTTTTCCTCTTTCTCTCTCTCTTCTCTTTAATATGTCTTGTGTGTATCTGATTTTTTATATACCTTATAAAGTTCAACCGTTTCTTCCTCATGTTAAGTATAAGTTTCATTTTAATTTTTTCTGCAACTTCATCCTCACTAAATGCCATAGACCCGGTTAAAGGTCCAGTAAGAATAACGCAAAAAGAACCAAATAGAAAATAACGAATATATATTAAATACGGAAAGAATACAATACTTGGAACTTGGTTAGTAGGAACGACAATACGAGTTAGCGTGGAATACTATGATTCGACCCTCGGTCTTAGAACTGGGGCTCATAATGGCCGTTAAGGTAGCAGTGTTGGAAGACCGACTATCGGTTGGTTTCGGGCTACTCTCTCTCAGCTCTTGTGAGGGTAGGTATAAGTAATGGTTGAAGTGTTCATTCAGTCTGTCGGTGATACCGCCATGACACTAAACATTTTCGGTCCATGAATTCCCCAGCATTCTTATGTAGAACCACATTTCTGCTGCTTCAAATCTCCTCTTCATCTTTGTATAGTATTCTTTGTCGTATAAGTGACTGATATTACTAAATCCATTTTCCATCCCGTATGCAACTAGCCTTTTCTCAACATGATACTTCTAAACAATTTTTATTTATAAATTTACAAACATATATCAGATTCTATGAATTGAAATCGAACTCAAAAAATGACATCAGTGTCCTTTGAGTAAATTAATTGAAAACGATTCCTTTGAAAGTTCCGTCTAGATGTTAATAGATAAATATACACGCCGAGAGCTGCACAAAGACAAAACTAATATCCACATTAAATTTCTTTTTAAAAAAAACCCTGATATGCCAATCGATGTTGTCAAAGTTATCTGAAAATCATTTAGATGCAAAAGCTGCCTGATATATTTTCCTAGAGGATAACCACGAAGATGTAGAAAATAAAATTTCTCTTCGTGATTGTTGGAGACATAAAAAATCATTTCTAGACAGGAAGGCATTTTATTCGAATATCTAACTGCCATTTTGTATTTGTTTTTTTTCTTCTTTTGAAAAATTGCAAAAGAGTTTTCAAAATCTACTTTGAGATATTCACAGAAAATCTATTTCGATTTAAAAAATATGCGGAATCTTGATATGTTCGTTATAACACGTGTTTCTTTTTTTCCGCTGTGAATTTAATCAATGTATATATTATTAAATTTAGAGTAAAATCAGCTCGTGAAAGATAATTGCCTATCTAGATAAGAAAATGGCAAATAAAAGGATAGATAGATAGATAGATAGATAGATAGATAGATATGAACAAAATTAAATAGATAGATAGATAGATAGATAGATAGATAGATAGATAGATAGATAGATAGATAGATGTTAACATCATTGAATAGATAGACATATATATAAGCGGAAGTGAATAGATATTATATATATATATATATAAAGAACTAAATAGATAGTTATGAACGGAATTGAATTGAATAGGTAGATAGATAGATAGATATGAACAAAATTAGATAGATAGATAGATAGATAGATAGATAGATAGATAGATAAGCAGGATTGAATAGACATTATATATATATAGTAAAAATGAAATTTGAGCACTCTAGCTATTGGGCGCGTAATATGATATGCGCTAAAAAAAGTGCCTTCTTCCACCGAATGCCCCGTGGCGCAGGGGTAGAATCGCCGACTGACGCCAAATCGGTCGGTTTTCGAGCCTGGATTGTGTAGCAATCGGAGTCTATCCGTACTGATGAGCTGTGATACAGCGAAACAGATCTGTCTGCGGATTACAATAATATATATATATATATATATATATATATATATATATATATATATATATATATAAAACTAAATAGATAGTTATGAACCAAATTGAATTGAATAGATAGATAGATAATAAAGAGAACTGAATAGATAATGAAAAGAACTGGATAGACAGATAGACCATAAGTCTATCTATTTCTCTCTAAGAGAAAGAAATAACAAATTTTATGTCTTAGAATAAATATAAATATATTTCATTGTTGCTCACAATTGTACAATAATTAAAACCAAAATTAACATAGAGTAATTCAAATTTAATTAACGTTAATTCATATTTTCTTTTCATCAAAGAAACCACCATTTGCTGCAGAGCAAATCCTTGGAATTCTTTCAAATAACTTATAAAAATAAGTTGGTGAAAGTGATTTCCAAGCATCCTGCAAGCATTTAAACAATATTTGCTCATTGTTAGGAAGTTCATTTCGAACTGTACGATCAATTTCATCCCATATTCTCCTTATTTAATAGTGGTGTTTTAACTGCTACACAGCCTTGAAACCCAGCAGAATGAAGTCGTCTCTTTACAGAAGTAAAAGATACTGGATGTTACCGAGTAGAATTCATTTCAATCGTTAATTCTAGGGCGGTTTTTCTTCTATTCCTCTTGCTAGATATGAGCAAGTGACTATCCTCTACAATAGATGTTACTCTGGGCCTGCCAGATCTTTTTCTGTCAATAGCAATATGGCCTCCGCTTTGCCAGGTCCACTGCCGATATGCTAACAACCTTTACAGAGTACATGCTCCAGACCCTCGATGAGTCAGGCAAGGCTCGTGCAGTTGCTCTGGACATCTCCAAGGCTTTTGACAGGGTTTGGTACTCTGGCCTCCTTTTCAAGCTACAGGGTTACGGCATTACCGGACACCTGCTTGACCTAATCCATTCTTTTTTAAACAACCGCAAAATGAAGGCGTTTTGAATGGGCATGCCTCTTCATCCTACAGCACGAATGCCGGTGTCCCCCAGGGCTCTATCCTGGGCCCGACGCTCTTCCTTATTTTCATCAATGACCTCCCAGATAAGATCAAGTCCCAAGTAGGCATCTACGCAGATGACACGACAATATACTCCGGCTCCAGTGAGAAACCTGGCATAGCGGACAGACACAATCTCGCTGCTGACCTTGAACGGGATATACACTCTGTGGTGAATTGGGGTAAGAAGTGGCTTGTCAACTTCAATGCGTCCAAGACCAAGCTGTTGTCTGTCAACCATCACAGGCAACCTCTCCTGCCTCCCATAAGCATGGACCAAGCGATTCTCCCTGGGTGCAATACACTTCGCCTCCTCGGCCTTACCCTCTCTTCTGATCTCAAATGGAACCGCTACATCGAATCCATAGCTAAATCCACTGCTAAGAAGGTTGGGTCACTGTGTCGATCAAGGACGTTCTTTCCGCCTGAATGCATATATACAAGTCTACCTTTCGACCCTGCATGGAGTACTGATGCCATTTATGGTCAGGCGCCCCTGCCGCTTACCTCAGTGTTCTCAACAGGCTCCAAAGGAGAGTTAGTAAAGTAAAAGGTGCTGACTTGGCGGCTCGACTACAGCCACTTCCCCACCGACGAGATGTGGCCTCCCTTTGTCTGTTCTATAAGTACTTTCATGGCTTCTGCTCAGATGAACTTAAGTCACTTATGCCTTCTCAATAGGTGTTTACTCGTGCAACCAGAACGGCAACTGGGTCCCACCCATTCACATTTAGGTTAGCCAAATGCAGACGACAATTCTACTCCTGCAGCTTCTCTCGCACTTCCCGCCTGTGGAACTCTCTCCAATCTTCTTGCTTTCCTGACGGCTACAACCTCCAGAAATTTAAATGCAGTGTTAATACTCATCTACTAACCACTTGACTCTAGCCCTTCCCCCACCCCGTATATCCTTCCAATTCTCTCCTCCCTTGCAACTGTAATCACACCTGCATTTTCATCTTTCTATTGCTTCTTCCTAATTGGTTTGTAATTCTCTTCTCCCTCCTCTAATTAATTTTCTTTCAGTTATGTAGCCCCCCGCACATCAGTAGCATTTACGCCTTGCCCGGGGTGAAATGATTAAAAAAAAAAATTAACTCAGTTTCAAAAGTCGTTGAAGGCAATAATGCACGCTATTTTTTGATGGGCTTAATATTTGAGCGATAACACTTTTAGAACATCCTTCTTTTGAAAGAATTTCAACCTGAGCTCTTTTTTCAATGCTAATCTGTTTCGTCTTTGCCATTTATACCGTAGTAATATGGTTTACAAAAATAAATTATACCTTAATTACAATATCTGAATAAATTTGAATTTTCGGCAAAAACTTGATCACAATAAGAGGAGTCAAGGGGCAAACGGAGTAAATGTTTACTTTAAAGTTGAAAAGAATACATTTTTTACTTGACATCTGCATAAGAATAACAAAAAATACAAACTCGGCGAATTTGATTCTGATAAAATTTGGGTGGTCCCAAACTTATGGTCGGTAGTGTAAATAATGAACAGAACTGAATAGATAGATAGAGAGATAGATAGATGAGAACAAAATTAAATATCTATATACATACAGACAGAACTGAACATAAACATTATGAGATTATTCGTCGAGTTTTAGTTTTTGCAGCAGCAATGTCCAAAGTGTTGCCTTGAAAAAGAAGCATAAAAAAGTCGAAATAGCGAAATTGTCTTCCAGGAAATATTTGGAGACAGGAAAAATTCGTTAAAACAAAGCAAATCTCCTGCAAGTAAGCTATATCAAATTTGTTTTCCTATACGGTAGTGAATTTTGGTCAGTTATTGTATGGATGAAGAAGAGGCGACATAGAAGTATTTTTACAGATTGATACTGAGAGTCTAACGTACAGATGTCAGTCAGTTAAATACCATATGTGATACACGCTTGGGCGATCATGTCTCGTAAGAAACATGACTGACTGAGCAGAAGAGTTTCTCACAGAAGGTTGCCATTACTTTCTGCGTTAGACTGGTTGCCAACCGAGGCTATAGAACCCAATTTGTCCTGCTATTTAGCCCGTAGCTGGGGAGAATTGACAGATTAACAGCTTTCCAAAAAGTATTTTCACGTAAGTGAATGCAACGGATTGAAAAGTATTTTTTGATCTGAGCCGTTTTGCACGTTCTGCAAAAGAAGTGAGTAAATAGAAAAAATAATGACTCATATGTTCGTAACATAAAAATTCATCACAAATAATCAGGCTGGTAAAAATAAATATATATACTATTTGATTATGAAACAGAATATCTGCTTGTATACGAGTATCAATCATAAATAATGTTCAAACAAATTATTTCAAATTCTAGGTTGTTTAATAACCATCTTCATTAATATACATAACATTTTTTCATTTGTTGACATTACGATACACGATATTTAACTTCGTTTAGACTGTTGGTCATTCGTGGATCGAGAGGTCTAAGACACGTCAGATCAATTGGTGGCTTCCCCTATGTGGATAGGAATTGCAGGTCCGAATCCTGCTGAATGACATATTTTCATAACAAAATATTTATCGTAAATAATCAGGCTAGTAGAAATTAATATATATACTGTTTGATTATAAAACAGAATATCTACTTAAATACGATTATCGATAGCAAATATTGTTCAAACAAATTTCAAAAAGCAATAGGTATTATCCTTTTGCTTAGTGTTGTGGACGAGATATACAAAGAGTGTTACACGTCACTCGGACTGCCAATTATTAGAGCGGGATGACCTAACTCAACTCAACTCAACTCAACCCAACCCAACCCCGAAAAGCATATTCTCACAGTATTCATAATAAAAGGAAGAATTCATTATAGTCCAAAAAGGGTAGGTCCCATAAAACTTAGTAAGAGGAAATATTCAATTGAAGTTTGTACAACACCTTTTAAAGATATAGGGCTTAGTATATTGGACTTTCATAGCAAACACTGTAGTAAAGCGTGGTAGAATAAAAACTGTAAGTTATAATTTTCCACTTCCGGATCAGTCATTTAAGTGCCAGACATGATATACGCTTGGGTGATCATGTCTCTTTTGAGACATGACTGACTGAGCAGAAGATTATCCCGCAGTAGGTTGCCATTACTTTCTGCGGTAGACTGGTTGTCAGCCAAGGCTATAGAACCATATCTGTCTTGTTATTTGACTCATAGCTGGAGGGGAAAGAGATATATTATATAAAACTGATCCCCCATTTTATGCCCAGTAGAAGCCTTAGTCATATTTTTAACTATTATATTCAGTCAGTCAGTTAAGTAACATACGTGATACACGCTTGGGGCGATCATGTCTCGAACGAGACATGATTGAATGGACAGAAGATTATCCCGCAGTAGGTTGCTATTACTTTCTGGGGTAGATTGATTGCCAGCCAAAGTTATAGAACCCAATCTGATCTGTTTTTGACCCATAACTGGGGGAACAAACGGATTAATACCTTTCCCAAGGGTATTTGCGCGAAAGTGAATGCAAGGAATTCAACTGAAATTCAAACTCGTTTTACCGATTTCTCCTTCCGAGCCGATATCCACTGCACCACGACGCACATCCTTCGCATCCGAATAGAACACTTGAAATAAGTTAGAATTTGATGAGAAAACCAGTATGCAAAATCATGATTTTGAAATTGGAACAACGACCGACTTTTGTCATCGTTAACAAATATCCAACCGCGATGAATTGAGTAAAAGAATTGAGATCGCTTAATTTGTCAAAGCAGCCCAACTCTACCAAGTTTTCCAAAAATAAGATCCAATACCCATCTTTTCAAAACAGAGACTATGATTTGGCATTGGAATGAAATCAGTCATCGATTTTAAGTAAATCGGAATGCATGGTTATTCTTCTTCATGTGCCGTGCCTCTTCAGGACGTAGGCGATCATAGACTTCCACTTGGCTCTGTCTCGTGTGGCTCTCAATATTTTTCGCTTGTTATCACTTCTAAACTCCGCTTCGCAATCCATTTGCTCACACATAAGAACGTCTCGCGCTGCTTCTCCCTGTCTCTCCTTTCCTCTATCCGACCTGAGAGTATTGAATTCTCTAGGCCTTCCTTCGTTATTACGTGTTCAGGAACGTAATTAATCTCTTCCTGATGTTAAGTATGAGTTTTTCATCGTTTGCATCCTTTCCAACAACTCATCGTTGCACACGTGCTCTGTCCATGGAATTCTCAACATCCTCATGTAAAACCACATTTCTTCTGCATCAAGCCTTTCCTTCATCCTTGATGAGATCATCCAACATTCATTTCTATACAGACGGACAGATATCACATAGCAATCCAGCGCTCTTTTTATTTCTAGCTAGATTTTCCTGTTTTTCAGTACTCTGGTTAACTTCTGAAATGCGTCTTTGGGCAATGGTTCTTTGGATCACTTTTCATCCTCTGTCAAAATAATTCCCAGTTATTTGAATTCTTTTTACTTGTTTTATTTTAGTTCCTCCGACGTCTAGTTGGCATATTGGGCTCTTTTTTTGCTGATGACCGTATATTCAGTTTTCTTTATTATGCTCAGTTCTTTTTTTTCGCTTTCTTTGGCTACTTTCTGTAAAAGATCCTGCATTTTTCTTTTCGTGTCTGCTATCAGCACCGTGTCATCCGTGTATCCGATACTGTTGAAATTGTGGCCGCCAATGACGTATCCTGGCAAGGCTTTTATTGCTGTCATCATTGTTTTGATGTACAGGTTGAAAAGATCCGGTGAGAAAACATCCTTGTCTTACGCCACTTTCTGTTTTAGCATACGTGCTGAGTTTATTTCCTATCCGTACACAAGGAGTTTGCTGCCAATGTAAATTCGTGATTATCCTGACGTCTTTCCCGAAAATGTCGAGATTGTCGTGCATCGTTATTAAGTGTTTGTGTAGTACTTTGTCGAACGCCGTTACGTAGAAAAGGGAAAAAGGCTAATATGCAAATTTTAAACTGTGGATACAAAATCAAACAAGTACAAAACTTTTAATATCTGCGAAGTACTTTACATGACTTTAAAACCCGAAGCCACTTTGGGATAGCGAAATATATTTTACAAATCTTAAACAAAGAAGCAGAAAATCTTTCCATAGAAACAAGGAAAAAAGTACAGAATTGTTATGGCAAAAATTGAACAAAATGGCACTTCAAAGCACAACTAATTCGAAAAAAAAATAGTTGTACTCAAAGAAATAAATTCCTAAATAAAGATTCTGTAAAGCTTAAAGCATACTACAGAATGCGTTATAGAAATAACAAAACAATAAAGAAAATCCGTGTGGCAACACTAAATTTAATTTCAGCTCCGGTGTGAACAGTCCAGCAGGCAACGTAATAACAAAATCAGATTTAAAATCTAACTTCCCTTGGCAAAAGCAAAAATCGCACAAACGCTCACGGAGCTCAAAAATCGTACTTTCTCTTGAAAACTAAATAAATAAAAAAAATCTCCCAGTAAACAGAAGCAAACTGCATTTATTTACTGAGGGATTTTTATGATTGTCGCGCCAGACAGTGAAGAAAAAAAAATTAGCATAGCTTCTGATACTCATAGTAGTTCTATTTGCGCTAACAGTTTTTGGTAATTATTCTTTTGCAGGTTTATTTAAAACAAAACACGAACTCTTTTTTACGTAGGTGATTTTCTCGACAATACATTATGGTTTATTTGAGAAAAACATTAAAAAAGGTTTAATTGTGGAAAAACAGGTCACACACGAAGCTATTGCAAGTCAAAAATCAAAAGAAATACACAAATAAACGTTCTGAAAGTTATGCTCTTCGCTTAAAAACTGTAATGTTCACATCATAAAAAAACTGTGACAGTAAAAATTGAATAACGCTACGGCAAGATCGCAACTGGACACTGGTAGCAATTTGACAATTATTGATGAACGAACTTTAAACAGAAATGGCAAGTCTAAAGTGAGAAAACCGACAAAGTTTCAAAAGAAATATTGGGCAATTCGTTGTGCTTGTTAAAACTAAAAAAGCAGAATTTACGTATTAAATAGTCTAATTCGAATTTACTAGGCGACAACTGGCTAGAATTATTTGAACTGTGGAATTCATCTGTGAAAATTTGTTCATCAAGTAAAAAAGATTACCGCCAAAGAAACAATGAGTAAGATAGAAAATAAATTCACGAATATTTCTCAGGTGTTGAATAAATGTACAAAGTCACTGGCATTTTCTTTTTTTTACATTCAAAGAAAATGTGATATCAGTTTTGGCACAATACGACCGGCACCGACAAACAATAGTAGCGGAAGACACGATAAAATATGGAATATAAGCATTAATACAAAGACGCTAAAATGAAAGCAGTCGCCCATACTTTCAAAAGTTTGACAAACACGGAAAAATCTACATTTGAATGTAAAAGGAATCGCTTACTGCAATTTTGGCTGTAAAGAAATTTCACAGGATGATAATGAGAAGAAAGTCCATATTGCAAACTATTTAAAAAAAAAAAAAAAAAGAGGGCAGCAGAGGGACATCCGGAGTCATGAACCGGGTGTGGCCCAACCCCCCTAGAGTGTCAGGAGATAAGGGCCGAAACACTTGCTTGACGGGGGCTTCTCTTCTGAGGACTCTCTGCTGCCACGCTCTCCACAAGTTTCTTTCTACTATATTCGCTTCTAAGAAAGGGGTTCCCACGCATATTGCAAACAGGTTATACGATTGTGCTACGATTTTATTGATTTACCCGCAGTTTAACCCGGTTTCACTTGGGTAGTTTAAGGAACAATAGGATTGAAAACATATGATGGATTTACATAGCAAATACTTACACAATGTTCACTATCATCACTTTTATAGATATAGATAACACTGTAGAATGTCTCTATTGGATTAGAGTGGGAAGAGTAAGGGCAACATATATAGATATGGATAATATAAAGTGGGGTGATCGATTCTATATTATAATCAATACATAAACTGGTCCCTGACTTTGTTGGGTGATAATATATATTTTTCTACACCTAATTTATTATTTCTGAAAAATTTCAAGGTGTCGTTAGCGTTCTAAAATTTTGATCTACATCTGAGCGCAACTCCCGCCGAGCAAAACGCAAAATGCAGACGCTAAATCAAATCTAGCAAACAAACAAATACTTACACACGTCCACCCTCGTCACTTTTATAGATATAGATAATCTCAAGGTGTAATTTCTATCGTTAAAAAATAGGAGACGCAGATGACTTGTCCAAATGCATATCGAAATTTAAAGATTTTGAAGATATTACGCTGGAATCCGAATGCGAAATTAAAAAAAAATAAAAGAATTGTATATAACACCATCAAAATATTGCCGGTCTCAGTAAAAGATAGCAACATTATTTAAAAAATAGGCGAGTTTATTAAAAAAACAAAAGAAAAGAAAATCCACAGACAACCGCACCTCCCTCCCATTAGCATGGAACAGGCTTGCCTCCCAGAGAGTAAATCACTACGCCTGCTTGGCTTCACACTCTCAGCAGACCTCAAGTGGAATGACTACGTCGAATCCATTGGTAAATTCGCAGCTATGAAAGTCGGCTCTCTGTGCAGGGCCCGGAAATTCTTTCCGCCAGAATCTATCCTGCAATTATATAAATCTACCATCCGCCCTGCTGCCACATCTGGTCGGGTGCCTGTTCTATTCTCCTCCGGGTTCTTGACAAAATACAGCGAAGAATCTGTAATGTGATTGATACCGACTTGGCTGACCGCCTGCAGTATCTCTCTCACCGGCGTGACGTGGCTTCCCGGTGTCTCTTCTATAAATAGTTTAATGGCTTCTGCTCTGACGAACTTAAATCACTGGTGCCCCCTAGATGTGAATTTGCACGAGATACTAGATTGGCAATTAGGTCCCACCCTTTTACAGTGAAACCGATGAAATGTAACCGCAATTTCTACTCCAACAGCTTCTTTCCTCGCACTTCCCGCCTGTGGAATTCCCTACCGCATGCTTGCTTCCCCGACGGCTACAACCTCCAGGAGTTTAAATTTAAGGTCAATAGACACCTCCTAACATACCAACTCACACCCACTCTCTCCAACTCTCTCCTTATGTATATCCTAAGTCGTCTATCACTCTCCTTCTAACATTTCCCATACACAATCCCTCTATGTAACCCCCTGCGCTATAGTGGCAGTGGAATGCCTTGCTTGGGGTGACACGATTAAAAAAAAAAAAAAGAAAAGAAAAGGAAACAATGATTGATGTTAGGCAATAGAGTAAAACTAGAATTAACAAAGTACAGTATTTTCTATTTTGTGAGAGAGTACTTTTATACGCGGAAAGAGTTGTAATTCCGTTATTTTTACAAAAAACAACATTAAGAAACCACAATCCCACTATTTGTAATATGAGAATCTATTTCTATTGACCACAGCTGGACAGTTATTCAAGAGAGTTGGAAGCGGTAATGGTTATTTTTTTTAATCATATCACCCAAGCAAGGCGAAAACGCCACTGATGCGCAGGGGTCTACGTAAGACTGAAAAGACTGGAAAAGAGAAAAACCGGAAACCACAGCCAAAACAGGAAAAAAGGGATGAGCCTCTTCACCTGTTCAATAGACGTGGGTGGAGTGTGAAATGGGCGATAGTTTAGTCTATCTACTCCAATTATTGGTTGGTTGTTTTGTTTTTATGGCATATCAACCTCGGCGGGTCATTTAATGCAACTAAACCTTAGTTTTGTTATTGCAGTTATACTTTTTTCTTTTCAACAATTTATTGTTGGTTTTTATATAAGTTTTGTGTCTAGTAATACTTTTTTCTTTTCGAGTATCAAGATTCACTGGGATTTGTTTTTAAGGGCAGGGTCCCCAAAATCTACCCTTATTATTTAACCCATAACTGGAGGGAAGGGACGGATTAATACCTTTCCCAAATGGTGCCAGTGCTTAAGTGAATGCAGGGTATTCAACTGGAATTTGAACTCGGCTCACTGAATTCTCTTTCCGAGTCGATATCCACTGCACCACAATGCACATCCGTCACTAAACGCTTACTGCACAATGTAAGTACTGACCAGGCTCAACTTTGCGTAACTTCGGTGATCGAGCGAGAACCGGTGTATTCAACGTGATAGGCCTTAAGCCCGGTAATGGTTGTAATCAAGCATTAAAATCACTATTTATAAATTATCAGTGATGGCTGAGCGTTGATAAGTCTTGAGCAAGAATACATATATAGACTGACAAATGGTTCAAACTATTTGATCGTGGTCAAAAGATTCAAAAAATGGCCCGAGTGTAAACGACCGACTACCGCAATATAAATTCAATTCTTAAGCAAACTTTTTGCACGGTTTGGAGTACCTTACAGTGTCGTTTACTATAATGAAACTCAATTTACTTCTATTAAATTGAAAATTCTCTGCATAATCTATGTGGTTGAACATTTGATAGCATAGATTTATCATCCAGGATCTAATGGTCAAGCTGAGCGGTTTGTCAACACCTTCAAAAAAGTATTCAGAAAAGTGAAAGGCTGGCATGCGGAAGAAACGGTTCTACAAGCACTTTCGAGTGTGTATTGAATGAAAGCAAATGAAAACGTCACCGTGAAAATATCACATGCAGAAATAATCTCTTTTCTAGGAAACTGAGATCAATTTTCGATAAATTAGTGGCTGAAAATAAAAATAGAATTCGTCAATTCGAAACTACCAAATCTTTTAAGATTGAGATAAAGTATTTTTAAAAAGATTTAAAACCATAAAGAAAAATTGACCAGACGCCTGGGTAATACGATGGACATTGTCGAAGTTGGACGATTTCGATACCGAAAACAGGTAAACCAATTGATTTCAAGATATACACAGAAAAAGAAAACGGTACAATGTAATTCAGCGATGAATATAATTTCAGTCAGTTAGTTAAGTGCCATATCTGATACACATTTGGGTGATCATGTCTCACATGAGGCATTACTGACTGGGCAGAAGATTTTCCCGCAGTAGGTTGCCATTTCTTTAGACAGCGTTAGAATGGTTGCCGAGGCAATAGGACCCTATGTTTCCCATAGCTGGAGCGAAGAGACGGATTAATATATTTTTCAAAGTTATTTACGCGTAAGTGAATGCAACGAATTAAACTGGAAATCAAACTCGGCTCTCCGATTTCTTTTTTTTTTTTTTAGCCGATACCACAGCACCACAACGCACATTTATATAACATGATATAGTTCTACAACCTTGAAGTGTTTGTTTAGGTTAGTGTTTCTCAAGGCACATCTAAGAGTAAATTAAATTATCACAGCACAGGTAGCATTTGTTTTTTAACGGGAATATATTTAAATGTGCATGAAATAAGACCATGGATTTACAAATATGCACATAAAATATAAACTTAGTTTATTTTAATGTTTCTACTCAAATATTTATGCTGTTTAAGAAAATTCAACGGAGAATCTGTAATCTGATAGATCCCGAATTCGCAGCTCAGATACAGTCACTTTCTCACCGGTGCTATGTGACTTCACTGTGTCTCTTTTACAAGTACTTTCACGGCTTCTGCTCACAGGTACCCCTTATATACGAATTTACTTGAGCCACAAGATTAGCAACTAGGTCCTACCCTTTTACTATGAAAGCAATAAATTGTAAACACAAATTCTACTCCAGTAGCTTCTTTCCTGGCACATCCTGCCTGTGAAATTTCCTTCCATTTACTTGCTTTCCCGACAGCTATAATCTCCAATAATTTAAATGTAAAGTCAATAGTCATCTCCTATCTCACTAACTTGCATCCTCTCTCTCATGCTCTCATCTAAATTTTGCAGTATTCTAATCCCTCTCCTACCCGCTTCCTGATACACCCTTTATTCTGCCACTCATTTTCATAACTTTGTTCCTATGTAAGCCCCTGCACAACAGTGTCAGTATAATACATTGCTTGGGTCGATACGATTATAAAAAATAAAGTGAAATACTTGTTTTTATAATTTATTTATTTTTTGTTTTGTTTTGTTTTTTGTGATTTCTTCAATGTTTGGTTGAGTATTTGATATGCACACTTTCAATTCTGTTTCAGTTTACTGTAGTCTTACTCGTTCTGATTTTTGTTGTTATTTAGACTTGAGAAGCCTAATAAATACGAAGTAGAACATTTCATTAAAACTGATAAAGGCTTTTTTTGCTAATGCGTGATAAAATTTGAATACTTATTTATTTATTCAATTACTAACGGTCTATCATTACTACATTCACACACACACACACACATAAATGTCGTGACAAAATTTCGGAAAATATTTAAGAGGTGTTTAGGACACGTACGTGGTGTTATAGTTAGAAAACCTGTCTTGTTAAAACTATTACAACTGAAGAGTGAGTTACATACTCACTGGGGCCGCAGACTTTTGTCTTGTGCATTACTAAGCTACATTTGGAAAAAAGAATTCCACCCCATGTGGTGTAATGGTTAACCATTTTGTATCGTTAGAACAATTAGGACTGATTAGCGAGTTTGATATTCACTGGATGCCATATATTTTCCGGCTTGTTCCGCATCTAAGCTGCACTTAGGAAAACATATGGACACCTCGACGTAGTGTAACGGTTAGAAAGATTGCCTCGCTCGTATCATTACAATTATTAGTGAATTCTATACTCACTGTGTGCTTCATACTTCCTACCTATTGCCACATCTATGCTGCGTTTAGAAAATCACGATTTAAGAGAGGATTAACCAGTTTGTCGTTGCATAGTCATTCAGATTCAATGGTTTAGTTGCTGGCATGTTTGCTGCCTTTTAGCTTTCACTCAATTGAGTACTCGGAAATATTTGCACAGTTGATATTAAAGCTGACTATCAGTGCAATAATCAAATTTATTCTGTAGTGTTTGTTAGCTGCTTTAAATAAATAACACCGGTCGATATGTTTTTGGTTTAACCAAATATTTTTAGGCACAGGTTTCTGGGCAATTTTTCACGCTGATTCTTAAAATCAAGATCGTTTTGACCAATCACATCAGATGATGTCTTTTTTGCTCAAAATAGTCCAAACTGTCAAATTTCTGCTTACAGTCATGTCACGGTAAATACACTTTTGATCCGTAAAGTTAAGCAACATCGATCCTGGTCAGTATTTAGATGGGTAACCGCTTGGGAATACCAGGTGCTGTAAGCGTCTAACTTGGTCCTGGATATGACGATAAACTACATCCGGCAGCAAGGCTTCTGATTGGGAGGTTGTGATGAGCAAGGAAACACTCATAAACTGCTGTTGTTCCGTGGTCCACTCTGACCCGGAGTGGTAGCACCTGTTAGGGTCCCAGATATGGTCAAATAGTTAACCTCTCAACTGAGGCCAAAACACAATAAAAAACATTTATAAAAATATATGTATAAAAAAGACTTTTATAGAAATATATATATTTTTTGAAAGAAAAATATTACCACCAACAATTCTTTTCTGAAGGAAAGAATTATTGCCATAATACATTTTTGAAGGAAAAAATTCTTACCAGCAATAGATTTTTTTAATACAAAACTAGAAGACATCTTCAATTTTCTAAAATAAAAAATAAAATATTTCACCGAAACTAAATCAACCTTCTCACTACTCGGACGAGCTTAAGTCACTGATGCCTCCTCAACAGGTGTTTAGTCGTGCAACCAGACTGGCAACTTGGTCCCACCCATTCACAGTCAGGTTAGCCAAATGCAGACGACAATTCTACTCCTGCAGCTTCTTCTCTCGCACTTCCCGCCTCTGGAACTCGCTCCCGTATTCTTGCTTTCTTGACGGCTACAACCTCCAGAAATTTAAATGCAAAGTCAATACTCATCTACTAACTTCTAGACTCTAGCTCTCTCCCCACCCCCGTATAACCTTCCCTTTCTCTCTACCTATGTATCTGTCATCGCACCTGCTTTCTATTGTTCCTTTCTAACTAGTTTGTACTCCTCACTCTTTTCTAATTAATCTTTTTACATTTATGTAACCCCCTGCACATCAGTGGCGTTTCCGCCTTGCTCGGGGTGAAATGATTAAAAAAAAAAACTATAACCAAACATTTAAAAAAATACCTTAAGACCCCACATTTTTGCATTAAATAACCCCCCCCTAGGTTGATATGCTGTTAAACAAAACTCAAACTTTAACTCTAATTTTATTGTTAAGTGTCTCGACATAATAATGTATGTAAAACACTTAAAAGGTGTTATTTTTGGGTCGAATAACTTATCATACAGGGAAAAGTAACCTAATAATCTCCTAAGTGTATTTTCCGCAGTTTCAGTCTCTATTGTCTGACATTCCAAAGATTATGTGGGAAATATTGTCGGATACAATCTTCATATTCGTAAACGTAGGGAATTTGTTGCATATGATTCAATCCACCTATTCTCTTTGTACTCACCGTCACATGTTAGGAGTCAGGTGAATCAACGACTTGACGTCCAAGACATATATATATATATATATATATATATATATATATATATATATATATATATATAAAATACAGTTTTCACTTCTGAGATATAAGAATTACCTTCAGAAATGACTGGCGTGTATACACACGCCAGTCACTTTCGGTGACTGGCGTGTGTATACACTGCTTATATACAACAGCTTAATCTTTTCCTTCGCCGATTCCAGCGCCTATAGATTAGTGGGTAGGAACTCCGACTGACACCATATCGGTCGAGTTTCGATCCCGGCCAGAAGCAAGCCACACTGTTGAGCTTTTTTGGACTATTTTGTCCAGTACACATTTGTATTAAAAATAGTTCAATACAATTATATTGTAGAACATTTGAACACTCTCCATTTGTAAACGAGTTATTACGTGATCTAGTTTTCTACCATGTGGTATCTTCAGGCAACTTGTAATAATTGATTTAATACGTTTTTGAAAATAAAGAGTGTTATATATAGATAGGGTAGGTATGGATGGAATAATATTCCGTATCCAAAGAAACACTACTCTTATATATATATATATATATATATATATATATATATATATATATATATATATGCATATAGTGTTTTAAAATATATTTTTATTTATTTAGTGTTTGAATAATGCACACACACACACACACACACACACATATATATATATATATATCCTGGGTAAAATGCAATCGGAGTACTGATGAGCTGTGATACGGCGAAACAGATGTGTCTGCGGATGACAATATATATATATATATATATATATATATATATATATATATATGTAATTAATTATTACTTTAGAACATGTACAGACTACAACACAATATTACATTTTGTTTCGACTTTGAAATAACAATGTCTTATCAAGTAGTTAATGATGATGCTAATAAACGTTTATTACAATCATCATTAACTATCTGATGAGACATTGTTCTTTCACTGTCGAAACAAAATCTACAAATTTGTAGTAGTTTGTAGTTTTCACATGTTCTAATGTAGTAATTATATCTATTCAATGCTCGATTGAGCACTGGTTTAAATTAATGTTTTGAACGTTTTTTTATTTTCTTCGTTCCTTATTTATTTGTGTATATATATATATATATATATATATATATGTGTGTGTGTGTGTGTGTGTGTGTGTGTGAGTGTACATGTGTATGTGTGTCTGTGTGTGCCTATATACATATATACTATTAATTATTCTGTATATACTAAAAACTGCTACAACAGGGTACATTTTGTTTCGGCATTGAAAGAAAATGTCTCATCAGGTAATTAATAATGATGGTAATAAACGTTTTATTGACATTTTAAAAAAAACACCACTTCCTTATTTTTTGGAAAAAAAATATTTTGTACGAGGTAAAAAGATATCAAAAAATTCCAAAAATAAACGGAAGTGAGATTTTTTAAATTGTTTTCAATAAAATGTTTATTCCCATTATTATTAACTGGCCGATAACACATTGTTATTTCAATGTCGAAACAAAATGAACACTTTTGTAGTAGTTTGTAGTTTGTAGATGTCCTAAAGTAATAATTAATAATAAACATATATTGCTCCATTTTTAAATCGAGCATTATTCTATATTAATGTTTTGAACCTTGAAATTATTTACTTCATTTATATATATATATATACACAAAAAAATCTAAAGCGAACCAAAACCTACCGCGGTTTCACACTACGGATCGTCAGGGCAAAGGCTAAAACACTAAAGATAAAACCAAATAAATAGATATACACTAAGATAAGGAGGAACCATACCAACAACAAAAGCGGTGGGGGGGTAGAACAAAAAAAGCAAAACACGCTAAATAAGAAAAAATTTATTAAACACATAAATTAAAAAATATAACACTACGCTCTCACACTAAGCAATGAATTTAAGTTTATGAAACTTACATTTTTTTAGAATTTAGGTTTTAGCATTAAGCAGATTATGGGCGGGTTCGAACAAGGCTATCGCTAGTTTTTCCTCGCCACACAAATTACAGAATTTACTGCCTTTATTGTAATCGGTACATTTTTTTATTATTTCCCATTTCAAAATGGGGTCTTTTTTAGTTTTAGATCTTATGTCCCAGATGTAATTAGATAAGGTCGTGCTGTGTCTGTATTTTTCATTTTTAAATGAGGTTTTGTGATTATAAAATCTAACTTTAAACGAATCGTGCGTAGCCCCTATATACGTTTTAGGGTACTTATCTTGCTCTTTCTTGTGGTTGGTTCCGTTTGGGTTTTTTTTTCTTTACTGCGGAGTATTGAATGTTTTGTTCTTGTTCCGCGGATTTCTTTTTTTTCTCCCCATTTATCCGACGCCTCAGTGCACCGGATTGTAACGGAATTAGATTCTGTTTATTAGTGGTTTTTTTTAAGGTTTATCTTAGTATAAATTTACAGTCTACATACTTACAGAGTCTATTTAGTTATTATTTTGATTTATATATATATATATATATATATATATATAGTTATATTTAATTCACTTGTTTGAACCTTTTAAAAATATATTCATATTTTACATATAATATAATCATATTTGAGTAGATATTCTGTTTTTAAATAGACAGTATTTATATATATATCACTCTTCTGGTTTGAATATTTATGAGAACTTTTGTTAGGAATATGTGTGTCATTGTTAAATATTTCGCAGAAATATTCATCCAGAGATAATATTCCCAAATTTGAATGTTTACTTTAGTCAGTTTTTAATACTGTTGCCATTGTAGGATTGAATATTTTTGTAACTGGTTTCTCTGATGGAACAGCTTTTAAGTTTTCGGAGATGAATTGTTTTGTCCAAATAGATACCACAATTCGGAGTATCGCTCTGCATATCGTCTGCAAAAGTTTTAAAGTCCTAATAAAGATTCCAACTCATTTTTAATCTTAGATACTTCAATCTTTAATATTTTGTAAACTAATGCTTTTTCAGCTATGGAATATCCTAAAAGTGAAATTTCTTTCAATATTATTTACACGTTTTATGGTTAGTTTTTATGCAGTGTATTTTAACTCAGTCAAATCAATACTGGTTTTCCATTTTAGTTCTTCCTCGTTAATAACACTAACACAAATTGCAACCATGTAGCATATTGTAGTTTTTTATTACTACGAATAACTTGCTCTATAGCCCTTCCAAGTATCACATGTGCGGTTTTAATTCAATCAGGCATTTTTTTTATCTTAATAAGCCTACTGACGTGTTTATTTTTGTGACTTCTTTAAGCCTTCGTCAGTAGGTATTTCATGGTATACCGACTTTTGTTCAAGTTGAGAGAATACTTTCATGCCAGTAAGCGGGTTTAAAGCCCATTGTATATGAGGGATATGATATGATATGATTCTGCACTTATTTTGTGGCTAACGCCTATGTTGTAGTCACAAAAATGCACAGCTCCCCATCTTTCATTCTTGAAATTACTAACGAAAAGGCCCATTTATTCCCTTCTTGGCGTAGCACATTCAAGCAGATCTTGTTGCATCCTTCGCTTTATCTTCTTTCGCAACTGATAGTATATGGATTGACATTTTCGTGCTTGAAATTATGAGTGGGGACATTTATCTTAAGGCTTAAGTTTGTTTCATGGATTTTTTTAATATTTCAGTTTCTTCTCCCTTAAATTTGTTCACAAATTTTCTCGAATTTATATTCAGCACATCAATCAAAATATCCTTCAAAATAGATAAACATTTTTATCACGGATCAGTTAAACTGATTCAATTGGACAAGGCTTTTCTTTAAACCTGGTTTTCCTAATATCTTCTAAAAATATTTTTGGGTATCAAAGTCACATAACTTTTCGTATATAGTTGAATGTCTAATAAAATATTGATTCGATTTTTTCATAAACCTTTTTAATTTCATTTTTTTTTTGCAATGAAAAAAAATGTTCGTTTTTATTTCTTTTTCCTTTTGTTTGGACATTTTTACTTTTTTATTTCTGGATTTACACATACGTTTAAAATGATTTATTTTGAAACATTTTTCACACCTCTTGTATATGCTAGCGACTTTCTCTCTTTAACGCTTAGAACCACACCAAGTACACATTCTTTTGTTTCTTGTTTTTGTTTTTACTTATCGCATAGATGTCTATTTCAGCTCAGTCCATTTTCTCGTATCAAATTTCTGAATTATTTTTTTTATGAATAAATTCGACACACTATTCTAGTGACAACTTTTTCGGAGTTATTTGCCGATACTCCTCATTTTGAAGGGCGTTCATTAATTTCATTTAACTCAAATCCACTTCGATTGATTGGTTTTCTTAAACTATTTTCTCAGATTTCCAAACTATAGCGACTAGTTTCAGACGAATAACTTATCCAGTAACAGGTTAATTCCCTTTAAGGGAAATGTTTATTGCGCTCTCTACATTCATTAGCTTTATTTGGGTGCTATGTTTTTTACTATTAGTTGATTTATATCGTCGAATGCCAATTCTTCCAACCGCCATGGTTATGCTATTACTAATACTTTGATATTATCTTAACTACCAGCAATTGCCAAGAAGAGATCAGTTACCTGATTTTCTCCTCCAAATGATTTTAAACCATTCATCTGTTTGTTCTGTCTTTAGCTGCTAGACTCCTAAGCCACGCTTATGAATGCTCATAATTTTCAAGTGATAATTGCTGATACGCATTTTAGATATCGGCAACGTCATTGTAGTGCACTGTATTGTAGTGTAATGTAAGGTTACTGACTCACGGGAAGTAGTAGACATTCAACTACCCCATTATTAATAGCAGTAGCTATTCATGCGCTTGGTGACTCCCTATGTAAATGAGTCACCTGAGTCGCTTTATTCCACTAGGCTACTGTCGGATAGTGGAGGCACAACGGTGGCAAAGTTGTGAATCCCAAAACGAGCAAGTCTGAGGAGGTCTGACCTTTTTTCTGCTGAAATTACAAAATCTCCTCAAATCTTCAATTATTTAATGTTAATGTCTATCGTCATCACATATATTTGTGAAATGTTTGCTTTTATTGTCATTCCATTTTAAAGAATTTTTTCGCTCTCATTAACCCTTTTGCGTCTTAGTCGCATTATCGTCTTGCTTGCGGTGAACTGATTAATAAAAAAATGAAACTTGATTGGTAAGATTTACGATAATATTTCTTAGTGAATGGATATATTTTTCACTCAAATCAGTGTAAATACAATCATTAGTTTATTTATTATTAATTTGCAAACTTTTATTATAGATTATTTTATATATTGTTTTGATTGATTTGTTTTTACTGCTTATCGACCTTTTGCAGGCTATTTTAAACCAGACTACCTTTATCAGATTGTAAGAATCTATGCGTTAAGATTAACTTTTGGCACAGGTCATACTATTTAAACTGCATGTCAAAAAAATTAATAACATCCAAGTAACTCAGCTAAAAGCATTTGGGAAAGAACTTAACTAAAATAATATTACTCTGTATGAGTTTTAAACAAATGGATAACAAATTGATATGAATAGCAAATTCAATTCCTTATTTTATTATTTAAGTTACAATGTCACTAGAAACAAAGAAGAGATTACTAGATTGCTATGTGATGTCAGTTCTTCAATACGGCAGTGAATGTTGGCCAATATTGTCGAAGATGAAGGAAAAACTTGAAGCAGCGAAAATGTGGTTCTACAGAAAGATGCTGCGGATATCATGGACCGAGCATGTGTGCAATGATGAGGTGTTGGAAGGAATGGAAACGAAAAGAAAATTAATAGTGAGCATCAGGAAGAGACATGGGACATGCAATGAGGAAGGAGGGCTTGGAGAACCTGATACTGACAGGCCAGATAGAAGGAAAAAGAGACAGAGGAAGGCAGCGGATAACATATTTGAAGGGCCTGAGCAGGTGAATGACAAAAAGTGTGTTGCATGGTGTAACAGCAGAAAACGTACTAACAGCTACCAGGGCTAGGGAGTCGTGGAAAGCCATAATCGCCTACGTCCTGAATGGACAGGGCACATAGAAGAAGAAGAAGAAGTAGAAGAAGAAGAATGCAGTTAAACCGTCTTCATTAATATGGGTGTTTATTTCATGATTTAATTTTGATACATCATGTTTCTATTAAGTGTTACATCATGTAATTTAATAAACATTGATTTTATACGTTAGAGTTGTTTTAAATGATGCAATAAACACTTCATTTAACGTTGTAATACCCGATTTCATATTCAAGTACCTTTAAGGTTTTTGTATAATTCTTTGGAAACAAAATAAATAAATAAATAAATAAATAAAACAAGTGTATTGAAATGTTATGTCATGTCGGTATTTTAAAAGAGAAACAGACTTGAAAACAACAGAAATGTAATTTTACAGAAGTTTACTCAGAATAGCATGGATTTACCATATGAACAACGATAATGTTTTCGAGAAAATGGAATTAAAAAAAGAACAATTTTATTTGATATAAGAAAGAAGTAGTTTAAATTTCTAGGGCACGTACCAAAGAAAGAGTGCTTCGAAAATATGATACTCACAAGGGAGTTTGAATGCCAGAAGGATAGCGGAAAATATCGCATGACCTAACTTGTGCGCTTGAGTAAAAGTATGACACAACCAGATTTAAAAAAGAAAAAAAAGCTACAGTGAAAAGAAAATTTTGGAGAGCCATGATCTCCAACGTCTTGAAGGAACACGGCAGATATAAGAAGATATTGTATTAAATTTCCAGTACTTTATGCTTTTTCTCAGGCTCTATCCATTTGTATGCCCTCAACTAGGATAACGACTTTGTGTTTTAGTAACAATTGCAAACAAAATGTCACCTATGCTTGTCATAAGGAAGAAAAGATTGAAATTTCAGGAAAGCAGGCTTAGAAATGTTAATACTCACAGCACAGATTGAACATAAGAGCCACAGGAAAATGATAACTTACCTAGGGAGCGTCGGCGAATGATTGGGGAGGCAAAATTTGGGAGAGATGGCAAAATGACAAAATTTGTTAAAATCTAAAACGAACAGAAAATTGTGGAGAGCCAACTGTGGAGACACAGCAACAGAGAAGAAGAAGAAGAAGAAGAAGAAGAAGAAGAAGAATGTTCTTACGAACGAACAAAGACTGCTTGTGACGTATTTTGGTTAGTTTCTTCTAAATGAGTCATTTGATGCCGATTGGAAAACCAACGAATCTTACACGAATTGTCTCATGTTCTGAGCTTTTTCAATAATAATTGGCCATTTTCAAGGAAAGAAGAAAGGTAAGTATTTGAAATGAACGATTGCAACAAGTCAATGCCTCCAAAACAAAGCTGTTATCAACTAACCACCATAGACAATCGCATCTACCTCCCATTAGCATGGGACAGGCTAGCCTCCCAGAGAGTAAAATACTACGCCTCCTTGGCCTCACACTCTCGGCGGACCTCAAATGAAATGACTATATTGAATCCATTGCCAAATCTGCTGCTATGAAAGTGGGCTCCCTGTGCAGGGCCCGGAAATTTTTCCCACCTGAAACTATTCTGCACATATACAAATCTACCATCCGCCCGTGTATTGAATATTGCTGCCATATCTGGTCGGGTGCCCCTGCTGCTCTCCTTGGGCTTCTTGACAAAATACAAAGGAGGATCTGTAACGTGGTTGATACTGACTTGGCAGACCGGCTGCAGCCGCTCTCACACCGGCGTGATATGGCTTCCCTGTGCCTCTTCTACAAGTACTTTCATGGCTTCTGCTCCGATGAGCTTAGATCACTGGTGCCGCCTAAGCACGAATTTACACGAGATACTAGATTAGCAACTAGGTCCCACCCTTTTACAGTTAAACAAATAAGATGTAACCGTAAATTCTACCCCAACAGCTTCTTTTCTCGCGTTTACCGCCTGTGGAACTCCCTTCCACAAGTCTGCTTTCCCGACAGTTACAATCTCCAGGTGTTTAAATGTAGGGTCAATAGACACCTCCTATCACACTAACTCCCAAATATTCTCACAACACTCTCATCTACCCAACCCTCATTCTTGGTATCCTCACCCGCCTATCACCCACCCTCTGTTATTTCCTATATTTAATCAGCCTTTCTCCACTCTACGTAGCCCCCTGCACAGTAGTGGCAGTGACATGCCTTGCTCGGGGTGAAACGCTTATAAAAAAAAAAAAAAATTACTAAGCTATAGAAAGGACAGGAAATTGTGCCAACCCATTATTGTCTACATCATGACAACCCTTGTATCATGTTTTTCCTTTCCACTCTACTCTCATGCAGCCTTCTTCACTCCTGTATTCTCATCCTTTTCTTACTTATTCTCTGACTCTCCAGTAACTTGTTCCTCTTTCTCATCACTCAGTTTTTCTTTAAGTCCCTGCTCACCAGTGGCAGTCCTGTCTTGCTTTGGGTGAAATGATTAAAACAAAACAAACCCAATCAAAAAAAAAAATCACATAGAGAAAGAAGTGATTCGTGCATGGGCAGAATTTGTTGGTGTAAGACGAAAAGTGCGATACGGAGATCTGAAGGTATATTTGCATAGCCAAGGATGCATTTCTGAAGCTGAGTAGAGTATTAAGAGACAGGAAATTTTCCCTGAAAAAAAAAAAGAAGAAAGTACTTGAATATGACAGGGAATACTGAACAATTTCATCAAAGATGAAAGAAAAACTTGAAGCAACCGAAATATGATTCTACAGACGGATACTGAGGAAACCAATGACGAAACAAGTGAGCAACCACGAAGTTTTGAAGAGGATGGACGCAGGAAGGACACTGCTACTTAGCATCAGGATCAGTCAGCTGATTTTATTGGGACATGTAATGAGGAAGAAGGGCTTGGAGAACCTGATGTTGACAAGGCGGATAGAGGGAAAGCAACGCATGACATACTTGATAGACTTGAGCAGATAGAAGGTGAAGCGAGGATTGAGTGGTATAACAGGAGTAGGGGTATTAATAGCGAGAGGGATAAGGAGGGGTGGAAGGTCATGATCACCCACGCTCTGAAGGGACACGATGATTAGAAGAAGAAGAAGAAGAAGAAGAAGAAGAAGAGCTTTATAAGTTTGGAAGAACAATTTTTTCTACTGTTTACGCAGTGTTTCAAATGATTTCGCTGGCGAGAAACAGACGTAACTAATAATTTAGCTGAAGTGAAATTCAATTTGGATGTGCGTTGTGGTGCAGTGGATATCGGCTAGGAACGAGAAATCCAGTTGACTTCATTGCATTCACTTACGCGCAAATACCCTTGGGAAAGGTATTAATCCGTCTCTTCCTTCCAGTTATGGGTTAAATAACAGGACAGATTGGGTTCTATAGCCTTGGCTGGCAACCAGTCATCCGCAGAAAGCAATGGCAACCTACTGCGAGATAATCTTCTGCCCAGTCAGTCATGTCTCTTTCGAGACATGATCGCCCAAGCGTGTTTCACGTATGGCACTTAACTGACTGACTGAAATTCAATTTCAAAACGATTCTCAACACAAAACAGAAGACTTTGTTTTTTGACACTACGAGGCAGGATATACACCCGACCATTTAAAAACTAGCGGATATATCTTCACGTGAGAAGAACAGCACGTACATTGGTCGCCGAAGTGGAAGGAATGGATTTTAATTTGTCGCAATCTCTATTCGTAATTTAGAGAACCTCGACGTTGTGTAATGTTTGTCTCGCTAGAGCCTGTTGCATTTGGGTAGAAGTTACGCGTTGCAGATTTCGGCTCTGAACAAGAAATCGGGGAGCCGAGTTCCTATTTCAGTTGATTTCCTTGCATTCACTTAAGCGCAAATACCATTGAGGAAGGTATAAATCCATCTCTACTCTCCAGTTATAGGTTAAATAATAGGACAGACTGGGTTCTATAGCATTGGCTGGCAAACACTCATCCGCAGAAAGCAATGGCAACCTACTGCGGGATAATCTTCTGCCCAGTCAGTCATGTCTCTTTCGAGACTTGATCGCCCAAATGTATTTCACTGACTGACTGAGTTAAATCCTCACTGGGCACTCCCTCATACTTCCAGCCTTGTGCCACATCTAAGAAGCACTTAGGGAATCACATATCTTTTCACAATTTGTCCGTCTTTAATATAAAGCGATAATACTTTTATTTTCTCTACGTGCATTAATTCTCTGGTTGTAGAGACTATTTTTTTCAAATTTTGTTGGGGATGACAGCGTCGCCTAGTTGTCTTCATTTCGAAAAGCGGGACCGACGTGTTGAATTCAAATTCCAGATGAAACCGCTGTGTTTACTTTTTCACAAATACACTTTTCTAATTTCCCTGTCCTTTCAGAACGTAGGTGATCATGACTTTCCACATCTTCTATCCCTGGTGGCTCTTAGCACGCCTTCTGTTACACCATGTAACTCTCGTTCCATTATCTACCTGATTAGGTCCTTCAAATATGTTATCCGCTGCTTTCCTCTGTCTCTTTTTCCCTGTATCTGGCCTGTTAGTATCAGGTTCTTCAAGCCCTTTTTTCTCATTGCATGTCCCAGGAACTTCTGCTGTCTTTTCCTGATGCTCAGTATTAATTTCCTTTTCGTTTCCATCATTTCCAAAACCTCATCATTGCTGACATGCTCGATCCATGAAATTGACAGCATCCTTTTGTAGAGCCACGTTTCAGTTGCTTCAAGTTTTTCCTTCATCTTCGATGATATTGTCCAGCATACACTGCCATATTAAGAACTGACATCACATAGCAATCCAGTATTCTCTTCTTTGTTTCTAGCGAAATTGTCCTTCTTCCCGGTATATATTGCATAACAGGGCAAACTGATCTCTCTAGTCTTGGTTGTCTAGTTGCTTCAGAAAATGAGAATTCTGAATTCATAACTTATTCCTGTCTGTGTGTTCACGAGTAAAGGGCTATTTATTCAACTCTATGTAAGTTTACTTGTTGAAGTAACAACAGAAGTGCCCCTCAGGTGGTGTAATTGTTTATTTATACTCTACGGGGATTCTACAGGGAAATTGATTGATCCATTATTGAGTCATACAATGTTTAATAACAGCTATTACAACTGGATTTGATTACTTGGTGATCAAACTCACGAGCCATTAGTAAATGAACTATCCTAACAAAGCTCGTTATACTTTAGCAATTATTGCTCCAGCCAGTAGCAGATAAATAGTGTTGATAAACCGTAATTTAATTACTTTTAATAATTATTGGCGAATATATTACCATATTACTTTAATTTATTTTATTTTTAAGATAAATAGAGTGAATACATCAAGTCAATAACTGCATCTACTGCGAGGAAATTTAAAGTACTGTGACGTGCCAAAATATTTTTCTCATCAGAATCCATCTTGTCCATTTATTAATCTATCATTTGCCCGTGCAGTGAATACTGTTACCATATCAGATCGGGTGCTCCAGCTATTCGTTTCGAGGTTCTAGTCAAAATCCAAAAAAGGAACCTGTGATGTAATCGATCGTAACTTAGCATCCCGACTTTAATCACTTTCTTACCGACGTGACGATTGTTCCTTTTGTATTTTCTCGAAACATTCTCATGGTAATTTCTCTGACGAGTTTCTTTCGTCCCTTGCATCTAGGTCCCACTCGTTTAATATGAAATCCCTAAATGCAAACGCCACTTCTTTTTTTTTCTCTCACTTCCCGCCTGTGAAATTCACTTCGGTTTACTTGCTTTCCTAATAGAGACAATCTTTAGAAATTTCAATGCAACGTCATTTGCCATCTTCTATCTTCTTGAATCCTAATCATCGTTTATATTTTCTTAAATACCCACTGTGCCCAGACTTTACTCTCATTTCCAGCCTGTGGAACTCTCATCCGTTTACTTGCTTCTCTCATAGCTACAATTTCCAAAGATTTAAATGCAACGTCAATGATCATCGTCTATCTTCTTGAATCCAATTCATCATTTACCCTTTTTCAATACCCACTGTGCCCTGTTTTTCTCTCGCTTCCCGCATGTGGAACTCCCTTCCGTTTACTTTCTTCCCTGATAGATACAATCTCCAAACATTTCGGTTTATGGCCATATTACGTTGAATACAACGGTTCTCGCTCGATCAGCGAAGTTCAGCAATGCTGAGCCTGGTCAGGTGCTGTAAGCTTTTAGTGACGGATGTGCGTTATGGTGCAGTGGATATTGGTCCAAATACTTCAAATTCCAGTTAAATACCCTGCATTCACTTAAGCACTGGTACCCTTGGGAAAGGTATTAATCTGTCCCTTCCCTCCAGTTATGGGTTAAATAACAGGGTAGAACTTGGGAACCCTGCCCATAAAAACAAATCACAATGAATGTTGATACTCGAAAAGAAAACCGTATTACTAGACACAAAAACTTATATAAAAAAAAACAACAATAAATTGTTGAAAGAAAAGGGTATTACCAGCAATAAATAAATAAACAAAAAAATTAGTTGGCAACAAATGACCCGCCGAGGTTGATATGCCATAAAACAAAACAACCAACCAACCAAAAATTTCAAAACAATTTGTCGTCTTCTATATTCTTGAATCCCCTTCACTTTTTATCCTTTCTTCAATACCCACTGTACCCAGTCTTTTCTCTCACTTCTCGCCTGTGGCGTTCACTTCGGTTTGCTTGCTTCCCTGATAGTTAGTATATTCAAGAATTTAAATGCAACCTCACTCGACATCTTTCGCCTTCGTGAATCCTGTTCATCTTTTATTATTTCCTTAATCTTCCTTGACTTTAATTTTTCATTTCATTTTCACTCCCAGTAAATTCCTGAGTACGAGTTGCATTTATATTTTACTTGAATTCCAAGAAATCACTTACGCGCAAAGACCCCTGGGAAAGTTATTATACTGTCACTTCTTCCTCTATCTATTGGTTAAATAGCAGAATCAGATCGGGTTTTATAGCCTAGGTCGGCAATCAGTCTACCATATAAATTAATGTCAACCTTGAGTGGAAAATCTTCTGCTCTGTCAGTGATGTTTCTTTCAAGACAAGATTGCCAAAGCGTGTATAACGTATGACACTTAGCTGACTAACATATTTCTTATTAATAACTGCATTGCGGCTTTGCAGGCAAACTGATATCTAACTATTCAAAGAAGACTCTAGAAGTACGATGATAGACTGAAAACTTCATAGGCTGACTATGAATGAGGTGATGCTAGAACTGTGACACCTTGCGTTAATTCATTTAAAATCTTATCACTAATAACAGCATTTTGTTGACTGGTGTCCTGGGTGTAACGATAAATTATATCCAGCAGCAAGGCCTCTGATCGGAATGTTTTGAGTAGCGTAGTACCACCTCTTAATTAATGTTTTTCTCAGGTCCTCCCTGATCTAGGGTGATAGCATTTGTTAGAGATCCAGCGATGGACAAATAGCTCCCAAACAGGGTTCAAAACTCTATGAAAGTGTCAAAATAGATTTTTTTATAAGAAAATTTAGCTTTAATACAATTCTGAAAAAAAAAGATTGCTTATATCACATTTGATCATTTGCAAAAACCTATTTTGCTAAAAAAGAATAAGTCAATATAACCTGCTCTACATTTTTTCTGACCAAGAATACATATTTTATTCATACGAACCTATTCTAAAAATATTGTCGGCATTAAATAACTAATTGAGATGCTGTAAAACAAAAAATGGAAGCCATAGTTGACAGGCTTGTACAAATGGATGAGAGAGCGAATTTTGGGAGAGATACCAAGAGGATGTATATTGAGAGCGACAAAAGACAGGAACAAATGGAAGCCATAATTGACAGGCTTGTACAAATGGATGACAGAGCGAATTTTGGGAGAGATACCAAGAGGATGTATATTGAGAGCGACAAAAGACAGGACCAAATGGAAGCCATAGTTGACAAGCTTGTACAAATGGATGAGAGAGCGAATTTTGGGAGAGATACCAAGAGTATGTATATTGAGAGCGACAAGAGACAGGACTAAATGGAAGCCATAGTTGACAGGCTTGTACAAATGGATGGCAGAGCGGAATTTGGGAGAGATACCAAGAGGATGTATATTGAGAGCGACAAAAGACAGGACCAAGTGGAAGTCCATTATCGCCTACGTCCTGAAGGAGCTCCGCACTTAAAGAAGAAGAATCCCGCTGGGAAACTGGGTTTGGAATCGCTGCCCTTCTTCTCCCCTCGAACTAGAATAAAGAACTCGGTTGCTGTTGAAAAACTGGGACATGATTCATCTAGGAACCAACAATGTCAAAATAATTGACATTTCAGATTGCTGCGCTTGTGAAGCATCTTAATGCATGGCGCAACAAATATGCTGATTCGTTGGGGTTAATCGCAGTCGAGATCAAAGCCAATCGTTTAACCTTCATTATTCATTCTATGAATAACATGTCACGCAGAAAATTGGTGCGAATCAAACGGTAATAATATATTTTGACCAAAATCAACATTGACAAGACATAACATGAGACATGTTAGAAATTTGTTTATAAATTAAATCTATTATTTTTCGAAATTAGATTTTGCCAACTGTTATATAAATAAAATTGATTTAAACGGATGAAGATCCGAACGAATGGTTCTTCTTCTTCTTCTTCTTCTTCTTCTTCTTCTTCTTCTATATGCTGTCTCCCTTCAGGACGTAGGTGATGATGACCTTCTACATCTCCCTTTCCCTAGTGGCTCATAGCGGGCTTTCTCCTGTACCGATTCTAACCCCGTTCTGCCATCCATTTGCTCAATTCCATCAAGAATTTTACGTGTGTTATTCCCAGCATCCTTCTGTAGAACCACATTTCTGTTGCTTCAGGTGTTTTTTATATCTGTGGAGACTGTCCAGCATTCATTGCCATATTGAAAAATAGATATTACATAGCAACCCAGTACTTTCTTCTCTGTTTCTAGTGAAATTTTCTTGTCCCAATACTCTACTCAGCTTCTGGAATGCATCCTTGTCCATGCCAATTCCTCTTCAGATGTCAGTGTCTCACTTTTCCCCTTCTGTTAGAAATCATCCTTGTTATTGAAATTTCTGTGCTTGCTCGATTTTAGTGTCCGCAGCATATCATTGCATTTTGGTCATCTCTGTTTACTGATGACCATACTTTCGGTTTTCTTGCGGTTTATTTGTAGACCTTATTTCCGGTTTCTACAGTTACCTTCTGTAGGAAATCTTGTAGTTTCTTTTCCGTGTCTGCTATCAGCATTGTATCATCTCCGTATCTTATTTTGTTTAGATTGAAGAATTCTGTCATGACTTCAGAAATGTCGACCTGTATAAGTTAAATAGATCCGATGAGAAGACATACCCTTGTCTTACACCAATTTCTATCAAAATCAAATTTGGAAACCCCTTGTTTAAACATGTTTCATTAGTCAGCGCCATCAAAAAAGTAGATTTTATTTCGAACCAAATCTACATTTGTGGAATAAACATAATTCACCTTAGTCATATGAACAGTGGATTTTTTTATTTTTTATTTTTGTCTTTAACACAAATTTTGTTTTATTTTTTACTTACTCATTTCGGTGTTATTCAATCATGAAATCAACGCATATTTATTTATGATGTATACCTAACTATATCCAGTAATGCTATGTTCCTATCCTCTTAAATACGTGTACACCATTAGAGTAAAGAGAAGAGTTGAGTGATTATACTGACTTGCATTTCACTAGCAGTGTATATCCTTCACATCACGTGCAAGTCTTGTATTTGTTGATATACTATTATTCCTAAACGTTCTATTGTTTTTTCACGTAGTAACCTTTTAGGACTACAATGTAACAGCTGTATGCAATATTATCTATCTATCTATCTATCTATCTATCTATCTATCTATCTATTTGTTGTATATAAACCTAAATGGTATTTTTCTATCCTCTTGAGTGAGAGTAGAGTGACTATACCGACTAACAGTTCACTTTCAATGGAGCTACTTCACGCTGCGTGCAAGTCTTGTATTTGTTGATATATTATTATTTCCAACCACCGTTTTGGTCATCACTCACGTAGTATCCTTTTAATGTTAAAATAATTCACCAATCCATGAGTTACTTTCACTGGAAGCACACAATTGAGGTACTATTCAACTTTGCTTGATCACCATGGTTCATATCAAGGGTGCGGAAGAGGAAGAAAAAATAGCAGAATGTGTATATGGCGAATGTATTGCATCAAAACGGGAAGGTATAAAATAAAAAAAAATCTATTGAGAATAATTTTCTTTTAAGATTAGTTGGATATAGAATCATAATTTTTAATAGCTTCAGGGTTTTCTACTTATATAATTTATTTTTAGTTTTATTTAATTTTCAGCAATGCTAAACCTGTACCATACCCGAGAGTCAATCGAGGTCAAAGGTAACATAATAATAGGCATATGGGGGTCAAATAATTAATAGACCTTTACATGAACAGGTTAAGATTTTAGTGATCGAGAAAGCACCCTCTTAGGATTTGGTTTCACAATTCGGCATTTCTCTCGGAAAATCTCCTCGAATGGAACATAATCTTAAAAATAGAATACGAAGTGAATGAGGGTGTTTGGTTACAATGTGCTTAGCAGGACATCTCTTAACTGTCTAGGTTAGGACAAAGAAATGTAGTTCAACTGAGCACTTTCCGTGGAAATAGCAATAGAGCAGTGAGAGGCTTGAGGCGTTTTCTCTGTGGGAAAAATGTTGTAAGGTGGAAAATAATTTTATCCACAATAACACGGAGATATTTTGGGATTCCAGTCAGACTGGAAAGAGAAGTCTGGACATCTCCTGCTCAAATATTATAGCAAAACTTAACCTGATATTCCACTTCTAAAGATAGCGGATAGCCTGATGAGACAGGTACTCACTTGAGCGGTATGGAAGACCGACAATTATCTCAGTATCTTTACCGATGTCCACGGTCCACTTGAGTTCTGGGTTGAATTTAAGGCACGGTAGGCGAAAAAGACACGGACACTTCTAGGGGGAAAATCTATTCATGGTTTTTCCTGATATCTGATTGCCGATGATAGGATGTAATTATTTGGATTTTCGAGTCATTGAATTTAACTAGCTAGTTTCCATTCGCACCCCCACCCCACTGAGCTGTTAAAGTTAGGTCAAATAGTAGATCAGCTACCAATCTCTGGCCATCTAGACATATGGAGGATCACGGATATGCCGTTGTATCATCAGCATAGATATTAAGAATGTTCGGACTAAGCTCATAGGCAGAACAAGTAAAAAGAGGGTTTTTCCGAGAAACGAGCTTCGGGAATGACTGGTTTGATTTCTAGGAGCACTAAGAACTAGCCGTTTTACCATGAAGAGCCTACCTAATTATAGGCGCAAAATTCAATTAAAATAAGTATTTTTTTATCATCAAGAAAAGACAGCTGAAGTTTCTGGGACATGTAGTGAGGAAGAAGTGTTTGGAGAATCTGATGCTCACATGACGGATAGAGGGAAGGAGAGACAAGGTAAAGCAACCTGTAACATACTTGATGAACTTGAGCAGATGGATAGCAGAGCAGGGGTTGAATGGGATAACAGGTGAAGGAGTATTACAAGTTAAAAGAGAGAGGGAGATGTGAAGGACCATGATCGTCTACGTTCTGAAGGGAAGTGACACACAGAAGAAAAATTAATACCAAAAATTAAGCAAATCTTAATATATTTAATACTCAAGTTTAATTTTATATTCTCTGAATAATTCCACCTCTTAGGTGTTAAGAAGTAGAACTTGTATCTGGGGAAATAACTGTTATTCTTGAGAAAAGTTTAATGCAATATCCCCTTGAAACCAAAAAAAAAAAAAGAAATAAAAATCTTCTTACAATCCAAAATATTCGTCAGCTCTGACTAAATCACAAAGTGTTAAGCCGTTAAAATACAGAAAAATACAACTCAATCGGTTAAGAGTGAAAGATATTTTATCAAGAGTCGTTTACGATTCATTCTTGTATTTTCTAATCAATTCCCTTAAAGCAAGATGAAACGAACAAGACACAAAGGGTCACTGAGAGTGTGAGACAATGAAAATACTTTTTATACAAAACATTTTTATGATATATATATTTTTTAATCAGTTCCCTCAAAGCAAGGCAATAATACCACTAAAAATGATAAGGATCTCTAGAAGTAAGAAACAATGAAGAAATTATTTTTTTAATCAATTCTCTTGAAGCAAAGCAATAATGTCATTAAGCCGCAAAGAACTGCTAGGATTTACATTATTCGGACTATTGTCCTCATTTTGTTTCATCTGTACGACGTTTCGGCCTTTGCACACTCCGGCCTACTTCAGCTGCTAGGAATTTTGAACCGAGCTCCGAAGAAGGCCGGAGGGGTACAACGGCTGAAACGTCGTACAAATGGCAACAAAGATGAGGACAACAGTCCCAATAATATAAATCCACTAAATACTAATTCATCTCAGGAATATAGACCAACAACTCGGAGTAAGACAAAATGAGAATACTTTTCTTACAATGTATTTCTATAAGACTTTTTAAAAAATGATTCACACACCAAAAAAGTAAAAAAAGGACGGGAAAGCGATAATTCCACGAATCTGCAAAGGGCAAGTGAGAGTGAGAGACTATGAAATGAATAATTTTGAAAATGCATTCTTAAAATAGAATCATCTAAACTTGTTTATAAATGGAACTTTGTCTGTTTGTATGTATGTGTGTGTCTGTGTGTGTGTGTCCGTTACATATAGAAACCAAAACGGCTGAACCGATTTCTTGAAAATTTACACAGTTGTACTATAAGCGTCTGCGAGTGTTCTTAGCTAGGTTTTGTGTCGAGGTACTCCCGATAAATATCGAAAATCGATAATCGAAAAAATCAGGTTATAGAAGGAGTTGTCCGATTTTAATCAAATTTGATACACTCATAGACAAAGACATAAGAAATGATATTCAGAAGTTTCAAGGTTGCAGTTCTTACAATAGTGCAGAAAATAGATAATATATATATATATATATATATATATATATATATATATATATATATATGTAAAAGGCAAGATGTTTGTGTGTGTGTCTGTTTATCTGCCTGTATGTCTGTATTTTTTTCAGCCCTTTATTTTAGTTTTTGCTTCGGGTTTGGCTCTAAGTAGGTATAATTGCAGTTCTTAGTCTCAGTTATAATACATTTTACTCAGAAGACTTATTTAGCCGTCAAAATTCAGGAAAAATCCCAGGAAATCAAAATTTGACTTACATCCATTCATTTTTCTTTCAGTCTATGGTTTCGCTTTATCTGGAAACAAGTATTGCTTTTTAGTCTTTTGTGCCAATGTCCAAGGAGTCTGAGCTCCAGGACCATAGATTAGTTTTAAAGCTTTCATTACACCCGAGCAACGTTTACAATAAATTCAGAATGATTATTTTTATAGTTATGTTTACTTCTCATAGTATCCATAATAGTTTAAATACGTTTATAATAATTTTGATATTGTAAAGATGGGATAAATTGTTTTTTTGATTAGTAGATGCTAAGGAGTTTCTGGATAGTATCATGTCTCTTGTTATCTACGTTATTGCCATCGTTAATATCTCTTTTGTCCATATAATGTTTTTTACTTTTCTTTGAGAATTGTGAATGAAATAATGGGAATATTTCAAAACTGCCAATATCTTCATTTCACACAAACACGTGTAGATTCGTGTAATTGAAGATTCGTGTAATTGAAGATCACAAAACAAAGAAAAACATGATAAACACTTAACAAGAATTTCTTGGACTTGTAACAGCAAAATAAAATCTGTTTAAAGAAGTATAGCAGAAATAACGTTAGCTAAATATACAAAATAAAAACAGCATAAACTATTTTTAATGCAACCAAATACAATTGAATTATAGACAAGATAGAAAAGACATTGAAATAAAATGAATCTTTGAATAAAAATTCCAAAAAGCCTGCCTAGCATGTATCAATAACACGAGAATTTAAAAGTAATTTTTCATAAAAAAAACGTACATTTGATTTGTCGTGACAGCTCAGTCAAATTCTATTTTTGTTAGAATTGTATCACCATATTTCAAGATGAAGGCAAAAACTTTACGAAAGAAGGTATTTTTAAGCACAACATATGGCTCCTAATTCGGTGAATGAAAATTAATGAATGTCTAAATCAAATGGGTTTCAAAGAGTGTCGTCTGATTAAGTTGTCTACTTGTTTGTCAGATGCTTGACCCGGATGAAAGCATACTGAAGTGGAAAACGGACAAGGGTTTATCGACAATTATGGATATTTAACTGATATTCTGGTTACTAAATATATCGCTTCATAGCGTGTAATGTAACAGTTAAAATATTCAAAAATTACGACTAAATTTCACTCACAAACCTAGACGCATGTATTTTGGCATAAGCTTCATAGGATGGTAAACATCATTTTGAAAAAAAATTCATTGTTTTTCTTTTAACAGCGAAGAATGAATTCTTAATATAACTTATTCTTGATTATGCAACCTACATCTGATCGGCCCCGACGTGGCAGCTCGATTGCAGTCACTTTCTCACCGGCGGGATATAGTTACACTCTGACTATTCTACAGATATTTTCGTAACCTCGCTGCTGATCTTGAGAAGGACTTCCAATCTGTGGTAGATTGGCGTAAGAAATAGGTTATAAATTCACTGCCTCTAAAACGAAGATGCTGTTAACTATCACAGGCAGTCTCTCCTGCCTCCCATGAGCATGGATCTCGCTAGCCCCTGAAAGTTGTACACAGGGCCTTCTCGGCCTCACCCTCTCTTCCAACCTCAAGTGGGACCATTACATTGGATCAATAGCTAAATCCACTGCTACGAAGTTTGGGACACAGTGTAAGTCCAGAGATTGTAAATTCAATGCTTCTAAAACGAAGCTGCTCTCAAACATCACAAGCAGTCTCTCCTGCCTTCCATAAGTATGGACCACGCGAGTCCTCTGAAAGTTATAAAATGCGCCTTCTCGGCATCACTCTCTCTTCCGAATTCAAGGAATTATTACATTGAATCAATAGCTAAATCTACTGTTACGATGGTTGAGTCACTATGTCGGTCCAGGAAGTTTTCTTTCCGCCTGAGACCATCTTGCACATAAACAAAACAACCATCCGACCATCCATACAATATAGTTGTCATATCTGGTCGGGCTACAAGAATTTATTTGAGCCACCAGAATGACAAAAGGATCCTACCCTTTTTACAGATAAATCAACCAAATGAGGCCACAACTTCTACTCCATCAGCTTTCTTTCTCGCACTTCCTGCTTGTGGAATTCCCTTCCGTATACTTGCTTCCATCACTTATCCATTTGACTTCAGTCCTTCGTCTTTCCCCGTCACCCTGATTATCTTGTTCTTTTTCCTTTCTCACTCTACCGTCACAACTGTTTTTACACCGGTATTTGCATCCTGCTCTTGCCTTTTGTACGGCATCCATCTTTCTCTTCGCTCTCCTCCTGGATAAACACTTTCTTCTCTTATGTAGCCCTCTGAGATCCAGTGTTAGTACCGCCTTGCTTTGTGTGTAACGATTTAAATACAGGGTGCCCATAGAGTTCGTGTGCACTTTAAAAAATTATAAATTTATTTGTATTTGCGATAGAAATCATTTGTAAAATGGATTGAAATTGAATATTGCTGCCATATCTGGTCGGGTGCCCCTGCTGCTCTCCTTGGGCTTCTTGACAAAATACAAAGGAGGATCTGTAACGTGGTTGATACCGACTTGGCAGACCGGCTGCAGCCGCTCTCACACCGGCGTGATGTGGCTTCCCTGTGCCTCTTCTACAAGTACTTTCATGGCTTCTGCTCCGATGAGCTTAGATCACTGGTGCCGCCTAAGCACGAATTTTCACGAGATACTAGATTAGCAACTAGGTCCCACCCTTTTACAGTTAAACAAATAAGATGTAACCGTAAATTCTACTCCAACAGCTTCTTTTCTCGTGCTTCCCGCCTGTGGAACTCCCTTCCACAAGTCTGCTTTCCCGACAGTTACAATCTCCAGGTGTTTAAATGTAGGGTCAATAGACACCTCCTATCATACTAACTCCCAACTATTCTCACAACACTCTCATCTACCCAACCCTCATTCTCGGTATCCTTACCCGCCTATCTCCCACTGTCATTTCCTATATTTAATCAGCCTTTCTTCGCTCTACGTAGCCCCCTGCACAGTAGTGGCAGTGACATGCCTTGCTCGGGGTGAAACGCTTATAAAAACACAAAAAAAAAACAACAAATCTATGTTTTTAAGGCTTTATTGAAATTTTATTTAATCTTCCACACGTCCTCCATCATTAGCAATAAAAAGGGTAATACGATTTTACAGTTCATATTTTTTACTTATCTAAAAGTTGTTGCAAATTTTGTAGTAAAAATTATTCAGCAACTATACTTAAATCTAGGTACATTAAACTTAATAACTTTTTACAGATTATTTCTATCACAAATATAAATAAAGTTATATTTTTTTAAATGCTCACACGGACTTTATGAACACCCAGTATATATTTTTTCTGGATCCAAATACCAGCTTTTTGAAACATTTATCCATTTGATTTTTTGATTTTGTACACAAACGTATTACTCACTGGAAACTACATTATTGTATATAAAAAACATAAAGAAATACTGCATTTTTAGTAAATAAGTAATTGTTATTTTAATCAATGAATTGGTTTTAAAACAGTGGGAATATGTTGTATTTTAAATCATAAAACTTTGAATTTTTCCCAAAAATTATGAAAAATTTATTGTACTGAACTATGTATTCCCTTAGCTGGTTGCATTTTGGTTTCGGTCGGTCAATGGATGTTTTTTAAATGGTGTCAGTGACGGACGAAAGGATTTACAGATTTCACTGATTTTTATGTTAATACATCTGATGAAGCATTCAACAATAAATTCCTCTTCATTGTTTATAATCTACCACTGATTCACTAACTGTTTAATGTTTCGACATTAAAAACCATTAGGTTTTGGCTCAAAAATTAATCGAACCACGTTTTAAGACACACATTATTCAGGAACGAAATACGCCTAAAATTGTTTGAAAGCGACCAAAAACGTGGTAGTCTGAAGAGACTAAGTCAGAAATATGTGGTGGGTGGCGCCAATTTTCCAAACCGAGCTATTTCTTAGTATCCACGAATGGCTGGTATCGAGAAAGTCAGCTGGTAACAACGGAGGAGTGCTCGTGCTTGTGTTTCTCGTGGGGCACCAATGCTCCATGTTTATCAACGGCGTAAAAGGGAGATTTTACTCCAAAATTTGTCCCTCGCCCGGGAAAGAGCGACATGAGCAACAGGTGTCTCTGGACCGTTACCCTGCGACTGTGTGCATCAAAGACAAAATTACTTTCGGAACATGGAACATCAAAACACTCAACTGTAGACAACTAGAGAATGTCAAGCAGGAAATGGATAGACTGAAGATCAATATCCTAGGCATATGCGAAACCAGGTGGCCTAATAATGCAGATCTCAGTCGAGAGACCCACAGGATAATTTATGCAGGAGGCAAAAACAACGAAAAAGGGGTCGGTTTAATACTAAACAAAGAAGTAAAGAAATGCGTTCTTGGATATTATCAGCTTTCAAAGAGAGTCCTCTTTGTTACACTGCGGGGAAGGCCCTTCAATATAGCTATTATAGTAGTTTATGCGCCGACAACTCAAAGTTCGGAGGACGAAATAGAACTATTCTATTTAATACTGGACAGTGTCAAGGCTCAGTGCAAGAGCCAAGAAATTAGGATAATAAGGGGGGACTCGAATGCCAATGTAGGTAAAGATAGGGAAGGAGACACGACCGGAAATTTTGGACTAGGGGATCGCAACGCTTGTGAATGACCTCCCCCTGCAGAAAGAATACAATAACAGCGCGAGAAAGAAGTATGAAGAACAAATTGGAAATAGCCACTCAGAAAGTGATTCACTAAAGGAAGCGATGGTGACCCCAGCGAACAACATAACTCCAAAGGTAATCAGACGCAGAAGAAAAAACGAGTGGATGACCGAAGAGATTCTCCACATGATGCAAAAGTGACAAAAAATAACGCCAAGACATGGAGCAGAGTACAAGAAACTTCACAGGGAGATAAGAAACAAGCTAAAGAGGAATGGCTCAACAACAAATGCGCAGAAGTAGAGAGACTGAGCAGGACCAATAAAGCAGAGATGCATAAAGAGATAAGAGAACTGACAGGACAAAAAACCTGCTCCTCAAGAGGATGCATAAAATCCAAAGACGAAACAATCATATTGGAGAAATCGGAAATACTCCAGCGATGTGAAGAGTATATAAAGGATCTTTTTTGCGACAGGAGAGAACCACCGAGAATACACAAGGATGTGGATGGACCGGAAATAATAAAATCCGAAGTGGAAGCTGCAATTTCCGAAATGAACAGAAACAAAGCAGCTGGTTCAGACGGCATAGTGATAGAGCTGCTGATAGCCTTAGCAGAATATGGCATAGAAAAATTACCGACATAATAAACGAAATTTATAGCAGTGGAATAAAACCAGACGACCTATGCAAGTCGATATTTATAGCACTGCCGAAGAAACCAGCTGCAAACGAGTGTGAACTACACAGAACTATCAGCTTAATGAGTCACATTACAAAACTGATTGTCAGAATCCTGACGAATAGAGCGAGAAGCAGAATCAGGCTAGAGATATGACAAGAACAGTGCGGGTTCGTCAAAGACACTGGAACAAGGAACGCCATATTCATGATTAGGATGCTCTCCAAAAGGGCAATACAAATGAAGAAAGACATGTACTTATGTTTCATTGACTATGCGAAGGCATTCGACAAGATACGACACAAAGAATTGATGGAGATGCTCGGTAGCCTCGACATCTTCGAGAAAGACATTAGAGTAATCAAGAATCTCTACTGGGAGCAAACGGCATGCATACGGACAGGTAACGATCTCAGTAGATTTACAAAGATAGAAAGAGGCGTAAGACAAGGATGTCTCTTTTCACTGGATTTGTTCAACCTGTACAGCGGGAATATTTTCAGGAACCTAGATAACACGCAAGGAATTGATATTGGAGGCCACAACTTGAGCAAAATAATGTATGCAGATGATACAGCGCTGATTGCAGACACAGAAAGGAAACCTCCTACAGAAGGCTGCGGTGGATAGCGACAAAAAAGACTACAAATAAACTTTAAGAAAACTGAATGCATGGACATCAGCAAAACGTGCAACCCAAAATGCCAAATACAGGTTGGGTATACCAGAATCAAGCAAGTACAAATATTTAAATACCTAGGAAGTGTTCTAACAGGAGATGGAAAGTGGTACACCGAGATCCGAAGGCGAATTGGCATGGCAAATGACGCGTTCCAGAAGCTAGGTAAAGTACTAACACACCGGAAATTTTCACTAGAATCAAAGAAAGGAGTGCTGGATTGCTGTGTGATATCAGTTCTTCAATACGGCAGTGAATGCTGGAAAATATCATCGAAAATGAGGACAAAACTGGAAGCAGCGGAAATGTGGTTCTACAGAAGGATGCTGCGGATATCGTGGACTGAGCATGCAAGCAACGATAAGGTGTTGGGAAAAATGGCAACAAAAAGAATATTAATACTAAGCATCAGGAAGAGACAACTGAAGGTCCTGGGACACGCAATGAGGAAGGAGAGTCTGGAGAACCTGATACTGACTGGCCAGATAGAAGGAAAGAGAGACTGAAGAAGGCAGCGGATAACATATTTGCAGGGCCTGATCAGGTGGATGACGGAACGGGGTTTGCCAGGAGTAACAGGGGCAAACATACTAAGAGCCACAAGAGATAGGGAGACGTGGAGAACCATGATCGCCTACGTCCTGAAGAGACAGGGCACATAGAAGAAGAGGAAGAAGAAGACAAGCGAATGTGACAGGAAAGCTTACCATTTTACGAGTCAATTCCCTAGTGGGGTCAGGCGCATTTTTTTTGTAATCAACGCGTACACATTTTGTTCTATCTCTCTCTTACCCTTTCTTCGACATTCCCTGAACTGTTATTTTCTTTTTTCCCTTTTCTTCCTCTTTATCCTCTGCAAACCAGTTGTAGCACTGGCTTGCTTGGAGTGAAAAGATTATGAAAAAAATGAGCGAGTAGGCCGGATCTCGGAGAGTTTTTGAGTTCAGACTTCCCCTCTTTTGTAACTGAAAAGAGATCTGTGTTATTCTGTCGGTAATGAAGTAATCTTCCTACAGACCATAAATATATCGAGGCTCATAGGCAGCTTCATGAACTTGATTAAAATCAAAGACAAGATACACATTCTTGTTTAATTGGCATTACACTTCAAAGGAATTCCTAATTTGAAATAAAATTGCTATAGCTTTAGACAACAGAAAAATGCGACAAAAGATTAGTCTTCGAGGCCGTTCGAAGAACATCAGATAAAACGACAAAGTATTTGTAAAACAAACTAAAATTACTAAAAATTTTATGTCTTGGTATCCATTTGTGATGAAATTGTAATTTACAAAACCTGTTAAAAAGCATTAGAAACAAATAACTATCTATTTCTACTTCAAATAAAAATTATTATGAACGTCTCCCGTTTCTACAGCAAAGTCTGTTCACACGGATATTCCTTAGTGATAATGTTTTTAAATGAGGAGAACGTTTTAAAATATTCAGGAAACGTTTTACTTAAATATTTATATATATATATTTTTATTTTTCATTTTTGTGAGAAAGAGTGTGAATGAACAAGAAAGTACGAAAAGAATATATTAATCAACATTATTTTCGTCATACCACTCAAAAAGTTAGCCGGTCCGCATATCAAGATATAATCATTGCATAAACAATGGTCAGATACTCGTGTCCGATTATACCAATTTGCTATCAAAGCTAATTAATCCCTGTTACAGACACCTCCTCAGGCATTTTTGTGTATTTTTTACACTCACAGAGACAAGCTGTGGCTTATAATGAAACTATTTTTAATGAACTAAGTTAAAGAGAGTGAAGAATAACCTACCGGGTGCCGTAGTTGAACAAGGCCAGAACGCCCTATCCCTTGATCACGATGACGTGTGACCTTTGTGGAAACGTGGCAAATGATGAATTCCGACAGTTTCTTTTACAGTTTTCTACACAAACTTTCGTTCAAGGAGTGGTGTGTTTTTTCAGACACTTCACAATACTGCCGCACAAAAGGATTGTTTCTCCAGATCTATATAATGAAGATAGGCGCCGCCTTGAAGACTTGACAATACTGAATCATTATAGAATTAATAAACTTTTTAATTTTAACATTAAGTGAAATACTTAATTTATAAATAGAATTCCCGTTCGAATCAACTGATGAAAACTTCCTTATCTATCTATTAAAGTAAGGTGTTAGGTTCTGATACTTGGTCCTAACCACCAGGTAAGGTGTAATTTAGGACCAGGTAAGGTCCCACCCTTTTACAGTAAAACAGATAAAATGTAACCGTAATTTCTACTACAACATCTTCTTTTCTCGTGCTTCCCGCCTGTGAAATTTCCTTTCCACGTGTCTGCTTTCCCGAGGGCTACAATCTCTAGGAGTTTAAATGTTTTCCCGAGGGCTAAAATTTCCAGGAGTTTAAATGTAAGGTCAATAGACACCTCCTATCACACTAACTTGCATCTATTCTCCCAACACTCGCATCATCTACCCAACCCTCATTCTCGGTATCATAACCCGTCTATCACCCTCCTTCTGACTTTTCCTATATCTAACCATCCTTTCTCACCACTAACCATCCATTCTCACCACTCTATGTAACCCCCTTCACAATAGTGGCAGTGAAATACCTTGCTCGGGGTAAAACGACTATAAAAAATTTCCTCTTTTGAAGGGATGAAGTTTTGCTCGCCTAAATATTATTAGAAAACGAATATAAATTGACCCATCTGAAAATGGAACTTATCCTGCCGATTTTACTTCATATAAGCCACTATTTCAAAACCCCCATAAAACGTGTGGAGACGATGGAATCCCGGTGATAGTCCTTAAGAGGTGTGCACCTGAACTTTCCTCTGTCCTCTCTAAACTATTTAACTACTGCCTTTCTGCTTCCTGCTTTCCGGCATGCTGGAAGTTCTCTTCAGACGTTCCTGTATTTAAGAATTGTGGTGAACACTCGGACCCATCCAACTATCGCCCTATCAGTCTTCTACCGATATTCGGGAATATATTCGAGGCCATAATCAATGCTGAAGTAGTTCATCATCTCACTGCCCACAAACTCTTCTCTGACAGGCAATATGGCTTCCTTTGCTCTTTGCCAGGTCCACGGCCGACCTGCTAACAACCGTAACGGTATACATGCTACGGGCCCTTGATGAGTCTGACGAGGCTCGCGCGGTTGCTCTGGATATCTCCAAGGCTTTTGACAGGGTTTGGCACTCTGGCCTCCTATGCAAACTACGGGGTTACGGTATTACCGGTCGTCTGCTTGACCTAATCCAATCTTTCTTAAATAACCGCAAACTGAAGGTCGTTTTGAATGGGCATGCCTCTTCATCCTACAGCACGAATGCTGGTGTCCCACAGGGCTCTATCCTGGACCCGTCGCTCTTCCTTATTTTCATCAACGACCTCTCAGATGAGATCAAGTCCCAAGTAGGCATCTACGCAGATGACACTACAATATCCTCCCGCACCAGTAAGAAACCTGTCGTGGCGGACAGACATAATCTTGCTGCTGATCTCGAACCACTCTGTGGTGAACTGGTGCAAGAAGTGGCTTGTCAACTTCAATTCGTCTAAGACCAAGCTATTGTCTGTCAACCATTACAGGCAACCTCTCCTGCCTCCCATAAGCATGGACCAAGCGATTCTCCCGGGGAGCAATACACTACGCTTCCTCGGACTTACCCTGTCCTTAGACCTCAAATGGAACCACTATATTGAATCCATAGCAAAATCTACTGCTACGAATGTTGGGTCACTATGTAGATCCAGGATGTTTTTTCCGCCTGAATCTATCCTGCATATATACAAGTCAACCATCCGTCCGTGCATGGAGAACTGCTGCCATTTATGGTCAGGCGCCCCTGCCGCTCTCCTCAGTGTTCTTGACAGGCTCCAAAGGAGAGTCTGTAATGTGATAGGTACTGATCTGGCGGCTCGACTGTAGCCACTTCCCCACCGTCGAAATGTGGCCTCCCTTTGTCTCTTCTACAAATACTTTCATGGCTTCTGCTCGGACGAATTTAAGTCACTGGTGCCTCCTCAACAGGTGTTTACTCGTGCAACCAGACTGGCAACTGGGTCCCACCCATTCACAGTCAGGTTAGCCAAATGCAGACGACAATTCTACTCCTGCAGCTTCTTCTCTCGCACTACCTGCCTGTGGAACTCGCTCCAATATTCTTGCTTTCCTGACGGCTACAACTTCCAGAAATTTAAAATGCAAAGTCAATACTCATTTACTAACTACTGGACTCTAGCTCTCTCCCCACCCCCGTATAACCTTCCCTTTCTCTCCACCTATGTATCTGTCATCGCACCTGCTTTCTCAGCTTTCTATTGCTCCTTTCTAACTAGTTTGTACTCCTCACTCTTTTCTAATTAATCTTTTTACAGTTATGTAGCCCCTGCACATCAGTGGCATTTCCGCCTTGCTCGGGGTGAAAAGATTAAAAAAAAATTTGCAATCATTTTCATGACATGCTCTTTAGGAAGGTAGGCGATCACGATTGCCTAATGATAGATTTTCTTTGCATCAGTAAACTGCGGTGATGACGAACAAAACTTATTACTTGTGGCCTTGTGTTTGCTTTTTAATTCAGTTTTCATTCTCCTAAAATAGCCTCCCGTCATGTCTAGAGAACTCAGACAAACTTGCTATTTACTTCCAAGCCAAGAAGAAAACAAATGTTTTTAGCCATTTTTCAAATGCTATCAATAAGAAAGGAAATATTTCAGGCAAGATTGTTGTTTGAACACGGCACGTCGACTCCGTTTTACCCATTAGTTGCCATTACAGTAATCACATACGCACGCGCACGCACACGCGCACACACACGCACCCCCCACACACACACCCACATCTCATTAAATTGCTTATTGAAAGATTTCAAGTTTACCAATAAAATGAACTATTTACATCGCATCGTCATACTCTTTATGTAAAAAGAAAACAGCAAGATAAATAATGTTATTTTTTCATGTGTTTTATGAAAGTTTGATTTCGTTCTGATAATGTATTTTATTCACTAAGCACTGTTCTCAACCGGCGGCTACGCCAACAGGCCCAGCTGTCAATGTCCGCGAATTTAATGTCAGTTTGACTTTTATACTCTAATGTAAATCTGCTTCTCTGCAAGAGGATTTATCGATTATCACTTGCTCATCAAGTTTTTTATGAATTTCTTATAATTTGCATTAATTCAATTGGATTACTAATTCAGATTTATTTACTAATTTAAATTTATTTCTACACCAATAATCCCTAAACTGCATACACGTATTTATATATATATATATATATATAGAGAGAGAGAGAGAGAGAGAAAGAGAGAGACAAACAGACAGACAGACAGAAAAATATCACAGAGCATAAATATTTGCTATGTAGCATAAAATCCTTGTCGATATCTATCTATCTATCTATCTATCTATCTATCTATCTATCTATCTATCTATCTATCTATCTATATATAAAATATATATATATATATATCATTATATATATATATATAGAGAGAGAGAGAGAGAGATAGAGAGAGAGAGAGAGAGAGAGAGAGATATTGATAGATTGATCGATCGAGTCCTTGTTTAATTATCTTTGAAAGACCCTCATTAGATCTGACGTGTATTACCCACTTGACCTAGCAAAATCTTCCGATTAGACAATAGGTTTTCCTTAAGGGGCTCAGGTTCGAATCCATCCCGGAGACGCATATTTTTCCAAAATGATTTTTCGGTTATTTAACCCAGTAAATGTAAATAAATATACAGTTTTATAATTTAAAAAGAAAGCAAAAATAAAAAAACAAAAAAAAACCCAAAAAAAAACCAGAACAACAGCTTAAATATGGGTTTCCTTTAAGAGTCATGTTTTAACAAATAACTTTTATTTGTATATATAGATAAACTGCAGCTTCAATTTCTAGATCGAATATGTCTGTAAAACGACTGTAATGTCCTCTTCTTTGAGAGCTTTTTCAGCATTCAGAAGTGTACATGACAGAAAAGAAGAGGCCCACCGATATCCTCGAGGCGAGTGATGTTGTGGAAAGTCCTCTGTTTCATAAAAATCTCTGTGCAGCGGCGTTGCCAGTAACGCCAAAGTGAGTGCGTTGCGGTGAGGCAGTCCTTGGACCACATTTTTTTTTAATACAAAGGTGTTCGGCCGTCGTGCAAATTGATTGGTTGAAGGTTACATGGTTCGCATCTTGGGTGAAAAGATTTTTTGTTCTTCAGATCAGTTCCGTTTGTAGCAATGTCCTGCCACAAAATGAACACTATGTTTACTTTTTTTAATCGGAATTATGAGAGTTGTGATTTGGTCGACGCGACAAAAGATATTTTATGAAGGTAGAAAATTTTCCCTTTAACTAATTTTGTACTTTAAGCACCAGCATAAATTTAAAACTAGAGCGCAAAGGAGGCGTTTCTCTTCATTAAAATTTGACTAAACTTCGGCAACTGCTTCGTATTTGAGTCGTGTGAAAGAGGCTAATATAGAGTGGCATTTGGATATGACCTAGGTTTAAAAGTAATAGACGCCTTATTTAAACGTTGTCAACCCAGCTCATTGTTAGGATAGCGCAGAATATTTTTTCTTTTTGGACAACTATTATTAACTTAGCTTGGATAAGAATGGTTATTGCGCTCCCTTTCATTTTTCTCTCCTTTATACTTAGTTTGTTTCTCATTCCCTCCTTATTTAGGTGACAGTGATGGTTCTTTTTTGGTAACTGTGGGTTGCCTTTCGTTTCGAGTGTGAAATTCCGTACTTTTGAACATATCAATTGAAATTATTTTATTAATGCAACGGAGTTATTAACCAATTTTACTGCTAATTCTGGCATTATTAGTCTGTGAGTTTTTCCCCATACTAATACCGGTTTTGTTTAGTTGCGTAAATATTTTAATAATCATGAGGATTGGAGAATTATTTTTATTTTTATTTCAACGCAGTCCTCCCCAAATATAATGAGATTAGGTAGGAATTCCTAGAGCAGATTCTGCATTACGGTGCTTGTGTAAATTATTGCTGTGTGGTTGAGACGTTATGGAAAAAACAATATATGAACGATCGGGTCAGTTATAGAGGTTAGTTAAGTTAATGGTTTAAACAAATAAAGACCAGCCTCCTTCCATCCCCAGTCGCTTATTTATACTCGTTTATAATATATATTCTTACCGCCGTACGATTGCGCACTGCGCATAAAACTGATAGTCGTGGTCAGTTCCTGTTTTACCCGAAATAATTCTAAAAAAAATATGATTTTCTGCTAACATGGGTGATATTGAGCACATTACCCTTTCCGCTGTAGATTCATAATTGGATTCTTTTAATGGCTACTTTTTTTATAATCATATCGCCGCAAGCAAGGCATTTTAGTGCCACTGTTTTGCAGGAGGTTACATAGGAGGAATGTTATAAGAAAGAGTGACGGGTTATAAGGGAGTTTCAGGAAGTGGGTAAGAGAAGGATGAGAATACTGATGAGATTGGAGTGGACGGAGAAAGAAGCATTAGAGAGAGAGAGAGAGTATACAGGTTAGTGAGATAGGAGATTACTATTGACTTTACATTTAAATTCTCCGAGATTGTAGCTGTCGGGGAAGCAAGTAAATGGAAGAGAATTCCACGGGTATGAAGTGCGAGAAAAGAAGCTGATAGAGAAGAAATTGCGTTTACATTTTATTGGTTTCGCAGTTAAAGTGTGGGACTTGGTTGCTAATCTCGAGTAAATTTTAATATAGGAGATACCAATGAGCTAAGTTCATCAGAGCATAAGCCGTGAAAGTATTTGTAGAAGAGATACAGGGAAGCCACATTATGCCTGGGAAAAACTGAATGTATCTGAGCTGTCGAGTCGGGATCTTTCACATTATAGATTCGCTGTTTCGTTTTGTCAAGGATACCTAAGTGGGTCGCATGGACACCCCAACTGATATGGTAGCAATATTCAATGCACTTATCCCTTTCCCATACGTATTGCTAGAAATAAAAATAAACTCTTCCCAAAACACACTGTACGATAGGAAGAAGACTGCCCTATATCATATTACATGACAGTGCTTTAATATATATTTTAAATCAATATCAATTTGGCAGTGACCAATATGAATATTCTGTTTCATACGATTTCACGCAATCATGATAAAATGTGATATTTCAGGCTATTTTAACATAAGCCAGAGAGGTTAACACTTACCCCTGTGAGTTTATTTCGTTCGTGCATAATATGGACTCACTGGCTGCACTCTTATCATCCTGTGTTATGAAAGTTCATATTTCCTCACTGTCCAGTCATAGATCAGCTGATGATTGCATGAAAGAGGAGGAGACTAATGGAAATTTTATTTTATATATATATATATATATAGGTTGTTCATAAAGTTTGTGTGGATTTTAAAAATGTATAATTTTAATTGTATTTACGATAGAAAGAGTTTGCAAAATGATTAGAAAGGAGTAAATCTATATTTTTTAAGGTTTTAGAGAAATTTCATTTAGGTTTCCACACGTCCTCTATGATTAGCAATACAAAGGGCAATACGATTTTTCAGTTCACGGAAAACTTTGCCAACTGATTTACAGTAATGCCTGAAATCACATGAGATATTTTAGTTTCAAATTTCTAATAAACTAAATTTAGTTGAAGACACAACTGTTTACCTATGTCTCCATAAAGAAATCTAATAGAGTCAAATCTGGCGGACGTGGAGACCAATAAAATGGTCCACTCTTTCTGATCCATCTGTTTACTTATCTAAAAATTCTTGCAAATTTTGTGTGGAAGAAGTATTCTATAACTATATCTAAAACTAGGTGTATTAAACTATAAAAACATTTTTTACATATTATTTCTTTCACAAATACAAATAAAGTTATAAATTATGGACATCATATATATATATATATATATATATATATATATATATATATATATATATATATATTTCTCTGAAAAACATAAACATGTAGGTAATATCAGACAGATTTTGGTCAACAATACGGTGATCCTTACTCATACACACAGTAAGAGGAACCTGCAGATATTGGAGGCCATGTACATCAAATCGAAACAACCAACACTCACTAAAATCAACTTTAAAACAGGAAATAACATATTACATTGCATTTGACTACATGGTTCTGTTGTCATTTCACGCTATCCCACGGTGTGACGTCATAAAACCGCATCGCAAACTTAAGAACTGCGTTTATTATTTTTGGTAACTATTGCCGTTGCCAAGCGGAGTTTTATGTCAACACAAAATAAACTCGTCGGTGATAGTGGATTTTATAATATTTCAGTTTCAACGACCTCTCTGAAGATGGCTCATGTAGCCGAAAGCTTAGAAGAAAACTAATAAATAATTATCCAAAGGTTGGAGAATTTTTGTGTTTATTTTCAACTGAAATTAAAGCAAAAATATGACGTTTATAACGGCTCATGATTAAACATAATAGACATTCATTATCTCTTATATTTAACAGCATATGTTTAGAATATATATATATATATATATATATATATATACAATATCTAGAAGTGAGCACACCACCTACCCCGGTTTCAAACAACGGCTCTTTAGGGTAAGTGGCTCTTATCCTGAATAACCGTTGTGTGAAACCGCGGTAGGTGGTGGCTTGCTTCTAGATTTCTTGTATTGTATTCTCGCTTTACTTTCGTACTTTCGTTGCGAGCACTTTATTGTTAAGGTTTTGTCTTGGGTTTGTTTTTTCTTTCTAACGGGCGCTAGACGTATGGTTCTTGTGCGCTGTTTGTTTCTTTTTTTCACCCCCTATAATTTAACCCACGACGAAGTTCTCGCCGGGTTACCAGACGGTTTAAATTACTGTTAAGTTAGCACTATTTTCGGAATTATCATTATTGTTAATATTAATAATAATGGTTTACATCAAAATAAACATAACACTATTAACTTATACTATTGCAACCAAATACATAATAATTATAAACAAGATGAAAAAACTCTCAAAAACATAATACGTAGAAATGTTAAACCAGTCGAAAGTAATAATCAAATTAAACTCATTATATATTATAAAAAGTTTAAAACAATTGACCTCATAGTCTATAATAACCCAACAGGCACTAAACTAAATTCTTTACAAAAAACCAATGTAGTGTACCAATTTACATGCCCATTCAGAGATTGCATCTCTGATACTACTCAAAAACCTAGTACATATATTGGTTTTACCACAACCACGCTCTCCCGTAGACTTACATGTCATCTTTCTGATCAGAGTACTATTAAACAACATTTCTCTGAAAAACATAAACATGTAGGTAATATCAGACAGATTTTGGTCAACAATACGGTGATCCTTACTCATACACACAGTAAGAGGAACCTGCAGATATTGGAGGCCATGTACATCAAATCAAAACAACCAACACTCAATAAAATCAACTTTAAAACAGGAAATAACATATTACATTGCATTTGACTAGATGGTTTTGTTGTCATTTCGCGCTATCCCGCGGTGTGACGTCATAAAACCGCATCGCAAACTTAAGAACTGCGTTTATTATTTTTGGTAACTATTGCCGTTGCCAAGCGGAGTTTTATGTCAACACAAAATAAAATCGTCGGTGATGGTGGATTTTATAATATTTCAGTTTAAACTACCTCTCTGAAGATGGCTCATGTGAGCCGAAAGCTTAGAAGAAAACCAATAAATAATTATCCAAATGTTGGAGAATTTTTGTCTTTATTTTCAACCGAAATTAAAGCAAAAATACGACGTTTAGAACGGCTCATGATTAAACATAATAGACATTCATTGTCTCTTATATTTAATAGCATATGTCTGGAAAATTACTTGCTGCCTCGATATACTAAATATATATATATATATATATATATATATAAGCACAAAGTGTTTTTCATTTTTGCTTATCAACGGTCTGTCATCACAGCGATATCGAGCACCTTACAATAAAACCATTTTGCCAAAATTCATTTTATAAGTAAAAATTCTAAAAAAGGAATTCTGTCGATAAACATTATTACAATTCAGCACTAACAACACAAACACACACACACACACACACACACACACACACACACACACACACACACACACATATATAGACAGAGAAAGTAAGAAAAGTTCAAATAATTTATCTCGTTGACCATTTTTTCGCATCAGATACAATTTTTTATGAATCTATTAGATATTTTTTCAAAAACTGGCTTTGACAAGCGTTTTTATGCGTAACGTTTGTTTACTTCATCCCGATAATGCACATGACGCTTATTTTCATTTTATTGAATATTATAACTCTAGTTTATCTATTGAGCATTTTTCGTAGTGATTCGCCTAACCTGAAAAAAAATCAAGAAGAATTCGCGTAATGTTCGAGAATTTTTTAAGTATATATATATATATATATATATATATATATATATATATATATATGCGCATAGGGATCAAATATAGATCTGAATCCGACAGAATAATACGATAAGAACAAATAGGAAAAAGGTTATAAATTAAAAATATTTCGTTCAGAGAATGAGATCTGTAAAATTTTATGTTTTTGTTTTTGTATCTTTTGATATTCATTGGTTAAACTGTTTTCATGTGGAGAATATATGCGCGTAAGTTTTTCATGATTCTTGTTTGTCTACGCGGGATTTAGATGATAATGTATATATATATCTGTCTGCCTATGTGTGCTTAGTAGACAGTATTTATGTCTGGAGGTTATGTTATACTGATTAATGTATTCTATGCGTTATTCATAGTATCATATATATATATATATATATATATATATATATATATATATATATATAAGGCAACACTCTTTCTTTTAAAGGATATTGCGATAAAAACGACCGACATGATGATTTTAATTTTTAATTTTTTTTTCCATTATTCGGACATGATTCTTTTCTGTTGGTGATATGTAATGTAAAAATGTCCCGTAATGAAATTTCAAAGCGCTTTCAACCACTTCACCTGCCATTCTGAAAGGTGTTTTTTTTCTGATGCTGTTATGTATTTCCTCATTTATCAACTGTAAAGTAAATTTAAAAAAGGCGTGTTCTTTCTAAGCTCTCACATGCCACGCGCCACTGGAAATTGCAGGAACATCTTTCTATTTAAAAAAGTCTTACAATACTTCATTTCTACTATTGAAAAATAGAAGATTGATGGTAGGTGAGAATTGTTGATATATATAGCGCCTCCCTAATAGTGAGTTGCATTTGATATTGTGCCCTAAATAATATTCTTGTATTTTTGACCATAGTGACAGGTTATAGGGTGTATCAGGAAGAGTGTAAGAGAAGAATGAGAATACTGATGAGAGTGTAGTGGACGGAGAAAGGAGCATGAGAGAGAGAGAGAGAGAGCGAGAGAGAGAGAGAGAGAGGATGCAGATTAGTTTGACAGGAGATGACTATTGACTTTACATTTAAAAATTCTTGGAATATATATATATTCTCTCTATTTTAATAAAGACCCTTATATATATATACTATAGTCATCAGCAGACAGATCTGTTTCGCTGTATCACAGCTCATCATATATATATATAATCATATCGCCCCAAGCAAGGCATTTTACTGCCACTGTTTTGCAGGGGGTTACATAGGAGGGAAGTTATGAAAAATAGTGACAGGTTATAGGGAGTGTCAGGAAGTGGGTAAGAGAATAATGAGAATACTGATGAGCTTGTAGCGGACGGAGAAAGAAGCATGAGAGAGAGGAAGGGTGCAAATTAGTGAGATAGGAGATGACTATTGACTTTACATTTAAATGCTTGGAGATTGTAGCTGTCGAGAAAGTAAATAAATGGAAGGGAATTCTACCGGCGGGAAGTGAGAGAAAAGAAAATCCTGATGTAGAATTTGTGTTTAGATGTGACCATTTTCGCGGATTTTTAAATGTACTGTTGAAGTTTGACTATAGATTTAAATGTGCCTAGTGATTTTAACTATAGTTTCAAGTGTGCCGCGGAAGTTCAACTATAGATTCGAGCATTCCGAGAAATAAAAAATGTGTTAAAAAATGATAAACACATATCCTCTTTGAATATTTGCAAAAATATATTGACTATAACAATCGTAAGTACACTGATCCAAACAGATTAACGTATAATTTTTAAATATTTTAATCTTAGCAGTGGCCAAAAAGCCTGACATGAATACAAATAAAACAATGTATATTTTCCATTCCTGATCTGAAAATGAACAAAATACTTTAGCTATAAAAAACGAATATTAGGACAATCATGTAAATAACTCATTGTAGATTAACGTTAATTCCTCGCAATGGAAATGGCTCAAGCACGATTACAGACCAAAACAGAATTATATCGATTATATATCTCATAAGTAGACTCAATGCCGTGACTGTAGGAATCATGATGGTAATACGCATCTGAATATATCATTGCTGAATAAGGTAATTTCATCAATCGTTGGATCAATGTGGATGGATCAATGTGAGATGGACGGATCAATGTGCAAGAACATTAATTCTACATATCAGATAAAAACTCAACATAATAATCTCCAATAGAGTTGGATGAAGATGGGTCAATGTTGAATATGGATTATTCCTCATACTACAACGAGCCGAAAAATATATCCGCTTTTACAATCTTTAACATTAATCTTTTAAAATAATGTGTTACTATATTTTTAAAATTTATTTTAAAAATGATTATTATTTATAGCTATTCAGTGCAGAAATTACGTAAATGATGTAACGTCCCACATATTGAAAAATCGCACCCGGTCTTTCTGTTTTACTCCTCATGTTTCCCCACCCCAGTTCTATTCTTAGTCTACACATAAAAATAACATAGCTAATCAAGATTCTATAAAATATGACTATAATATCGATCGATGTTGAGCTCCGTGTTGTTACTGGCTAACAACGCTACGGTATAAATTGTATAACAAAATGACAGTTCTTTATCTTACTCGGTATATTAAAAAAGAAGGACTTTCGTTGCATTTTGCATTCTAAGAGGGAAAACGGATGTTACTCGTTGTCTTACCTTGTTCTGCGCGTGGGATTAGCTTGTCTCTCAAACAATGAGTGTGGAAAGCTTCAAAATCTTTTCAAACGTCTGTTGTATTCGCATCCAAGTGAGTTTCATTCACATTTTATGATCCGTTCTACACATCAAAATAACTTTGCTGACCAGGTTGCTATAAATTATAGTTATGCTGTTGATCGATGCTGCGTACTGTCGTCACTAGATCCCAACGCTATTACATAGATAGTATTAACGGAAAATGTATTTCTTTTCTTTACTCTTTTTATTAGAGATGGACAGACGTAGTAGCTTGAATTTTCAGTAGTGAGTTCCATTCTCACTGAGTGCCTCGTGCTTTCCGCCTTGTGACATATAAAGCTACTCTTAGAAAATTGGGCAAGCTGTGGTGTAATAGCAGGCTTGTCTCACTAGAACCTATTGCAACTGAATAGTTAGTTTGATCCTCACCGGTTACCTCATACTTTCGGCCTTGAGTCACATCTAAACGGCGCTTAGAAAATTAGCAATAGCAATCCGTCATTGTCGCAATACCAGGCCCAAGAGGTATTCTAACCAACCGCCGTTCATTTTGGTCTTGGCCTTCGTATTTATGGAAAAAATTATTCAACGAAGTACTTTGTTCATATCAGATGTAAACGCAAAGTCTGCATTTAAGAACAGGTTGGATCTTTTTTATGTGAATGTTTTAAACAAACGGATACATAGATGCGCGTTGTGGTGCAGTGAATATCGACTCAGAAAGACAAATCGGGGTGCCGAGTTCGCATTCCAGTTGAATTCCTTGCATTCGCTTACGCACAAATACCATTGGGAAAGGTATTAATCCGTCTCTTCCCTCCAGTTATAGGTTAAATGATAGGACACATTGGGTTCTATAACCTTGGCTAGCAAACATTCTATCGCAGAGAGCAATGCCATACGTTTCCCAAGAGTATTTGTGCGTAAGTGAATGCATGAAATTCAACTGGAATTCGAACTCGTCTCCCCGATTTGTCGTTCCGAGTCGATATCCACTGCACCACAATGCACATCCTGCACCACAACGCTCATCCCATAGGTAAATAACCGATTTTCCTGCAGTAGGTTGTCATTTTTTTCTGCGCTGGACTGATTGCAAAACAAGGCTATAGAACCCACTCTGTCCGGTTATTTAATCATAGCTGAATGAAAAGCGACGTATCCATGCCTTTCTAAAGGATATTAGCACGTAATTACTTCACCCTGCATATTATGAGTATAAGCCGGAATTATATAGCTGAACCTTCGGGAGTCTATTCCACAAAGTAGATTTTCTTGTGAAGATGATGCTTGATTGGAACTTCTTTCTTCTTCTTCTATGTGCCCTGTCCCTTCAGGACGTAGGCGATCATGGATCTCTACGTCTCCCTATCCCTTGTGGCTCTTAGTATGTTTGCTCCTGGCAACCCCCGTTCCGTCATCCACCTGATCAGACTCTGCAGATATGTTATCCGCTGCCTTCCTCTGTCTCTCCTTCCTTCTATCTGACCAGTCAGTATCAGGTTCTCCAGGCTCTCCTTCCTCATTGCATGTCCCAGGAACTTCAGTTGTCTCTTCCTGATGCTCAGCATCAATTTCCTTTTTGTTGCCATTCTTTCTAACACTTCGTCGTTGCTTGTATGCTCAGTCCACGATATCCGTAGCATCCTTCTGTAGAACCACATTTCGGCCGCTTCCAGTTTTGTCCTCATTTTCGATGATATTGTCCAGCATTCACAGCCGTACTGAAGAACTGACATCACGTAGCAGTCTAGCACTCTTTTCTTCGTTTCTATTGAGATTTTCCTGTGTGTTAGTATTTTGCTCATCTTCTGGAACGCGTCCTTTGCCATGCCAATTCGCCTTCGGATCTCCGTGTCGCACTTTCCATCTCCTGTTAGAACACTTCCTAGGTACTTAAATTCTTGGACTTGTTTGATTCTATTATCCCCCACCTGTATTTGGCATTTTGGGTTGTATCTTTTGCTGATGACCATGCACTCAGTTTTCTTAAAGTTTATTTGTAGTCCCTTCTTGTCACGCTCCACTGCTACTTTCTGTATGAGATCTTGCAGTTTCCTTTCCGTGTCTGCAATCAGTACTGTATCGTCCGCGTATCTTATGTTGTTCAGGTTGTGGCCTCCAATAATAAATCCTGGTGTGTCATGTAGGGTCCTCAAAATATTCTCGCTGTATAGGTTGAACAAATCCGGTGAAAAGACACATCCTTGTCTTACGCCTTTTTCTATCTTTGTGTATCTACTGAGGTCGTTACCTGTCCGTATGCAGGCCGTTTGCTGCCAGTAGAGATTCTTGATTATTCTTATATCTTTGCCGAAAATGTCGAGGTTGCCTATCATTTCCATCAATTCTTTGTGTCGTATTTTGTCGAATGCTTTCGCGTAATCAATGAAGCATAGGTACAAGTCTTTCTTCATTTGTAATGCCCTTTCAGAGAGCATCCTAATCATGAATATGGCGTTCCTTGTTCCAGTGTCTTTGACGAACCCGCACTGTTCCTGCCCTATCTCTGGCCTGATTCTGCTTCTCGCTCTATTCATCAGGATTCTGACAATCAGTTTTGTAATGTGACTCATTAAGCTGATAGTTCTGTGTAGTTCACACTCGTTTGCACCTGGTTTCTTCGGCAGTGCTATAAATATCGACTTGCATAGGTCGTCTGGTATTATTCCGCTGCTATAAATTTCGTTTATTATGTCGGTAATCTTTTCTATGCCATATTCTTCTAAGGCTGTCAGCAGCTCTATCACTATGCCATCTGGGCCAGGTGCTTTATTTCTGTTCATTTTGGCCATTGCAGCTTCCACTTCGGATTTTAATATTTCCGGTCCATCCATCTCCTTGTGTATTCTCGGTTGTCCTCTCTTGTCGCCAAAGAGATCCTTTATGTATTCTTCCCATCGCTGGAGTGTTTCCTCTTTCTCTACTATGATTGTCCCTTCCTTGGATTTTATGCATCCTGTTGAGGAACAGGTTTTTTGTCCTGTCAGTTCTCTTATCTCTTTATGCATTTCTGCTTTGTTGTTCCTGCTCAGTCTCTCTACTTCTGCACATTTGTTGTTGAGCCATTCCTCTTTGGCTTGTCTGCATTTGTTCCTTATCTCCCTGTGAAGTTTTTTGTAATTTGCTCCGTGTCTTGGCGTTATTTTTTGTCTCCTTTGCATCATGTGGAGGATCTCTTCGGTCATCCACTCATTTTTTCTTCTGCGTCTGATTTCCTTTGGGGCTATGTTGTTCGCTGAGGTCACCATTGCTTCTTTTAGTGATTGGAACTTACTACTTCTTAATGAAACAGCAAATAAACGGGTTTGATTCGTCATATCGTACGTCGTAAATTCTTACTTAAAATGCCTCTTACAACAGAGAACTGAAACTTATGAAATTGTTGTACGGTAACATTTCTCTTTCTACAGACTTGACTGTTTTCATTCCACCGACAGCCAATAAAGAAACACGAAGATTGGCTCTCCCAAAACATCGTGATTCCTAAAACAATGATGCGAATATTAAGGAATATGCTATACTTTGGTACCTTTAAATGAATTTCTGAGAGTCCATCATTATACAGGAAACACCTATAAAAAAACAATGAATTTAAATGCAAAGTCAATACTCATCTACTAACCACTGGACTCTAGCTCTCTACCCACCCCTGTATAACCTTCCCATTCTCTCCACTTATGTATCTGTCATCGCACCCGCTTTCTATTGTTCCTTTCTAACTAGTTTGTACTCCTCACTCTTCAAATTAATCTTTTTACATTTATGTAACCCCCTGCACATCAGTGGCATTTCCGCCTTGCTTGGTGTGAAATGATTAAAAAAAAATTAGTTTAATAAACAGAACCTTCTATAGAATCTTATTGAATGGAAGAATCTCTTCCCTCTAGATATGGGTTAAATACCTGGACAGATTAGGTTCTATAGCCTATAGTTACCAGTCCAACGCAGAAAATAATGGCAAACTATTGCGAGAAAAAAATCTTCTTCCCAGTCAGTCATGTCTAATTCGAGACATGATTGGCAAATCGTGTATCACGTATGGCACTTTATGGCTGATGAATCTAGCAGAAACGAGCAATAATTGATATCACAATGATCAACAGATAGTCTATATCAATCAATCAATGGACACCTGACAATCAACAGGGAGTACTTGGTCGAGACGTTGTGTTTATAATAACATCTGTATCAACCAAGGTGAGAACAATAGTCCGAAATAACAGCAAGATCCGGATATAACTGTAATTTTAGCTTTATAAATCCATGAAATTTTTCCAAAGGTTTCTCTTTGTGACAGGACTAATCGTGACTGCATTGCTACGACAATGCATCTGTTCACATCACTGTACTAGAAGAAAATCCTTATCCCCCGATTTGGATCCGTGTGACTTTTGTCTTTATCTGATCCTCAAAGGGGATCATCAACGAGAACCGTTTTGAAGGCGAGAAAGCTTTCTAGCGGACCCTATCAACGACGAGGAAGGGTCATCATTAAAGAATTTATCCAGCAGTTCATAGAAGCGTGACGGAAGTTGATGGAAAATGAATTAGACTCAAGAGGGATTTACTTTAAAGGTAAAGCCATGCAATTTTACTTTTCCGAAGAAAAATCGTGTGTGATAATCGTAAATGCTTGCAGATCTTTTGGATAAACCATAAAAATCTCAGTCAACTGAAAATTCTGGATGAGGCAGTTAAATGCCATACGTGATACATGCTTTGGGCAATAATGTCTCGAAAGAGACATAACTGACTGGGCAGAAGATTATCCCGCAGTAGGTTGCCATTGCTTTCTGCGGTAGACTGGTTACCAGCCAAAGCTCTAAAACCCAATACGTTCTGCTATTTAACCCATAACTGGAGGGAAGAGACGGATTAACCCTCTAGGGCCATTCGTATCATATTTGATACAGTATTTCCCTATAAGGAAACATTTGGTATTTCCCTATAAGGAAACATTTGGTATTCATTGACTGAGCAGTCAGTACTGCTTTCATTTGAAATTTATAAAATATTTCTCTTAAAAAATTTTTCAGGAAAATATTTCTTTCAAGGCTTGTTTTCATACTGTATCAAATATGATACCAATGGCCCTAAAGGGTTAATACCTTTCCCAAGGGTATTTTTGCGTAAGTTAATGCAAAGAATCCAATTAGAATTTGAACTCGGCTTCCCGATTTGTCCGTCCGAGGTGATATCCACTGCACCACAACGCACAACTGAGCATTCTTGATAACATACATAAAATCTAACTCGTAAACTAAGGCTTTTACATTTTTAAAGCATTACCATGTAAAACTAACTATAATTAAACAGCTTGGGATAATTTGAGCATTTCTTTTAAACTAACCAATATCACAGTCATAAATATTCGTTAGAAAGAGAAAAAACTCATTTCCTATTAGGGTTTCTATGGAAATAAAAAGATATATATATATATATATATTACTTTTCATCCTGTAAATATTAATCAATCCTATTTTTCTTCTTCCAGTGATTCTATGAGTTTTTATTCAACTCTGTTTTGAGTGGAAAAAAGAAACTCTCTCTGTGATCTATTCATTATCTATTTCGTCTTCTCTTAAAACTAATATCTGAGAGAAACCAATTTTTCTAAAAATTCTGGGCTCGTGAAAGTCTATAGTAACCCTTTCTTTAAAAAAAAAAAGATCAATTTCCTTTTATGAAATAGATTTTTGCTGCAGTCTTTTGAAAGGAAATTCTATTCATATAATTCTTTATACAACAATCTACACTATCGTCGAATAATAGAGAAATAATTCTTAAAATTCTAAAAGGGAACAGCCAATTTCATGTTATAATTCTTTTATCTTTTTATCCAAATTCCCCAATTATTAGCATTGGCTTACCAATATTAAGAGTATGCTTAAATCATAAAAAATCTCCTAGATAAATAAATCTGTAAAGAAATATAAATAAAAGATAAATAATTCTTAAAATTCAAAAAGAGAACAGCCAATTCCATTTTATAGTTGTTTTATCTTTTTATCCAAATATTTCATTTATTAGCATTTATTTAGCATTATTAATAGAATAATAAAATTCTAAAAACGCAATAGTTTTGAGTGTAAGTACAAAGTATATACTGTTTATATAGGTACGTTATAGGTGTTCCATAGGTTCTCGTTGTCGGGGAAAAGCTCCCACTGTCTTTATAATTCTTCCGTGTATCTCAAATAGTCTCTGACAGGTAAATCTGTTTTCCAGCCGGAGAATGAACAAAAGCGGACAACCAGTACCTTTTAACCAGCTGGATCAAGTAAATGAAGATCAACAGCCCATATAAGTAGTCTATCAAAGGGGGGGGACTTATTTTAAACCTTCGTTGCTTTGTTTTCGTATTCAAACGCAGAAAATGCTATGGAAATGTATTCCGACAAAAAATATGGGGTGAAGCTCCGAAGTTGGTTGGCTGTCAATACAGACAATCTTCTGTCAACTCTTAAAAACCGAGCTAACACCTAATTTAACATCATGCATTCGTTTCGGTCTCGTTGGTACGGTCGAGGATCTACGTTGTGGTGCAGTGGATATCAACTCGGAACAAAAGATCGGGGAGCCAAGTTGGAATTCCAGTTGAATTCCTCGCATTCACTTACGCACAAATAGCCTTGTGAAAGGCATTATTCTCTCTGCTCCCTTTAGTTATTGGTAAAATAATAGAACAGATTGTGTTCTATAGCCTTGACTGAGAAAGCAATTGCAATCTACTGCGGGATAATCATCTGCCCAGTCAATCATGTCTTTTTCCAGACAGCATCGCCCAAAGCATGTATCACGTATGGCACTTAACTGACTAAATGACTGGTTCGGTCGAATAATGGACTATTTCGCTTTCATCACGAGAAAGACAAAAGTTATATCAGAGACGCTACTTGGTTTCAGTAAAATAAAGTAAGATAGAAGTGCTTAACGTCTTCTGCTAACACCTCATAAATAATGTAATATTCCAACGATTTTTTAGCTGAATACAAAAAGCATAAAAATGATAGTAGGACTTAATGAGAAAATGAATAAACAAGGAAGATAGACGGGTTTCAGTGAAATGGGATACGTTGTCAAATTCAAATAATTTTATTGTATCCCCTTAATTCTTAAATAACGTCCAGTATTCTTATTTATGATTGACATTTCTATAAGTTTAAATATTTAATGATGCGATATTTCTATGGATATTTTATTGTTGTAGAACACGTCATGAGTTTATTCAATAATTAACTGGAGAATTAAGATTCATAAGAAATTTAAACAAAATAGAAACCTTAAAATTTTCACGGGTTAAAACTAGTAAATAACGTCCAGTATTCTTATTTATGATTGACATTTCTATAAGTTTAAATATTTAATGATGCGATATTTCTATGGATATTTTATTGTTGTAGAACACGCCATGAGTTTATTCAACAATTAACTGAAGATTTAAGATTCATTAGAAATTTAAACAAAATAGAAACCTTAAAATTTTCACAGGTTAAATCTAGTAAAATAAATAACAATGAAAGATTTTAATAAATAAAAAAATGGCATCCGTGATTATTTTGTATAACGATGCAATGGAAACAGGTGCAGAAGGAATATAGATATTTAATTGATTACAGATAATGACGTTTTTATCACGAAGGGAAATGATAAGAGACCTTTTTCAGCAACTTGAAATTATAGATACTTGCGTCATACATTTAATAACAAACACTCCTACCCCTAAAAAATGTTGAGCAACTCAATAATTAAATGTATAGAAGTGAAGTATGTAACTTACCTCGAAAGTGGTTCGAATATAATTCATACGTATTTTGAGACCAGATCATCAGAGTGATTAGGTGCATCAGCGGATTGAAGTGAATGAAAACCACTCCGTTGTTTTTTATACTATATAAATTTATCGGACTGTTGTTATATTCATTGATACATTCACGACGATTCGGCCGATTTACATTCCAGCCTTCTTCAGGTAATATACAGCGGGATTTCAAACTTAAACCTTTATTTCGTTCACAGGAGTAGATTGATCTAGTTTTACATGCCATACATTTGCTCGGTATGTCTTAGTTCTGTTGAGAGAGTCAACGATCGATTTTTTTTTTTTATCTTTTCACCCAAAGGAAGCGTTGCCACCACAGATGCACAGAGGGCTACAAAAGAGGAAAAACTTAAGCAGGTGGAGGTTGAAGAGAAAGAACCAGTTACAAGGGTTTCAGAGAAAGCGCAAGAGAAGGGTGGGAAGACAGTTTCGAATATAGAGAGAAAGGAAAAGAACAAGATACACGGGGAAAAAGGACGATGGAAAGAATGGAATCAGGTTGATAAGAGATGGAAATTGACATTGTATTTAAATTCCTGGATGTTGTAGACGTCAGGAAAGCAAGTATACGGAAGGGAGTTCCATAGGCTGGAATTGCGAAAAATGAAGCTGATGGAGTAGAATTGTCGACTGCATTTTGTTGACCTAACTATGAAAGAGTGTGGCCTTGTTGCTGGCTGCTCGATTAAATTATTGTGGAGGGGCACTAGTGACCTAAGTTCGTCGGAGCAGAAGCCATAAAAATATTTGTAGAAATGGCAAAGAGAAGCCACATTTCGCCGTTGAGAAATGGCTGGAGTCGAGCTTCCAGGTCTGATCATTGCAGATTCTCGTTTAGAGTCGGTCTATGGTAAACATATGAACAATGAATGGTCACTATATGCACTAACCTTCAACAGGACAATTATACTGCGTACATGACAGCAGCTCCAACTAACGGGGATATAATGTTACGATAGAATAACAAAACTTATCCCAGGATTTGGAATCGGAGGCCACAATTTGAACAACATAAGATACGTAGATGACACAACGCTGATAGCAGACACGGAAAGGAAACTACAAGAACTCCTACAGAATGTAGCTGAAGAGAGGGAGAAGAAAGAAATACAAATAAACTGAAAGAATGCATGGTCATCAGCAAAAAAGAGCAACCCAAAATGCCAAATACTGGTGTGGGGGGAGTACTAAAATCAAGCAGGTACAAAAATTTAAATACCTAGGAAGTGTTCTAACAGAGATCTGAAAGATCCGAAAGCGAATTAGCATAAAATGATGCTTTTCAGAAGCTGAGTAGAGTATTAACAGACATGAAAATTTTGCTAGAAACAAAGACAAAAACACTAGATTGTTATGTGATGTCAGTTCTTCTATATAGCAGTGAATGCTGGACAATATCATCAAAGACGTAGGAAACATTTGAAGCAACTGAAATGTGGATCTACAGAAGGATGATGCGGATATCATTGGCCGGGCATGTGTGCAATGATGAGGCTTTGAAAAGTATGGAAACTAAAAGAAAATTAATACTGAACATCAGGAAGAGACAGCTACAGTTTCTGGGACATTCATCGGGTAAAGAGGGCTTGGAGAACCTGATAATAACAGGCCAGATAGAGGTAAAAATAACCAGGGAATGCAACAGAAAAAATATTTGAAGGACCTGAGCAGTTGGATGACAGAACAGTGATTGCGTGGTGTAACAGGTGAAAGTGTACTAAGAGCCACCAGTGATAGGAAGTAGTAGAAAGCCATGATGGTCTACGTCGTGAAAGGACAAGACACATAGAAGAGGACATCCTCGGTCTGCCCACGCTATGGAAAGGGATTATCGGAAAAAATACAAAAGGTATGTGGTTTATATAACTACAAAACGAATTTCATATGTTGTTTAGCACTTAACAGACACCTCTTCCGCGTAAGATCACCTATAAAAAAGAACATTATTATGAAAAATGGTTACGTCATCACATGAAGATGTAGGAGGAAATATAAAGCAGAATCAGGCCGCTTCCTTGACATAAAACCCATAAAGCCGTTACACGAGTGGAAATAGAAAAAATCCATACATGAGTAGAAAAGAGAGATCACCGTCATTTGTGTGATGGGTGGGGCGGAATAATAGATAGGAAGATAAGAAAAGGAAACAGAGCATATGCTAGACCACAGAAATCTGTTTCGCCTGCCAAACATAGATACTTCTTCTTTATGTGCCATGTCTCTTTAGAACGTAGGCGATCATGGACTTCCACTTCGCTCTGTCACTTATCGCTCTTATTAATTTTCTACTTCGTATCTCTTCCAAACCCCACTCCGCCGTCCTTTTTCTCAGGCCCATAATTCTAGAATATAAATTGATAAAATTCAGCATGGCCACGAAATGAGGGAGCCTTTTAATTATTGAATACTAGCAGTATAGACGGGCGTTGCTCATTGTAATGAAAGCTTATATATATATATATTATCGATTTTCTGCACTGTTGTAAGAACTGCAACCTTGAAACATCTGAATATCGTTTCTTATGTCTTTTGTCTATGAGTGTATCAAATTTGATTAAAATCGGACCACTCCTTCTATAACCCGATTTTGTCGATTATCGATTTTCGATATTTATCGGGAGTACCTCGACACAAAACCTAGCTAAAAACACTCGCAGACGCTTATAGTACAACTGTGTAAATTTTCAGGAAAATCGGTTCAGCCGTTTCGGAGTCTATAGTTAACGGACACACACACACACACACACACACACACACACACACACACACAAACTTTCATTTATAAATAAGTTTAGATAATAGAGAATTTATATCCAAATTATAATTTCTTATTTGTTTATCAAATTCTGATACACATCTTCTCATTACTGATTAGCTACGCAGTCATATTTATTTCTTCTTCTTCCTGTGTCGTGTCTCTTCAGGACATAGGCGATCATGGACTTCCACTTGGCTCTGTCTCTTGTCGCTCTCAATATTTTTCTTTTTAGTATCTCTCCCAAACCCCGCTCAGTCATCCATTGTTTCAGACATAACAAGTACGTCTCGCGCTGATTTCCACTATCTCTCCTTCCCATTATCCGACCTGTGAGTATCAAATTCCCTAGACCCTTTTCCCTCATTACGTGTCCCAGAAACCTCATTTGTCTCTTCCTGATATAAAGTATGAGTCTTTTTCTCGTTTGCATCCTCTCCAACACCTCATCGTTGCATACGTGCTCCGTTCATGGTATCCTCAGCATCCTTCTATAAAATCACATTTCTGCTGCTTGAAGACTCTCCCTCATCCATGATGTGACCGAATATAGAAGACAGAATAATTTTTTTCTTGAAACGTGAATATATTTAGAAAGAAAAGAAATTGAGGACTGAATAAAGTTTTATTGAAACGTGAATAGATTCAGAAAGAAAAGACATGGGAGACAGAATAAAGTTTCATTGAAACGTGAATAGATTTAGAAAGAATAAAATAGAAGACATTAATAAAGTTTCATTGAAACGTGAATAGATTCAGAAAGAAAAGAAATAGAAGAGAGAATAAAGTATTATTGAAACGTGAATAGATTTAGAAAAAGAAGAAATAGAAGACAGAATAAAGTTTTATTGAAACGTGAATATATTTAGAAAGAAAAAATAGAAGACACAATAAAGTTTTATTGAAACGTGAATATATTTAGAAAGAGAAGAAATGGAAGACAGAAGAATGTTTTATTGAAACGTGAATATATTTAGAAAGAGAAAAAATAGAAGACACAATAAAGTTTTATTGAAACGTGAATAGATTTAGAAAGAGAAGAAATGGAAGACAGAATGATGTTTTATTGACACGTGAATAGATTCAGAAAGAAAAGACATGGGAGACAGAATAAAGATTTAAAAATATATATTTATATAGAAGGTCAGATATCACATAGCAATCCAGCACTCTTTCCTTTGTTTCTAATGGGAGTTTCCTGTCTATCAGTATTCTGGTTAGTTTCTGAAATGCGTCTTTGGCCATGAAAATGCCTCTTTGAATCTCCATGTCGCACTTTCCAACCTCTGTCAAAACACTTCCCAGGTATTTAAATTTCTTGTTTTATTTTAGTTTCTCTGGTATGTAGTTGACATATTGGGCTCCTCTTTTTCTGGTGACCATACATTCAGTTTTATTGAAGTTTATGATCAGTCCTTTTTCTCACTTTCTTTTGCTAGATTGTGTAGAAGATCCTGCATTTTTCTTTCCATATTTCCATGTCTACAATAAGCACCTTGTCATCTGCGTATCTGATATTGTTGAGACTGTGGCAAAATCTCGGCCAGGCTTTTATTTCTCTCATAACTGTTTTACTGTACATGTTGAAAAGATCCGGTGAGAAAACACGCCCTTGTTGTAGGCCCCATTCTATGTTAGCATACCTGCTAAGTTCACTTCCTATCTGTGCAGAAGCAGTTTGCTGCCAGTATGGTTTCTTGATTATTCTAACACATTTTCCAAAATCGTCGAGGTTGTTGAGCATCTCTATCAAGTCTTTGTGTCGTACTTTGTCGAACGTCTTTGCATAGTCTATAAAGCACAGATACAGGTTATTTTGCATTTGTATTGCTCGTTCGGAAAGTATGACAATCGCATTCCTCGTTCCGGTATCTTTAACGAAGTCACATTATTCTTGTCCTATATCTGGACCGATTCTGCTGCGCTCGCTGTACATAGTGCGAAAGCAAAACAACAATTACAAGAAACTGCAATGTGAACAACTTAGATATTAGGTTTATAGGTCCCACAAATCTATATAATGATGCCCTTAAGGAACCGTAGATTAAAACTGTTGGTTGAAATAATCTCGTGACTTGACACAAGTCGTTGTTAGTTCAATAAACTAAGGTAGTCGACTTAACTGAGATTTGAATGCTCGGAAATTGTTCGACTGATGAGAGCAGCGTATACAAGCTTCTATACGTCAGAGAAGAGAAGAATTTGCTCTGTAGTCGCAGGAAGACTGCGCGTTAGTGAAATGTACTGTCGAAGTGGGGAATTTAATAAGTTTTAGTTTTCTAGATTCAGTCTTTTCTTCTTCTTAATAGGTACAACAGAAAGTTTAGATAAGTATTAATTTATTGTATGTGTTAAAGAGGTGATACGCAGAGATATCCAATATCTCTTTACAAGTCCCATACTCGAATTATTAGTAAATATCAAGTATGAGGATAATTCAGCGTAACCCTGCTGGTTCCAAATCTACATTACCAGAGTATGGCATATTACCTCTCCTCTGACGTAGCTCCAACAGGTCCATAGAAAAAAAAAACTGACATTTAACATTCAAACTTCCAAAAAACTGATATTTAACATTCAAACTTCCCAAAAACTGATATTTAACATTCAAAACTCCAAAACTCCATTTAAATCCAAAACCAAGCTATTAAAGTTTAATCATCACTGAGCAGACAAGGAATGATCACTTAAAATGAAAAGTTTTATTCTCAGAGAAGCTCCTCGCTTTGAACGTGAGCACATACCTCGAGCATATATATATATATATATATATATATATATATATATATATATATATATATACTTGAGCGGAATTAGTAACTCAGAAGAGTAATAAGATATTTCATAATGGTAAGAAAAGTGTTCAATACATTTAAAAGAGACAGAACATAATATTTATAATAATAATCCCCGCAAACATGATCGACCTCTACTATAGTTTCATGTACCTGAATGCAGTTATCAGGAAGTCAGTTAAGACAAAATTAAAGCATACTTATACACCCGTCCGAAATTAAGTTAGTAAAAATTTGTCGGTTTTAACACCAACTGAACTCACCCCGGGGTATTGTTATCCTAAAAAGCCAAGATGTTAAAGAAAGCCAATATGAAAAAAAAAAAATAGTAAATAGGCGGGAATAATTTTTCAAATATAGAAAAAATGCTCAATATCAATGCAGGTAAAAACTGCCCAGGTGGTGGAGCAAACCATAAAGGTTCATAATGACCGACCTCTATAAGGTCACCTCCTTGAAAGCATCGTGTTACTCACCTCGACAGCGTAAAAAAGAAAAGAGGACATAGTTAGGTATCGGACCGTTGTTATTGATATTCATCAGTCTGCATCAGCTTGTCTTAAAAGGCTTTTTACAGGCGTCTCCAGTAGATTGGTGATTTTCTCCCCATCTGGTTTCGAGTCGAGTTATTTCCCCTGGATTCCTAACTCAGTAGGCTGGTCTCTTTTTTACATAGATTAATCCATATGGTTCATAATTTTTATTGCATATTCCATAACATCAGTAACCATTTAAACCAATACCTTCACGCCTGCCCAACCAAAATCTATCATCTATTTACCCTGTTTTTAAGAACGCTCACGTAACGGTGTTTTTTGTTTTTTGAACGCTCACGTGGCAGAGAATTTTTGAACGCCCAATTTTTAAAATTACAAGAAATTATAACGGTTTCTTCCATAGTTGTACGAACCTAAGTGGTATTTTTTGTATGGTTACCCATATTCATAATTTGCGTTCTTTCATTCAATAGTTCGTTTTTGTTTGGGAATAACATAATCTCTGAATTTTCTTCTTGACACAGTAAACATATTTTGCTACCGTTGTTTGGCTGTTTTTACTATACTTCACATTATGCATGGGTCTTTTCCGTATTTTTATTTTAATTTCCACACATGGCTAGCCAATTTTGTACACTTTTTAAAGTTTTTTTATTTTGAATGTAGACTTGTGATTAAACCACCTGGTCTTAAAGGCGTCCATGGTTGATCCAATATATATTTTATTTTAGCCATTTAACTCATGTACCTTAGGCTTGTAAATGACTTCTTTTGTGTTGCAAAGTCCTTGAAGTGGGCATTCATTTTTGTCCCTGAAGTTGCATTCTTTATTAGTGGTCTTGTTTTCTACAATGCTATCTCAGTTTCTGGCGTTTGTTTTTTTATGAAATTATCTAAATTACTAGTACAACTATAACTTAGCTTGATTGTGTTTTTGTTGCAGATTTTGTTCAGTTATGAACCTTTCAATTTAAAAAAATATTTGTCCTATTTTGGTCTTTACCTCTAAATTAAATTGTGGGTTGAACCAAATAATGTTTCGTTTTCTATTATCCTTTTTTGTTTGTCTGTTTGGTTGAGAATTATATTGTAAAATGTTTTTATCGCCAGATGTCCTAAGTACATCTTCATGGAAATCTTTCTTTTCATCAAATATTGTTTTGTTTGATGTATTATTTGTAAATGTGCCTAATTATACTTTTGGGATGGTTGGATTTTGTATTTATGTACTTCAACTTAGTGTTTGTTTTCATGTATTGCGAGACATTGCCAGTTTGTAAGTTAAAATCCACATCTAAATATTGTCCTACGTTTCTATTTGTTTCCACTATTATATAAAAATCTAGTTTCTTGAATACTTTGAACAGCTCTTTCCTCTTGTTAAAATACAGTAGTGATAAAAGTGCTGAAGTGTAAGACAAGAGCATATTGATTGTTTAATTACTTAGTTTTTAGTCATAATAAAATTAAACCAGTGGACATTTGTATTAAAAAGTGTTCAATAATATTATGAGGTAAAACCTTTGAATATTTTGCATTTATGAACAAGTTATTACGCGACCTAGGTTTCTACCATGAGTAGTGCTTTCAGGTGATTTTTCAATAACTGATTTTACCGTTTACTTTTTTCTATGAACGCTGACGTAATGGTATTTTTAACAATAAACGATACTGATTTTACCAAACGCACTGAAAAATAAAAACAAAAAACAAATAAACAGTGGTTTTAACGGAAAAGATACACTTTTTGAACGCAAAGTAAAAAAACAAAGCAGTAAAAAACAACGATGCAGGAATTTAAAATATTACACTCACTAAAAAATATACCGATACATAACCGGAAAGAAAACATGCTGTATCTTTTTTTTTAACATTTCACCCAAAGCAAGGCATTCCACTGCCACTATAGCGCAGGGGGTTACATAGGGGAAGGTGCTGAGAGAGGGATTAGATATAGGAAATGGCAGAAGGTGGGTGATAGACGAGTAAGAAGATACAAAGGAAGAGTGTTTGAGAGAATGGGTGCGAGTTATTATGTTAGGAGGTGTCTTACATTTAAACATCTGGAGATTGTAGCTGTCGGGAAAGCAAGTATGTGGAAGGGAATTCCACAGGGGTGAAGTGCGAGAAAGAAGCTGTTGGAGTAGAAATGGCGGTTACATTTTATCGGTTTCACTGTAAAAGGGTGGGACGTAGTTGCTAATAAATTATCACGTGCAAATTCGTACCTAGGGGCCACCGGTGATCTAAGTTCATCGGAGCAGAAGCCGCGAAAGTATTTATAGAAGAGGCACAGGGAAGCCACGTCACGCCGGGGAGAGAGTGACTGCAGGCAGTCAGCCAAGTCGGTATCGATCACATTACAGATTCTCCATTGTATTTTGTCAAGAACCCCGAGGAGAATAACAGGGGCACCCGACCAGATGTAGCAGCAATACTCAATACACGGGCGAATGGTAGATTTAACATGTGCGGGATAGATTCAGACGGAAAGAACTTCCTGGCCCTGCACGGAGAACCGACTTTCATAGCAGCGGATTTAGAAATGGATTCGATATAGTCATTCCACTTGATGTACGCTGTGAGTGTGAGGCCAAGCAGGCGTACGGTTTTACTGTTTGGGAGACAAGCCTGTTCCAATGGGAGGTAGGTGCGGTAAAATTGAATAGTTCCTGGAGGAAACTGCCAAGGTGTTGAATTTCGCAGTCACGCCCTGGCTACACACGCTCATTTGACAAGTGATGATGATTTTAACTCATCCTTCTTGGTACTGTCTTCTTGTTATATCAACTTTTCGATTTTTCGTTGTGAAAAATTTCTCTTACTAAGTATTTGCATTATCTAGTGGCTAAGATAGAGTATGCGTTTTGTTAGTCATGTCAAAGCAAGATAAAACTTTTCTTACTTCAGCTACTTTTAGTATGTTTTTTTATTTATAAGATTTCAGTTGTCACTTTATTTTTCTTAATTTTGTCCCGTCACAATGTAGGCAACGACATGCAAGTCATTTGTTTTTATTAATTGTGTTGTGAGGAATCTCTACACCAATAGTAAACATGTTATTGTTCTGTAGTTGCTTGATATGTTTTCCATATGCTTAAGTTATGGTTGCTTTTGTTCTGAACAACTTGTTATTTTTATAACCCTGCCGTTTACTCTAATATTTCTTCAAAAATAATATATATTGCGCATACTTTTTACCATATTTTTCTCTTTTAGTAAACTTATTTTAAGACGGATGTGGTCTTTTAAAATTGTTCTTCCCGTTTTTTATACAATTGCTAGAAAATATGTTGTTTAACAGAAAATCTCCCCTTTTCGTCTTTTTGTTCCTTCTTACAACCCTTCCTTTTATCTTCCTTTTTTCGTTAAATTTAATTTCTTTTCTCGTTAAATTTAATTTCTTTTTTCGTTAAATTTAATTTCTTTTCTCTTTAACATTTTTCCATCTTCCAATATCTTTTATTCCTCTTTTCTTTTTGTTATTACCCACTTCATTCATTATTTTCTTTTTCTTTTTTTCTCTTATTCCTTCTTGTTCATTCCTTCTCATTTTCACTTATTTTCTTTTCATTTTTTTCTTTCGTCTTTTTCTCACTTTTTTTATCTTTCTCTTTGTGTTATTCTTCCTGTTTTTTGTCCTTCTTTCTTTATTTCTTTTTTGTTATTTTTTTTGCATTGTTTCTGTTTGTATTTCCTCCTTTCTTTCTTTCTTTCTTTCTTTCTTTATTTATTTATTTGTTTATTTATATAATTCCTACTTTTCTATTTTCTTCTTTGCTTCATTCTTTCCTGTTTTTGTTAATTCTTATTTCCTTCTGTTTCTCTTTCTTACCTAATTCTTTCTTTCGCCGATCCTCCTTCTTAATTTCTGTCATATTTAATTGTTTCTTAACGCCTTCTTCTTTTGTTAACTCTGTCTTTCTTTCATTTTATTCTTTCATCCTTGTTTTTGTTTTTCATTTTTCTTAATTTCATACTTCGTTCATTGTTTCTCTCTTCTTTCGTAATCTCTGCTTTTTCTCTTATTTTCCTTCCATTTTTAAAACGTTTCGCTTCAGCTGCACATTATCATTTTATTCACAGATTTCTCTTTCCATAAACTCGTCTTTCGCTTTGTGTCTTTGAATTTCTCTCGTCATTAACCGTTGTATGCATGCCTAATGATTCCTAAAAATGTCATATATATCAGAATATGAACCAGCATTAATAAAAAAAAAAATCCTCAGAAAAAAACGGTTGCCTTCGAAGAAAATAACACGAAATAAAATGAATATTTTCCGAATCCTGACCAAATAGAATAACACGTTACGTTATGTGAGTAAATTATCCTTCTACTTGTATATTGAAAAAGATCCCAAAAGCAAATTTGGTTGGAATAAATAAATCGTGTAACCCATTATAATTCACGACATATAAAAGCATTGCTGCACGACAGTATTAACAATATATAAGCCAGAAAGGTTTGCTATATACATATTTTACTTTATCGAATCACTCATAGAGTTAACTTATTACATCCAATATTTGTTTAGCCAATATTGGAAGAAAGCATAGAAGTACGTCGGTGTTAGTTTTCTTCTTCAATAGTTTATGACACAAAGGTTCTGTCTGTCTTCTTTGAGTGTCTTCTCTTCGATAATCTCTGAAGGTATGGTTATTTTCAAAGTGCAGCTTAGATATGGTACAAGGCCGAAATTATGGGACAGCAGTGAGGATCGAACTCACTACTCAATTGTATTGATTCTAGAAAGACAAGCTTGCTAACCAATACACCGCCTTGAGGTTACCAAAGTTCTGGAGGTATAAGTGATGTGACACACACACACACACACACACACACACACACACACACACACACACATACATATATATATATATGTATATATATATATATATATATATATATATGAAATGAATTGTTTGAACATGATTTTTTCTCGATACTAGTATTTAAGTAGATATTCTGTTTTTAATGAAACAGTATTATATATTTATTTCTACGGGCCTGATTATTTACGATAAATTTTTATTACGAAAATGTGTGCCATTCGGAAGGATTCGAACCTGCGACCCCTATTTATATAGGGGAAGCTACCATTTGATCTGGTAACGTCTTAGGAAATTAAATGAACAGGTAGATTATAACCTTTGTTTATTACTTTTATAAAGAGGGCTTAATACAAACATTGTAATTTTGTTATTACAATGGTCTATAAAAGCACTATATCAGTTCAGAAAAAACTTTCATGTTTCATAACAATACTGTTCTTCTTCAGGTTATATTTTAAAATAAATGATGAAAACGATTTATTTAGAAAATATAAGACGACTTCATTGTTCTTTAGAAAATTAAGTAGTAGTAGGTGGACAATATGCTTAGAAATGTGTCAATATTGTTCAATCAAAAATAAGAAACTATGAACTATGAAGTTGAAGATTTGGTTCTTGGAATGAAACAAATAGGCCTGCAGCCAAAACATGACACTTTTTAATTTTGTCTGGCTAAGATACATAGAGGGACCATACAATATTTAAATGGGTAGACAATAGTTTTAATAGCAGGTTGTATTTTGGGTTTTTTTACTTGATTTTGTACTACTCATGAGTTAAAGATGCTGGAATGTTTAGGTTAGAATTTGAAGTGAATAATTATTGTATACTAAGTTATATTGTGGTTAGGAAAACCAAATAAGTATTGGATGAGTCATTTACTTTAGTAAAATAATTTTAATTTTTTATGTTTTATTAGAGCATAGTTTTTTTCTATGCTTTTTTATTGTTGGTTTGATTGTTTTCTTTTTTTTTGTCATGATTGAGGGTCTGCATATATTTTGATATTTATATTATTTGTAAGTGTCGTTTTTTATTATTTTTTGTGTTTGTCGTGATTGAGTGTCTGTATTTTTGTATTATGTTTTATTTCTCTTATTTGAATTTCTTAATTTTTTATACTGTATGTTTACATTTTTGGCATGTTTTGTCTTGCTTCATTTTGTTGTTATTTCTCGCTATTTTTATATCAAAGTAGGTATTTGTTCATATCTTTAAATTTGCCCATTATTTTATTTCCTTTCTTTAGTTTTTCGTTTGATTTTTGAAGCGGAATATTGATAGTTAAATATTGATAGTTTCTTTTCTAGGCATAATTTCCCACTTTTGCAATTACGGCCGTTTGGTGGTACAGTGGATATCGGCTCGGAACAAGAAACCGGGGAGTTGAGTTCGAATTCCAATTAAATCCCTTGTATTCACTTACGCGCAAATACCCTTGGAAAAGGTATTAATCCGTTTGTTCATTCCAGTTATGGGCTAAATAGCAGGACAGATTGGGTTCTATAGCTTTGGTCGGCAACCAGTCTACCGCAGAAAGCAATGGCAACCTACTGCGGGATAATCTTCTGTCCAGTCAGTCATGTCTCTTTCCAGACATGATCGCCCAAGCGTGTATCACGTATGGCACTTAACTGCGTGGTACTCTTTTTCTTTTAAATCTGGTGGTAATTGCTATCTAAACTTATTTATAAATGGAACTTTGTCTGTGTGTGTTCGTGTGTGTCTGTGTGTGTGTATAGAATCCGAAATGGCTGAACCGATTTTCTTGAAAGTTTACACAGTTGTACTACTGCGAGTGTTTTAGCTAGGTTTTGTGTCAAGGTACCCCAGATAAATATCGAAAATCGATAATCGAAAAAATCGCTTTATAGAAAGAGTTGTCTGATTGTAATCAAATTTGATACACTAATAGACAAAGACACAAGAAACGATATTCAGAAGTTTCATGGTTGCAGTTCTTACAATAGTGCAGAAAATCAATAATATATATATATATATAAGTCAAAATGTTTGTGTGTGTCTCTTTATCTGTCTATATGTCCTTTATACAAATCCACAATTTTTATCCGATTCTCACTAAACTTCACACAAATATTCTTTAGGCTGAGTCTGAGCGCCAGGACTGTGGATTAGTTTTAAAGCTTTTATACACCCGAGCAACGCCAGGCTATACTGCTAGTTTTTTTTTTATAATAATTAAATTTTTTTTTTGCTACAAAATAACATTACCACTAAAATGCCCGAGAAAAGAGTTTTAAAAGATCCTGTAACGTGTATCACCTTTGTTAATATTCCACACAAGTTTGAATCATAAAGGAAATGTTGAGAATACGCTTCGCTCACTAAACCTGATACCAACGGATTTTTTCTTAAAGAGAAACGTTAAAAACTTTTTTTATTGCGCAATAATAGAAACAATCACTATCAACGAAGCCATTGAAAGCAGATGTTCGGTTATGCTCAAATAATGGCTCAATGTTACTTCATGTTTTTATCTCTGGTTGTGCGGCTATCAGTTGGCGAACGTTTGATTGGTCAAAATCATTTCACATCTCTTCTCTTTATTTCTAACTAATATATCTTTTATCTAGTTTAACTGATACTGCTTAATGAAAAGAAATCAAAGAATACATTCTGCTTCTAAGAGATTCTGTATAAGATAAACAAAATAACGTGCAGATTTATCGATTTATTTAGAAATTGGAAATTGGGAGGAAGAATATGAGAAGCACTTTTTGAGCAGGTTAGTGCGTTAGTTCTCAAAGTGAGTGTCGTCTTTCAGCCGGTTCAACATCAAAGAATATTTCTCAAGTGTTATCTGAAAGCCAGACCGGAAGCGTCAGACATAACACTGTCTGAATAGAATTTACTAATTCGGCATCACAGTAGGGAATAATATGATATAATGGTTGACCCAGATTTTGATTGACTTGTGCTGATACTAATCTAAGATATTTCTTACTTCTTCATTTTTTCATTAACGTTATTCATTATTTCTTTTCTTCTCTCATTCATTCTTTCAGTAATTCTTTTGTTTATTTCTTTCACACACTTATTCATTTTTCCATGCATTTTTTATGAATTTTTCATTCTGTAATTCATTTGTTTTTTTCTTTTTTTCTATTACTTCCATTTTTAATTTTTTATTATTTCTTTTTCATTCATTCAAATTTTCTTTCTTATTCTCTTTAACATTTTATTCATCGTTATTCATTTTTTATTTCATTTTTTTCATTATTTATTCTTCTTTCTTGGAATGAAGTTTTATTTATTCATTCTTTCACTATTATGTAATTTTTCATTCCTTCTTTCTTTTTTATTCAGAGTTGGTTCTTACTATCTATCTATCTATCTATCTATCTATCTATCTATCTATCTATCTATCTAGTCTAGTCATTTCTTATCTATCTATCTATCTATCTATCTATCTATCTATCTATCTATTTCTATCATCCGGTTTATACTGAAGTATGGAGACCGATCATGTTTATTAAATTGACCTTGTGTCAGACACACCCGAACTCCTCACAATTTCCTCAAAAGGTTGAAAAAATAAAAGTGTTTTGTTTGTATGAATAAATGAAAATTTATTTATAAAGCAGAATAAGATCCAATTTGTAGGATGTAAAATTATTAACTGTGAAAATTTTCTAAAAGACATAGCAGCAAAGCATTAAGTAAATCCAGAATTCGTTGTAGTAGTCAGGTCTTCATATCTTTCTTTCTTTTAGCGGCTAGTGAGTAAGTGAAGAAAAAGGAAAATACAGAAAGGAAAATTGTACTAATCGACGTTAATTCTAGGAGTCAGTTAAAGTGTCTTATCGTTGTCTTCTTATTTTTGATAGCTAATATGCGAAGACGAAGAAGAAGAGATCAAGGAAAATTGGATTCAAGAAGGAAAATCAGAACAAATATATGTCAACATGACGTTATGTCCGGTTTAGAGGATTGAATTTTTTTTACATTGTGGCGGTGTCCTATCTGATCTCTACTCCAATCTGCCTGATTCACTTTCTTTCTTTTTTATATCAAAGAACCTTTTCACACCGGCTTGTGAATATCTCTCAGTTTTGTAGATCGCTTCCTTTTTTTTTTGATCAGAAAATAATTCACTCTGGATCGCGAAATGTGGTTTCCTCATTTTCCTTCAGTACGGATTTAACTTTTTATCCTATTGGTCAGAATTAGATTTAACATTGGATTGCGAATTTGCAAACAATAAAGACAAGGGAGTTAATTTTAATTTCGTATTCACCACAACAGTCCCCTAAAGTCATTGAGTCATATCAAAGCAATTTTATCAAAATTAAAAGAATCGGCTAGATCATTGTTCCCAACCTGGTATCACAGCTTCACTTACTTGATCGCCATCAAATGTAACTGCCTTATCATTTCTATAAACACTTTAATAGTTTTGATGAGCCTTCCACTTTGGTAGGTCAACCTCACGAATTTAAGCCCAGTATGACATTGATAGCCAAGATTCATGAATTTGCTGTTTAAATTTTTAGAAGTAATCCTAATTTCTTTTCTTTCGAACTTCTTTGAGGAACACCCATCAAGCTACTTACTTTATTGTCAAGTTCGATTTTTATAAATCCAATATCAATCTTCCTCTGTTTCTTAAATCTATTTTTATTATGTTCCACGCCCTGAAAATTCTGACAGTTGCTTGTTTAATGTATGTATTTAACGATGTCTTCACTCGGGGGTTATTTTTTCATAAAAAAATTTTGTCATAAATGAATTCCGTTTTTGTTTACATGAAATTTGCTATCCGAAAATAGTTTCATTTTATTCATTCATCAATCCTTGCTTTTATGATAGATTGTTGTTACTATGCAGTCGGCGCTTTCATTAGTTTTAAATAAATTGTTCATGCGAAATGTTTTCGACGAACTCTGGCTTATATTAGTGAGAGTTTACTGTATAAAAGTATTTCTTTGTTGCGATCGCAAAGTTATTAATCTTATGAAAGCATTCCAAAGCCTTTTCGAAAGTTTTTCTTGTTGTGTGTGACTGTTTGTTGTCATACATGATTACAACATTTTCCTTTCATCCACCGTGCATGCTGCCACTGCTATCCAGATTGTAGAGGCAAACACGGACAAACCAACCTACAATAAAACCTAGTATCGAAAAGACGGTTTTTCCCATGACATCGTTAACTCTTCGATGGGTACATGCACTAAATCGTTAAAAAACAGCATAGTATCAATAAATAAAGTCCCAAACTTAATAAAAACAAACTTTGTCCATTAAAATAATTATATTATTATTGAAAGAAAAGATATAGCTAATTTTTAGTTATATAAAAAAAACATTACTTCATTCTAACATGTTCAAAATTTTGGCAGCAAATCTTGTTTTGAATTGAGTTAGAGGGTTTTGATTTGAGTCAACGGCTGTTTACAATTGAAAATATAATGATGACATAACGCTTTTTTTCCGGTGACAAACACATTAATTTGAAAATTCTCGCAAAAATCAAATAATTGTCGAATATTAATAAAGCTTTCATCACTCATTTACAAATAGATGCAATTATTTTTGAAATTATTAGTTTTTAAAAATCTTTGCAATTTGGTTTTTACCTCTGTTACCCCCCTTCCAGTAAATCCATGAAATCTTCATAAATTTTAATTTGTTGGGGTCTATAATTTATTAGTTAAACGTAGGATTATTGAGGAAACAAAGATCATCTAAATTGTTTTTTTAATTTTTACTCTGTATCGGAAAATCCGCTCCGAAGTGTAAAATAAAAAAAGCAATAAATCTCTGATATTATTCAATTTGATAAGCTTTTTATTGATTGACTAAATAATGAAAATTAAGAACATCATAGTCTGAAAAATAAAGTTGATTACTAATGAGATTTTAAAGAATTGCTTTCATTTTTTATTATAATAATTTATAAAATTTCAAAAATATTTTTAAAAATCAATTTATTAAGGTTAGACTTTTTAGTTAAAAGTTGATATTATTTTTCCTATCGAAAATTAAAAAGTCGAATAAAATTGTTTTGCTTGGATATTTTCTAAATAATTTAATTACCTTTTTGTGTATTTGAAGTGTTTTTTATGGTAAGTTCTATGTGCAAATTAAATGGTCATAATTTCCTCCCTTACCCGAAACAAAACATTGTACAGTTTTGTCACTTGTTGATGCCATACACTATTTATCTTTAATCAGCCACCTGTGAACACGTTTGATATACGGACAAGTCAAAAAGTTTAAACCTGTGATTAAGAGATAATTTTATTCTAAATTTCACACTATAAATATGTCATACTTGTGTTAATCAGATTAATTTAACATAAAATTTTCTAATTTTCTAAAAATAATGTGTCACAGATATATGTTTTATTTTTGTAAGATTTTTAAACCCGAGAATTAAATTTTGTTTACTGATGTGTAAAACGCTCAAAAATGGCGGCAAAATTAAAAAATTGAAAAAAATATCGCAAACTTCTATATTCTAATGAATATAATTTCGATTTGAAATAAACCAGAGAGTATTTCGCTTACTAGAAATAGTAAATTTAATCATTTAGCTTTCAATTAATATTAAAATAAAAGTTTCAAGAATACCTTTTCATTTTTAAAAATGTGTAAAAGTAACTATGCAGGTTTTAGTGTAGGCAGCTACACTTTGGTAATCTTTATCTTTTGAAAAAGTGATTATTAGAATTATAATAAAACATTAACATATGAAAGTAAATTTATACATTTTCTTTGTTCTTGAGAATTCACAAAAATAATGAGCGCTATGAGTTATTTACACTATTAATCTATTGGAATAATTTAGCAAAATATTCCTTCATCACCAATTGGTTCAAACTTGACAAAATGGTAAATACTAAAAAATTTCCTTTCAGTTGGGTCACATAATTTAGTAAACTTTCATAAATTTACAATTTAAAATAGTTTTCACATGATTTTCATCATGTTCCCTCTCCCTTCAGCCAATAATGGACTTCCACTTGGCTGTCTTGTCGCTCTCAATATTTTTCTTTCCAGCCTTTGAATACTTCTTCATGTGCCGTGTCCCTTCAGGACGTAGGTGATCACGGACATCAATTTGGCCCTGTCTCTTGTCGCTCTCAATATTTTTCTTCTTGGTATCTCTCCCAAACCCCGCACCTCCATCCATTGGCCCAAGTCCATAAATCTAGAACATAAATGAATAAAAGCTAGTATGGCCACAAAATGAGGGATTAGTTTATATATTAATTATAATAGAGAATGGATCCCCCACTTTATCTCAACATTTTAATTTCTTATTTCTTTATCAAATTCTGATTAGTTATGTATCTACCTCTTCTCATTACTGATTAGCTACGCAGTCAGGTCTTTTAGTTTTATTTCTACTTCTTCATGTGCCGTGTTTCTTCAGGACGTAGACGGTCATGAACTTCCACTTGGCTCTGTCTCTTGTTGCTCTCAATATTTTCCCTCTTGGAATCTCTCCCAAAACTCGCTTCTCCATCCATTTGCTCAGGCCTATCATGTAGGCCTCGGGCTGCTTCCTCCTGTCTCTCTTTTCTTCTATCAATCCTGTGAGTATTAAATTTGTTGTACATCATTTCAATATATGTTCTATATCAGTTCAATATGTGTGGTATACCAGTGACGTATACTCGAGTGACGTATACTATAAAACCTGAAACCAAAAATGACCAACACGTTGTTTATCTGCAGCCAAAGATGACGAAAATCTCACTTAAGAAAATGACGACCGTAACACGTATATATAAACAGATGTAGACAGCATATCATTTATTCACTCATCAGGTGACGTATCGTAGATTGGAGGTATATACGAAGATGACAGTCCACACGCATCAAAGGGCCAGAGGCCATCCTCGGTCGCTTTTTTCACTGCGTTTTTAGTTCAAGTAACGGTTCTTGACCAGTAGTTATTACGAAAAATATCTATTCTTTTAAACCAACGACTAGCATTATAGCTCGGCGTTGCTCGGGTGTAAAGAAAGCTTTAAAACTAATCCATGGTCCTGGAGCTCAAACTGTTTGGTCGTTGTCACGAAAGACTAAAAATCAATAATTGTTTCCAGTTAAAACGAATCCGTAGAGTGAAAGAAAAATGAATGGATGTAAGTCAAATTTTGATTTTCTGCTTTCGATATGAAATGAGTTTTTTTTGTCATAAACTGAATTTTGAAGGCTAAATAAGTCCTCTGAGTAAATGGTATCATGGCTGAGATTAAGAACTACCACTATACCTACTTAGAGCCAAACCCGAAACAAAAACTAAAATAAAAGGGCTGAAAAAGTACACATATACAGGCAGATAAACAGACACGAACACACACACATCTTGCCTTTTATATATATATATATATATATATATATATATATATATATATATATATATATAATCAATTTTCTGCACTATTGTAAGAACTGCAACCTTGAAACTTCTGAATATCGTTTCTTAGTTTTTTTGTCTATGGGTGTATCAAATGTGATTAAAATCAGACCACTCCTTCTATAATCCGACTTTTTTGATTATCGATTTTCCATATTTATCGGGGGTACCTCGACATAAAACCTAGCTAAGAACACTCGCAGACGCTTATAGTACAATTTTGTAAATTTTCAAGAAAATTAGTTCAGCCGTTTCGGAGTCTATAGGTAACGGACACACACACACAGACATACACACACACACAGAGACAAAGTTGAATTTATAAATAAGTTTAGATTAGATCTAATCATTGCTTTTTAAAGTAGTAAATGTTGCTGATGTAGTGCAGGCAGTTTTTAAAAAAAGCGGTGTCATAGAAAAACCGCCATTTTTAAACTACTTCTTATCACACGTATGTTCAGTTTTATTTTGCTAACTAGTATATATGTATATATCCCACATTTATTTTTAAACTGTTACATAGATTTTTTACTGTTAGTTCACAAAATACAAACCCCAAGATACACTCAAAAGAGATGATTGCTGTGTGAGATTTTAAAGAATGGAGGGGTTAAGAAAGTATTATGAGGACGAGTAGGGTATGTATCGGTAGTCCCTAGATTTCAGGGAAGCATTCTCTCGGGAGCTTTACAACTAAATATCAATTTTGGTGAAGAGCTGGTTGAGTAGAACACGCTTTTTAGCACAAAAGAAATGGGTTAGTTTACCATGATTCTGTCTGATTAAATAGTTTTTTTTATAAATTGATACATACTGTATTTTCCCTTTTTTTATAGGTTTATTAGAAGCTGCAGCTTTCTGATTTTCCTGAGTATCCATTGGGATGACAAATTGAGAATACATTTATTTCTTTTCTATTTGTTTTTAATTTTCTTAAAACAGCCACTGTATTATATTCAATTTAATCGTTTTCACTAGTCTAAATGAGATGATTAATACATTTTTATGTCTTTTTACATCACCCTTACAGACCCGATTCATCAACTAATGCTCGTTCATTGGCATTGCAATCACTATCCAGTATTGCATTAATTAAACTAATTTCTTTACTTAATTAGTTATCAACACCAATAACATACGAACGTAATTTACTTAATAAGGTTAAATGTACGCTTTTTTATTGTCATTTCACTAATAATTTTGTTTGCCCTCAGCGAATGTAGTAGGTCATAGTCTTCTTTATTAGATTTTAATTAGATTTCAGAATTGGAAAGATCATATGTACATCAGCTCGTAATTAACTGGGAATTTGAATTTTACCCTTCAGTATGAGAGACAGGTTCATGCAATGTTGAACACCGTCTGGAAAGATGCAATAATTATGCACATTATATCTGACTATCTCGATCTCTTAATATATATCGATTAATCTGTGCCAATCTGTTCATTGCCAGGATGTCTATGTCTATTCATAGCCATTTATGAACTTATTTATACCTATATATGTACACATTACGGACTGTTCATCATCTATCTATCTATCTATCTATCTATCTATCTATCTATCTATCTATCTATCTATCTATCTATCTATTTTAGTAAGCTCTTATATATCTACCTGTAAATATGTGTCCAACTGTTCATTATCTATCTATCTATCTATCTATCTATCTATCTATCTATCTATCTATCTGTAGGTTCCTATATATCTACCAGTAAATATGTGTCCAACTTTTAAATATCTATCTATCTATCTATCTATCTATCTATCTATCTATCTATCTATCTATCTATCTATCTATCTATCTCAGTAGGTTCCTATATATCTACCAGTAAATATGTGTCTAACTCTTCATTATCTATCTATCTATCTATCTATCTATCTATCTATCTATCTATCTCAGTAGGTTCCTATATATCTACCAGTAAATATGTGTCCAACTTTTAAATATCTATCTATCTATCTATCTATCTATCTATCTATCTATCTATCTATCTATCTATCTATCCCTGTAGATTAATCTATATATTTACCTTGATATTGGTGTCAATCCCCTTTATTATCTATCTCCGTATTTCCCTCCCCCTCTCTCTCTCTCTGTCACTCACTATCCATCTATTTATTTAATACATATCTAATTTTTAACTTTGTCTCTTCAATGATCTCTTATACTCTCTATCTCTTTCCAAATCTAATTCTTCTTTTTCTCTATGACTCTTAAAAACATTGAGATTTTCGTATTCATCTGCATCTACGGTTTCTTATTGAACGTTACTACATATACTATATATATAATATCCAATAGCTGCTTAACATTGACATCCTCAGCATACACACACACGCACGCACCTTGTTCTGCCTTTTTTGCAGACACATACATTTTCTGATTTCTTAGAGTTAACACTTACTCTTTTCTTCTTGTGTGATTGTAATTCTCACTTACAACGAATATTAATATAAATTATAATATAATAGCAGTATAACCCGGCGTTGCTCGGGTGTAATGAAAGCTTTAAAACTAACCCATGGTCCTGGAGCTCAGACTCTTTGGACGTTGGCACGAAAGAATAAAAAGGAATAGTTGTTTCCAGTTAAAGTGAAACTGTAGACTGAAAGAAAAATGAACGGATGTAAGTCAAATTTTGATTTCCTGCTTTCGATATGAAATGAGATTTTTTGTCATAAACTGAGTTTTGAAGGCTAAATATGTTCTCTGAGTAAATGGTATCATGGCTGAGACTAAGAACTGCAATTATATCTACTTAGAGCCAAACCAAAGATAAAACTAAAATAAAAGGGCTGAAAAAAATACAGACATACAGGCAGATAAACAGCCACACAAAAACATCTTGCCTTTTATATATATATATATATATATATATATATATATATATATATATATATATATATATTATCAATTTTCTGCATATTGTAAGACCTGCAACCTTGAAGCTTCTGAATATCGTTTCTTATGTCTTTTTCTATAAGTGTCTCAAAGTTGATTAAAATCGGAACACTCCTTCTCTAACCCGATGTCTTCGATTATCGATTTTCGATATTTATCGATATTTATTCGATACAAACCCTACCTAAGGACACTCGCTGACGCTTATAATACAACTGTGTAAATTTTCAAGAAAATCGGTTGAGCTTTTTCGGAGTCTATATGTAACGGACACAGACATACACACAGACACATACAAACACAGACAAAGTTCCATTTATAAATGAGTTTAGATCTTAGTACGAACGAGGTTTCAGCTAGATATATCGGCAAGCAATTCGAAGTGCTTGAATAAAAAATATACCATTCTCTTGATAGTTTAGAATAAAATATTTTTTCTTAAATCCTTTTCTCAAGAAGATTGACACCTCAAGTTGATAAACTATTTGTAGGAATTTCCTTCCTAACTATTTATCATTCAACCACTGCAGTGGTTGAATATATTCTTATGTCCGACATTGAGTGAATCACTACTAATTCGGTTCTCAAAGAAATTTCAAACAGTTTACAGTGTTGACTCCTTAGCTGCACTTTGAAAAGTAAATTTTGAATTTCGGTTCAGTCGAAAAAAATTATATCAAAATATGTGAAGTTCAAAAATGAGTGATTCACTAACACTTGTAAATAAAAAAAAAATTATTCCTTTTAACTTTTTTCTATTTAATATTTTTTGCATGCGATTTTCATCATTTAAATTCTGATGATATACTGTGTGTCAATCAAGTCTGTGTACACTTTAAAAAATTATATCTTTATTTATATTTGAGATTAAAATAATCTTTAAAAATGTTATAAAGTTTAATGTACTTAGTTTTACGTATAGTTATTGAATAATTCTTTACCACAAAATTTGCAACAATTTTTAGATAAGTAAAAAATATGAACTGCAAAATCGTATTACCCTTTGTACTGCTAATGATGGAGGACATGTGGAAACCTAAATAAAATTTCAATAAAATCTTAAAAAATATAGATTACATGGAAATATCTCCGAGCAAATGAATACAGTAATATTTACGTAAAAAGTAATATTCTTAAGATTATATTAAACCTAGAAAAGTAAAGGAGAAGAAATTCTAGTGAAGTAAATATAAGAAATTTCTTTCTTAAGTAAAATTTGAATGAAATATTTTAAGAATTTACTTTATTTTTTTAGGTTTAATAGCTTGTTCTGTTCTTTTTCAGGTTTAATATAATCTTATTCTTAAGTATATTACCTTTCATGCGCCCATTTTCCATGCAATATAAAATAGTGTTAAAAGACAGCATCCTGATTATACCCCAATTTTTCTTCTAATTAATATTACTGTCCATGTTATTTTTTACTGATGTAAGAATTCTTCAACAGATTTGCTTTCTTTTAATACGAAAACACATTTGTTTATGACCCTGCCTATGAGATCATAAGAAGTTGGTATATCTTCTAATTTTGAAAAGAATAACACAGTTCTAACGATTTCTGAAATTAAAGATAACCATTTAAGTCTTATTGTATTCATTTGCTCGGAGATATTTTTTATAATTGATCTAACAAAACAGTTCCATGCCGCTGATAATTTAGTAATATTTAACAAGTTAGACACCATAATATAGTTTTTGTAAACCTTAATGCTGCAAGTACCTCTTATCTGTGTTGTAATAGGGTAGAAAAAGGCACGTAAATTGTAATACCTACAAAACCAAGCTGCTCTTCTTTAACCACCATAGAGAACGTTCCTACCTTCCATCAGTATGGAAGACGATAGTCTCCTAGATAGCAAAACAATGTGCCTCCTTGGCCTCACCCTTGCAAAGGATCACAAGTGAAACGATTAAATTAGATGTATAGCTGCAACTGCCACTAGGAAGTTTGGATCAATCTGTCCCAGCAGGAAATTTTTCTCGCCAGAATTTATCTTGTACATTAATAAATCTACCATTCATCCATGCATTGAAAACTGTTGCCACATCTGGTCAAGTTTATTTTATTTTGGGATTCTCGACGAAATCCCAACAAGGATCGGCAATGGAATAAATTCTAACTTGGCAGCTCGCTTTGACTCACTTTCTCATCGAAGAGATGTGGCAACCCACTGTCCTTTATACCTATTCTCTCTAAATCCCTTAAGAAACGTGCCCCTGAACTCTCCTCTGTACACTCTAAACGCTATAACTGCTGCCTTTCTGCTTCCTGTTTTCCCGCATGCTGGAAATCTTCTTCTGTTGTTTTTGCATTTAAAAACTCTGGTGAACCTTCGGACCCATCCAACTATCGCCTTATCAGCCTTCTACTAGTTTTCGGGAAAGTGTTCGAGGCCATTATTAACGCTGAAATAGTTCAACATTTTACCGCCCATAAACTATTCTCTGACAGGCAGTATGGCTTCCGCTTCGCCAGATCCACGGCCGACATGCTAACAACCATTAAGGGGTACATATTCCAGGGCTCTGAGAAGTCCGGCGAAGCTCGTGCTGTTGCTCTAGACATCTCCAAGTTTTTTGACACAGTTTGGCACTCTGGCCTTCTAGCAAGTTACGGTATGACCGGACGCTTGCTTGATCTGACCCACACTTTTCTAAATAACCGCATAATAAAGGCCGTCTTGAATGGGCATGCCTCCACATCCTACTGTACAAACGCTGGTGTCCATCAGGGCTTTATACTAGACCCGACGCTCTTCCTTATTTTCATAAATGATCTCCCAGAAGAGATCAAGTGCCAAGTAGGCATCTACGCAGATGGCACCACAATTTACTCCCGCATCAGTAAGATATCCGGCGTGGCGGACAAATATAATCTCGTTGCTGATCTTGAGAGGGATCTACATTCTGTGGTAGATTCGTGTTAGAAGTGGTTTGTTAATTTCAATATGTCTAAGACTAAGCTGCTGTCTGTCAATCATTACAGGCAACCTCTCCTGCCTCCCATAAGTATGGACCAAATGAGTCTCCCTGAGAGCAATACACTGCGCCTCCTCGGTCTTACATTTTCTTCCGATCTCAAATGGAACCATTACCTTGAGCTAAATGCACTGCTAGGACGTTGTGTCACTGAGTCGGGCTAGAATGTTTTTCCCGCCTGAATCCATCTTGTATATATACAAATCAACCATTCGTCCGTGCATGGAGTACTGCTGTCATATATGATCAGGGGCCCCTGCTGTTCATCTCAGTGTTCTTGACAAGATCCAAAGGAAAATCAGTAATGTGATAGGTACCGACTTGGCGGCTCGACTCCAGCGACTTCGCCACAGACAGGATGTGGCTTCTTTTTGTCTGTTCTATAAATACTTTCATGGCTTCTGCTCCAACGAACTTAACTCACTGGTGCCTCTGCAACAGGTGTTTACTCGTGCAACCAGACTGGCAACTGGTCTCACTCATTCACAGTTAGATCAGCCAAATGCAGACGTAATTCTACTCTTGCAACTTCTTTTCTCGCACTTCCCGCCTGTGGAACTTGCTTCCATATTCTTGCTTTGCTGGCGGCTACAACCCCCAGGAATTTAAATGCAATGTCAATACTCATCTCTTAACCACTTGACTCTAGGTCTTTTACACCACACTGTATATCCTTTCTTTTCTCTCCACCTTTGCAACTGCTATCACACCTATATTCCCATCCTTCTCTTGCTCCTTTCTAACTAGTTCGTCTTTCTCTTCACTCTCTTTAATCTAATCTTTTACTCTTATGTAACCCCTGAACGTTTTACTCTTACGTAGCCTCCTAATCTTTTTACTCTTATGTAGCCCCCTGAACATCAGTGGCGTTACCGACTTGCTCGGGGTGAAACGATTAAAAAAATACAAATATTCTCACGGCTTCTGCTTTGACGAACTTTTTTCCGTGGTGACTCGACCACATGAATTTGATCGTGTTACTGGACTGGCATCAAGCTCCCACGCTTTTATCGTCAAAATAGTCAAATGTTACTGCCACTTTTATTTTCTCGTAGTTTGCGTCTGGGAAACTCTCTTCCGTATACCTGCTTCCCCAATAGCTACAGTCTTCAAAGGTTTGAATGCAACATCAGCTGCTTTCTTTTATCTCCTTAAATTTCATCCACCTCTCCAAATCCCATCAACCTTACATCAATTCTTTGACATCCCCTCTACCCTATATATATATATATATATATATATATATATATATATATATATCCCCATGTGCACAAGTGACAGTCCTACCTTGATTTGGAGTGAAATGATCATAAAAAATGTTTTTTTAAGTATTTTCATTTTCGTACATTTGCGACTGAATTTTTCTTAGCCTGTATGATTTTTTTATGTTGTTAACAGTCCATGTTTTTCGCTTTTTGTTAAGATGATATAAATATAATTACTTATAATTATACAGTGTAATGAGGAAAGTTTAAGTGTCACGTAACTAGGCGAGGAAGGATGTACATGTCATGTACCTTTGTGAAGTAAACTGTTGAATGTCCCGTAGCTTGGTGAGGATGAATGGATGTATCACGTAGCTTGGTGAGAAAGAATGTGAATGTCGCGTGGCTTATTGATGAATTGGGTTAAATGAGTAAAGAAATCTCTTTGAAACCTCTCTAGTATCCGTATCTGTCTCATTACTGTTGTTGTAAGTCAAAATAAATTTATCGAAATACTCTTCAAATGTGTCACGAAGCATGGTTTTTAATTTACTAACAGGAAGAATGCATGAATCCCCCGATTCAGAATTAATTTATTGTCATTTGATGTTTTAGTGTTTGCGTGTTTATTTCCGCGTTTGCTAACTCATCTAATATTAACGTTTTCTGTTCTTATGTCGTAAATCGCGATAAATAGTTTTTGTTTTCTTTTTTAATTAAAAGTCTGATATATTTTTTCATATATAAAATCATTTATTTAAACTGTTTATTTTTGTTTTGTTGTTGTTAAAATATCTATTTAATGTTATGGAACGTTTTTTATTATTTTATGATGCACGATTCGCATTTATATCTCAAATGTGTTTGTCGCCTTTTGAGTTGTAATTTAATTAGAATTTTGTTCTGCCTGAATATTCTAAACTGCCTGGAGGGCAAGCCATTACGATGATTGAAAAGAAAGAAATTGCTTGCTGTTCATTATGTTCAACTTCATGCTGAAGTTTTTCTAACAGAAGGTCCATGACGTTCTGTCTAATATAACACCCGACGATTTTATACTAGTTTATAGGTTCTTGCATGCTTATCAATCAGTTGTAGGTTAAAAGTTTGTAAGTCGTAAGAAAATTTTCAGTGTAGTAATGTCTTACTAGAGCAAGTCTTACTAATTAACCTGGTTTTAAGTAAATTTGGATCCATACCCACGGAATTTAATATAACTAACTCAAAAGGGTTCGGAACACGACACTCCGATTTTCAACCCCAACGCGTTGACACATCGATGTTTACTGTACCTAAAATTTACAAACTGTAATCTATCTAGGCAGTGACCAGGTTTAACGTCGCTTAGCTTTAGTGGTCGTACAAGTACCTGTGTTTCAACTTCATATGACCACTACTTCTTTGATGGTTCAAATGTAGACATTTTCACAGTTGACAGTTAATTGTATTTTATATTCGTTGTATAATCAAAAAGTTAAGTGTTATAACTGACTAGGCATAAATTTTTTCCGCAGTTGGTTGCCATTGATTTCTGTGGTATACTGGTTGCCAACCAAGGCTATAGATACTAATGGAGAAAAAAGCAACATATTTATACCATTTCCCAGGTCATTTGCCCATAAGTGATTGCAACGAATTTAACTGAAATTCAGACTAGGCTCTCCGATTTCTCGCTCCTACCTATATCTACTGGGTAAATGTTCGTTTTAGATACCGACGGCTTTTCCCCCTTCAAATCTATTCAAAATAGCATTATTTCTGTGCAAATGTATATGCTGAACTGAAATCAACAATTAGTTATTGAAGAAACTTACCTTTTTTGATTTGAAGGTCCATAAAAAACGAACTATATTTCGCACTTTTTCTCTCACGAAGTCATGTAATTAACTGCAGAATGACGTCCTACGTAGGCAGAAATGTTTGTCGAATTTTGGCCGATTTCCTTCTTTTACTGAAACATCCGGCGATCTACTTCCTGTTATGAAAGTAACACGCGTAGAAATACAATAGCGCATTACTTGAATTTCCAGAAGTACATCACCTGAAGTAGCAGTAAATGAATAAAAATCTACAAAATGCCTGCCAAAATTCGTTCAAATGCGCATTACGCCATTCTGCAGTTAATTACATGACTTCGTGCGAGTTACGGGAGACAACATGAGCAAGGAATAGTTTTTTTTTTTAATGGACATTTTGATAAAAAAGGGAAGTTTATTCAATAACTAACAGGTGATTTGAGTTCAGCATATACATTTGCACAGAGATAATGCTATTAAGGATAAATTTGAAGGGGAAAAGCGTCGGGACTTGCAACGAAAATTTACCATCTACTGCACCACAATGTACATGAATTGTATAATACTGCTATATATATATATATATATATATATATATGTGTGTGTGTGTGCATATATATATATGTATATATATATATGTGTGTATATATTTATATATATTTTTTTAATCCTATCACCCCGAGCAAGGCGGTAACGCCACTGATGTGCAGGGGGCTACATAAGAGTGAAGAGATTGGAAAAGAGAAAACCGGAAACCGCATCCTAAACCGGAAACAAAGGATGAGCTCTTCACCTGTTCAATAGATGTGGGTGGAGTGTGAACCGGGCGATAGTTTAGTCTATCTACTCCAATGTATATATATATATATATATATGTATGTGTGTGTGTGTGTGATGTATGTGTGTGTGTGTGTGTGTGTACAAACTACAAACTGCTAAAAAATTGTACACTTTGTTTCGACATTTGAAAAATGTCTCTTCACCTAGTTAATAATGATAGTAATAAATGTTTTATTGAAAAAAGATTAAAATATATTTTATCACTTATTTTCCTTTTCACTTTCTAGTTTCTCTGTATGTTTCCCTTTCTTCTTTCTTTTTTTTTCTTTATTTTCATTTTATTTTCTGATTGTTTCTTTTCTTTTTCTTTCCCTCTTCACTTTTTTTAATATTGCTTTAACAAAAAAAAAATATAAAAGAATAAAAGGGTGTTTTTTAAAAATTGTTTTCAATAAAAAGTTTATTACTATCATTATTATCAACTCGATGAAACATTGTACTTTCAATATCGAAACAAAATATACACTTTTGTAGTAGTTTCTATTTTGTAAATGTTCTGAAGTAATAATTAATAATAAATATCCATTGCTCTATTTTTACATTGAACACTGTTTTAAATTACTGTTTTGAACGTTGTAAATATTTTTTTAGTTTATATTCGTTTGGATATATACATATATATGGTAACTTTCTAAGTGTATCTTAGATGTGAAAGAAGACTGAAAGCAGCATAACCTGAGTAAGAATAGAATCCCCTATACAGTCGTAACTGGCCTATCGTCGAAGTACCTAATATAGAAGTTTGTATGCTTATATAATGAATTGTCCGTACAGAGTCTATGTAAACGTGATTCAATATTTATGTTCGGTGTATGAATAAAGCGCCGACATTGACTCATCCAACATCTTTATTGCTAAGCTAATCAAAACATTGAGTGTACGGTACTACCGAGATATATAACAGAATTATCAAGTACCGTCAACTGAAGCGTGTGATTTTTCAAACCAAAAAAAAAAATCCGTAACCTTGTTTGTTTACTTCAATGATTGTAATATGGGATAACTGACGTTGTGTTTCACAATAATATACGATAACTCACAATGCTGTCAAAGATTACCTGGTACGTTTTAAAATCTGCTGTACTAATGTTTTATAGAAGTTGATGTTCTTGACCTGACGAATTAAAAATTTTCCCCAATTTATAATTTCTTTCATGTACCGTGTTATTTCAGGATGTTGACAATCCTAGCATTCCACATCTACCTGTCCGTCGTGGCACTTTACACCCTTTCTTTTATTGCGACACCCAAACCCTGCTTTGCCATCCAATTGCTCAAGCTCATCAAGTATGACATGCGTTGCTTTTCCCTGTCTTTCCATTTATCTGTCCTTTGAGTATCAGATTCTTCACGCCCTTCTTCCTCATTACTTCAGCCTTCTTTTACGGTACTTACCGGTGTGTGTTGTTTGCTATGCAACGCAGACAGACATATATTACAGTTAGTGTATCAATATATAGGTAATAAATATGATATTATGTAGTTTTGGCACAAGTTATAGTATACTATAGTTTAAGTTCATGTTCCAACAGGTCTAAGCTTTTGAACTACTGGTAGCTACGGTCTATTTGAAGGTTGATTTATAGGTAGGGATACGCTTAACTGAGTATTTTGAGATAAAAATACTTGTAGCCAAATTCATCTTGTACTCCGCAATTTACGTTGATGAAATTTAATTACCTTAATTAGTGAAGTCTAAATATATATTTGCTAATACCTCACATAAGCTAAAGTTAATAGGTATGAGAGCCGTGTATGTTGTTGCATTAATGTGGTAATAAAAATAATAATAATAATAATAATAACTCGTTGTCGTAGTGTTGGTGGTGAGCGTTTGTGTGATTCAATGATTCTGATAGCAATGCTTGAGAAGTTTTAAAGTCTTGTAGAGCCATTCTTGGTGGCAAGAAAGAAAACGAGGAGCCAGACTAAGCGGGATCAACCTCAAAGAAACCAACGTTGGAACAAATTAATGACGATTACAACAGATCTCATCGATTGAAGCAGCAGATAAAGAGGGCTGTGCTTGATGGAAATACTGCAGAAGGTGCCACTCGAATGTATAGTAGATTCACCGGCAGTTCATTTCTTTTTCATAACTGGATTGTACATGTCACAACCATGTATCGCAAATGAAAACCAGGTGTGTTGGTTCATTTCCTGAGAATTTGAGACCAGCTTAAAGAAATTCACGCCACATGAACTTTCTTCTATTTTGATTTTCTTTTACCTCTTAACATTTATTGCAAGGCCAAATCGTCATGGGGAATGAGTTACGGGAGCAGGTATTTGGTGAAACTGTAAAATTCTAGTCCTGAGCTTGTATGTTGGCCGCGAAAAGCCATCATCATAAAGGAAGCGTTAAGCGATAATATATTTATTTGCTAGAAAGTACAAAATGTATCACAAGGCCGAAAAAGAGAGATGGCTAGACGTTGGTACTCATTAACTATCCTATACCTAGCTAAACACTTTCACTACCTTATCACTCATTAACAATGTGCACATTCACCACAAGAATCTATCCATCACTTTATGAAAAATCAAGACTGGATCCATCCACGCGGACCAGGCTTGCTATATTTATCCACCTTTTGCTGAAAACTGTCAATATCAAGCGCTTTTTATCAGATCTGATCTTCATCTTAAACTGATGCTTAAAGAATCCAATCAGATGCTGATAAGAATAACGTTCATATCGCAAGATTTTAAGAAAATAAAATAGAACTGTTTAAAGATCTTGAACAATTTTAGATTTTATGTCTGTTATATTAAAAAACCTTTTTTTAAGTCATTTCACCCCAAGCAGGGCAGAATGCCACCTGTGCACAGGGAGTTACAAAAGAGGTGAGTGATGAGAAAGAGGAACAAGTTACAGGGAATTTAGAGAACGAGTGAGAACAGGATGAGAATACAGGTGTGAAGAGGGTTGCATGAGAGTGGGAGGGTAAAGGAAGAAGAATATGATACAAGGGTTATTATGGAAAGGATGTGCGTCAAGAGAAGAGATGGCAGTTGACTTTGCATTTAAATTCTTGGAGGGAAGCAAGTATACGGATGGGAATTCCACATGCGGGAAGTGCGAAGAAGCTGTTGGAGTAGAAGCTGGGGTTACATTGGATTGGTTTCACTGTAAAAGGGTGAGACCTAGCCGCTAGTTTAGTAGCTCGAGTAAAGGCAGGAGGGAGCTAAGCTCATCAGAGCAGAAGCATTAAAAATATTTTTAGAAGAGACACAGGGAAGCCACATTACGTCGGTGAGAAAGTGACTGAAGTTGAGCTATCAAGTCTGGATCAATTACATTACAGAAGTATTAATTTAAAAAAAATAGATACAAACATTACCTCACTAGAAGTAAAAACGGTTATGCTGGTAACTAACGCGACAAATCGAAGGTAATGCAATTTACACATGCAATTATCTTCATGATTTTCAAGGCTTGAGAAGGTTTGTGTATTCTGGATATTTTGTTTAAATTGTGCGACGAAGTTCCCAGGAAACAGTGTTCCGAGGCCGCGCCAACCCATTGCAGCAGAGGGGTGGACCAGGTGTTCGTCACCGGGGTCAGCACAACCGGCGGTTGAGGAGATTGGGGAATTATTGTTCTTCGCCCGTCCGTACGCGGTCGGGCTCCCCACTTAAAAAAAACATTGTGTCACATCTCACTCCAGTGGGAGATTAGGGTTTTTATCTACTTCTCAAAATGTGCGTTGTAGTGTAATGGGTATTGGAGTCGATTGTGTTTCATCCATTTACGCACAAATACCCATGAGAAAAGTATTAATCCATCTCTTCATCTTTCCAGCTATGGATTTGAACTCTAGGAGAAATTGGACTCTATAGCCTTGGTTGGCAACCAGTCTAACGTAAAAAGTAATGGAAACGTACTGCGGGAAAATTCTCTGCCAAGTAAGTCCTGTATTGCAAAAGACATGAGTGCCAAGCGTGTATCACTGACCGCCTTCTCCAAAAGATCGTTTCTAAAGTATGTAGAACGTTCACCCATTGCCCGCTGTTTAAATTTAAAAACATAGTTTCGACCTCATTTTATAGTTTCTAAACCGTAATTTATCACTTGAGATTTTAAACATCATATTAAAAATGTAAATATCGTAAAAAATTACTCCTTCTGTTACAATAGTTTTCTACTTACTTAAGTGGAAACTTCTTGGATTTAGAATTTAAGCAATTTTGAATGTTGCTTATGACTTCAAACAAAAATCATTAAATTTGATTGCAAATGGATTTTTAATTAGGCTTCACAAATCAGCTGCGTGCTGAAATCTACATATGTATATTCCATGTCGAGTTGGGGAAAAATCTCTGAAAATTAGAATTAAGTCAGTCAGTCAGTTAAGTGCCATACATGATACACGCTTTAGACGATCATGTCTCGAAAGACACATAACTGACTGGGTAGAAGATTATTCCGCAGTAGGTTTCCATTGCTTTCTGCCTTTTATCGTATGTTTCTTTTTAATATGTGGGGTGTGCCAATAGGTTTTCGGCGCGAACAGTTGTCCTGATATCTAACTAAATGTATTTTTCTCAACCATATATAAAGCGGGGTTACAAGCTTTCGTCGCGAACATTTGACCCAAATCAAACGGAATAGCGTATTTTATCTCTGGCATTTGTGAGTCTGGTTAAAATGTTTTCAAAGCTAACTATTGTCCCCAAATATAGCGAACCATCTTTTTTTATTTTGCATACTTGTTTTGGGTAAAAAAATATTTGACCGAAAATATGTTCACAAATCAAACTAAATATCGTACTATTCTTTTGCATATATAGGGCGTGTTATATATTTTATATTTTCTTTTGCATATATAGGGCGTGTTATATATTTTATATCTTCTTTTGCATATATAGGACGTGTTATATATTTCATACCTTCTTTTGCATATATAGGGCGTGTTATATATTTTATATCTTCTTTTGCATATATAGGACGTGTTATATATTTTATATCTTCTTTTGCATATATAGGACGTGTTATATATTTCATACATTCTTTTGCATATATAGGGCGGGTTATATATTTTATATCTTCTTTTGCATATATAGGGCGAGTTATATATTTTATATCTTCTTTTGCATATATAGGACGTGTTATATATTTTATATCTTCTTTTGCATATATAGGGCGTGTTATATATTTTATATTTTCTCTTGCATATATAGGACGTGTTATATATTTCATACCTTCTTTTGCATATATAGGGCGTGTTATATATTTTATATCTTCTTTTGCATATATAGGGCGTGTTATATATTTTATATCTTCTTTTGCATATATAGGGCGTGTTATATATTTTATATCTTCTTTTGCATATATAGGGCGTGTTATATATTTCATACCTTCTTTTGCATATATAGGGCGGGTTATATATTTTATATCTTCTTTTGCATATATAGGACGTGTTATATATTTTATATCTTCTTTTGCATATATAGGGCGTGTTATATATTTTATATTTTCTTTTGCATATAGAGGACGTGTTATATATTTCATACCTTCTTTTGCATATATAGGGCGTGTTATATATTTTATATCTTCTTTTGCATATATAGGGCGTGTTATATATTTTATATCTTCTTTTGCATATATAGGGCGTGTTATATATTTTATATCTTCTTTTGCATATATAGGGCGTGTTATATATTTCATACCTTCTTTTGCATATATAGGGCGGGTTATATATTTTATATCTTCTTTTGCATATATAGGACGTGTTATATATTTCATACCTTCTTTTGCATATATAGGACGTGTTATATATTTTATATCTGCTTTTGCATATATAGGACGTGTTATATATTTTATATCTTCTTTTGCATATATAGGACGTGTTATATATTTTATATCTTCTTTTGCATATATAGGGCGTGTTATATATTTCATACCTTTTTTTGCATATATAAGTGATGTTATATATTTTATTTTTCTTTTTTTTATATATAGGGCGGGTTATATATTTTATATCTTCTTTTGCATATATAGGGCAGATTTCTATATATTTTATATCTTCTTTTGCATATATAGGACGTGTTATCATTTTATATAATATTTCTTTGCATATATAGGGCGTGTTATATATTTTATATTTTCTTTTGCATATATAGGACGTGTTATATATTTCATACCTTCTTTTGCATATATAGGGCGTGTTATATATTTTATATCTTCTTTTGCATATATAGGGCGTGTTATATATTTTATATCTTCTTTTGCATATATAGGGCGTGTTATATATTTTATATCTTCTTTTGCATATATAAGACGTGTTATCTATTTCATACCTTCTTTTGCATATATAGGACGTGTTATATATTTTATATCTTCTTTTGCATATATAGGACGTGTTATATATTTAATATCTTCTTTTGCATATATAGGACGTGTTATATATTTTATATCTTCTTTTTTGCATATATAGGGCGTGTTATATATTTCATACCTTCTTTTGCATATATAGGGCGTGTTATATATTTTATATCTTCTTTTGCATATATAGGACGTGTTATATATTTCTTATATAACATATATATGGACGTGTTATATATTTTATATCTTCTTTTGCATATATAGGACGTGTTATATATTTTATATCTTCTTTTGCATATATAGGACGTGTTATATATTTTATATCTTCTTTTGCATATATAGGGCGTGTTATATATTTCATACCTTCTTTTGCATATATAGGGCGGGTTATATATTTTATATCTTCTTTTGCATATATAGGGCGAGTTATATATTTTATATCTTCTTTTACATATATTCGGACGTGTTATATATTTTATATCTTCTTTTGCATATATAAGACGTATTTATATATATATTATTTTCTTTTGCATATATAGGACGTGTTATATATTTACTACATTATTTTTACATATATAGAGCGTGTTATATATTTTATATCTTCTTTTTGCATATATGGGGCGTGTTATATATTTTATATATTATTTTTTATATATAGGGCGTGTTATATATTTTATATCTTCTTTTGCATATATAGGGCGTGTTATATATTTTATATCTTCTTTTGCATATATAGGGCGTGTTATATATTTTATATCTTCTTTTGCATATATAGGACGTGTTATATATTTCATACCTTCTTTTGCATATATAGGACGTGTTATATATTTTATATCTTCTTTTGCATATATAGGACGTGTTATATATTTAATATCTTCTTTTGCATATATAGGACGTGTTATATATTTTATATCTTCTTTTGCATATATAGGGCGTGTTTATATCATTCATACCTTCTTTTGCATATAGGGCGTGTTATATATTTTATATCTTCTTTTGCCTACAAGGACGTGTTATATATTTCATATACTATTTTTGCATATGTAGGACGTGTTATATATTTTATATATCTGCATATATAGGTTGGTGTTATATATTTTTATATCTTCTTTTGCATATATGGAATGGTATTCTATCTTTATATCTTCTTTCCTGGGCATGTTATATATTCCTTCCTTCTTTTGCAGGGCGGGTTATATATTTTATATCTTCTTGCATATATAGGGCGAGTTATATATTTTTATATCTTCTTTTGCATATATCGGACGTGTTATATATTTTATATCTTCTTTTACATATACCTCTGGACGTGTTATATATTTTATATTTTCTTTTGCATATATAGGACGTGTTATATACCTTTATATACATATAGACGTGTTTATATATTTCCTCTTCTTTATATATACAGGCTGATATTATATATTTTATATCTTCTTTTGCATATATAGGGCGTGTTGTCTCTTTATAATATTTCTTTTGCATATATAGGGCGTGTTATATATTTTATATCTTCTTTTGCATATATAGGGCGTGTTATATATTTTATATCTTCTTTTTTGCATGTATAGGGCGTGTTATATATTTTATATCTTCTTTTGCATATATAGGACGTGTTATATATTTCATACCCAACTTCTTTTGCATATATAGGGCGTGTTATATATTTTTATATCTTCTTTTTTACATATATAGGGCAGTATTTATATATTTTTATATCTTCTTTTGCATATATAGGGCGTGTTATATATTTTATATCTTCTTTTGCATATATAGGGCGTATTATATATTTTTATATTTCTTTTGCATATATAGGACGTGTTATATATTTCATACCTTCTTTTTACTTCTCAGGGCGTGTTATATGTTTTATATCTTCTTTTGCATATATAGGGCGTGTTATATATATTTTATATCTTCTTTTGCATATATAGGACGTGTTATATATTTCATACCTTCTTTTGCATATATAGGGCGTGTTATATATTTTATATCTTCTTTTGCATATATAGGGCGTGTTATATATTTTTATATCTTCTTTTGCATATATAGGACGTGTTATATATTTCATACCTTCTTTGCATATATAGGACGTGTTATATATTTTCGGCCAGAAGATTTTTCGTCAGATACAACGGAATATTGCATTTTTCTTTTGCCTATGTGTGTCAGGTTAAATTCTTTTTGACCCGAACGTTTGTCTTCAAATCAAAATATATTTCCTAGTTTTATTTTGCATATATGAAGCGTGTTAAAATAGTTTCAGCACGAGCATTTGACCTAAAATCTAAAAAAATATCGTATGTTTTTATCGATATTTGGGGTGTATTAAAACGTTTTCGGTATGAACATTTGTAACCCCAAAATGAAACTATATTTCCTATTTTTATTTTGCATATGTGAAGCGTGTTAAAATGGTTTCAGCCCGAGCATTTGACCTAAAATCCATCAAAATATTGTATGTTCTTTTCAATATGTGGGGTGCATTAAAACATTTTTGGCATGTACACTTAACCCCAAAATCAAACTATATTTCATAGTTTCTTTTACATATGTGAGACATGTTCAAATATTTACGCTCTAAGTATTTGTCACTAAATACTTAATAAATATCTTATTTTCCTTCGCATATGTGGATCGTGTTAAAATGTTTTCTGCTGAAACATTTGCATAAAATCAAAATAAATATCTTCTTTGTCTTTTTATATTTTGGGCGTGTTAAATAGTTTCTGGCACCAATATTTTTTTCTCAATAAAACTATCTTACTTTTCTTTTGCTTTCATGAGACGTTTTAAAATGTTTTCGGCACAAACATTTGTCCCCAAATCGAACTAAATTTCCTTTTGTCTTTTACACATGTGAGACGTTTTAAGATATTTAGGGGACTAACATTTGTGCCAAATATAACTAAATACCGTTTTCCTTTTTTTTTTCGAAGATCTTGCTCGACCGAAATCTTTTCAGCATAATTTCGTAAATATCTTTAATAAAAAGTTCGCTAAAAACGAAAGTGTTAACGATCAAAATCTATTTTCAATTAGAATTATTTTAACATTTCAAATGTCTTGTTGACGTTTGTCGTACTCCTTTATAATATTTGACGTGATTTGAAACAAAAAGCTATTTCAATGTATCGCATGATAAAAATAACGGATTTCTTTTTATCGACAAAACCAGAAAAGTTTTATTACAAGACAAAACTTTGCTTCCAGTCATACTTTTCTCTGTATTTAAAAAAATAGGAAAGAACTGTAAAAGACAAAATTCGTGAGAAAAACAATGCCAAAGGCGATACAGTTTTAGACTTGAGTTCAAAATATATGAGTAAACATAAGTAAAATATTTTGTAGGTTTGATTATTGAATGGAGAAATCTAACTCAGAATGAGCTTGTGTAACAGTTATAGGCGCGGAAAATGGAATCGGTTCGCCGAGTCCAAATTTATCCATTGTCGTTTGCGCTCACTTTCACACCAATACTCTTTGGAAAAGTATAAACTCATATCTATCAATGAGATAAATAGCCGGGTAGATATATAAAAGTTTCTAAAATCAAAGCAATAAAATAAAATAATCTCAAACTTTGAATTCAAGTAAGTGAGTGTAACTGAAGAAGAAACTAAATTATACAACAATATGAAATTAAAAATAATATCGCATAACTGAGGAGAAAAAGAGAATATTCAACCAATGGGAAAGGCGTGAGTCGATCCAATTTTAACTCCATGTATCTAACGAGAGTAAGCAGTTCTCATCATATTGAACAGGTCAGCTAGATCGGGGAAAAGCGATTGATATCGAACATTCTCTCCTTGGAAGGGCAAAACTAATCCTGTGCGATAACAATGCCACCTCTGTACACAGCATAAATATCTATGATATTTGAGAGAGACTGGAGTCAGGCCACCAGGTCAGGATTGACTACATTGGAGATTTTTTTTTTTTTGAGGGGAGAATTGTAAATGTGTATGATTGATTCAGAAGAGAAATCCTGGCCCAACACTGGGATTCGACCTTCTTAGCAACAAATTTTATTTTAATATTTTGAGAACCCTAGATGCTATGCCAGGATTTGTAATCAGAGGACACAATTTGAACAACATACACGCAGATGATACAGTGCTGATTGCAAACACGTAAAGGAAACTACAAGACCTTCTACAGAAGGAAGCTGAAGAGAGTGACAAAAAGGACTACAAATAAACCGCAAGAAAACTGAATGCATGGTCATCAGCAAAAGGAGCAACTCAAAATGCCAAATACAGGTGGGAAATACTAGAATCAAGCAGGTACAAAAATTTAAAAACCAGGGAAGCGTTTTAACAGAAGACGGAAAGTGCGACACAGAGATCCAAAGAGAATTTGGCATGGCAAAGGAAACATTCCAGAAGTTGAGTTAGGTATTAAGAAACAGAACAATTTCGCTAGAAACAAGAAAGAGAGTACTGTATTGTTATGTGTTTTCAGTTCCTCAATATGGCTGTGAATGCTGCACAGTATCATCAAAGATGAAGGAAAATCTTGAAGCAACTGAAATGTGGTCCTCCAGAACGATGCTGCGAATATCATGGATCGAGCATGTGAGGAATGATAAGGTCTTGGAAATGATAGAAACAAAAAGGAAATTAATACTGAGCATCAGAAAGAGACAGCTAAAGTTCCTGGGACACGCAGTAAGTAAGATGGGCTTGTAGAACCTGATACTAACAGGCCAGATAGAGGGAAAAAGAGACACAGGAAAGCAACGGATAACATATTTGAAGGACCTAATCAGGTAGATGACGGAAAGAGGATTGCATGTTGTAACAGGAGAAGGCGTGCTCAAAGCCACCAGGTATAGGGAAACGTAGTAAGCCGTGATCCCCTACTTCCTGAAGGGACAGGGCACATAGAAGAAGAATAATATTTGTTTACAAGATGAGCCCATCATTTTTTTTGTATTTAAGCTTCGTTCAAAATTTCTCGTCTTATAAAGAAGAATATACGGTAAAACTGGTCATCTCATGAAGACCGCAGTCTAATCGTGATTTGATCATATATCTGACGTGAACAGTTAAAAAATAAGTAAAGGGGGTTTAAGAAATAGACATGTTTTGTCACGAGACATATTCAACCTATACATTGAGGCTATTAAGAGACAATTTGAAGCCATATCCATTTATATGGACTACAGTCTTAACAGCAAAAGATATGCAGATGACATAGGATTAATAGCAAACAAAGACATAAGTTCTATAGAAGATTGTGAAAGAAAGTGACAAGAAAGTCATTGTAAGAGGATATGATGCATGGTTGTTAGCAAAAGGGACTGCAGAACATGGAAATTGCAAATTAGAGATAGCAAACCTAAACAAGTACAAAGATTTAAATGCGAACTCTTTTAACAGGAGACGGAATGAACGACACTAAAATCCGAAAGAACATTGCGATATCGAAAGTTGCCATCCAAAAGATAATTAAAGTATCAAGATCCAGGAAAAATTTGTTAGAAACACATAAAATAGTACGGAAGCTCTAATAAACAACTGACTCCTCATACTAACCTTTAACTTTAAAAAAAAGCCAGATAGGGTCGAAAATGGAGTATTGTTACCATATTTTTCCAAACTTGAGAAAATTTAAAAGCGTCTCCCTGTTCTCGTTGAAGAATAATTACTTTCTAGCTTCTAACCTGTCATTTCACTCTATCTCTCTCTCTCTCTCTCTCTCATTATCTCTCTCTCTCTCACACACACACACATACAGAGGCGAGATGTGGTAAGTCTCTATCGCTACTTCCATAGAAAGTGCTTGATTTTAGGAGAACGTATTTGCAGACGGTATCAAGCCAAAAGACATACCTTACTCAGCTTTGAAGGCAAAATGTCATCTTTACTACTTTTAAATAATACCTTTCATAATAACAAAAGCTAATTTGTTTGTCTGCAGCTATATCGTGTTGAATACACCGCTTCCCGTCCGATCCCCGAAGTTAAGCAACATCGAGCCTGGTCAGTACTTAAATGGGTGATCATTTGGGAATACTAGGTGCTGTAAACGTAGGGACCATGAATGATCCACCAGGTCCTCCAAGTTTGGGGGTAGGGTGCAGGGTTAACAACCCTGCCCCGTAAAAAACAGTTTGTTACAGAAACAGCAACAAAACGTTGCTGCCCTATGCACCATCTGGGTGTGATGGATAAAGAGAGAGAATTCCTTAGTTTATTCGTTCACAGCAAGAAGCTGCCATTCTACTTAGTAGCAAACCACCCATATTCCCTCTGCGAGAAGTAAGATCTTCTTCCCCCGAACCACTACCCAGTAAAACAGACTCCGAAAAGACGTGTCCATAATCATTACCATGTTAACCTGTTCACGTCCTTTGTTAACTCCTATCTTTCTCTGCTATCCATATAAACTAAACCTCAACTTACCCTTCTTCAAGCAACGGCCTTATACAGGGGAAACCTTACTTTTAAAAAATCCTTTTAATGCTGGACAATCTCTTCACTGATAGAAAACACTATGGAAGCAACATAAATCTGGTTTTACTGAAGGATGTTGGGAAGACGATGGACCAAACTTTGAAGCTCAAAAGACAATGAAAAAAAGAACAATCATACGTGACATCCTTTGCTATTCGGTGCTAGCAGGAAGTTCCGATTCTTTTGTCGATTCTAATGTTCGATATGATAACGGATATGTCAAGCCACATTTTCTAAGTTTCTAAGTTTCTTAGACACGAGAAAATAAATCAATGATGATTATTTAATAAGAATTGCTTTGTGACAGATTGTGCTGCAAAATTTAAAGATTTACAGTTATCAAATTTATTCATATGTATTTAGTCAGTCAGTCACTCAGTCAGGTATGTGCCATACATGATACACGCTTTGGGCGATTATGTCTCTTTCGAGACATGACAGACTGGGCAGAAGATAACCCGCAGTAGGTTGCCATTGCTTTCTTCGTTAGACTGGTTGCCAGTCAAGCTCTAGAACCCCAGCTGTCCTATTATTTAACCCATAACTGGAGAAAAGAGATGGATTAATACCTTTCGCAAGGGTATTTGTGTGTAAGAGAATACAAGGAATTCAACTGGAATTTTATTTACCGTTCAGTGTCGATATCCACTGCACCACAACGCACATCCGCGTTAAGCTACAGAACGTTGTCGAGGATATCATGGACTAAACATGTCAAAGTTATACTTAACATCAGGAAGAGACTGTTCATATTTCCAAGGAACGTAATAAAGAAAGGTGACTTGTAAAATCTGATACACACAATATAGATTCAATGCAAGAGTGACAGAGAAAAACAGCGCGTTATTTTACCTGGTGAGCTCTAGTGAGTGGATGCCGGGGCAGTGTTTTAGAGAAATAGCAGAAAAAACAATGTTTGTAAAGGGCTACAAAGTATAAGAGAGTTGCGGAGACCTAAGATCGCCAATGTCTTGAATAAAAGAAGTTTAAATAAGAACATTTTTTTTAAATATTAATCACTCCTTTTTTATTTTCGATAAATTTCTGACAAATGTAAGCAGAAATATATGTAAATTATATTGAATGATGTACGTTTTGCTGCAGTGACTATCGACTCGGAACGAGAAATCGGGGAGCCGAGTTCGAATTCCAGTTTAATTTATTGCATTCACTTACGCGCAAATACCCTTAGGAAAGGTATTAATTCGTCTCTTCCTTCCAGTTATGGGTTAAATAACAGGACAGATTGGGTTCTATAGCTTTGGCTGGCAACCAGTCTACGTGCAGAAAGCAATGGCAACCTACTGCGGGATAATCTTCTGCCCAGTCAGTCATATGACTTTCGAGGCATGGTCGCCCAATCGTGTTTCACGAATGACACTTAACTGACTGATATGAATAAATTATTTTTATTCCTTTTTGCTAAAATGTAACTGAAAAATGCGACATACAATAAAAATATCTTAGTAACTGTCGTGTACCTACCTGAACACGGGAATGAGATGATCTTATGCTTTTAAATACATGAACACTATGGATATTCCAGAAGGGTGATCACATCTGATCCAACTTCTGTTTTGTCAACTATCTACTACCAAGCGGAGATGGATTCAGACGAGGCTCCGCCGAAGGGTACAATCTTGTCAGGGGTGGATAGAAAAGCCTCTGACCCAACCTTTAGTTATGTTATCATATTTGGGCGGGAGCTGCCCAGTCTTCATTTTCCAGGCTTGAGAGAGTTTAAAAGCATCTCCGTGTTCTCGTTGGAGAATTGTTGTGGTAAGGCTCTATCGCTACTTTCATAGAAAGTGCTGAGATGAACTACTTCCTCGGTGTTTTGGCTGAGCCTAAGGGTCTTGAATTCTCACTTTGACTTGTCACATCCGCCTTAGTGAGAAGGTAGTAAATGTAGAATGATCATCCTTAATCTAAAATCTCTCTTGGGCAATCCCTGATTCCGAGCGGAGAGGAACCCAGACGAGGCTTCACCAAAGAGTAGAGTCTTGTCTGGGGTAAATTTGATGAGAGCCCGACACGGCCTTAAGCAGAGTCTACGGGAAACTTTTGGCTCAGGTTAAGGGCTAGGGATCCCTACTTAATTGACCTTGCGTCGCAACTGCTTTGGGCATCTAACCTAGTGAGGCGGTGGTCTCGTGGCAAAATTTCTCTTGATCTCGTTGCAAAATTTCTCTTGATCAGCCCTCTGCTTCTGATCAGAGAGGAACTAAGGTGAGGCTTCGCCGAATGGTAGTCTCGTGTGGAGTGAATAGCCAAGAGCAAGACACGGATTTAAGCAAGGTCTACGGGATAATTTTCGCTGAGTTTAACCTTGGAACACTAACCATCAATTAAATTTACACCACTACTAACTATGAGTATATTATACCCGCTTTTGAAAATATAAAATAAAATAGTAAATATAAATATTTATTTGAAATATTTTACATGCAGGTACTTCAAAATGTGTACTTTGAGTTAACATTAACTGAAAAAAAGATTATTTATTCAAGAAAATCAGATACTGAAAATTTAATTAAATTGCAATTAAGATGGCGTCATTTGCGCTGTGTACTATATAACCATGATTAGTGTTCTCGGGTTAAGGACTCAGAATTCAAATCTTAATTGAACTTTTATCTCATTGACTGTTCTCCTGATGTCGGTAAAAGGGTTGTTTGGCTGGTAGCCACTTCTCGTCCCCGAAAGAATTGTTAGCTGCTCTGACATGAAAGTGACCCCATCTGTTGAATACCTGATGGAAGTTTGAACACGTAAACTAAGGAATAAAGCAAAGGAATTCTAATAAGAATCGTTAATATTTGTCATTGACGTTTACCGTGTATATATCCCTATTTTTGGACAATATGTGTTCATTGATGTTTACGTTTCGGTTCTCAAATGATTGATGGTCTTTGGGCTCAAAGAAAAGGGGTTTATATTCTCTGCAGATTCGACAGGATCTTTTCATATTTTTTTACATTGTTTGTAAAATATCGTAAGATTATCCCCGGTATCACATGTGTCATTTCTTTTTATGCTTAGATATAGATCAATGTATAAGCTACGAAGATCATCGATGCTTGATGTCAGGCTACAAATAATAGATGACGAGTATACTGCGGCATTCTACTTAGCAAGATGGGATTTTAAAGTTAAGGAAAACATGATAATCCAATTCTTATTCTCTTTTCATTTTCAATTATGCTCTTTAGTTTCGTTTTACACATTAAATGCAACGGGTTTATTAATCTGTTAATAGTTTGAAATGCCGTTCATTCAAACGGTGTCTCTATTTTCTTAACGCTTCCAATGTAGCGTGGGTTTCGCTTTCGACTGCTGAGCGTTGTTTAAATCGCGATAAGGGAAATGAAAAACAAGAGCAACAGGAAGACCTGATTGACTTACTAAGCAGTAAACGGATTATCGAATGCATTTAGCTCCACCACAGGAGCATCTATGTTAACAATTGCAATGTTACTTATATTTTTTTAAGAAATTTTAAAAATTTGATTTATTTGTTTAACGGCAAATCAACGCTTTATGGATCATTTAATACGTAAATGCAAATCTTTGCGAGCTTTTAAATAATAAAAAATATATATTATTATGCTTTCACAGTTGAATAAATGGTAGATGATACTCAGCTTTTGTGCGGAAACATGTTTGTGTATACATAATTACTAGTAGTGATGATATTTTATGTTGGAATTTCGTCATATTTTGGAATAAAGTTTAAGAAATTGTAGGATATTTCATGGATTAATATTTATGTAAGTGTTGATTTCTGTTTGTTGGCTGATTTTTTAGCGGTATATTAACACCTCTATGGGCTATTTAACGCGGGTATTTAAATAGTATGAGCGCAATTGTATGTCTTTAACTACAGACAAAACTTTTGTTATTCATTATGCTTTAAATTTTGGTCATTTTAATTTAAACATGTATTGTTTCTCATTTTAATATGTGTGATGTGTTTTTTGTTAATTTTTAAAAAAAAAATGTATTCCTGTATTTTTATAATGTCACGGTGTTTTTTTTTTTGGTATGGTGGGGGGAAATTCACTATTTTCCCAGAGCTGGGACCCTAACAGGTTCTACCACCCATGATCTGAGTGGACCTAGGAACAATTAATAAAAGATTCCACGCATTTCAAAGCCTTTAGAGTCTTCGCTGTCAAATGTAGTTTATCATCATAACTAAGATATTTAAGAGAATCGATTTTTGTAAAATAAAGAGAAAAAAATCGATCCATTGTGAATGAAGCTTATAGATCCTCTCAGAGAACGTTAATATTATCGGTAATAGTAAACTTTACAAGAGGTTTCAATCATGATTTAGTGTCATAGAAACCTTGTTCCAGGGACATCGCAGTAACTTAATAATGTCCATATCAAAGAAAAATTTGTTACTATTCAATAAGGCATTATATTTATTGACGGTCGCCATGAATTGATTAATTCTGCGATTATGATCTACAAGTCTGTGTCCACCAAGGGTCATATTGACGATAAAGTGAATTCTATTCATTCATCACTTATCATTTTGCAAATAACACTCTGAAAATACCTTTTGTTATTATGAAAGGTATTATTTAAAAGTAGTAAAGATGACCTTTTGCCTTCGAAGCTAAGTAAGGTATGTCTTTTGGTTTTATACCCGCTGAAAATACGTTCTCCTAAAATCAATATTTAGCAATTTCACTTATCCGTTCATCGATACGAGCCAATGGGTATGGGTCTAATAGGCTAGGAAAGGTTTTCCCGCAATAGGTTGCTATTACTTTTTATGGCAGACTGGTTACCAACAAAGGTAGAACCTAATATGTCCTCCTGTTTAACCCATAACTGGATGGAGAAGCAATGGATTAATACCGTTCCTAAGAGTATTTATACGTAAGTGAATGCAACGAAAACAACTGAAATTCGAACTCGGCTACCGAGTTTCTTGTTCTGGGCTGATATCCACTGCACTACAAAACACATCTTAGACAGACGACTAAATGAGAGAAATATAATAACTACATCAATAAAAGAGAGAAGAATCCGTCATCAATTAGCCGTTGATACTTGAATTATTATATTTACCAGAGCTGCTGTTGTCAATCAAATCAAAATATGTACAGCATTAATTTTAATTTATTATATATTTTAAAAGGAATAACGAGACATAATTTTTACGGTTCTTCTTCTTCTTCTTCTTCTTCTTCTTCTTCTTCTTCTTCTTCTTCTATGTGCCCTGTCCCTTCAGGACGTAGGCGATCATGGTTCTCCACGTCTCCCTATCACTTATGGCTATTAGCATGTTTGCTCCTGTTACTCCTGGCAACCCCCGTTCCGTCATTCACCTGATCAGGCCCTGCAAATATGTTATCCGCTGCCTTCCTCTGTCTCTTTTTCCTTCTATCTGGCCAGTCAGTATCAGGTTCTCCAAGCTCTCCTTCCTTATTGCGTGTCCCAGGAACTTCAGTAGTCTCTTCCTGATTTATTTTTTTAATCATTTCACCCCAAGCAAGGCATTCCACTGCCACTATTGCGCATGGGGCTACATAGGGGAAGGTAAAGAGAAGGAGTGGTTAGACATAGAGAATGTCAGGAGGAAGGTGACAGATGAGTAAGGATACAGAGGATGAGGGTTGGGTAGATGGGAAGAGTGTTTGATAGAATCGGAGCAGGTTAGTGTGTTAGGAGGTGTCTATTGACCTTATATTTAAACTCCTGGAGATTGTAGCCGTCGGGGAAGCAATCGTGTGGAAGAGAATTCCACAGTCGGGAAGTGCGAGTAAAGAAACTGTTGGATGCTCAGTATTAATTTCCTTTTTGTTGCCATTCATTCCAACACCTCATCGTTACTTGCTTGCTCAGTCCACGATATCCGCAGCATCCTTCTGTAGAACCACATTTCCGCTGCTTCCAGTTTTGTCCTCATTTTCGACGATATTGTCCAGCATTCACTGCCGTATTGAAGAACGGACATCACATAGCAATCCAGCACACTTTTCTGTGTTTCTAGTGAAATTTTCCTGTGTGTTAGTACTTTTCGGTTACTTTCTTTAAAAAAAATACTTGAATTTTCAGTGCGCCTGCGTCGCTAACAAACGTAGCATCGAGTTTTAATTGGATTTAACGACAATACATAAAAAAAAACTGCTTCAACTCCGCTTGACATTGCTATTTCAGGAGACACCACAGGAAAGGTATTTTCTGAGTGAATGGCTTCATGGAAGTTCAGCTTAATACTCTTTTGTAAATACCTCAGTTGAAACTAGGAAAATATTATTATTTTCTAAGTTTAGCTAAGAAGTGACATAAGGCCAAAAATGTAGAGCACCAAAAGAGCATTTCACTCATTACTCAGTGGTAACTGATCAAGTGAAACAAGTTAGCTAAACATTTCGTAACGTTGGATTGCCCCAGATAGCCTTTTTCTTAAGCATAGATTAGATGTGACACAAGGCTGAATGTACATGAGCAATAGTGATAATACAGTTCCCTATAAAGTCATACTCAATACAACAAGACTTGTTAATTGAATACCACATTGAAGTGTTCGATAATTTTCTAAGCGTACCTTAGATGTGGAACAAGGCCAAATGTGTGGAGCACCCAAAGTGTAACGCTCATTCGTAATTGATCGTCTTAGCTTGCTAACCATTTCATAACGTCGAATGCCCCAAATAGCAATTCTATGAGCGTAGCTTAGATATGACACAAGGTTGACTGTATGGAGCGCTAATGAGGATCGAACTCTTTACTAGGTCGTAACCGATCCAGTAAATCAAGTTTGCTAAACATTACACCATATTAGATGTATCACAAGACGAAAATTATGGAACACTCAGTGAGGATTGAATTCACTGCTCCCTCATAATTGACCTAGCGAGACAAGCTTGCTAACTATTACACCATGTGTAGTATATTACGCTACTAGAAAACAGCGATCTTCTTTATAGACAAGGAGGAACAAGAACACGTATATATAAAAATATAAACTTATATTTTTATTCATCGTCGTTGACGTTTGTGTGGAGTAGGAGGGTAGCCGGAAAGAGTTACACACACAAAGGAGCTGTCGGGGAATTGTTAACTAGACATGCTACAATTTCGCAGGAAATAATGAAAAGAGTGATGAACTTCTATGTTATTACAATCTTCCTACATAGCAGTGAATGCTGGACAATTTTATCATGTTGTATTGCACTGTTAGAAAACAACGATTATTCTGATAGTACAACGAGGTACAATAATACGTATATATAAAAAATTTTTTTTTATTTTTTTTTTTAATCATATCACCCCAAGCAAGGCGGTAACGCCACTAATGCGCAGGGGGCTACGTAAGGGTAAAAAGAATGGAAAAGAGAAAGCCGGAAACCACATCCTAAACAGGAAACAAGGGATGAGCCTCTTCACCTGTTCAATAGATGTGGGTGGAGTGTGAACCGGGCGATAATTTAATCTCTCTACTCCAAATATAAAAAAATATTTTTATTCTTCATCGTTGACGGTTTTGTGTAGTAGGAATGTAGCCAGAGAGAACCACGTACATAAGAACAAATCAACGAACACACGTTCGCCAGCGGGATGTCTCTGTTTTCTCTCTATCTCTCTCTCTCTCACTCTTTCTCTCTGTGTGTTCTGACTTCTCCTGTCTTCAACCAAAAACTCCCACACATCCCTGCCTCTTCGGGCTGTCTTTCAATTGTCGTCAATCATCTTTTTGCCTCTAAATCCCTTGTGGTCGCCTTTAGTTTTCTGTCTTTGAGTCGCTCATATCTCTGTCGGACACCCCTTGTGCTCTCTGCCTTAGATGTCCATCATACCTTTTGTCGGTCATTGACTGAGTTCTTTGCTTTAAAGTTAATCAAATTTTTGAATTATTGTCTTCTTAATTTTAACTTCCCTTTTTGGACTTTACAATATACGCTGTTATGTAATTTTATTTTCTTTAAAACTGTTTAACATCCAATGTACATATGTTATACACTGCCTCTTGTTCTGGAAAACAGCAATCGTTTTGACAGCCAACGAGGAACAAAAATACGTATATGTACAAAATATAAACTTATATTTTTATTCTTCGTCGGTGATGTTTTTTTGGTAGCCAGAGAGAATCACGCACACACAGGAGCTGACGAGTAGTTATCTGTTCTCTCTCTGTGTTTTCTTGTTTTTTCCGTTTTTTTATGTCTTCATTTAGAAACTCTAGTCTTATATAATCCCAAAAATTCTTACGCATTTTTACTTTTTCGGATTGTCGTTTAATTCACGTCATCTATGGCCAGATACTACGGTCAGTCATTTTGGGCGACTATCGTTTTTCAAGCATTTGTTGTTGCTTGTGTTTTTAGCCTTTGATATCAATCATATCTTTGTCGGGTACCGTCTTACAAGACTTTGTTTTTGCCTGTGTTTTCTGCCTGTGATGTTCGGCAATTGCTTTTCATATTGCGCCCGTCGCCACTATCCACTTTTGGGATATATTTTTGTCGATCATATTTTTGCCGGGTGAAGTTAATATATTACACATATCGAAATGCCCAAACAACTTCAAAGATGAAACAGGATCTTTATAATAATTAGTCTACAAAGAAATATATTGAAAGAACTTTTGAAATATACCCGCCGTTGAACAGATGCAGCAGCTAGCATTATTGGGCGGATATGAAAGCCGAGAGCTTAGAGGAAATTTGGAGAAATAGCCTTGACAACTTACTGAAGCAGCATTAATAAAAAGCACAGTGGACTTGGAAGACTTAACGGAAAAATTAGAAAAAGATGTCACAAAGAATAGGAACAATAAGAAGAGTATGTGTTTAGCCCCGTGTCAGTAATATCAGATGGTATGTAGAAGGTATAATATTTCTGAGCAAATCAAATCTTACAAGCCAGCTTTTAAACTGTTCTTGAGTTTTTTTTATAAAATGATCTGCCTTTCATGGACAATCGGTAGCCTGTTGACAAGGGCATCCATCATAAGCCCGTTTCGAGGTTTTAAGGCTGCTATAAACTAGAAGTTCCAGTCTTTGCTCACACTTCGTAATTCCTTCCGATAATATCCTATTTGCTATTTTGCTGTCGTCGCCTGACAGAAAAATATTTCATTTTGTGTTTGTAGACAGGTAGCTCGTAGCAATTGGATAGCTTTTCATATAAAGAATATTCTAGCGATAACTTCAAATATTTTGGATGATAACTTATTTGTTAAATATTCGAAATTGGTAATTGGTTGTTTTGAGTTCTCTGTATATGAAGTCTGGACACAATTTTTCTTGGGAAAATTAATTGAAACAAAATGGATAATGTCTTCATAGGATATTTTACACTTTCCCTGATCACGTATACGCCGTTTCTTGGCATTATCCTTTTTTGTTTTTGAATCGCGTTTTCCTTTATATTTGAAACTGATGAATCCAGTTTCTTTTTTTGCTTTAATGATACAACGAACAATTGAAAGGCTGACACAAGCATTATCCGCGATCTTTCTGTAAGATTTGCCAGTGTGTTCGTGCATCGTTACAATTTTCGTACACTTCCTTAGAGTAACGTCCATAGCAGACAATGGCAGTAGTACAACTAATTTACAATCTAGACAACAAATGACCTAATTTGAGAAAAAAATAGAAATCGATTACACCCTGTAACTTCAATGGGTCTGAAACTGTATTTTTATCGAAAGGATATTAAATCAGTTGTTTTAATTAATTTGCACAAAGGTGTAACTTGCCAGTGAGTCCAAAATTTGCTAGTGATATCAAAATCAGAATCAACATCGAATCACTGCAGGGATATAAGGTTTACATACTGATTCTAAATATAAGTTTTAATAAGACACAGTAGAACTGCGTTACTTAAGAAATTTCATTCATCTTAGAAATGTTTAGTACAAAATAGCTTTATTATAGAGATTATTTGTATCAAGGATTAAATTTATAGATTATATATTATAATACTATAGTGATCTAAATCTTCAAAACAGTGGGTGAATGCCTAGTTTTCTACCAAACTTGCAAACAATGTCACCTGATAGTATAATCTCATGTGACCCCTATTATCACGATGTTCCCTTCATGGCAAAGAGTGCATGTTTTGGGTCTTTGTAAGGACGGTAACTTCCTAACCACGAGGTCACGTGTCCACAAGTAGATATGGCTATGTTTATCGAGAACCGCCATTAATTGTAACTGGAGAGGAGTAACTTTCAAAAATCGATTTAATTCCATGGTTAGTGTATATCGCTTAAATTTATTCTAATAATTTAATATTTTCATCTGATTTTTAAAGTCAAGTGAATTCAGATCATAGGCAACTAAAGCTTTCTATAGATACCTTCTTTCATATTATCTACGAATGGCTACGGTTTCTTTGTGCCTTTCTTTACTGTTGCTGTTTCCAATGTTTGAAAACAGATTTCCTTGTTTTGAGATTAGCTGCGACTCAAGATTAGAGAGATTATTCTATCGTTCTGTTGTTTAACATGAAACGAGAAAAGGCTTTCTCGGGGCTATTTATGCGAAATGAAACACTCCAGTCTAATGCAAATTTTAAACTCGACTTGTAACCGCTTTTCGTGACGACAAAACTTGACGCTATACTGCACTTTTACCTCCATTAAACAAAGCATTTCATCTCTGTAAATTTAATACATTCAGATTTCGCTAATCCCTTTGTAATCAGCTGGAAGTAATCCTGCACAAGCAGATTAAAAATAATCCTTTTTCTTTTAGGTGTCCTGTCTTTTCAAGATAGGACTTATTATGAACCCCCACCAAGACAATCTTTCCGTTCCAGCTCTGAACAACGTTTAACACTTTACCATTTCTTGTTGTTTTTTCCCCTGTACATTCGGGTCTGGCGATCATAGCTCTCCAAAATGTCCTTCGCTTTATAGCTGTTTATAAATTTTCTCTTTTTGCAATTTCTCCGAAAAGTTTGTTCTACCATTCATTCGCTCAATCTTTCCGGGTAGTTGGTTGGTAGCTTTTTTCTACCCCTCTTACTATCAATGTGTTTTGGGGGTATCAAATTTTCTGTGTCTTCTTTTCTTATTATGCACCACAAACTTATAAATTTTTCTTACGTCAAGTAAAAGGCTGCATTTTAAGGCGATTTTCTGTAGAACTTTATCATTGTTCACATATTCGGCCCTTTGTATTCTCAACACCTCGTTTTTGTGGTTTGAAGGCTCTTCTTCATCTGCAATAAGACTGCTTAATATGCATTTCCATGAGGACGAATGGCACTGTGTAAAAGTTTAGTATTCTTTTCTTTTTTACAATATATTTATTTAGTATCGAATGTCTACTTCCTCATAATCTAAACTTATTTATGAATGGAACTTTGTCTGTGTGTGCGCGTATGTATGTGTGTGTCTGTTACCTATAGACTCCAAAACGGCTGAACCAAATTTCTTGAAAATTTTCACAGTTGTACTATAAGCGTCTGCGAGTGTTCTTAGTTAGGTTTTGTGTCGAGGTACCCCCGATAAATATCGAAAATCTATAATAAAAAAATCGGGTTATAGAAGGAGTGGTCCGATTTTAATCAAATTTCATACACTCATAGACAAAGACATCAGAAACGATATTCAGAAATGTTAAGGTTACAGTTCTTACAATAGCGCAGAAAGTCGATAATATATATATATATATATATATATATATATATATATATATATATCCGAGTGAGTATAGAATGAGGAGAAAAAAAGAAAAAATTTTTCCGTCCAAAATATTAATTCCAAACAGTGCTCGATATATGATGTATAGAGCAATGAATATTTATTATAAATTATGTTTTAGAACATGTACATAATTTCTTCTATATATATGTCCTCTTCCCTACAATCATATGTTTGTTTCAGTGTTTGGATTTAAACACTTCCTCAAGGGAAATAAAGGTTTGGAATCATTCTCTGTTTATATTTGGTTCGTTGTTGTCGTAGGGGTTGGTTGGGGTTATTGGTAATTAAGTGAATGTCTCGTTTTGATCGTTAGACTTTTGAGGAAGTTGGTGTGTAAGTGTGAAATTGTTGATTAATGGTATTATCTGTTGGAATGTATGTTTTATCTTTTTATCGGTTGTGTATATCTTTTGGTTAGGATTTCTAAGGGGGCGCTGTTGAGTGGTCATTTTTATGGTCGGCTATCATTTAATTCGTTTATGTCTGATGTTAGTGGACCTAATTCATGTATTTGCTTTGTCTAGGTTTCCTGTGTCTAGGTTTTTATAGACGTGATAGGGGTGGGGTGTTTTTCTTTCCAATTTAGATTTTTTCTGTAAAAAGAATTATATATATATATATATATATATATATACCCCTTTTCTCCTCTTTCTTCCTTCTTTTTCTTTCTCTTCTCCTTCTTTACCCCTTTCTCTTTTTTTTTCTTTTCTTCTTTTTCCTTTTATTCAACTTTGGAGTATAATTGTATTTAGGCGAAGTTATTTCAAGAAATCTAAATTTGTATTTTTTGGGAAGTAAATGCGAATTAGCGTTTTATCAGTTTTTTATATAAAGTTGTGTGTTTAACCTTAATTTTAAGTTTAGAGGGTCGGTTTTTTCTTTTAATTTTTTTTCTATAAATTATCGTTTGGAATCTTATTTATTTCTTTTAATTTTTTATATATTTTATTTATTTAGATATTTTTGCGGGCATTAGATCTTATTTTAAGGATTTATTACATCGATTTTTCTGTAGCATTTTTTATCTTTTATAATAATAAAAATATTTATTCAAATTCCCAGTATTTTTTGGTGGTGATTTTAGGGTTAGATTTTACGTGTGCTTACAGTTTATTTTTGTGTATGATATAATTATTCTGAAGTAGTATATTTAATCTTGATTTTGAATGTATGAATTCTGCTTCTTTTTCAAGTTTGGGAGCCATTTATTTAATTTTGATTTTTCTAGTACGGAATATTTTTGTATTTAAGTAAGGTTATTGTGTTAAGTAAGGTTATTGGTGTAGACTTTAGTGATAGACCTTCCTTTAAGGATTTATTGGATCGACTTTTTCTATAGCATTTTTTTATCTTTTATAATAAGGATATCAATTGAACTCTTTGTATTTCTTAGCATGATTTTAGGGTTAAGTCCCTAATGTGCTTGCAGTTTACTGTGGTTTCGTGTCTCTGATTTAAGAGCTTGTTACTATTTATATATTTAAGGATCTCTATCTTTTCTTGAAGGCAAATAAAGCATGGTTCTTTTATAGATTTTGCTGTTCTGGCTTTCTTGAGAATTTTCCATTTGACCTTAGGTGTTTTATTTTCGTTTTTTAATTTCCAAAAGTGTTTGGAGAGAGATGTCATGTTTTGTTTTTCTTTGTTATTGAAGGATGAGAGGTCATTGTAAAAGCGCTTCTTAAATACGTTCATAGTATTCCCAATATATATTTTTTATATAATTAAAAATATTTTTATATATTAAATTTTTTTTTTATATATTAAAAAATATATATAATTTTTTTATATATTAAAAATATATATTGGGAATACTACGAACGTATTTAAAAAGCGCTTTTACAATCACCTCTCATCCTTCAATAACATGATTAGTAAATAGAACTTTCACCATCTCTCTTGAATCACATCTCTCTCTATTCGAGTCTCGTTTTAAATTTGTGAGTAAATTATGCAGTGTTCCCTGCTACATAAGAAATTTAATATCACGTAGCTTACCATTCCTCTTTTCGTTGTATTTTAATATTATTTTCATACTTTGATTAGCTTCCGAAAGCCATCATTCGCTATTCCAATACGCTTTCTGATTTCTGTGTCACAATTGCAATAATCTATAGCTAAACTATATATGTCCTGTCCAGTGCATATCGGCTCGGAGCGAGAAATCGGAGAACCGATTTCGAATTCCATTTGTATTCGAATTCCGTCGCTTCTCTCTCCAGCTAAGAGTTAAATAGCAGAACAGATTGAGTTCTAAAGCACTGATTGGCAGCCAGTCTTCTAAAAAAAAAAGCAATGACAGCATAATCTGGGAAAATCTTCTGCCCAGTCAAGTTTCTTTCGAGAGATGATCTTCTAACGTGTATCATATAAGAAACATTGCTAAGAAGAAGTAAGAAAAGAAGAGTAGACAGGAAGACAGAATATAGCAATTGAAGATTAAAGGTGGCTAAAAAACTGTGAGCTGGAAGGGAGTTCCACGGGAAAGAATTGCGAATAAATACACTTTTAACATATAACTTACGTTTACATTTAATCAACCCAACTATATTATGTCACTCTACCCATTTTTCTGTCATTCATTTGCACAAGCTAATTAGGTAGTTTACTGCGCTGTTATAATCTGGTATCCTTTTTTCGATAGGCCCCGTGAGTGTCAGATACTCAAAGCCCTTTTTCCTCGTTATTCTTTAATGATATTTGAATTGTCTCATTTTGATTTAAATTATAATTAATATTTTTTTTCCATTATCCTTAAAACTTTCTCTTTGTTTACAGACTCCATCACTGATACCCTCAGTCTCGTTCTATAGAGATATATATCTGTCTATATTTTCAGATGAGATAGTATTACAGTATTTACATTATTCAAACTATTCTTCTCATCCTTGTTGCCATTTGTACGACGTTTCGGCCGTTGTACGCCCTTGCCTTCTTCAGGTACTAGGAATCTTGAACCGAACCCTTTATTATAATCACTGGGGTAAATGAACTCCATTACTTGCGTAGTAGTGACTCTTTTGGAAGCCATCTGTTTTCTCCCTCTAAGTCAGAGGAGTTAACCAACGTCAATATCCACTGATCCGTGTGTCTTTAAGGACTACCAAAAGTGGCACTGAAGTTTCTTGGACATGAAATGAGAAAGGAGGGCTTGGAGAACCGGATATTAACAGAGTATAATAGAGAGGGGAAGAAACAGATGAAAGCAGCGGATAACATATTTGAAGAGCCTGAGCAGGTGGATGACAGAACGGGAGTTGCGAGATGTTACAGGAGAAAGCGTGCTAAGATGCACCATTGATAGGGAAACGTGGAAGGTTATGATAACCTACGTCCTTAAAGGTCAAGCATATAGAAAAGAAGAACTAAGCAATCAACTGAATAAATAGGAGTTACTATCTTTTTGTCAATTCTCCGGATAAAGAAAATGTATAAATTCACTTTTATATGTTTAGGTTTTATTCCAATTCCAATTGCCGACATTTGAAGGTAGTTAAGAACAAGGTGTGTCACAGGGGAAAAAAGTTGTTTTGTCACTCTGTCAAACCTGAGAAGCGAGAAGCTTGCGTTGTTTTGTCCGTGAAAAATTGGCTGTACCGTGATAATTAATTAATCACCTACAACGATAAAGATACACATTTAGGCTTTATCGGGACTAAAACTTATTGCCCCGATTGCTATTCCATTTTGGGCCTGATCTGACTCTTGTAAAGGTAAGGAATAGCTGAAGGAATGAGCTACTTACTGAACGGGTACAGAGAACTGGATGTTTTTTCCTTTATCTTTTACGATGGACCAAATTTACGAGTTTCACTTGTTTTTTAAATCGGTCCTCAAGGCACAGGGACCCCCAGTGCGAACACCTGTTTTTCGCTATTGGTGATAATGAGACGTTACAAGTTGGGTTGTATGTGACCAGCTAGGAACTTTGAAGAAACAGAGATTTCGATCCGCACTGGATACTCCAACACTTTCTCTTCTCTGCTACATCTAAGCTGCGCTTAGAAATCCTTTTAGATTTCTTCAACGACGTGGAAATGTAATGCAAAGGAAGCCTGTTATACTAGATCAAGTACTTCGATCCTCACTGTGTGGCCAATACTTTATTCTTTGTAAGACATCAAAGCTAAGTTTCGAAAATAATTTTGGAACACTTCGACAAGGTGTAATGATTAACAAACATGTTTCGCAAGATAAATTGCGAATGAATTGCTAGTTCGATCCTCACGGGGTACTCAAAACACACGGCCTTGTGCTACATCCTCGCTAGGTTTAGATAATAATTTAGCCTGGTGAAAATGTTAGTATTCATATCTCGCTAGGTCAAAGACGACTGAACAGTGAGTTCGAAACTCAAGAGGTGTCACATACATTTAACTTTGCGCTCCTTCCAAGTAATCCTTCGAAAACAATCAGTGAATTTGCCAGTTTCCCTCACTTAACTGTTAAAGCTATGTCAGTAGATAAGTAATTTGCCCAAGACAGGATATTGTGGAGACACATAAACGCCAACGTTTTTAAGGGCATATCACACAGAAGATCAATAGTCAACAGAAATCTTACTGAGATTCTTTTTCTTGTATGTGCCCAGTCCCTTCAGGAAGTAGGCGATCATGGCCTTCCACGTTTCCCTATCCCTGGTGGCTCTGAGCACGCCTTCTCCTGTTCCTTGTTCCGTCATCCACCTGATTAGATCCTTCAAATATGCTATCCGTTGCTTTCCCCTGTCTCTCTTTCCCTCTATCTGGCCTGTTAGTATCAGATTCTCCAAGCCCTTCTTCCTCATTGCGTGTCCCAGAAACTTCAGCTGCCTCTTCCTTATACTCAGTAACAATTTCATTTTTCTTTCCATCATTTCCAAGGCCACATCATTGCTCACATGCTGGATCCATGATATTCGCAGCATCCTTCTGTAGAATCACATTTCAGTTGCTTCAAGTCTAAAATGTCTTCTGATAAACCATAATCGGCGTTTATTAATTTTTGCCAGAGAAATGCTAATCAAAAATTTATTAGGTTGAAAAATGTCGCAATAAGATTAAAAGTAGAACTTTTTTTATGAGCTTCAATATTTTTTAACCGCTTACAAGAAAGAGTGTATTACAAGAAGCAAAACTACAGCAAATCGGAAAATTTAGGACATTGATCACGCAGAAAACATCGTGTCTGAACACATGTTTTTTTTGCTTTTTGCACTCAACAATTATGTGCTGGGTCGTATTTTCAACCATTTAACAGTCTGTAAAAAACTTCCCCAAAAAATCTTTTTTTATTTCCTTTTTTTCATAAAACGAGCTGATTACTCACTTTAACTTGACAATGTTGCAACTTGTACATGATCCGGCAGTACCGAGGCAGGAGGTCGTGGTGAAAGGAAAATGAAAAATCCAAAGAAGGATGTGAGATAAAGCAACAAAAGGAGAGTGAAAAGCAGTAGCGGCATACATGAAAGATGAAGAAGATGAAGAGGAAAAGAATTTGGAAAATAATGTCAAATAAATGAGTTGAGACATTAAAGAGATAGAAAAAGGGAAAAAGAATCAATAGAAACTGGGAAGAATTTGAAAAAGAAAACGAGCATCAATATTAGAATATACGTCAATAAAAACAGTAAGAAGGCAGAAAATATATAGACATAAACAATAAATAGATAGAAACAGATTGACATAGGTAGATAGAAATACATGAATACATAGATAGATAGATAGATAGATAGATAGATAGATAGATAGAAATACACGAATAGATAGATAGATAGATAGATAGATAGATAGATAGAAATAGACGAATAGATAGATAGATAGATAGATAGATAGATAGATAGATAGAAATACAAGAATAGATAGATAGATAGATAGATAGATAGAAATAGATAGATAGATAGATAGATAGATAGATAGAAATACACGAATAGATAGATAGATAGATAGATAGATAGATAGATAGATAGATAGATAGAAATACACGAATAGATAAATAGAAATACAAGAATAGATAGATAGATAGATAGATAGATAGATAGATAGATAGATAAAGATACACGGATATATAGATAGAAATACACGAATAGATAGATAGATAGATAGATAGATAGATAGATAGATAGAATACACGAATAGATAGATAGATAGATAGATAGAAATACACGAATAGATAGATAGATAGATAGATAGATAGATAGATAGATAGATAGAAATACACGAATAGATAGATAGATAGATAGATAGATAGATAGATAGAAATACACGGATAGATAGATAGATAGATAGATAGATAGATAGATAGATATACACGTATAGATAGATAGATAGATAGATAGATAGATAGATAGATAGATAGATAGATAGATAGATAGAAATACACGGATAGATAGATAGATAGATAGATAGATAGATAGATAGATAGATAGAAATACACGGATAGATAGATAGATAGATAGATAGATAGATAGATAGATAGATAGATAGATATACACGAATAGATAGATAGATAGATATACACGAATAGATAGATAGATAGATAGATATATACACGAATAGATAGATAGATAGATAGATAGATATACACGAATAGATAGATAGATAGATATACACGAATAGATAGATAGATAGATAGATAGATAGATATGCAGTATAACAACGACAAAGAAAAAACAAACTGAAATGAAGAAGAGCGAAGAAAAAATCATATAATCTAAAGAGAATGTGAATCAGAAATAAACGAGAAAGATAGAGACAAAAAACGTGATTGAGATTAAAAATGAAATCAATGTAGTAACCAGAAATTGCAAAAAAAAATAAATATTAAAGAAACAAAATGAATGTTAAAAAATAAACGAAGGAGAAAGAATTGTAGAAAAAAAGGGAACAGCGACAAAGAGAAGAACAAGAAAGGAAAAGAAAACTTTAATAGAAAAAAGTATGAAATAAAAATAATAAAAAGTGAAGATATGTAAAGAGAAGGAGCAGACGAAAAAATGAAAATAGTAAACGTTACAAATAGAAAATTCTTAGAATAAAGAAGAGCAAACAAAAAAGTTGAAAAGGCAATGAAAAAAAATAAAGAGATGCAAATCGAAAATAAATTGGAAGAAGGAGATAAACGAAATAAGATGGAAAAGCAAAAATAAATAAAAAATAACTAAATATAAAAAGAGAAGCATTAAAGGAGAATGAAATAAATTAAAAAAAAGAAAATCAAAAGTAAAGAAGTGGGAAGAGAAAGAACAGGCAAAAAAGAACAGGTAAAAAAAAAAGAAAAAAGTGGAAAAGAAGAAAAGTAGAATGGATCGAGAAGTAAAAGAGTTCACAAAAAAAGAAAGTAACAAAAAATAAACCGACGCAGAAGAGAATTAAAAAAGACCGAAGGAGAAAGGAAACAAAACGAAAAAAAAGCAGAAAATGACCAAATCAACGACAAAAAGAAAAACGAAATAAAAAAAGAAACAAAACGATAAAGAAAAATATGAAGCATGAAAAAATTAGAAAAAAAAGAAAAAAGAAAAGAAAGTTCGTTCGTCAATACTGATAATGGTTATCACAGCTTATCTTACTACCGCTGATCGAAGGATAATTTTTTGGTGCAGCTATTTTTTTTTTCTCTACTTTTTCTTTCCACCGTAGCGTGACATGATAATGAACAAATCGTGCTGCCTAAGACTAAGCATTAAAAAAAACAGAAATAAAATCAGAACTGGAGGAAAACAACTGCATAATCTCGATAAATCTTCCCGCCATTGAAACCTTCTCATCGTATCATTTTCCTTGCGCAAAATTACAAGCAAAATCACTATCATTCATATCAGAAATAATTTCTCCAAATGAGGCACAATTTCGCCTCATTTTATGCAAAAGCCGTCAGAGGAAATACTTGTTACCATATCCCATTTCATAACAACTAAGCTGATGTTGTGTCTCTGATAATTATATCCTAAGCGGGCGTAGCTGACAGCCTTGAACTCTTGTTTATTTTTGTCACTTCTAGAAGATAATGGAAGAATGAATAAATACAAAGAAAATCATTTTTCCCACACATTTCTGTGAGTGTCCGAAGAAATTGAATTAATTTTCCACCGTTAGCGCTCCGAAAGCTAAAGGGGCAAGAATAATAGATAGATTGAAAGAAAGAAACCAAGAAAAAACAAAGAAAAGGAATCCCATCTGAACGCAAGAGATATAAAAAAAGAAACAAGAAATAATAACGAAAACTGTCATGATTATTCAAAGTATTATTTGCGAAACGCTATCTCAGATAACATTGTTATCCATCGAAGCCTGTCTCCCGAGCGATCGACATATGTCAGTCAGTTAAGAGCCATACGTGATCAACGCTTAGGCAATCATGTCTCAGTGACTGACTGGGCAGAAGTTTTTCCAGCAGTAGGTTGGCATTATTTTCTGTGGTAGACTGGTTGCCAATCAAGCTATAGGATCCAATCTGCTCTGCTATTTAACTCAAAATTAGAGGGAAGAGACAGATTAGAATTTATGCCAAGATTATACGAGTAACTGAAATTAGAACTCGGCTCTCCGCTTTCTCGTTCCGAGTCGATATCCACCAAAACACAATTGTGCACCCATAAGTTCTTTTCCAGCTATATAAGATCTGTTTCGCTGTATCACAGCTCATCAGTGCGGTTCGACTTCCGATTGCTTTTACCCAATATATATATATATATGGGGATGCGCGAGTGTGTGTTTGTGTGTAGGTTGTGTGTCGTTTTGTAAGTGTGCATTTGTTTGTGTGCGTGTTTGTGTGATTGTTTTTGTGTGTGTATATGTTGTGTATGTATGCCACCAGATAATGCAATCCGTTAATTGGATTCTAAAGATTTATGTGAAGTCCTGACAACGGAGTATCTGTCTTTGACCAAATTTTGATTTTGTGGGCAGGTGACAATTTTTTCAATGTCTTGATTCATTTTGGTTCAGTATCCATACTGAATCCAAATGAATCAAAACATTGAAAAATTCTCATCAGAAATTTCATCATTGAAATTCCCGCATGCCCTCTATAAAATTTACTTAATATTCATTTTTATAACTTAATCTTATTCCTCTTCTATGTGCCTTGTCTTTTCAGAACGTAGGCGATTATGGCCTTCCACGTCTTCCTATCCATGGTGGCTCTTAGCACACTTTCTTCTGTAACACCACACAACCTCCGTTCTCTCATCCACCTTCTCAGGCCCTTCAAATATGTTATCCGCTGCTTTTACCTGTCACTTTTTCCCTCTATCTGACCTGTTAGCATCAGGTTCTCCAAGCCCTCCTTCCTTATTACATGTCCCAGGAACTTTATTTTTCTCTTCCTGGTGCTCAATATTAATTTATATTTTATTTCCATCCTTTCCAAACCTTCAACCTTGCTCACATGCTTGGTCCATGATATCCGCAGCATCCTTCTGTAGAACCACATTTCAGCTGCTTCAATTTGTTCTTTCATTTTCCCTGATATTGTTCAGCATTTACTGCCATATTGAACATTGAGATCACATCACAATCCAGTACTCTCTTCTTTGTTTCTAGTGAAAGTTTCCTGTTTCTTAATACCTTACTCAGCTTTTGGAACGCGCCCTTCGCCATGCCAAATTCGCCTTCGGATCTCTGTGTCACAGTTTTTATCTTCTGTTAGAACGATTCCCAGGTATTTAAATTTTTGTACCTGCTTGGTTTAGTGTCCACCAATGTATTTGGCAGTTTCGGCTGCTCATTTTGATGATGACCTTGCATTCGGTTTTCTTGCATTTTACTTCGTCTTTTTTTATCACTCTCTTCATCTACCTTCTGTAGGAGGTCTTGTAGTATCTTTTTCGTGTTTGCAAGCAGCACTGTAACATCTGCGTATCTTGTGTTCTTCAAATTTTGGCCTCCGATGAGAAATCCTGGAATAACTTTTAGGATCCTCAGAATAGTCTAGCTGTACAGGTTGAATAGATCTAGTGAAAGACTCACCCTTTCTTACGCCCCTTTCTATCTTTGTATATCTGCTGAATACGCTGCCTGCCTCTGCCAGTAGAGATTCTTGATTACTCTTATGTCTTTCCCAAATATTACTAAACAGTGTATCTAGATGCGTGACTGCTTGGACATATAAGGTGCTGTAAGCTTGAATGTGTTGGTTTTGTAATGGATAATTGCACAGATTTGTTAATCGGATAACCGGCTGTAGTGAACAAAACAAGTTCTTGATTTAAAATACAAATGCTAAACACTGATTCATTGATTGTGTTAGAAATTTACTCGAATTTACAAAAACTTGCTTAGCGCACATGCAAAATGGAAATCCAAAATAAAACTCGTGAAATTTCACACCTCGATGCCCAACAGAATATCTAAAACTAAAAGTCAAATAACCTTCAATTATAAAAAAAAAAAATTCTTTTACGAAGTTTGTTCGACGTCTAATGGAAATTTCAGAATCACATCCGGGAGTGAATTCAGAAATGACCTTTTCGAGCCCGACAAACGAAATAAAAGACGGGTCAATTTCTACTGTCACCAGAGAGAAAGAAGAAGAGCGTAATTAACACGTACCCTTGACAAACGTCAAGCTATCGTTATTACTATTATCTCTATCTTTCTCCCTCACCTTTTTATTCTCACGTTCACCCGTTTGTCTCTTTTTATATTTGACAACAGAACGGAACTTTTAAGAATGAACGAATATTTTAAAGACATTCCTAGCCAAAGATAACGCTCATATATACATAAATATATACATACAACCGTACTGCTTATATCCACACAGTTTATTACTACGAACTCTTGATACTCTTAACTAGTTAATACGGTTTCTCATTGAACATTAACTTCTACGAATTCATTTTACTCTTAGAAAAATTTCTGTTTAAACATACAAAAATATAATTTTATACTTCCAGAATTAACTTTTTGATAACCTTATGAGAGTTCTGTATAAAACTTGTAAGTTATAGGAAGTTTGGTTATGTTTCACGGAAGGCCAATTCAATAAACATTCAAACATCTCCCTACTTCTACAAGGGGCTACGATTTCAATAGGGTTTGTTATAATGACTTACGCTCAAATACGGTTGAGAAAGGTAAAAATCCATCGATTTCCCCCCAGCCATGGACTAAATAGTACAACTTGAGTTACGGTAAATCATTAATATTTTAAAAAAGCATGTTGAAAAAATATGTAGATTCCGTTATTAAATAACCGATAGAGATTATATTAAAGATCATTTCCATGAAAAGAGAGAGGAACAGGTAATACACAAAGATGAGGACGGACCGGAAATATTAAAATCCGAAGTAGAAGCTGCAAGGGCCAAACTGAACAGAAACAAGCCAGATGGTCCAGACGGCATTGTAATAGAGATTCTTATAGCCCTGGAAAAACTTGGAAGATATAAAATTTCGGAAATAAGAAATGAAATTTATAATAGTGGTGTAATACCATATGACTTCAGAAAGTCAATCTTCATACCGCAGCCTAAGAAGCCAGGAGTAAACGCGAGCGAATTCTACTGAACCATCAGTTTAATGAGCCATGTAACAAAACTGATTGTCCGAATCCTGATGAATAGAGCGAGAAGCAGAATCAGGCCAGAGATAGAGCAAGAACAGTGCGAGTTCGTCAAAGACATTGGAACAAGAAACGCCCTATTTATGATTAGGATGCTCTCTGAAGGGGCAATACAAATGAAGAAGGACTTGTACTTACGTTTTATCGATTATGCAAAGGCGTTCGATAAAATACGCCACAAGGAATTGATGGAGATGCTCAGCAGCCGCGACATATTTGGGAAAGACATGAGAGTAATTAAGAATCTCTACTGGTAGCAAACTGCTTGCATACGGACAAGTAACTAGGTTAGCAGATATACAAAATATCTATTCTATACATAGAAAGGAGCTTAAGACAAGTATGCGTCTTTTACACCAGATCTGTTCAACTTGTACAGCGAGACTATTTTGGGGACCCTAGGTGTTATGACATGATTTGTAATCGGAGGCCAGAGTTTGAATAACATATGCTACGCAGACGATACAGTGCTGATTGCAGACACGGAAACAAAACTACAAGACCTCCTACGGAAGATAGCTGATGAGGGTGACAAAAACGGACTACATAAACTGCAAGAAAAATGTATGCTTGGTAATCAGCAAAAAAGAGCAGCCCAAAATGTCAAATACAGTTAAGAGAAAATAAGATCAAGCAGGTACAAAAATTTAAATACCTGCGAAGTGTTCTAACAGAAGACGGAATATGGGACACAGAGATCCGAAGGCCAATTGGCATGGCGAAGGATGCAGAAGCTGAGTAATGTATTAAGACAAGGGGAAACTTCGCTAGAAACAAAGAAGATAATACTAGATTGATATGTGATGTCAGTTCTTCAATATGGTAAAGAATGCTGGACAATATAGTCAAAGATGAAGGAAAAACTGGAAGCAGCTAAAATGTGGTTCTACAGAAGGATGCTACGGATATCATGAACCAAGTATGTGACCAATGATGAGGTTTTGGAAAGGATGGAAACAAAATAGAAATTAATATTGAGTATCAGGAAGAGACAACTAAAGTTCCTGGGATATGCAATAAAGAAGGAGGGCTTGGAGAACCTGTTACTAACCGGCCAGACATAGGGAAAAAGAGACAGGGTAAAGCAGTGGATAACATATTTGAAGGGCCTGAGCAGGTGGATGAATGAATGGGGGTTGCGTGGTATTAAAGGAGAAAGTGTGATCAGAGCCACAATGAATAAGGAGACGTAGAAGCCCTTGATCGCCTATGTTCTTGAAAGGACGAAGCACATAAAATAATAATAATAATAATAATAAAAATAATAATAATAATAATAATAATAAGAAGAAGAAGAAGAAGAAGAAGAAGAAGACTATTCTCTGTATGCGTATGAATTCCTTTTTTCGAACCAAAAAATTGATAATATATGTATGTGGTCTATCTGTAAACAAACTATATTTCCGTGAATAAATCTGAAATTTTCTGAGTAAATAATATTTCTAATGTCTCTTTTTCGATATGGTTGTAGTTTTTTTTTTCTGATTGTTATCAGGGAGCGCGAAGCAGTTGCTCCTGCTTTCATATTACTGTCCTCATCATTATGTAGAATTACTGCACTTATACCATAGTCATTACAACCTGATTTATACGATTTATGCTTTCTGATCGTATTGAGCTAATAATAATTTTGACGTTAGTATTGTGTTGATTTCTTCAATCGCCTTTTGTCAATTATCAGTCCTGCTTCACTTTACGACCTTTTTTAAGCAAATTGTACGGTGGTCTCCCAGATTCTTTATATCAAGTATTCAGATTTTATGATAATTCGCTGGTCCTAGAAATGCTTGTAGCCTAATAATGTTTATTGGAGAAGACATATTCTTAACTGCACTTGCCTCCGACGGAGCTAGTTGACAACCATTTAGACCGTTAGAAAAAAGTTAGCTATTTTGTTGTTTCCAGAATAAAAAAAAAACAGAAAGCTACATGAAAGATCAGAAGTAATGTCCTGACGTAATCACGTCTAAAGATACATATTGCAATCATACAACCTGGACGAAATGTTTAAAATTTTTAAGTAAATCTGTAGGATAAGAAATCAAGAACCAAAAGCATTGTGGAAAACTCCAACTAAGAAAAATTTACAAGTCAGTGCGAAAAGCAAATTCCGCATCCTGATTGAATTAAAAACAGCAAATTCATATATGACGTATTTTCACGCCTTAATGTGAAAAGGCACGCTGGAGCTGGCATAATGAAAAGTTTCACTATTTAAACCCCGAAACCTGTCAAAGTCGGTCAGATAGAAACGGTAGCTGACAGCATCTCACCATTTAAAGAAGAAACTGACTCGCCGTCACTGCCAATTTTCTTTTCTTCTTTTTCACTCCACGCCAACGCGGACATAAGTCACGCCACAGTTTAATTCGACCTCTTCTTATAACGTCCTTTCTTTATTTTCATACCACGCCGCAAAAGAGGTCATCAGAATGGACGTGCAACTTATTAATTTGTTTTGCCTTCTCTTTCTCTCAACCTGTCGTGACCTACTAAAAAGAGGAAGGAACAAAGACTTTACATTCTGCTACTGCACAACCATGAACTTTAAACTTCTGCGAACATTTTAAATACTACATTCTTACTACGAACCTTTTCTACAACGCTTGATACCCTAAACCTTCTAATTGCACATTAATTTTTAGATTCCGTTGAACAGCTATTTCAGCGAGAAAATTCTCGCTTCATCAGCAACGTTAAAAAAAATTTTGCATACCGGAAGAAGGCGCAAAATACATAGGAAGTTAAGAAAAATTGGGGAGATTAAGTAAGAAAAAAATTATTTAAAATTTGTCTTGCAGAAATAAAAAATGGGAAGAGACAGAGATTCATGACTCGATATATATATATTCGAAATTAGCCTTTAGAACATGTACAAAATACAATCTACTACACAAATGTACATTGTTCATTCAATGCCGAAACAAAATGTACAATTTTGTAGTAGATTGTAGTTTCAACATGTTCTAAAGTATAATTTATAATAAATATTCATTACTCTATTTCTATATTGAGCACTGCTTAAAATAATGTTTTGAACGTTGCAAATATTTTCTTCGTTCCTCATTCATTTGTATATATATATATAATTAGAGAGAGATGAATCAATTGTCGTCTACTATACACAAAAGGGAAAAATAAGACTGAGATCTTATTTTAACAGATATATTTACCAAAGATTACACTAAAATATCTTGAAATATTAAGCAGTATATTGGTTTCAAACATGACCACCAGACAACTACGTAAACTTCTGCATCTCTTCTAGGCCGTCTCCAGGTTTAAGAATGCTTTCATAACCCATGTCTCTAGTTCATCTCTTCTTTAACAATCTGTTTTGCTTTTCTCTCTCAAGTTTGTCTCAAACGTAATAATCAAGGGGTTGAAACCTAGGAAGTTAGTTGACCAGGTATTAGGGGTGATGTGATCGCAGAATATTTGCTGACAGCCATGTTTGGAATATCTTGTGAGGTATGGTGCAGAATGCTGTTGCCAAACATAGGGTCTACCATCAGACAATTCCTGAGCCAGCGCTGCACTCTCTCGTCAAAAATACTTGATGTAGACTATAGATTATGAGACACTGTAGGAACATGTATGAAAATATAAATTTGCCATCACAAAAACCTTCGTAATTAAAATTAGTTACAACTTTTAGGTATCCTCGGAACTCTTCCACGATTAATTACTACACACTCTGAAATGTTCCGGCGTTAATTAAATTTACCATGGAGTACTCAAACACATCCGTCCCTTTCTTAGACGTCATGATAAAATTAAACAAACATACACTTTCCGCCAGTCTATACAAAAAACCCACAAACCAACATAAATTCCTACACTTTAACAGCTGTCATCCCCTTAAATTAAAAAAATCTATCGTATACAGCTCATTTCTAAGAATCAAACGCATATGCTCAGACCATCCAGATTTTCTAAACAACATTAACAACCTAACAAAGCAATTTCTAAAATGTAAATACCCAATAACAATAATAAAAGAAGCACTAAATAAAACCATCCACATAAATCGTAACACACTTGTCACATACAAGAAAAGAAAAACAACAACCGAATCCTCATGTTTTTTAACCACAATCAACATTCACACACACTTATCAAAAATTTAAAAAAAATGATTACAAGAACCCCCAATCAAACAAAATAATCAAAGACATTTTCGATAAACCACCCATAAATGCAATGAAACAAACTCCCAAACTATCAACTATCCCCACTTCTAACAAATATCTAAAAAATACAAACCTATCAGGGAATTTAAAATGTCAGAAACCCAGGTGTCTAATTTGTAAACATTTGGTAAACGATACAATATTCTCTGTACCCAACACCAAAATCAAATTGCAGCCACCACGCCTCACTTGTGACAGTGAAAACATTATATATTTCCTCTTTTGTTCAATATGTCCCAATAGTGGATATATTGGCGAATCCGGTAATAGCTTTAGATTTCGCTTCAATAATCACAAACTTAATATACGCCAAAATAATCAATATTCCCCAGTAGGAGCACATTTCAATCAACCGGGTCACACCTTAGAAAATTGCAAATGTTTACTAATAGACTCCAATTTTAGTTCTACATACGCACGCAGAAAGAAAGAAAAATACTGGATTTTAAAATTAAATACACACAAGCTAGGGTTAAATACGGACTTAGGTGCTTTGTATCTTTACAAATACTTCAATAACTAAACGTTTTTAGATACATTTAAAAATATTTTTTAAACTTTTTTAGATACAATTAAAAAGATTTTTATCTAAGACAAATTTACAAGCATTATCAAAGATAGGTTTACGTTTACAAACATATTTTTTTAAAAAAATATATGTCGCTTTCAACGTCACTTGATGTAAAAACAAAACTCTCTCCACAAACGCATCACGTGATGTAAACAAACGCGTCACGTGATGTAAACAAACTCTTCACTGACGCTCTCGCGAAATCTCGAAAATATGTTACTAATTCAAATTTGAAAATCATTTCTTTCTGTTGAAGGACCGAGGGCGATCTGAAATATAAAATATAATAGTAGAAATAAACAAATACTGTCAAAAAAACACATTTTCAAACTCAAAACGTTTTAATATTCTTTCCTATTTTTCCCATATTAAGACAGTATACGTGGGTCATCACTACGCTATATATATATATATAAATAAGTCAAGACGTTTGTATGTTGTTCTGTTTATCTGCCTGTATGTCTGTATTTTTTTCTGCCCTTTTATTTTAGTTTTTACTTCGGGTTTGGCTCTAAGTATGCCTAATTGTAGTTCTTAGTCTCAGCCATGATACCATTTACTCAGAAGACTTATTTAGTCTTCGAAATTCAGTTTACGACGAAAAAAACTTATTTGATATCGATACCAGGAAATAAAAATTTGACTTACATTGATTAATTTTTCTTTCAGTCTACGGTTTCGCTTTAACTGGAAACAACTATTGCTTTTTAGTCTTTCGTGCCAACGTCCAAAGAGTCTAAGCTCCAGGACCATGGATTAGTTTGAAAGCTTTCATTACACCCGAGCAACGCCGGGCTATACAGCTAGTCTATATATATATATATATATATATATATATATATATATATATATATATATATATTTGACGTGTATTATTCTAACTTTTCCTATTTTCCTACATTTAATTAAATTTTTATTTCTTTTCTTTTCTTTTATTTTCTTTTATAAATTTTAATCATTTAAGTGAATTTTAAAATAATATTAATAGTAGTTATTTTTTTAATTTCTATTAAAATTATGATTTAAAATTTATTTTTTACTATAAATATATCCCATTATATTTTGAATTAAATTTCAATGTTAAATTTTCCACGTCATGTTTTTCAAAGAAGTAGACAAGTTGTTATTGTCTCTATTGCCGATATTTGATGTCGATATATAACTCACACCTTTGAAGATGATCTCGGAAAGAGATTGAACGTACTTCGGTATATTGAGAAATAAATGCTAATAATATCACTCAACGTCACAGCTCATTTCTGACATCTTTCAATTATAATACGCGAAAGATTATCCGTGCGAATGAACGGATGTTATTAAAAATAATCAGACACACTGTTTACAATTTATTTAATCTGACATGTCTAAAAGAAAATTTTCTGCTAAAATCACGCACACACACACACACATACACACACACACACATATATATATATATATATATATATATATATACGATTAAAAAAATTGCAAACATTGTGTCTGTTAATTTTTAATAAAATCCGTTCATTTCTCGTTAGGAATGAGTTGTGACTTTGACAAATGAGTTTATTATTTATTTCTCGATGTTCACAGGGACTTTCGATCTCTTTCCAAGATCATCTTCAGGAGTATGACTAAGAGTAACACAAAATAACCGCAAAACTGTTTTGCTAAAAATTAATGTAAATTTTCTTCAAATATAACAGTTGACTAATTGCTTAACTCTGTTTAATGAAAATTTGCTACTTAAATACACAAATATATCTATTTATCTAGCAATCTCTCTCTATCTCTCTCTCTGTCTCTCTCTCTCTATATATATATATAGAGAGAGAGAGAGAGGGAGATAGATTGTATATCTAAACATATATATATAAATATATTTAAACAGCAAACTTTTGTCATCATGCCTGATTAAATAAATTGCAAACATTGTGTCTCGTTATTTTGAATAATCCCTTCATACCCACGTATAATCTTTCGCGTATTATAATTGAAAGTTATAAGAAATGAGTTTTAACATTGACATTTCGTGATCATCTTCAGGGTTGTGAATTGTGGTAACAAAAACTAACAGCAAGAATGTGTTGCTAAAAATTACTGTAATTTTTTTGTTTCAAATATAACGGTCGAACATATTTTCAACATTAAACGATTGAAAAGCGAGAAGTGGTTTTCTTCTTCGTCGAAATCTCTGTTTCGTTAACGTCAAATATCCGGTAACAAAGGAAAGGACACGCAAACAGTAAACGAGGAATGAATGGCAGAAATAGTTTAATTCTTAAGACAAGCGGTCAGTTGCTCTTTCTACGGCGGCTTTTGCATTACAAATCAAATGTCTTGAATTGCAATCTTAAACGATTTGGATATCTCAGGACGAGCTATTGTGGGTAATATTCATGGTCACGGAAAACATCTTGCTAGAGCTGGTTTCATATTACGACTGTGGCAGGTTAATGTATTCACATTATAGAGATTCCCCTGAGAAAGGTAATCAGTCAATGTAATGTTGGTAGCTTCTTTTTTTAAATCCTTGCGAATGTCTCCAATTGCATGTAACCATCTGGACATTTAATTTTACCATCTGGACACTTAATATTAGACGTCTTTTTTTTTTTTTTTTTTTTTAAAAGGCAGAAATAAATACATCGAGATTTCTTTGATCGTTTCACCTCAAACAAGGTGGTAATGCCACTGATGCGCAGGGGGGCTACATAAGTGTTATGTCGCCAAGTATAAATGAATAACTCAACAACATAAACATAATTATCGGCTGCATTTGATTGTGAGTTGGTGGGACCCAGTTGCCAGTCTGGTTGCACGAGTAAACTGGCAGTGTTGTTAATTATAAAATTGACGCATGTTATCACCAAGATACCAAAATCAAAGGAAATCACGATGTTATTATTGGAGTTAATAGAAAATATGACGGAATTTTTTTATCATCAATACGGAGCGAAAGAAAAACATCAATAAACACTAGACGAACAACAACGTAAAATCACTAAAAATATAATTTTCTCATCCCACTTAATTTTTTTAAGGAATTAGGATGCATGCTGTAGACTCGTTTGTTAGCAAAGGAGAGATTGGTTTTGCGAGAATAGGTAAGAATTTTTTACAAATTGCTGAATATAAGAAATCTTACTGTCGAAACTTTGTAACATTAATAACTGCCGTCACATCTGGAAGGGTTCCCCTGCTATTAATATCGTGGTTTCTGAGAATAGCCAAGTGAGAATCTGCACTGGAATTAATCCCAACCTGGTAGCTAGACTCCAGTCTGTTTCTCTCCGACGTCATGTGACTTCCCTCTGTCTCTTCTACAAATACTTAGTTTCCTAAGTTCCACCCTTTTACAAGGAAACCAATCAAATGTACCCGCAAATTCTACTCTAATAGCTTCTTCTCTTTTTCAATATATATATATATATATATATATATATATATATATATGCCCGTGTGTATATTGCATGTATATATGTTCTTTTAGGTGTGTATTTCTATTATATTACCTTGCCCTGGATAATATCTATTGAGCTCTCTATTTTACTTATTCAATATTTTATATTTATTAGATAATTATTTGGATTATCCTCTCTGTTTTACGGATTTTATATATATATATATATATATATATATATATATATATATATATATATATCAATCAGTTTGTCATTATCGTTTGTCCGTTTTTATAATATATATTGTAATGAACATCTTTTAAAATCGCTTAAGTAAGCCGAAAGCTTCGATTGAATTATTATAAAAAAAAATTGTATTAATATTGTAATTTTCTATTTTGATTTAATGATAATGCTATTAAGCTTATCAGTGAATATGAAAAAAAATGACATAAAATGAATAGACAAAACCTGTCTATATGTTTTAATGAAACATGTATTAATATATATATATATATATATATATATATATATATATATTATCCGTGTGATCAAAAGTCTAGCCAGAGAGACCAAATGGTAGACGTCAGTAACCAAATGCCAGGCGCAAGTGACCAAATGACATTCAAAAGTGACGGAATATAAGGCCAGGGTTACCAAATGGCATGACCGAGTGACTAAATTAAACGCCCAAGTGATAAAATGGCATGATCTAGTCACGAAATAGCAGACACGTGTCCCGAAATGGCAGGCCCGAGTAACCAAATGGCAGGCCAGTGTCACCAAATATCTATCCCGAGTTATCCAATCGCAAGCCTCAGGGACCAAATATCAGGCCCGAATTCTCCAATATCAGTTCCGAGTGACTAAATGTCAGGCCGGAACCCCCAATTTCGAGTGACCAAATGACAGACCAGAGTCAATAAATGACACACACGGGTATCGAATGTCAAGACTGATTAACCTAATGATAGGTCCGAATGACCAAATACCAGATATTATCCCAAATTGGGAGGCCTGGGTCATGCAGTAGCAAACCTGAGTTACCAAATATCAGGCCCGAGTAACCCAACTATCAGTCACAATGCCCCAGTTGACACTTTCTAGTGACTAAATGGCAGGCTTGGGTCTCTAAATGGCAGGTGTGAGAAATTAAAAGTAGCGCATTAATTTTACTCATTTATTCCGTATTGTATAAATATTCTCTTCCAGATAGTTAGTGACATATCGTACGGTTCTTGTCTTATATTTTTACTGTTGATATTTTCACGATTAGCGCATTCTGCGTGCATTTTTTTTTTCAGTAAATTTCGTTCTTTCCTTATTAGACTGGACATTTAAAGACGAAACTGCCCTTAGATCTAGTTCATTCAGCTAGTTATTATGTAGGATATATATTTTGTTTTCTTGTAATTATTTTTTCAGGTGTGAGAAAGTTTCGCCGATGTAAATGAATAGGCGTTTTGTGCATTTTTGCAGTTTGGTTTTGTATATTCCACACTCTGATTTGTTGTTGATATCTCGTTTGATGTTATAGTTAGCATCTCTTGTTGTTATCTCCTTTCATATTAAATATGCTATTAAATAAGAACAGAAGTAAGAATATATATCCTACATCTTTTAATCTGTTTCACCGCAACGTATATAAGATCAGGATAGAAAATTGTACAAATTGGTTTGCAGCTGAATTAACAATTGATTCAATATTGGTTTTCCAGTTCTCCGCAGATAACGTTAGCCCGAGGTTAGTACCCGCCATTCTGATTTAAGGCAGAAAGATGACGTTAAGACGAATAATTGAGAATACTTTAATTTAGGATGCGATAAAATTAAGGAGCCTCACATTGAACCAGTTAAAAATAGAATGAAGCTCGTTTTTAACATCCGTCGTTTAATTTAAATTTATTGGAACGTTTAGAGTTAGTATTGAGATATGATAAAATAGTTGTTTCATCAGCGTAGATACCAAGTTGAGACTTGCTGCCAACGGGAATATAGTTTTAATAAAACTTAAAAACAAAGTAGGACAAATGCTAGAATTCTGGGAGATACTTGCATTAGTAAAGATGGATCTCGAAGTGCGGTCGGTCAGGTTAACTTTCATTTCACGATTTGATCAAAAAGACTGGATCAGTTCGAAAAATTCTGCCGGAATCCCTGTCACCTTTAATTTGGGAAGAAGAACTGCATGCCAAACTCTGTCGAAAGCCACAGCTCCAGCTTTTCCAATATTATCTATAGCTCCACATACAATTTTGGCAATAATCGACAGTACATAAGCAGTTGTCTTCAGCAACGAAAGAAATAATGCTTGTCGAAAAGAAAGCATTGCAACGTGATTTACTTATGCAATCCAGCATTGATTAGAATTTCTAGTACTTTTCCTAAGAGAAGTAGAATGTTAATAGACCAGTTGTTGAAAGGGTTGTGCTGTACAACTGAGTTCTTAAAATCTAGAAAAGCAATAGCGATTTATTCTATCTTATTAAACATGACAGAAGTAAGATCATGTTGTGAAGAATCAAGATTAAAGTTGTTAGCTGATAAAATTCCCATTGATGTACATCACCGAAATATCCAAGATCTTTGTTGCTCTAGACATCTCGGAAGTGTTTGACAGAGTTTGGTATGCTGTCTTCTGTGCAGTCTTCAAGGCTACGGTATTTCTAGATGAGTGTTTGGTTTCATCCAATCGTTCCATTCGAATCGTGAAATGAAGATAGTTTCGAACGGTCAAGCTTCCATATCCTTTCAAGCAAATGAGTGTGGCCCTGAAGGCTCTATCCAAGGTCCTATATTGTTTCTGGTGTTCATTACTTATCTTTTTGGTGCCATCGGTTCCTAAGCAGGCATCTAAGCAGTGGGCACCAACATTTACACTTGTATCAATAGGAAATCTGCCAAGGCTGACAGAGTAAACCTGACTGCTGCTCTTGAAATGGACGTCCAATCAGTGGTTAACTGGGGTAGGAAATGGCTTGTAAATTTTAACGTCTTCAAAATAAAACTGCTCTCGTTTAAGCACCATAGAAAAACTGCTCGCCTGTCACCAGCATGGCTTATGCAAGTCTTCTTGAGAGCAGCCCAATGCATCTTCTTGGTCTCACTTTTTCAACCGACCTAAAGTGGAGTGAATAGAGAAAACCTGTAGCTGCATCTACCGTTAGGAATTTTGGGACAGAGAGTTTTTTTCTTGCACATTTATCTAACATTCGTCTGTGTATTGATACTGTTCCTATATCTGATCGAGTAAACCTGCTATTCATCTCGAGGTTCATGAAAAAAATTCAAAGATGGTATGCAATGTAATAGGTCTTGAATGAATATTACATTCAGTTACTTTCTTACAGTCGTGACATGTCTTTCTTCTGGCTTCTCTACAAATATTTTCTTGGCAACTGCTCTGACGAGCTTCTCACTCTGTTGCTCTGTCCACACAAATTTAAGTGTGCTGCTTGATTGACATCAAGTCCACGGTTGTACTGTTGAAATAGTTAAACCCAATTCTATTCACCAGTTTCATTTCTCGCACTTCCCGCCTGTTGAACTTCCTTCCGTTTACTTGTTTCCATGATGGCTACAATCTCGAAAAATTTAAATGCAACGTCAATTGTCATCTTCTATCTTCTGGAATTCTATTCGTCGTTTATTCTTCTTTCAATATTAACTACCCAGTGCCGCCTGTGGAACATCCTTCCGTTTACTTGCTTTCCTGATAGCTACAATCTCCAAACATTTAAATGTAACGTCAATTGCAATCTTCTGTCATCTAAAATCCTATTAATCTTTTATTCTTCCTTCAATATTCAGTCAGTCAGTTAAGTGCCATACGTGATACACGCTTGGGCGATCATGTCTCGAAAGAGACAGGACTGACTGGGCAGTGTATTATCCCGCAGTAGGTTGCCATTGCTTTCTGCGGTAGACTGGTTGACGACCAAGGTTATAGAAACTAATCTGTCCTGTTATTTAACCCGTAGCTGGAAGGAATAGACGGATTAATACCTGAGTGAATTCAACTGGAATTCGAATTCGGCTCCCCAATTTCTCGTTCCGAGCCGATATCCAATGCACCACAACGCACATCCTAGATTCAATATTCTTTAAACCGAAACTTTTCTCTCACTTCTGCCTGTGGAACACCCTTCCATTTATTTGTTTCCGTGATAGCTACAATCTTCAAAAATCGCCATAATACGACAAATGTCATCTTCTTTCTTCTTTAGTGCCGTTCATCTTTCATGCTTTTTTCAATATTGCTTGTACCTAGTCTTTTGTCTTTCTGTAAGCATTAAGGCAGTAATAGCTCTCCTGCCTTGCTTGGGGTGAAATGATTAACAAAACAAACTTCCCTGTCAATCGTTTATTGTTTTTGAAGTATTATGAGTAAATTAACTCAAAAGATGGTCGGAGCTGGGAAAGTATGACAACTTTTCAATGCTAATCATATTTATTTTAAAACTAACACAAGTGTCTCTTGTGGCTTGAGACACAGTTTGCTTTAGATGAAAAGACGGCAAAAGACATTTTTCTATTTATATATATTATTAAAATTACGAAGCCAGTTAATCACGCATTAATATACTACATATAAATGATTTATTTCCCTTACGGTTGTATTTTTACGAGGGAATATATACGCAATATACCATGCAAAATGGCTTATTTGATCTTTGATTAGCTTCTCAGTTGATCTAATGGACCTTGCATAACCTATGGCATTCCTTGTCTTCTTGTCTCTTCTCATGCCAAATTCGGTTGATCTCTATCCAGAAGTTTCCAATTCTATAACATTTAGAAATAAAGACAGGTATGACATTGTATTACTATAGATTTATAATTATTTGTTGCATATTTAATGTCTGCTTCACGCTCTCTACAGCTAAGGGCACCTCGACGTGATGTAATAGTTAACGAGATTGACTCTCTCGAACCTTTTATAACTGAGTAGTGAGTTTGATTCTCATCAGTGACTTTATACATTTGGTTTTGTGTCACCTTTAAGAAGCGCTTAGAAAATAATCTCTCTTTACAGCTGAGGGTACCTCGACATAGGGTAATGAATATCAAGCTTGTCTCACTAGAACCAATTACAACTTAGTAGTGACTTCGATCCTCACTAGGTGCCTTATACCTTTCTGCCTTGTCACATCTAAGAGGTGCTTAGAAAATAAACCCTCTCTACAACTGACAAGACGTGACATAAAATTAGTCATACCTAATAATATGTTGTTTTTTTTTTATTAGATTTCAATTCTAAAATAATCAACAATGAATTAAAACTTAATTATTACAATAAAGCTTGCATTTTCTTTAGGTTTGCGTTGAATTTCTTCAGAGAATACGCATCTGGTAGCAAGGCCTCTGATTGAGAGGGTGTGAAGAGCATGGGACCACCTCTTAATTGCTCTTGTTCCCAGATCCACCCTGACCCGGAGTGGTACCTCCTGTTAGGGTCTCAGCTATGGGCAAATAGTTAACCACCAAATTGGGGTTAAAACTCTATGAATGCATAAAAATAGACATTTATTGGAACAATGTACATTTTTAGTGGAAAATGTTGCCAACAATATATTTTTAAAGGAAAAAAATTGCTATAAAATATTTTTGAAGAGAAGAATTATTCTCAGTAAAACATATTTGCATACAAACCAAGAAGCCTTTTTCAGACTTCTAAAATAAAAAAAATTAAAAAAAAAGATTTAATTAAAATCTGACTAATTCAACCTTCTCATTATAACTGAACATTTAAAAAATACCTTAAAACCCCACCTTTTTGGCATTAAATAACCCACAGAGGTTGATATGCCATGAAACAAAACTCAAACTCAATTCCAGAAAATACGACTAACAAAATATCTTTCGTCAAAATTTCACCCAATACAAGGCTCGATCGCACTTAAGGCAGAGGTTTACTTTAGTATACCTAATGATGAATGATGTGGGTTTTATGAATTGAATCGAAGACGGCAGGAAGTGACGGTGGGTGCTGATCTGTTAATCCGGTTTCAGTCACATTACGTAGTTCCCTCTCTCTTTTCTCTGATTCCTAAGTTTTCAGATGAGTTTTCCTGTATGGTCCCTAGACTTAAGCTAAATTCCAATATTTTACTGTTGAAATAGCTAGATGCACCTTCCAGTTATATCTTAACAGTTTCCTATCTAAGACATTTTGCCTGTGAAATCCTCTTCCAGTTTTTTGCTTTCCTGTCAACTACGATGTTCAAACATGTAAATACAAAGAACGTCCTATCTCTTTAGTTTTCATCATATTCTAAGTGCGAGTTCTTCTCACTAACATTTTATATTTTTCTCTTTCGTTTTAGAGACATTTGTGCCTTGTTTAGAGTCACATGATTAAAAATAAGCGACCTCGTGATCGAAAAAGGTAAATATTGAAGTCTTCATAGAATCCATCACGCGGGGGTCTGTTGCTGAGATTTCTAGTTTTTGATATCTTACATCCGGCATAACTGTGGATGATTTGGTTTAGTGAAAATGGCATATCGTGTTCTGTTATTTAAGGTCTCACTGATAAATAATAGTTAAATTTTGACCGTAGCGTTTCTCATAATCTTTTCCCTAAAATACTTTACATTTAAATCCAAGCTTTAAATACTGATCTAAACTTATTTATAAATGGAACTTTGTCTGTGTGTGTGTGTCCATTACCTATAGACTCCGAAACGGCTGAACCGATTTTTTGAAAATTTACACAGTTTTACTATAAGCGTCTGCGAGTGTTCATAGCTAGGTTTTGTGTCGAGGTACCCCCGATAAATATCGAAAATCGATAATCGAAAAAAGCGGGTTATAAAAGGAGTGGTCCGATTTTAATCAAATTTAATACACTCATAGACAAAAACATAAAAAACGATATTCATCAATTTTAAAGTTGCAGTTCTTACAATAGTGCAGAAAATTGATAATATATATATATAAAAGTCAAGATGTTTGTGTGTGTGTGTCTGTCTGTATGTCCCTTATACAAATCCACAATTTTTATCCGATTCTCACCAAACTTCACACAAATATTCTTTAGGCTGAGTCTATGGACCATGGATTAGTTTTAAAGCTTTTATTACACCCTAGCAATGCCGGGCTATATTGCTAGTTTACAGATAATTGTAAGATTTGTTCATCTTTAGCCCTGTAATTTCATGGCGTGTCACTAGATTGCAAGGTGCTATCTTAGATTATACTACAGACCTCCAAGGGTTAAACTTTCAAAGTATTTTGCTTTTTAAATAATTTCCAAGATAAGTTATAATGCAGAGACTAAAAAGAAATAGTGTTATGCATTAATGAACGTTACGATTTTAAACTGGAAACACTATATGTTTGAGTTTTATTCGCGCCCGATTCTATCGCATCCGCATCGCACTAATACCTTTAAAAAAGAGGGCATGAACCTCTTTCTTCAGATATGAGATACATATACGCTGAGCCCTCTATCAAGCTATATCTTGTCCAATACACACCACTGATAGCACTGACTCTTAAAATACTCCTAGGATACCGATCAGTCAGTCAGTCAGTCAGTTAAGTGCCATACGTGATACCTCGAAAGAGACATGACTAACTGGGCAGAAGATTATCTCGCAGTAGGTTGCCATTGTTTCTGCGCTAGACTGGTTGCCAGCCAAGGCTATAGAATCCAATCTGTCCTATTTTTTAACCCATAACTGGAGGGAAGAGACGGATTACTATCTTTTTTAGAATTTGTGCGTAAATGAATGCAAGGAATTCAACTGGAATCCGAACTCGGCTCCACGATTTCTCATTCTGAGTCGATATTTCTGCTCCGATGAACTTAGTTCACTGGTGCCCCCTATATACGAATTTCCTCGAACCACAAGATTAGCAACTATGTCCCTCCCTTTTACTGTGAAACCAATAAATTGTAAACGCAAATTCTAATCCATCGGATTTTTTTCTCGCACTTCCCGCCTGTGGAATTCCCTTCCATTTACTTGCTTTTCCAACAGCTATAATCTCTATGAATTTAAATGTAAAGTAGTCATCTCCTATCTCACTAACCTTCATCCTCTCTCTCATGCTCACTTCTCCGTCTACTCCACTCTCATCAGTATTTTTATACTTCTTTGACCCACTTCCTGACACCCCCTATAACCAGTCAATCTTTCTCATAACTTTCCTCCTATGTAAACTTTTGTGAAAGAGTGACAATAAAATCTCTTACTTGCAGCGATATGATTATAAAAAAATATCTCTCTATAGATTCAATTCAACACACAGGGCATCCTCGTAAAAACCGTCGATGTCTTGCCTCAGATAAATAAGTTTTAGAGTTAGTATCAGTGTCAGGATGTGCGTTGTGGTGCAGTAGATATCGACTTGGAATGAAAAATCGTGGAGCTGTGTTCGAATCTCAGTTGAATTTGTTGCATTCACTTACACACAAATACCCTTGGGAACAGTATTAATCCGTCTCTTCCCTCAGTTATAGCTTAAATGACAGGACTGATTGGGTTCTATAGACTTGGCTGGCAACCAGTCTACCTCACAAAGCAATGGTAACCTACTGAGGGATAACCGTCTGCTCAGTCAGTCATGCCTCTTTCGAGACATGATCGCCCATCTGTGTATCACGTATGGTACTTAACTGACTGACTGATTAGTGTCAGGATATTGCTGAATATTTTTAAAGTTTGTATCAAGATAACTACTACGACATGGCATATGAAAATATTGTACGTTGGATTTTCTGTAAGGCATATATTTTATAGAGACAGAATATTTAGAACAGTCGTATCACTAGTGATATGTCTAGAGCAGAATGGTCTGGCTTTTTAATTCAGAGTTGGGTTTCTCCTAAGCTAGTTGTTGTTTAGCGGCTAAAGAGCCGGGATTGACTTGCTATTTAACCGAATTCTAGAGGAAAATGAATTTATGTCTTTTGCAAAAGCATGAGTGCGAAATGAACAAAACATAATAGACTAGGAATTTATCTTTGCATGACTATTTCATTTTCCGCGGATGCGTGTTTTGGTGCAATGGATATTCACTCGGGAGGACAAATAGGAGAGCCGAGTTTGAATTTCATTTGAATTCTTGCATTCATTTACGCACACATATCATTTGGAAAGGTATTAATCCATCTTTTCCTTCCAGTCATAGGTTAAATAATATAACAGTTTGGGTTTTATAGCGTTGGCTGGCAACCAGTCTACTGCAGAAAACAATAGCAACCTACTGCGGGGTAATCTTCTTGTGGTTCGAGTAAATTTTTATATAGTGGGCACCAGTGAGCTAAGTTCATCGGAGCAGACGCCGTGAAAGTATTTGTAGAAGAGACTCAGGGAAGCCACATTGCGTCAGTGATAGAGTGACTGTATCCCAGCTGCCAAGTCGGTATCTATGACATTACAGATTTTCCGCTGGATTTTGTCAAGACCCCTAGGTGGATAGCAGGAGCACCCGATCAGATATGGCAGTAGTATTCAATGCACAGGTAGATAGTAGATTTTTATATTTTCAGGATTGTTTCCTGGCCCTACACAGAGAACCGACTTTCTTAGCAGATGGTTAATTATCGATTCGGCCTTTGTGAAACACATAACCGAACTCCCTACAATTTAATATTTTATTCGTTATCATCAATAGAAATTTTCATCAGCTTGGATTTGTGTGGAATAGTAGAAGAATAAAAATAACTTTTTGTATGTTTGAATAGAAATTTATTAAAAGAAAAGAATAACAAGAATTCGTAGAAGTTAAGGTTCAATGAGAAAGTTAAAGACATCAAGAGTTGTAGAAATGTTCATAGTACTAATTAATTGGAAAGAGTTTATATATACGTACGTATGAATGTATGAGCGTTTGTTTGGTAGGAATGTCTTTGAATGGAGAAGAAGAAATATAAGGAATAAGCATACGAGCAAAACGGTGAAAGAGGACGAAAGTGCGACGCGACCTTACGTCCGGATCGATTTGAAGTTTCTCCAGTTTCTCTAGTGTGTCGTCTCGCGTGCAGCGAAAATCTGACTGTCTGACTGACACTGACCAAAGTCCTTAATAGTAATTTAGATTTTATGCACTGGATCGCTAAATCTTCTCAAGTCTCGCAAATCATTTCCATTTGTCAGAAAATTAATTTAACATCTACTCGCGAAATCCGGTTTTGACTTTTTCTTTAAGCACATTGTCAATTCTTTTTCTATTTGGAAAAACCAGAATTTCACAGGTCATAGTGAATTTTTGCAAAAGTGAAGAAGAAAGTTCCTTTTAATTCTTAATTTCTTATCCCCCATAGAATGACTCCAGTAGGGTTAATAACAAGAAAAATTACCTGTGTGTGTTACTTAGCTTAGAGCCTTTTCGTAAGATTTGGCATGAAAGAGCTTGGATGTTCATTCATAGAAATTTCTGAAAATTGCAAAACGACGGTTTTGTGTTATTTTGTTGATGAACATATATATATCTGAAGACCAAGTTCTGAATGAAGCCATAGAGAGACCATATTTCCCTTTACTGCCTAATACAATGGAGGAATTAATAAACCTTATGGGTCATATTATATTAATATGGCGATAAACAAATCAGTGTTCAAAAAAGAGGGTCGGAAATTTTCATAAAACACAAAAAAAAACAACCGAAATAACCAGTCAGTTAATCACCTATCGTTCCTTTTGTTGACCTCTGCGCATGTCAGGTGTGATACGTCACTAGTGCACAATGCTGAGAAGTCGTTAAATTAATATTTCTACATCTGGAGATCGAGTTTTTAATGGCAACTTAGTACGGAATATCATCTAAATCAATATTTCTAAACCTTTTCATTACTTTAGGCTGTCACTTGTAGAACAAGTAAAACCTTAATTGTTTTTAGTTGTTAAGATGTAAAATTTAGTCAATATTATCTTTAAAAGCTTGAGTCATAATTCCTTATAGTAAGCTTAATAAAAATACATTTAATGGTTGTCATTGTTGTTTTAGCATCCGCAAAAATGATTAGCTGTAAAGTTTTCATTTAACCGTATTCATCAAGAATATATTTTTTGTTACAGAATCCGATAATGACTGATTTAAATACCCTGAGAAAGGTAAAATGGAAATAATAAGCTACTATGATTAGGTAATTTCTAATGCTACGAGACATATAGATAATGTTACATGATAGATAATTTCTATGTTGGGAGAATCACTAAAATAGCCACCTGGTGAAGATATATGGGATGTGACGCCTTATATTTTTTAGTTAACACAAGTACAATGCTTATTGGAATTGCTTAAACAGGTGCAAACGATACCGTTTGGTTGAATAATTAACAACATTGTTGACATATCAGTATCTTTCTCTCATGTCTTATATTACTAATTGTTCACCCAATAAATGGCCTGAGAGCCACGCAAGTTAGGTCCTTACGGATTGATGATTTTCTACATAAGAGGGGTAAGTAAAAAGTGTAGTTTTAAAGGATATGTAGGAAAGATAACACTTTGTTAAGGATGTTAGGATCTTAGTGATCGGAAATCTTCCTACCAGGTGACTGTTTCACGACGCTGGAACTTTCTTGTTATTAAGGTAATACGAAGAGTATAGAGTATTTTTTCAGACACCATTTAAAGATTAAACTCAATAGTATTGGTCAACGAATCTCAACCCGTAAACCAGAAGTTCACAAAGAACAAAAGCCCTTCCTCAAGGAATTTGTCCAGGAATTAATTAGAACTTTCACGTCCTCCTGAGTGCAAAAGTTCAAGCGAGTAGCAGCCAAAGTATGTGATGTCTTTCGCTATGTTTTCTAGTCTTTTCCGATGAGGTGAATTAAAAACGTATTGCAAGGAATAAAGTGAGCAGGCGATTATAATCTGAGAAACATCGTTGGAGCGTGCTCTTGTCCGCTGCCGATAAGTAGCCACCTCTCCATGGAGCTGCAGTAAAATGACATCAGCAGCTTTCTTTGCTGTAGAGTTGTTCATCGTATTCTTTGGTTGTTTGAGATTTGTTTGCGTAGTTGAGATCGTGTATTTTAGCTGCTAAATCTCGATTGCTTCTTCGTACTGCGTATTTTAATCTTTCGAGATCTGTCAATGTGTCTAAGAAATCGTGACCGGGTACCGTCCACTCTCTTCTCTTTTTGTCTTTTGCTCTTCTTCTAACAGTTTCCGCCCGAATCGGTGGCATAATTAGCTCAGTTATTATCTTTGTTTTGACTCAATTATCTTCCTTGAAATTATTTTGTATAAATCAAAGCAAAGGTCAACTAAACAATGGACATCTTTTCTCCTGTTACTGGCACCGTAGTGATCGTAGATCATTACCTTTCTTTATTATTTACATGAATTCTCAGCAAACAGAGTCACGTCTCGGCTAACGTGATAGCATTACAAATCTCAGGAGAGATATTCTGCAGTGCGTATTGCCAGAAAGAGAGGTTATTCGGCAAGCACCATTTTGCGAAACATTTTATATGACTCCTGTAATCCACATAATCGCCCGGCTAAATACACAAAATTTTCCGGAACTGGTTCTGTAGTGCGGCAATAGATGACGACACACGCTTGAATTCGTAGTGTGCTCTAGTAGGGGCTGTCTTCTATAAGCTGAAAATGTCACTTAAATTTCGCCGTTTTAACACTGCTGTCAAGATCAAAGAGCAATCACGGAACTCCATCAACTCGCTAATGAAAAACGAATTTCAGGCTGGATTCCAAAAGTGGCAAGAACTCTTGGACCATCGTATTGTCGGTCAAGGTGACAAAGATATTTATACTTTCGTAAATGTATTAGAATTCATTAAAAAACCCAGCTTGTCTGTAATTTTTTATACGACCTCGCATTTCTATATTTAGGACCAAGAATAATATACAATGTATTATTACGAAGTGTGAAATACTTTTCATAAACCCTTGCATAAGTTACTCAATATATGTAATAATTTACTGCAGTCCAACTATATGATTAATGCGTATAAATTTTAGTAAATTGAAATACGTGTTTAGTGTTTTGAATTTATTTCTCTTGTAAGTCAACATCTTATATAATTAATGTGATACTAAACACTATCTTGATGTTTTGTAAATGCCAATTCCCATTAAATGCAGCTTTGTGGAGAAATCCTATTTATTCAAACCAATTTTGTGTGGAATACAGAATTTGGTATCAAATAACAGCGTTTCTTTAAGTCGGAAATCATTTTAAGATATCAGGAATAACTACATAAAAGTAGTGGAAAAGAAAATTGGTGAAAAATGCAGTGGAAATTAAATGAGCTATGATCATTTTATTCGCAAAACGGCCATGTTACAAACAGGTTTTGCTTATCTTGTCAGTTTTGGCGCCTGTGATATTTAATGTACACCCTTTGTGAAGATCTGTACCTTCTCGAGATGATAGTGCCATTATTGAAAGCTTTCAGGAATTTTTTTTCTGGAATACAATTTAACAATAGAGTTACTTGCTGCTCTTCATAAGATACTAGCAGTATAGCTCGGCGTTGCTCGGGGGTAATGAAAGCTTTAAAACTAATCCATGGTCCTGGAGTTCAGACTCTTTGGACGTTGGCACGAAATACTAAAATGCAATAGTTGTTTCCAGTTAAAGCAAAACCGTAGACTGAAAGAAAAATGAAAGGATGAAAGTCAAATTTTTATTTCCTGGTATCGATATCAAATAAGTCTTTTTCGTCGTAAACTGAATTTCGAAGACTAAATAAGTCTTCTGAGTAAATGGTATCATGTCTGAGACTAAGAACTACAATTATACCTTCTTAGAGCCAAACCCGAAGCAAAAAGTAAAATAAAAGGCTGAAAAAAAAATACCGACATACAGGCAGATAAACAGACATACACACAAACATCTTGCCTTTTATATATTTTATATATATATATATATATATATATATATATATATATATATATATATTATCGAATTTCTGTACTATTGTAAGAACTGCCACTTTGAAATTTCTGAATATCGTTTCTTATGTCTTTTTCTATGAGTGTATGCAATATGATTAAAATCGGACCACTCCTTCTATAACCCGATTTTTTGTTTATTGATTTTCGATATTTATCGGGGGTACCTCGACACAAAACCTAGCTATGAACACTCGCAGATGCTTATAGCGCAACTGTGTAAATTTTCAGGACAATCGGTTCCGTCGTTTCAGAGGCTATAGGTAACGGACATACACACAGACACACACACACACACAAACACATACACACACAAGCAAAGTTCTATTTATTATATAATTTTAGATCTTAGCAAATAATTATCCTTTCAAGGCATTTTCAGTTTGGGAAATAGCCAAAAACTCGCAGATGAATAAATTAGATGGTCTGTTTTATTTTGTGATCCAGCCAGCTGGTCGTAGATTGATTCTGTCACGGTTTTCTCCCTTGTCCCAAGTTTGGGTTGATTAATCACAAGGTAGTCACGTGAGTTTCCACTAGCTGTCTCTCTGCCGAACTAAACCAAGCCGGGAAGTGTGCACACAATTGAGTAATAAAAGAAAGAATTATAACACCAAGGAAAATAAATGGACCGACGTCTGAAGTGCTGTGAAATAATGTTTTTATATACTGATTATACACAATAGTCACTTGGTCTAAACAGCACCAATTGTGGCACTACTCGGAAAAATAAGTGAAATATACACAATATGCTGTTCGGGATAATTTCTCATCCCTGCTTCTATCAACTGGTAGCGAAACGGACGTTTCTTAGGTAAATCGAATTATTCTCCTAAACAATAACAAGGAATCTGGCTGGCCGCAGCTCGCTGCTTCGAACAGAAGTCTAAGTTCGTTATATAAGTCTAGTCAACTTGTTGTTTGTTTTCCGGAATGTTACGGAAATTGACGAAGTGCTGGGTTATTCTCTTTCAGTGAGCAATTTCAGACTTGTCTGAAAATTCTCTTCTTGTCTGTCTTTTAACTCTGGTTGGCTGATTAGCGACAGGCTTCTCTACGGTCGGTATCCAACGGCATGGCAATCATCTCTCTGTCTCTTTACTTCTTCGGTTGGGAACTGTCTTTGGTCATTACGTTTCTGGACCGGGAAATTGAACTCTCTGCCACTCGAGCTGCAACTACTCATTTTGTCTGTAAATTCTCTTCTGTCTTTAACTCTGGTTAGCCGGCATCAGGCCTCTTCTGTCGATCTCTGCAACTTCATTCGAAACTTTGTCTGCAAGTTCTCTTCTGTCTTTAACTTTGGTTAGCTGGCATCAGGCCTCTTCTGTCGATATCTGCAACTTCTCTCGAAACTTTGTCTGCAAGTTCTCTTCTGTCTTTAACTCAGGGTAGCGTCCAACAACATGGCGCCTATCTTCGTCCTTACATTTTTAGGCCGGCAACTGGAACTGAAACTGAACTGCCTCGATCCGCCGCTGGGTCCCAACTCAGGTCCAACTTCGGACTCTCCTACGATCCAACTCGACGCCGAGTCGAGACCAACTCCACGCCGACTCGAGGCCAACTCCACGCCGACTTCGGACTCTCCGATTCAACTCGAACTCACACTTAAAACTTCGTCTGTAAAATCACTTGTCTTCTTTCTGCAACTTAGGCTGGACGGCAGGCTCTGCGGTTGGCGCCCAAGAATTAATAATTGTCGTTTCCACAAAGTGTATACAACATATATGTTGTTTTGATTGCAGTTTAAATTTTGTGGTCTCGGCAAAGAGCATACGATATAGAATATAAGGTTATCGAAGAGGATACAACATTGATCATACAACATTGATCATTTTGGTTTCCAGGTTATACAGCATACGTTTGTCTGTTATACGTCACTGGTATAAAAATTATTTCATAACATGTCCAACATAAGCCAATATTGATAGGGTTGACGCTTCAGTAGCATTTTTTACTATCTTCATGAAAAACCAAAACACCCTGTTCTAGATTGTTTTTTTTGTTTAGAGCCAACAGTCTAAGTAAAAACAAATCCTAGGCAGTTATTAAGCAGATAGAATATAGCATGTTATGCTTGTTAGAAGTATCAGCTGATCCATTACTCCAGTGACATGACAAAATGTTATGCAAGGTTGATCTTCATATATGGCAGAGAATTCTGGACAATCTACTCGGAAATAAGCAGAACTGGGAAACATAATTACTGTATTTGAGAAGAATGTTAGTCTACGGCTATATCCTGTTGAATACACCGCTTCTCATCCGATCGTCGAAGTTAAGCAACACCGAGTCTGGTCAGTACTTAAATGGGTGACCATTTGGGAATAACAAGTGCTATAAACGTAAGGATCAAGAATGGTCCACCGGTCCTCCACGTTTGGAGGTTTGGAGGTTGGGAGCAGAGCTAACAACCGTGCCCTATAAAAAACAGTTTGTTACGGAAACAGTAACAAAAAGTTACGGCCCTACAAACCATAGGGTGCGATGATGATGCGAAGGATGTTAAATATATCATCAATGATAGAATTTTAAAGAAAATGGTAAGAACAAGGACATTAACACTTAACATGAGAAAAAGACAGTTGAAATTTCTAGAATATACAATGAGGACAATAGGTTGAAAAATCTGACACAAACAGGACATATTGAAAGCAAAATCGGAAAAAGAAAAAATGAATAACCTACCTAATAAGTGTGTATACATGACTTGCAGAAAATGGATTAGAAAAAATAGATAAAGGCAAAAGTTACTAAGTATTAAAAATGGCAGAAGTTGTAGAGAGTCATGGTTGCCAAAATGTAGAAAAGACACTGCACATAGAAGATTATGACATCCTGTTACGGAGCACAGCTTTTCTAAATTTATTGTTGATAAGTTTTAAAATATCAAATCATCGAACTCTCAATAAAAGGTAGTAAAACTAGTGGTTTAAAATCAATATTGTCTATCGTCTCATTAAAAAAAAGCGTGCTCCATTAAGACGAATCAAAGATAGCAATAAATAAAACAGTGTTATTGGTGAAATATTATTGATTTCACTCTTGGATCATGTTATTTGAGTGATTATAATTATATGCCAAAAATCACCCAAACATCAGCGAAGGCTTCGACGGCATAACTTCTCTCGATTGTTAAAATTTTGATGACGTCTCTGCATAGTTGCTCTTCGATTTCACCACCATGCCATATTATCTCATCCTTCAGCTGTTAAATTGCTGTGGGATTGTTGGCATATAACTTACGTTTGAGATAATCCCAAAGAAAGAAATTTAAAGGTGTCAAGTCACTCCATTATTATGGCTAATTGACATCACTGTTAAAGCATAAAAAATGAATTACGTAATAAAAATGACCTAAAATGGTTAACATATAAATTGTAATTCGTAAATAATTTCGAAGGGATATTCCTAAGTCATTTTAAGATGACTAACTTCAAGGCAGTAAAAGATCTTTATGCTGGCAGAGATGCTTGATGACTTGAAATAAAGAGAGTTTCGGAATTTAGTTCCAAATAGAAACTACACTATAAAGAATAGAGTTCTTTTTCTATTTACAGCTCTTTTATTCTTTACTAGCAGTATAGCCCGGCGTTGCTCGGGATAATGAAAGCTTTAAAACTAATCCATAGTCCTGGAGCTCAGACTCTTTGGACGTTGGCACGAAAGACTAAAAAGCAATAGTTGTTTCCAGTTAAAGCGAAACCGTAGACTGAATGTAAAATGAATGGATGTAAGTCAAATTTTGATTTCCTGGTATCGACATCAAATAAGTTTTTTCGTCGTAAACTGAATTTCGAATGTTAAATAAGCTCTCTAAGTAACTACAAAAACTAAAAAGGGCTGAAAAAATACAGACATACAGGCAGATAAACAGACACACACACAAACATCTTTCCTATTATATATATATATATATTATCGATTTTCTGCACTGTTGTAAGAACTGCAACCTTGAAACTTCTGAATATCGTTTCTTATATTTTTGTCTATGAGTGCATCAAATTTGGTTAAAATTGGACCACTCCTTCTATAACCCGAATTTTTTGATTATCGATTATCCATGGTAATGCTAATGGGGGTGTAGAAGTGATTGTCTGTGATAGTTAATAGATAGCAGCTTCGTTTTGGAAGCATTAAAATTCATGTGCTATTTCTTACCCCAGTCCACCTCGGATTGGAGGTACTTTTCAAGCTCGGCAGCGATGTTTGCTTTGTCAACCATGGCAGATTTTTGAACGTGGCTAGAGTAAACCGTAGTGTCGTCAGCGTATATGCCTACTTGGGATTTTATTTCATCGGGAAGATCGTTAAGGTAGATCAGGAAAAGTGTAGAACCTAGAATAGAGCGTTGAGGGACACCTACGTTCGTATGATAGTATTGGTAGGCATGTCTGTTCAGTCCTACCTTCATTGTGCGATTTGTAAGAAAAACTCGATTAGGTCAAACAATTGAACAGTTATACCATAGCTCTGCAGCTTGCGTAGAAGGCCAGCATGCCAGACTATGTCAGACGCTTTGGAGATATCTAAGGCAACGTTTCGGGCTTCGCCGTTTTTGTCGAGAATCTGCTGCATATACTAAGTGATGGTTGTGAGCATATCAGCAGTAGACCTGGTGAAACGCAAACCATACTGTTTGTCAGAGAAGATACTGTGGGCTGTGAGATGTTGAACCACCTCGGCGTTGATGATGGCTTCGAACACTGCTAAAATTAGTAGGAGTCTGATAGGGCGATAATTAGAAGGTTCACCAGTATTCTAATACATAGGAACCACGGAGGAGGATTTTCAGCAGGCATGAAATCACGAAGCAGAGAGACAATAGTTATAGAGTTCGGAAAGAACAGACGAGAATTCAGGGGTATTATTTCTTAAGGACCATGACTGGGATTCCGTCACCGCCGCTCGCTTTATGGGTGGCGGGCAAGCTTTGAAATTATGTTAAAGACCACCGAAAGAGGTAATGTGGATATAATTCAGTTGGGATCTAGTCTGGGGTGGGGAGTCGAGTTCAGCTGCTCCAGACGAGTCTAGTGTCGAGTTGGTGGAGATTCTGAGAGTAAAAAAACCCAGCCTTGTCTGTTTTAGAGGTAAAGACGTTAAATTCATTGATTAGAGAGGATTGAGTTTTTACTGCTGTTTAGTACGCTTTTACAGAGCCTTCAGTCGTCTTTGGAGGCAAAGTTACGGGAAAACATTGCAACCAGAAGCAAAAAGGTGCCTGTTAAGTTCCGACGCGTGACTACGATAAGGCCAGAAGAAGTGATTTCGTTGGCCTATGGTGGCCGAGTAAGCAGGAGAGAATCAGTTAGTGGAACTTAAGTCTCAACTTCCTGGCTGGGACGAAAGCTTCGATGCCAGCAATAACCCAAGAGGAGATCTCAGCCGAACAGTCCTTAACTTTGTTCCAAGACTCGTCACACTGGAAATCGAGGAACGAGTCCGAATCACCGCTTTGTTAGCAGTAAGATATTCTGATAATCTGCGGTTATTGATGGAGGGGGAGTGGAAGAAAATGTTAATAGAAAATGCAACATTGTCAGAGTTTCCGAGAGGAGAGAGTTGCTTGACATTGCAGGTGTCAGGGATGGAAGTAAAACTCTAGCAGTGAGTCAGGTCCATTAGGCTTACTAGAGAAACGCGTGGGGTACACCACCTCTTTCGTAAGGGACTGAGTGATTGTAAAATTCATGGTGTTGACACCAGCAAGGTCTGTGACAGAGTTATCCAGCCATTTGGCGTGGTAGGCGTTAAAGTCGCCAAATACAAATATATGGGCAAACGGATGATAAGAAATGGCCTTGTCAATATTATTGGAGATACTGACAAAAGCAGAAGAGTTGGGAGATGATAGGGAGCGGTAGAAAAAGAAGAGATAGCTGAGTTTATTTGGAAAAGACGGAAACACATATAAGAATAATCTAGGGATTCAAGAGAGATCACTCTAGATAGAGGGAGGTGTTCACTGACGTAAACAGCAAGCCTATGCATGTGGAAATTGGAGTCCTTCCTGAAGAGGGAAAGGTAATCAGGGACATAAATGATTAGAATGATTAAGTTTAGTTTCGCAGAGGGCTAGGATATCAGGTGAGTTTATTTGGAGAAAGGATTCGACACTATAAAAGTTGATACGTATACCTCGTATGTTAGAGAAGGAGATTTTGATAGGCTTGGGTATTTTTTAATTAGCTGATTTAGTTTTGCTCTTATGATACATAGTCCACTATATTGAATCCATAGCAAAGTCTACTGATAAGAAGGTTGGGTCACTATGTCGGTCAAGGACGTTTTTTCCACCTGAATCCATCCTGCATATATACAAGTCAACCATCCGTCCGTGCATGGAGTACTGCTGCCATTTATGGTCAGGTGCCCCTGCCGTTCTCCTCAGTGTTCTTAACAAACTCCAAATGAGAGTCTGTAATGTGATAGGTACTGATCTGGCAACTCTACTGCCACTTCCCCATCGTCGAAATGTGACCTCCCTTTGTCTGTTATATAAATACTTTCATGACTTCTGCTCGGACGAGCTTTAGTCACTGATGCCTCCTCAACAGATGTTTACTCGTGCAACCAGACTGGCAACTGGGTCCCACCCATTCACAGTCAGGTTAGCCAAATGCAGACGACAATTCTACTCCTGTAGGTTCTTCTCTCGCACTTCCCGCCTGTGGAACTCGCTCCAGTATTCTTGCTTTCCTGACGGCTACAACCTCCAGAAATTGAAATGCAAAATCAGTACTCTTCTACTAACCACTGGACTCTAGCTCTCTCCCTACCCCTGTATAATCTTCCCTTTCTCTCCACCTATGTATCTGTCATCGCACCTGCTTTCTATTGTTCCTTTCTAACTAGTTTGTACTCCTCACTCTTTTCTAATTAATCTTTTTACATTTATGTAACCCCCTGCACATCAGTGGCGTTTCCGCCTTGCTCGGGGTGAAATGATTAAAAAAAAGAGTTATTAATACTGTTATAATAACAGTATAGTGCAACTCAAAACAATCAAGGTAGTTGAATATTAAAATCTGAAATATATATCCATTGATTAAAAGCACTTCACGCAAAGCCTCAACTTCTGGTTTATACTGAAATTGGAGAGTTAATTTCGATTTCCAGTTGGGTTCGTGACATTTACTTACGCGAAATTTTCTCATAGACATGTATCTTTTCCACTCACGGTATGCATTGATTAGCAAGTCCGCGCCCTGTAGCGTTTGTTGGCAACTGGTCTAATGGCAAGAGCAAAGGCAGCTTACTGCTGAAAAGTCTTCCTATTTCTTCATTAATCGAAAAGACAAGCGTGAATCAAATACGGCACTTAAATGACTGACTTAGTGATGCTGAGCAAACTTCCGTTACTTTTCTAGGAAGGAGTTCATAATTTGGTGTGAACAATAGTTGAACAAGAACAGCACGGTCTAGCAATCGATAAAAATGACTTGTGACTTATTGCCAGGACAACTATCAGCCGCTTCAAAACATTTTGCTACACAGAATTTCACTTAAATGGCTCAACCTGAAACATGTTTTACGGGCACTTTCTGCACGCTGTCATTGTTTCTCTCTAACCGACACATTTAAGAAGTTTCATTCGATGTAAGTTAGAATCTCTGGAAAAGTGTTGTTTGATTCATTTTTATTATGAACCTTTCCATCTCTCAGAATATTTTCATCGATTTTTCATTATTCTTAAATATTCGTACTGTGTTTCTGACTCGAACTGTTTTACCTACTTTTAGTAAAGATAGGTTATCCTATTTTCGTAAAAATTCAATTGTTTACAAGTTCAAATACCGATGCGGTTTATATAGGATGTACGAATCTGAGGTTGGAATCACGGGTAGCGCAGAACGTCCCTGCAAATGTACGTTCAGGTAGTCCAAGGCGGCTTTTAAGAACCACTCAAGCTGTTCATGACTCGGCCATTGGACAACATCTGCTTGACTATCTTGACTGTGCCACTTGGTATAAGGACACATGGTTTTCTTTCCTGCACAACGCTTGCTCGGCCTATGATCTACGTGTCCTGGAGGCCGAGTATCTAAAAATTCACCAGCCTTGTCTGTGCAAAACAAAGGAGCACTTTATTCACTTCTTACTGTTGCTGGAGAGTTTCTGCGTCCTTTTTTATTTTATTGCTCTTGTGGAACTTTACGTTTACAACCCACCTTACATTATAATTAACTTTTTATTAAAATTTTGTTTGTAAGCGAATTCCACCTTCCCTTCTACAAGTCATATCTATGTGTCCTGTCTATCATTTGAAATTGTGCCAACGTACACATTTGATAATGTGTTTGCCGAAAGGGTCCTAAGCTCCATCTATCTATCTATCTATCTATCTATCTATCTATCTATCTATCTATCTATCTATCTATCTATAACATTTCAATTAATGTTTGATTAAATATTGTTTTAAGCGAGTTCCATGTTCCTTTCTCTAAATCATATTTATTCGTCCTGTTTATCATTTAAATATTCTGTCAGCGAGTACATTATAAAATGTGTTAACTGAAAGGGTCATAAGGTCTTATATATATATATATATATATATATATATATATATATATATATATATAACATTTTAATTCATGTTTGATTAAATTTTGTTTTTAAAAGAGTTCCACCTTCCCTTCTACAAGTCATACTTATGTGTCCTGTCTATCCTTTGAAATTCTGCCAACAAACACCTTTGATAATGTGTTGCTAGAAAGGATCCTAAAGTCTTATTTACATTATGACGTCAATTCTATTTAAATCTTAAATATCAATGTTCATTGCCTTAGTAGCTTTGCCTCAGTAGTAATTTTACCCTGGTAAAGATTGTTTTGTTCTGTATGCGTATTGTAAAGACATGATCTGCTCTGAATATGTATTTAAAAACAGTTATTGATAAGAACTGGTTTTCACAAATTCAGTACACTTAAAAAGAAATAGGTTTTAAGTACAGATTATGTGAAAAAAATAGCTCACAAGTTAACAATTCAAGTTTAATAACTAAATACATTATAATTATTTTACATTTAAAACATTGATTTAGCTTTCCAATATAAAAATGATGCTAAATAGGGCTATATCTGACAAACCAACATTGCCAGCGTCGCATTAAACTTGTCAGTCAAATGTCATACGTGATAAACGATTGGGCGACCATGTCTCGAAAGGGACATGACTCACTGGGCAGACGATTTCCTCTCAGTAGATTGCCATTATTTTCTTCGGTAGACTGGTTGCCAACCAAGGTTATAGAATCCAATCTGTTGTGATATTTAATCTATAGCTAGAAGTAGAAGCGACAGATTAATACCTTTCCTAATGGCATTTGCGCGTATAGCGAATTCAAATGGAATTTGAACTCGTTTCTACGATTTCTTCTTCCGAGCCGATATTCACTGCACCACAACGCGCAGATATATCAAAATATTTCGGAGACAGAAATGAAATTTATGACTTGTTTTTTTCATGTGTCCCCAAACTCTAGAGACCCAAGACCTATGGCCGCTGAGTTACGCTGAAATTTGCGAAGCAAATAGTCGACACAAGGGTCCATAAATATTAAATGCTCGACAGCATTTATTAACGTATGAACTCACAAAAATCATAGTTTAATGCTATTCTTCTCTATTCTGTTTACCGACGTTATGAGTGGATTGGATATATCCATGGTCAGTTTTCACAAGCTTTTATGTATATATAAAAATTCTTCCTACGGTATTTACATTGTTCGGACTATTGTCCTTATCTTTGTTGCCATTTGTACGACGTTTCGGACGTTTTAAGCTCCGGTGTTATTCAGGTGCTAAGAATTTCAAACTTAACCCTTTATTACAATCACTTGGGTATATGAACTTCATTCCTTGCGTAGTAGTGCTTTTCTGGTAGTCATGACTTATCTCCCTCTAATCCTGTAAGTTACTTGAACACTTGTATTGAACTCATAACTCTTTGGGTCAAGTCACAGGAACTAACCAACGTCTATATCCACTGGACAAGAACAACTGAATTTTTTTTACTTACAAACCTAATATTCAGTAACCCTTTTTTTCCAGAGTTCAAACGTCGTAAAAAATGGCCACAAATATGAGGACAATAGTCCGAATAATATAAATACTGCACTTTATCTCAGAAATACAGACAAACAAAAAAGTTCCTGTTTAAAAAAATACTGTTCATCCAAAAGTCGGTTCTTGAATTTGCCATGATTATTTCAGGGACAGTTTCTCATATCTTAAAATTTTTATGTTTCAAAAAATATCATGTAAAATTAAAGATTACATTTTTACTAAAATATGAGTAAGTGAAATCATTTGTAAAATCACAGAGATAATTGGCAACACCGTATTGAAGGTATCTTTAACATGTTTGTTGAGATTTAAAAACTCTATATTTCGTTTAATTTCGCAAACTAATCGATGATATTTGAATAAGCAGATTTTTTTCTTTTTTTTTAATCATTTCACCCCCAGCAAGGCAGAAATGCCACTAATGTGCAAGGGGCTACATAACTGTAAAAAGATTAATTAGAAAAGAGTGAGGAGTACAAACTAGTTAGAAAGGAGCAATAGAAAGCTGAGAATGCAGGTGCGATGACAGATACATAGGTGGAGAGAAAGTGAAGGTTATACGGGGGTGGGGAGAGAGTTAGAGTCCAGTGGTTAGTAGATGAGTATTGATTTTGCTTTTAAATTTCTGGAGGTTGTAGCCGTCAGGAAAGCAAGAATACGGGAGCGAGTTCTACAGGCGGGGAGTGCGAGAGAGGAAGCTGCAGGAGTAGAATTGTCGTCTGCATTTGGCTAACCTGACTGTGAATGGGTGGGACCAAGTTGCCAGTCTGGTTGCACGAGTAAACATCTGTTGAGGAGGCATCAGTGACTAAAGCTCGTCCGAGCAGAAGTCATGAAAGTATTTATAGAGACCTTATCTGACTTTTGCAAAACTAAAGTAAAGCAGGAGAAATTAAATACTTATTCATAAAATATCACCAAAAGAAGAATATTGTTCTGAAACATGAACTATTTTTGTAGTGATATAATGGTTTTATAAATCATTGTAAAAACCAAATTATAGTTGGATTAAATATTCTAATAATTTACAAAATTCTTATAAATTTATAGAACAGACAAAGGGAGGCCACATTTCGACGGTGTGGAAGTGGCTGCAGTCGATCCGCCAAATCAGTACCTATCACATTACAGACTCTCCTTTGGAGCCTGTCATGAACCCTGAGGAGAACGGCAGGGGCACCTGACCATAAATGGCCGCAATACTTCATGCATGGACGGATGGTTGACTTGTATATATGCAGGATAGATTCAGGCGGAAAAAAACATCCTGGATCGACATAGTGACCCAAACTTCTTAGCACTAGATTTTGCTATGGATCCAATATAGTGGTTCCATTTGAGGTCTGAGGACAGGGTAAGTCCGTGGAGGCGTAGTGTATTGCTCTCCGGGAGAATCGCTTGGTCCATGCTTATGAGAGGCAGGAGAGATTGCCTGTAATGGTTGACAAGCAACAGCTTGGTCTTAGATGAATTGAAGTTGACAAGCCACTCCTTGCCCCAGTTTACCACAGAGTGTAGATCCCGTTCGAGGTCAGCAGCGAGATTATGTTTGTCCGCCACGACAGGTTTCTTACTGGTGCGGGAGTATATTGTAGTGTCATCGGCGTAGATGCCTACTTGGGACTTGATCTCATCTGGGAGGTCGTTGATGAAAATAAGGAAGAGCGTCGGGCCCAGGATAGAGCCCTGTGGGACACTAGCATTCCTGCTGTAGGATGAAGAGGCACGCCCATTCAAAACGACCTTCATTTTGCGGTTATTTAGAAAAGATTGGATTAGGTCAAGCAGGCGACCGGTAATACTGTAACCCCGTAGTTTGCATAGGAGGCCAGAGTGCCAAACCCAGTCGAAAGCCTTGGAGATGTCCAGAGCAACCGCGCGAGCCTCGTCAGAATCATCAAGGACCTGTAGCATGTACACCGTTACGGTTGTTAGCAGGTCGGCCGTGGACCTGGCAAAGCGGAAGCAATATTACCTATCAGAGAAGTGTTTGTGAGCAATGAGATGATGAAATATTTCAGCAATGGTTATGGCCACGAATACTTTCCCAAATATCGGTAGAAGACTGATAGGGTGATAGTTGGATGGGTCCGAGGGTTCACCACAATTCTTGAATACAGGAACGACTGAAGAGAACTTCCAGCATGCAAGAAAGCAGGAAGCAGAAAGGCAGTAGTTAAATAGTTTAGAGAGGACAGGGGAAAGTTCAGGAGCATACCTCTTAAGGACTATCACCGGGATTCCATCGTCTCCACACGCTTTATGGGGATCGACTTTTGAAATTACTCGGGATACTACTGTCGGGGTAATATATACGTCGTACAGTTTGGCCTCAGTTCTAATAGGGACGTCGGGTGGGTGTACTCCGGACGAGTCAAATTTGGAATTAGATGAGAATCTGCGGGAAAAGCACTCAGCTTTGTCCGCAGATGACGTGAGAAACTCAAATTCATGGATTAAAGGAAGTACTGAGGATTTCCTATTGTTGAGTACTCGTTTGCAAATCCTCCAATAGTCCTTGGAGCCAAACTTGCGGTCAGCTATGCGCTGTCGCATTCTCTCAGCAAACAACCGTTTGGCGTCATTTAGTGTTCTCTTGCACTCATTGCGAGCAGATATGAACAGATGCCTATTGTGATCAGATGACTGTCTCCGGAATAGACGGAAGTAATGGTTCCTTCGTAATGGCAGCTGAGCAGGCCGGAAAGAACCACGGAGAGGAATGAGGTTTTTAGCAATACTTCCTGGTGTGTATGAAGGCATCAATGCCAGCTTTCACCCATGACGAGACCTCAGAGGCACAGTCATCGAACACTTTTCCCCAAGGGACGTCGCAGAGGAAATCGCGAAAGGCATCCCAGTCAGTTTTTGGTAGAGGGAGGAGGTCCTATAGGTAGGGGGCTCCTGGGGGGATCGAGATTGGAAAGAAATACCGAGAGAGACTACAGCTGGCAAAGCTGCGAGACTTGACTGGTGTCAGGCGCATAGGTGAAACATATATCTAGTAGTGAGGAATGACCCGAGGGAGTGCTTGGGAAGCGAGTGGGGAAGTCCACCACTTGCCTAAGGGATTGGGATATCGCGAATTTCTTGGTTTGATTGCCCGCTGGATCAGTAACGGCGTTTTCAAGCCACTCAGAGTGATGGGCATTGAGGTCTCCAAATACAAATATGTGGGCGACTGGGTGATAGGAAATAGCCTTATCTATGTCGTCAGCAATGCTATGTAGTAGGAAGCAGTCAAGAGAGGAGGGAGAACGGTAAAGAAAGAATAGGTAACTAACCGAACTGAGAAGAGGCAGGCGGAGACATATGCATTGGTGGTCAGTAGATTCGAGTGAAGTCACCCTAGCTATGGGTAGGTGTTCGCTGACGTAGACACCCAGCCCATACATGTGGACAGTGGAATCCTACCTTAAGAGGGGAAGATAACCAGGGATGGAGAGGTCAGAGGAGGGAATAGCTGAGTTGAGGTTAGTTTCGCAGAGCACAAGAATGTCAGGGAACTTTTCATGCAGGAACGCTTCTACACTTGGAAATTTAGTACGAATGCCTCGGATATTAGTGAAGGAAAGGTTAATTGGTTTAGGTGGTTTGGATTTAACTGGTTTAGGGTCGTTTCTGATTTGTTTTGTCTTGTTTTTGTTCATCGAAAGGGACCTAGGGTAGAGGATACAGGCGGTCTTTATCCACGATCTGTGTTGGGAGGGAAACTGGCTACGGTTACAACAAGGTGTGGCCTCGGGGTTGCTCACTGAAAGCGCTTGCAGTGACACCTATCCATGCGCGACATGGCACTACAAGAACCCAGATATTATACAACTGTTGATCAGAGCAGCCGCTCTTGAATCTACGCAATAGTTAGGGCTCCTAACTACCAGCCGGAAGCAGCAACCAGGAAACTGCCAACACGGTACCCTCACAGTGATGAGCCGTTGCCACGAAAACCCGACTTTACGGGTTATTATTAATTTCAGCCCAAAATAAATTGTATGGATTTCTTAGACTTCAGCATGCGGCGTACAACTGTCTCTGCGTAAATATTTCATTCTGGAGAGAAATCCAAACTATTTGAAGTATCTGACCTCTTGATTTCTTATAGCCCCTTCAAATACAGGGCAAATTGGAAACTGTATTTCTGTATATATAAACACTTAATACCTAAAAAATATATGCAAAAAATCGTATTGTAGTTTTATTAAATAAGCATTTGTTATTTTAACCGTTAAGTTGTTTTTTAAAATAGTGGGAATATTTTGTACGATAAATAAAAAAATATAATGTACAATTAAATATCATGTACAATTAAAGATCATATTTCACCAAAATGTGGGTAAGTGAAATCATTTGTAAAATCACCAAGATATTTAAATTACTGAAATTCCTTATATATAAACATTTAATATCTAGAAAATCTATGCAAAAAAGTACATTGTGTTTTTATTGAATAAGCATTTGTTATTTTAACCTTTAACTTGTTTTTAAAATAATGGGAATATTTTGTACGATAAATAAAAAAATCTAATTTTTCCCTAAAACTCTAAGAAAATTTATTGTACAAAGCTACACACCCTAGTAAAACCAACTGTACATTTAGCTTACCTGTTTCCATTTCTCCCCAAAATGTGATTTTGGTCAGCCAATGTATGACTATTTTAGACAGAAGTAACATCATTTTATACATAGATGATATTTACAAGTATACATAATTGTGATCTTGAAATAAGGTATGTTTCAATGAAGGCATCATATTTGATGGAATATAAATTGCACATTTAAAAAAATGTCGCCGTATCTCTTATAATGAAAGAGAGAGCCTCCTGTAAACTAACTATATCCTCAAAAAATCACGACCGAAATTTTATTTTACCTAAAATGGTGTATTCCACGCTGCCTAGAAAGTCCTGTCAGGATTCGTCACTAGCGATCACTCTTTGAATAATATAAAATACGCAGATGATACAGTGCTGATAGCAGACACGGAAAGGAAATTATAAGACCTCGTACAAAAGGTAGCTAGAGATAGCGAACAGAAAGGATTAAAAATATCAGTAAAAAAGAGGATTTCAAAATGCCAACTAGAGGTCGGGGATGCTAAAGACAACCAGTTACAGAAATTTAAATACCTGGGAAATGTTCTAACGGGAGAACGTAAAATGCGACGTTGGGATTCGAATGCGTGAAGATCTAAGCTGTGACTCGATAATTGTTGATGTTGTGGATACAAAATGTAGTCTCTGTCCTTCTGTTGGGGGACATATACTCATGCCATAGAGAGAACATCGGTTGCTACCACAGAGTTGAAAGGAGAGAGTATTCTTAGAGATTCGTTACAGTTATCGGAGAGTACCGGAACTGATACGTACGTTACCGAGAGATACCGAACTTACCCAGAGACAACCGCATAGAAGTCAGACTAACTCTGAGATCCACTCAGCTAGAATAATATACAAGGATATCATATTTCCAACGATTTCACTTCAAGACTTGCATATATTTATTTCTTACTTATGGTATTCCTGGATTTACTAACCTGCGTTCAAGTTTGTATATTACGCTCAATATAACCTAGATTCTATCTCAATATCTGTTCTGTTGTTCATTATTTTGTGCGGTTCTCTACCCGAAATCCACAACATCTTTCTTTGTTTAAAGTAAAACAAGGCGCCCGGTTCAAGGGGATTTCAATCCTGCTTTTAGCTTTTATAACCTTCAGCATTGCTCTAACTGAGGAGTCAACCCGATGCCAGCCTGAGAATAGTCGCGAGTGCGCAATCTTTATCCTAGTCTTATATGTATCCGTATGTGCATCTGATTTAGTGGAGAGGACAGTTAAAGAAGGCGTGTAGTACCTGCAGTGATTATCCTGGGTAGGACGATGAGCTACATCCGGTTTTAGAGTCTTTTATCGCAAGATCGGAGGTTCTGGGAAAACAAGCTCTGAATTGGTGCTGTTTCTAAGTACATCCATCCAGACCCAGCGTGGTAGAATCTATTAGGAATCCAACTATAGAAAAGTAGTGAACCTCGAAACAAAAACAGAATCATATAGAATTATAAAATACATTTTTCTAGTAAAAATATGTCAGCAATACGTCATAATATAAATCATTAAATGCCAACAGTATCTTTTAATATAAAGATATTGCCAACAATACGTATTTTTACTATCATGACAGAAATATATGTTTAAAGCAAAATTAACAATACATTATATATTTAGTTGTAGCATTAAAGTATGTTCAGATTGTGTAGATTTTGGCTTTAAATAACCCATATAGATTGATATGCTGCTAAACAATATCAGTCAACCAACCAATCAAAGAGCTCTTTTAGAATATAAATCCATATATTATACGGCAATATAAGAAATCATATTCTATTCCAAAATATGATTTTAACAAAACAACATCCTAAAAGACACATAAAACCGCCTCTAGTATTTATATTCACACAAACATGTACATGCACAAAAGCTGAATATCATCTACCATGTATTCAATTGCGAAAGCAGAGTAACGTATATCATATTTTCCTGACTTCCAACTCTCAAGAAAATTAAATTTCGACAATCAATGAACTATAAGAAGTTTCTATATCGTTAAACAGAAAAATCAGTCAGTCAATCTGTTCTCATATTGAATTGTAATGTTAATAGCATTATTTTCTTATTTGAAAAAATGAGTTGTTCACTGGCTAATTTTTGAAACTTCTCTATTAAAAATACGATTTCTGGAATATATATTTATCAAGTTCATTAACTGTCATAGATCTTTCTAGTGGTTTTCTTCTTAACATTTTATTTAATATAGTACAGTTAAAAAAATTAACATTTATATTATGTCATTATGTTTTCTTAAAGTTAGACGTGATGACAATTTTAGTTGTCCGTAATCGTATGGTTTCTCTTATGTGGTATAGTTCTTTAGCTGCAGTAGACTTGAATTGTTAATGGAAAATAGTTGTCAGCCATTTTAAAATGTTATGTATTTGGTCTTAACGTCTTAATTTTTTTATTTATATAAGGACGCCAATTTGCATTTCAGCCACGTTCTTTTCCCAGAAGAACGGAATAAACGTTACTAGCATGTAATATGCATTACACAATTACATTTTATAAGACAACCGTGAAAAGTAATTAACAACAAACTGCCATTTTAAAATGTTATTTATTTCTTCTTAAATTACAGTACTTCATTATCGTTTGCAACGATAGTGGTGTCATCTTGAATGCTGGGGTATAAATCGTTGTCAGTTGTTTTTGATGAGCATTTATTTCCTCATAAATGTTGTTTCAAACACTTATAAGATTTAATAAGCAACTCGAGTTATTAAGCCCAAAATTAGATATATGCTCTGTAACTCTGTTACAAACATATATGTTTTTTGCGCCTGTGTTTCTACTGCGATGGCTAAAAAGAAAACGACCAAGAAGAAATATATGCCAGCAGTAGATATTTTCATCAAATTATTTTGTATATGGATTGTTACCAGCAAAATGATATTTATATATTTTTATTTCTGTTATTTTTATAAGGTCTCCAATTTGAAATTTAGCCACGTTTTTTTTCGCAGGAGTACGGAATAAAGGTTACTAGCATAAAATATGCGTTTCATAATTACATGTTAAAAGAAAACCGTGAAAATAATTAACAGCAAATGAAGTGTCTGAAAGTGTTTGGAACAATGAACACAGCAGACAATTATTACACTCGCATAACCCTATTATAAGGACAAATTCAAGTACACAAAAAAAAACTCACTGAAGAAGTTAATTAAATTTGCTCTCTCTCTCTCTCTCTCTCTCTCTCATTGAAGGAAACATGTTTAAAAGAAATGTTTCTGTCAAATTATACATTATAGATCTGTTTGTTAGTGTGTGAGTATATTCATTATATGTGTGTGCTGTATATGTGGAGCATTCCATATATATATATATATATATATATATATATACACACACACACACACACACACATATATATATATAAACATGTTACGGAAATTAACGAAATTTAACGAAACTTGGTTAAAAGCAACCGGCAATTTGTAATGAATTATTTTTGAACATTATTTTTACCGATACTCGTATTTAAGTAGATATTCTGTTTTTAATTAAACAGTATTTTATATTTATATCTACCGGCCTGATTATCGGTAAAAATAATGTTCAAAAATAATTCATATATATATATATATTCATACAGGTTTCGTTGAATAATGTAGTCCAGTTTTGTCTATTTACCTTGTGTAGGATCCGTTCGTATCGTCTGGTAAGCTTGATGGTACTATCATTGAAAGACAACAAGAAATCACAGTAATTGTTGATTTTTTTTATCAGGTCTAAGCTTTCGGCTTACATAAGCCATTATCAAAGAATAAACATTAAAATATATTGAACATAGAACATTAAAGCTATGAAGAAAGTGGAATTAAATAAAGAGAATTAAATAAAAGTGACAAGTCCATTTTTACCCTGGCGGATGGCCGCAGACAGTGACAAAATGGTGGTGGTGTGGTTCTTGAGCCGATTACAAGCATTTGAGTATGTTAGTTGAGATATCAAAATTTATAGTATTCAAGCCAGGTTTCATGGCGTCTTACGTTACACTTAAATGAAAATTCAAACATATTCCGACATTTAAAACAACACGGTTATGAACGCGCACTTCTCAGAAAAACGTTGAAAACACATGTATACTTAGACAAGAAAATAATAAACAGAAATTCAAAATCCTGGAAGCTATCTACATCAAACAACATAAACTATATTTGAATATATATTTTAATGGTACACGATTTAATTATGGCGTTAAAGACCAAAGTTTTGTACTATAATCGGCCATGCCAAATTTTAAAATAAAAACATCAGTCGACCGGTTTGGTTCCCTCTCGTCAGAACTGTAAACGGGGAAATTTTTTTTAAACGTTTCACCCCAAGCAAGGCATTCCACTGCCACTATTGCGCTTGGGGCTACATAGGGGAAGGTAAATAGAAAGAGTGGTTAGACATAGGAAATGTCCGAAGTGGGGTGATAGGTAGTTGGGAGGATGTGAAGAGTGATTGAAAGAATGGAAGCGAGTTATTGTGTTAGGAGGTGTCTATTGATCCTTACATTTAAACTCCTAGAGATTGTAGCCGTCGGGGAAGCAGTCATGTGAAAGGGAATTCCACAGTCGGGAATTCGAGAAAAGAAAGTGTTGGAGTAGAAGTTGCGGTAGAATTTTATCGGTTTCACTGCAAAGAATATGTTATGTGTGAAATGAATGAACTGAAAAAAAAATTGATATCTGATTAAAATTATTACATCAAAAGATGCTAGAAACCCAACAGAGCAAGCCCAAGCAAACACTCTCTTTGCTTACAAAGTGAGGGATGACTGCAAGTGATAAACAGCGTCTCCAATAGAACGAGTGCGCTCTGGCTAAAATGAGGAACCAGTTAGCACTAAAATTCGCAGCACAACACGGATTATTTATCAGATGATCCGCTACAGAAGACAAGTTCTGAAGATAAGGTACGAAACCCGTCCAATGGTGTTTTTATTTTATTTTATTTTACTTTATTTTTTGCATTGGCATGGGGAATGTGTATCTTTAACACTATATATATATATATATATAGTGTTAAAGATAAACTATATATATATATATATATATATATATATATATATATTGGAATATATTGCAAGGTTAATCTTCTCGTCATGTTAGTGTCGCAAATGTAGTTCTTTTCGAATTTACACTGATCGAGAACACAGTTCTTTCAAGCGACATGCAATTTCATAAATGATTTTGTTTCGCTGTTTTTCAACTTTTGAGTAAAAAATACAAGTTTGGACAGGAAAGTTCATTGGCTGATTATGAATGACTGATGATAGAGCTGTGAAATCTTGCTAGCATTGATTTCAACCCTTCTTATTAATAAGTGCATTGTTTTATTCCATGTGCGAGTGTGGGCTAAAATGTTCATAGGCTGAGTATGAAAAAAGATGATAGATCCGTCGTGCTTCAGACCTACTAGAACAAAATCCTTCACTTCTTTAGAAACTGCTTATATATATATATATATATGTGTGTGTGTGTGTGTGTGTGTGTGTGTGTGTGTGTGTGTGTGTGTGTGTCTTTATTGATGTAGCATGGGAGAAGGTCACAAGAAGGACTCGGACACGGTATACGATTGGAAACAATATTATATTACAATGAGAAACAGTGTACGGAGGAAATAGAGCATAATAGTACTTAGTACCGGAACGGCTTACTAACAAATGAATATCATAACTGCTGCTACTTACTACTACCCCCGACAGTTAATAACTCTCGGTATTTATGTAGTCCGGTAGAGTTCGTATTAATGTGTAGGTAATTCCCCACAAAAATTATATATATATGTATATATATATATATATATATATATATATATATATATATATATAGAATAAATAAGAGACAGTTAGGGGAAAGTGTCTTTATTCGGTTTCACTTTAACAAGCTTTTTCACACAGTTTTTAAGACCAATGTTTCGTTTTGTTTTAAATTTAGAAAAATCCCAAATGGTAGTATGTTTATTTGGGTTTGAATTTGCTGTGACCTATTACAACCAGGAAGAAAGACACAGAAAACAAGAAGGTAAGTTTAACCAGGTTATTTGACTAACAGCTCATATATACAAAGACGAGTATTAGTAGTCAGCAAATAGAAGTGTCCGTCCGAACTGTATGTTTACGCTGCGTCTCGACTGCATCACGACTACCATACGTCTACCTCCAGACTTCTTTACGACTGCCCCCCGGAAGTCACGTAGGTTATTATTTATGCAAGAAGAAAGAGTCCATTCCACAGTAAATAGCGCACCATAACAAAATTTATTGGTCATATACGGATCATGTGTAATGAAGAAATGGATGCAAATTTATAAAATGTAGAAAACAAAACCTACTTCTGTTTACATGTGTGTGACACGTGTAATAAAGAACAATGTTACAGGTTCACACACATATAAACAGACATTGGTTCTCATCCTCAACAATGAAGAGTAGACAAAGTCTAATTCCAAGGAACAATTTGAGATTGCAATGGGAACACTGGATTCTGCAGAATCATCGGAACTTGTAGGTCTATTCATTTTGAACACTCTAACTGCACATCCTGATGCTGATATAGCTGTCATAAGGTTATATAGTGACGATGGTCTGATGATTCTCCATAGTTCTACAAATTCTGAATTCATAGATAGTCTAATGAAAACTTTAGTCTTAAAGTAAAAGTACAAACTAATCTAATTAGATGAATTAGATCTAATTTGATGAATTTCAAGATGTTAAGCGAGTTTATAAGTCACATTCACCCGACGTAAAATATAATGGTAACTCTATTTACATAGATGCTAAATCAAATCACCCACCATCTATTATTTAACACAATATTCTGTTGAAATAATTATTAAACACACATCAGATTCCTCAACTGAAGATATTTTTATAAACACAGTCTATACTAAAATACACCTCTAAAAGCAACAGCTAAAATGGTCCGATATTAAATATTATAAGCAAAATAATAATACCTATCTTAAAAACGTTGAAAAATAACTTCTTTCACACCATCATTTAAGTAAATATTTAAGACTTGGGCAATAATATTTTTACGCAGATTTAGAAACACTTCCCAACTAAAAACGTTGTAAACAATTTTTTAATAATAAACACTAAAACTTAGTTATAGCTGCACTGATAATTTTGAAGTGATAATAAAGCTTAAAAATAAAAACTTAAAACTATATAACAAAATAGCAATGATAACCACCCTATTATAAATAACGACAATAATACTAATACTTCTAATTATCGTTACCCAAAAAAATGTCCTCTACAAAATAGATGCCTGACATATTCCATAGTATACCAAACTACTATCTCTACTACGGAAAATCTACATCTTACCAAACATTATATTGGAAGTAATAAAACACTTTCAAGGGTGGATTTTATCAACATAAACTCTTCGTTAATAATACAATCTATAGAAACTTAACTTCTCTCTCTAAATACTATTGTAAATTCAAAGATGTAAATTAAACTATTACAGTAAAATAAAAGAAGTGAACAAAAGTTAGAACATGTAAATTTTTCCATGCAATATGTGTTCTCTGCCTACGAGAAAAATCTATATGATTAAATTCTCAAAATGTAAATTATGAAACCAACGTAATAAAAGTACAACTTACTGACATCATAAGATAATTCACACTCTTAAATACATCTAAGATTATCTCAATCTGTTTACTGTGTGCTATAATCTATAAACCTACCACTTTTTTTTTAATCATTTCACCCCGAGCAAGGCGGAAACGCTACTGATGTGCAGGGGATTACATAAATGTAAAAAGATTAATTAGAAAAGAGTGAGGAGTAAAAACTAGTTAGAAAGGAACAATAGAAAGCTGAGAAAGTAGGTGCGATGACATATACATAGGTGGAGAGAAAGGGAAGGTTATACGGGGATGGGGAGAGAGCTAGAGTCCAGTGGTTAGTAGATGAGTATTGACTTTTCATTTAAATTTCTGGAGGTTGTAGCCGTCAGAAAAGCAAGAATACGGGAGCGAGTTCCACAGGCGGGAAGTGCGAGAGAAGAAGCTGCAGGAGTAGAATTGTCGTCTGCATTTGGCTAACCTGACCGTAAATGGGTGGGACCCAGTTGCCAGTCTGGTTGCACGAGAAAACACCTGTTGAGAAGGCATCAGCGGCTTAAGTTCGTCTGAGGAGAATCCATGAAAGTATTTATAGAAAAGACAAAGGGAAGCCACATTTCGACGATGGGGAAGTGGCTGCAGTCGAGCCGCCAGATCAGTACCTATGACATTACAGACTCTCCTTTAGAGCTTGTCAAGAACACTGAAGAGAACGGCAGGGGTACCTGACTATAAATGGCAGCAGTACTCCATGCACGGACGGATGGTTGACTTGTATATATGCAGGATGGATTCAGGTGGAAAAACCATCCTGGATCGACATAGCGACCCAATCTTCTTAGCAGTAGATTTTGCTATGGATTGTATGGTGGCATTGTTTATTTGTATGTTTATTTTTATTTTAAATTTCCTTATCAAGACATTTTCCACCCAGTAAATGAACCACATTTTACTGCCTGATGATAGTGCATTGAAGACTAAAACTTGATAGCTGTTAAGCTCCAGTATGATATGATTATAAATATATATATATATATATATATATATATATATATATATATATATATGACAAAGACGGAAACAAGGAGACAAATATATAGAGAGAGAGAGAGAAACCTGTATATCGTATCTTATGTAGTAAAATATCAACTTGTGTGGCTCAAACTGATGAAATTATCGAATATTTCTAAGTTTTGAAGCATTACTTCAAACAGAGACCACAGAACATATTCATAAAGACACGCAAATATTACGGTGCAGGCTGCTAGAATCTGGCACATTACAGGATAAATGTCAACTGCTTGAGGCGCCCATTATATTTCTACCACACTGATTTAAAGGAAAATCTAGCTTGCACACGGAAGGGTAAATGCACGTGAAAGCAGACGTTTTAGTTCTGGCTGCAACAATTTGCTCAATTCGAATCGGAAAAGATTTTTTTAAATCGTATGATACACACATAAACAGAACAAAACAGAAAGCAAAATCAAATGTATAAATATATACATAATATAACGTGAAATCCTAGTGGACATAAATAGCTGCTAAACGACATTTATCACTGACTAAACTATAGCACTGGCAAAACCCATTTTATGACATGAATTATGAGTATATATATATATATATATATATATATATATATATATATATATATATATGGTTAAATAATGAATGCAAGATGAAAACTATATTTTTATTGACTACGCGTTTCGTCCTGTAATGAACTTGGACTTTCTCAAGGCGAAGAGATGAAATTAATTTTATTTTAACGAAACAAAACTATTGTTCGTAACTAGAAAATTAATCATAAGCTCAACAGAAATTATTAAGCATTTAAGAAACTTCATGGTTCATATTTGAAAAAGATTTTTCTCATGTCCAGTACAATGCTATGGTATGAGTTGTTAAAAAGATGGAAATGAACCTTTTTTTGGATTGTTTTATGTTTTTGTTGTGTATGTTAGATTGAGAAAGTATTATCTCTATATTGGAAAATGAGATTCAGTTTTACAGTTATTTTTGTTACACAGCCTGTACCTCTAAAGAATATCTTGGAAAGAGACTGAATGTACTTAGGGACATTGAGAAGTGGAAAATAAAATCAGCTGTAAAATTTACAGCGCATTTCTTATATCTTTCATTTATAATACACGAAAGATTATCCATGAGCACGAAAATACTTTATTAAAAATAAGCAGACATAATGTTTACAATTTATTTAATCTAGCATATATATATATATATATATATATATATATATATATATATATAATTGTGTATTATATATATATGGTATATGGTAAATTATATATATATATGGTAAATTTCCGATAAAAATTATTATTAATGTTATTTAATTTTTCATTTGTTACTATATTTTCTTCTTTACTGGACATAAATTATGTAGAAACCTTCCGAGTATTATTCACGTTCGAGTGCTTTCGGCAATACATTTATCTATTATCAAGGATGTTGTTTTTTTACACTTAACTGAATGTACGGATTGTTCATGGATGCATCTACAGTTATATGAAAGCTTTCATTTTCTAAACACAGTTAGCTAATTGTAACCATGTTCTTAGTTGATATTATCGATTGTTAGTATAATTTTTCAATTTATAAAGATTTTTAAAGATTTTGATCATTTTTATATTTTTAAACACACACACACACACACATATATATATATATATAAACAGGTATATATATATATATATATATATATACATATATATATATAAACAGGTATATATATATATAAACAGGTATATATATATATATATATATATATATATATATATATACATATATATATATATATATTTGTGTGTATGACAAAGTCCCAAAAATGATATAGACAATACACAAAAAATTATGATATTTTTACTTTTGTGCTGTTCAGTTTTTATTGATTAACTACGTTTCATGGGTATTGGACTTGTTAAGTAAACGTTAGTATAAAATGTAACATCCGAATTCAAAGAGAGATGACGCGCCAAATACGAGTTCCCTTAAATTAACGTGAAAAAAAAACATACGGCAATATTTACAGTTTTTCAGTTTTAGACCTTTTAATTTCTTGGAACTTTGAATGGATGAGTTTTTTAATTAATGTTTAACAAAAGTAAAATAAGCTATATTAATTCCGATCCATATTTTATCTATACTTGATTCTAATATATTTACTCTCTCTCAGCCTGATTGAGCACTCTGGAAGAATGGTAGACTTTGAAAAACAGTGGCTACTCTGGCATCTACTCATCGTTCATTCAGCGAATCAGATCTGTCTGCGCATATATATATATTTTCACAGCTTCATTTCAGAAGTGTACAAACATGTTAATAGATTTAATTGCTGTCACTGAAAACTGATGTTATCAACAAAACTATAACACATGGAATGGAACTAAATTTTTTACGAACTGGCTATAATTATTTGAATTCGTGTGTTCATATATATTAACCAAACTGTTACTACAGACGAGACGAAATAGTTTCTTTGAATTGGCAGACGTGAAATTATCTCTTAATAATGAAATTTTGAAGGCTTAACTTCATAATTGGATCAACGATATTTTTCTTCTTTAAAAGTAATATTTAAAAATTGGGAAAATATATATCAGCCAATAAGCTTGTGAATAAAACTAAATCTTTCAGACATATGGTCTTTATTATAATGGAGAGGATATATATATGTATATATATATATATATATATATATATATATATATATATATAAAGTGTGCATTTGGGCAACAATCACATTCTTATGCAGGTTTCATTTTTCATGCGTTCTTATGGTTATTCTCTTTTCAGATCTCAGATTATGTAAGAATTGTCTAAGTTTTTGTCTTTTCCAGCGCATTTGGCTATAATTTTAGCCATTAGAAAGAATTTTGTTTTATTTGTAAATAATCATGTCTAAATTTTATATATGTATATAATGTCTTGTGCATGTTCAGTTCCGTAAACGGCAAACACATTGTTACCGTGTTCATAATTGATGTTAGTACGTATAGGATTTCTCCTTTTTATTAGTAACGCCTCCATTATTTTTTATCTTTTTTTGCATGTGGATGATGCTATTATGTAATATCAACAAGTATATCACGTATGGATTTGGAAGATCTCGATGTGTGTTTAAATGAGATCGGATTGTACTGTTGTGGGAAAGGTGCAATGTCGGTGTACTTGTCAATTTGGTGGTGGTGTAGCCAATGTAATTGTTTACGGATAAGGATAGTTGAGGAACACAATTCTTCAAAGGACATATAAATTGGTAAACGACACTGGTTCTCTGCAATTAATATTTAGCAGGTGAACTATTATTATTGACGATGAGGTTGGTAGTTTTTAATTTGTTATAATAGAAAATTAATTTGTCTTGTTTGAATTGGTTTGTATTGGATAATTTTAAAGATACGCTTGTCAACAACAGCTTTTCAAATTATTTACTTAAACTATCATATGAAACATTTTTCGGAACGTAGCAAGTGAAAACTAGAAACACGTGGACAAAAACAATGACATTAATATTTTCAAAAAACTCAAATTGTAGGTTGAATTTTTTCTTACCATGTTCGATTGAAATTAAAGCCAAAATACGACGTTTAGAACGGCTCATGATTAAGCATAATAGACATTAATTGTCTCTTATATTCAACAGCATATGTTTAGAAAAAATATATATATACTGTCATATATATGTACACATATAAGGTAATTATTATTATTATTATTATTATTATTATAGCATACTGCGAAATAATATCTATGTGTCGGTGTTAAAAACACCATCATCAGGTAGTATAATGTGGTTAATTTATTTGGTAATATATGTAGATAAGACGATTTAAAAAAAAGATTATTTGAGATTATCTCAATTTTATCTCAATATTTTCACTATTATCTTTTTATAGCTTGAAAAAATTAGCATATTGAACTTGCATGTTTTACCTACTATTATTCTTTTATTTGTACGTATACTTATGAACAAATCATTTTAAGATTTATTTATATTTTTATTTTAATTTTGATTTTTTCTGTATCTTTTTACGTTATTCTTATTGTTTATGCTGGCTTTGATTTTATTTTTATATTTGTTTTATTTTAGTTTATTTTATCTTTTCCAACGTTTCGAGTTTTCTTTGCTAGCCTTTTCTTGTTCTTTCTCTTCTCTCTTGTCTCTTCTTACTTCATGTTTTTCATTTTATTTATTTATTTTCTCATTTACCTGTTTCTATGTTTTGCAGTGTAATATATTTGACATACCTAGCTCTGAGGCATTATACTGAAAACACTATATTGAAAATATTGAAACACTACTGTCTATGAATCGTACACAAAACTTTCTTGAAAATGTTATAAAATCGAACTCTACTTAATTCACCTCATTAAATGACCTCTTTATTTTAATGGCTTTATTTTGTATTTCATTTTTAATTTATATATACAACGAAATAAATTAACCATATTTTATTGCCTGCCGATGATGTTTTAACACCGAAACTTTATAGCTATTTAGTTACAGTATGCAATAATAATAATAATAATAATAATAATAATAATAATAATAAAAATAAAAATATAACATTAGGAATGCAAAGAAAATATAACATTAGGAATGAAAATGAAGTCTTATCAAATAAAGAAAAAATAAAGCAAAAAATCCAACTGAAGGCTCAAAGAATAAGACGCTATGAAAAAAGAGCAAGATTTTACAGACAAAACAAGATTTTTCAGACTGATACAAAGAGATTTTACAGGGAAATAGGTAAAAAAATAATTGAAGTGACAGTCCCCCCCAGAATGGAAGAAGTCACACAGTTCTGGGAAAAGATATGGGCTTGCCCGAAAGAACATAGCAAGGAAGTACATTGGATTGCGCAAGAGATAGAACGAATGAAAAATAAACCAGAACAGACATGGTCTGGAATTACAGAAGAAGATGTTAAATTTGCACTAAAATAAGCACACAATTGGAAATTCCCAGGTATAGATAAAATTCCTAACTTTTGGCTATATTATTTAAATGCAGCACATAAAAAACTAGCCAGAGAACTTCAAGAAATGGTTGACGATCCCACTAAAATTCCTGCATGGATGACCAAAGGAATTACATTTCTTCTACCCAAGAATGGTGACACAAAAAACCCGAAAAACTACAGACCAATTACATGTCTCCCGACAACATATAAACTCTTAACATCTATTTTAACAAAACAGACATATTTATTCTTAGAAAGAAATGACATGATACCGCTTGAACAAAAAGAGTGCAAACGTGGCTGTTATGGTTGTAAAGACCAATTGCTAATTAACAAAATGATCCTGGAAAACTGCTACAGTACAAAGAAAAATCTTAGTACTGCCTGGATAGATTATCGAAAGGCATTCGATAGTGTGCCACATTCCTGGATTTTAAAGACTTTAAATATATACAAGATATCGCCCGTCATCATCAATTTCATCAAACAGTGCATGTCTATATGGAAAACAACCCTTTACCTCAATCATATAAATGGAACCTATAAGTCTGATGAAATAAACATCAAAAGAGGTATATTTCAAGGTGATTCTTTATCTCCCTTACTATTCTGCATATCATTAATAGCACTAACCAGTCAACTTAATAAGACAGAATGTGGTTATAAAATAGGGCAAAATAAAATAAGCCATCTATTTTACATGGATGACTTAAAGTTATATGCTAAGAATGATAATGAGCTGGAAGGTCTTCTGCAAACTGTAAAATGCTTCAGCGAAGACATTGGAATGAAATTTAATTTGAATAAATGTGCTAAAGCTACAGTTTTACGTGGATCAATACAAGAAACATCCTCAATTAGCTTAGACCCTGCTGTAACAATAAAAGAATTGAAACCAGAAGAAGCTTATAAATACCTAGGTGTAAATGAGAGCGAAAACATTCACCATAAAAAAATGAAAGAAATAGTGCGTAAAGAGTACTATAGAAGGCTACGAATGATATTAAAAACTGAATTAAATTCACAGAACAGAGTTATGGCCATTATTAGCCTTGCAATCCCAGTTGTCCAATATAGCTTTAACATCTTAAACTGGACTCTAAATGACATCAGGCGAATGGATGCTAAAACAAGAAAGCTTCTTTCTAAGCATAAGATGCATTATCCAAAGGCTGATGTAGACCGTCTATACATACCCCGTAAAGAAGGTGGAAGAGGTCTTATTCAGCTGGAATTGTCATACAAGACAACAATTATTGGCTTACTAACATACATAGAAACAACAAAGGATTGGATGATACAATTAGTAAGACAACATGAAGAAAGAAAGAAAAAATATTCAATAATAAAAGAAGGCAGTAAATACAAACAAGATTTGCAGTTAGTAGATTCTGTAGAAAAGCAAAACAGAAACCAAGAATCAACTATTGCGCCAAAAAATACGAAAATGAAAGCCAAAGATAAAGCTCTTGAACAGATGAAACAGCGCTGGCAACACAAACCTCTGCATGGCCAATATCCAGAACGTGCCAATAAATCCAATGTTGACAAAGTTAATACTCATCGATGGTTACGTGCATCTGGATTAATGTCTGAAACTGAAGGCTTTATTCTTGCAGCACAAGACCAAAGTCTTTTCACTAGAAACTTTCAGGCAAATATTATGCATAATAATATGGATCCAAAATGCAGGTTTTGTGATAAACACCAAGAAACAATAGACCACCTAATCTCAGGCTGTTCTGTGCTTGCCCCAAATGAATATAAAATCGCCACGATAGAGTTGTGCAATATTACATTGGGCAATGTGCAAACATTATGGAAAAGCTGTAAACAAACACTGGTAAGAACGTCACCCAGCACCGGTTACAGAAATAGAAGATGTAACCATTCTATGGGATTACACCATCTACACAGACAGAAAAATTGAAGCAAACAGGCCAGACATTATTGTTAAAAACCAGAAGGAGAAAACTTGTCTATTAATTGATATGGCTTGTCCAGCGGATTGTAACATAGCAATCAAGGAATTTGAAAAACTGTCAAAATATAAAGACCTGGAAATTGAAATAGAAAAAATGTGGAAATTGAAAACAAGAGTTGTGCCAGTGATAGTAGGTGCACTTGGAATGATAAAAAATGGAACAAAACAACACATTGAAAGAATCCCTGGAAACCCCAGCTTAAGAGATATACAAAAAATTGTATTATTAAGTACAGCCCACACACTAAGGAAAACTTTATCTATGTAATGCTGGGGATGATAGGGAAGATAGAAAAACATGAAATGGAGCCATAACAACACGCCACTACCTGCCTTAGGTCTCCCCGCAGATTTAGTTGTTAGTGAGACCAAAGCAGAAATCGAAATATGATGAAAAATGACATAATAATAAAAGTAATGTGCATATATTTATGCTCTTTATATCTTTTGTATTAGGCGCCTTTTAATAGTAAATATATAACTGTGCAATATGCTTCCATTAGTAAACATTGTAGAACTTTTGAATATTCTTCATTTGTAAGAGTTATTAGGCGACCTAGGCTTCTACCATGGGGCGTCCTCAGGCTATTTTCAATAACTAATTTTAATATATATATATATATATTGAGCGCTTTACGTGTTAGGTTCCTCGTCTCGGGTTTTTTTTTTCTTTCGACTAGAATTTTGACTAATGTTCAAGTGATTAGTTCGTTTCTTTGTTTGTTTCCATTTTTTCCCCTCCGCGTCTATACTCGGTGTTTTTTTCGAGACGTGTTTAAAGATAAATTTACAGTTATATATATATATATATATATATATATATAACCATCCAAACGAACCTTTACTCAATCTAGTTATGATTACATTTTTAAACTGAAAGCCAGATAAAAATATTGCAAAGGAAATCAAGGGTCATTCTCGAAAAATTACTTTAAGATGAACAAATGAGACATTTCAGAAACGGGATGTGTTGTCCGAGTCACACAGTATTATATAACATGGCACGAAGTTCACTACTCTGTCACAAGGACATAATAAATTCAGGCATCAGTACGTTAGCCTCACTTTGACAATTCTGCCTTACCCGCTTTAGAACTGTTATATAGTTATGTAAGAGTATAAATGGATATGTCCAAATCCTCGTAAATACTTGCTGTGTTGCAATTCAAAACTATCTGTGGTTATGCACACAGCTGGCGAGTATTGTATTTTGTTCATGTTATAAAAATTACTATTTAATTTTCCAACCATTGTTTTAGTTATTTCTCATTTCGGAACCTTTTAAGTTTACAAGAACATGACAAAAATCATAGATATTATATAAGAACTGAATACTCTTTGTGCTTTTCTAAGAAAATATTTACTTAAAAATGTTGCTCCTGTAGCGTGTTTTAAATCTGGAATTGAAATCATTGCGGAGGAAATAAGAAATTTCAACCATTAAATTTTTTTCTTTCTATGTTGATTCATATATCTTGCGATATTTCGATGAAAACAATCTTTTTTCCGGTATTTGCTTATGTCATCTCATGTTGTGTTTGTTCTTATTCAACCTTTCATAACATTTTACATTACGAAATATATGAAATGTAATGATCCGATCTATGCATTTCCTAATTTGGTCAATGAATCTATCATTACTGTAATTTTGCAATCAAACATCAATGGCCATTTAGGAATTAATTCTATAAATGTTGTCGCTAATGCATATTGCGGTCATACATATGATCATGCGCTTACAAAAGAAAAAGAAAAATGTACAAATCATTATCAAGAGCATTTGCTATCTGTGATTCTATAGAGACAAAGAAAATGTCAGAATTGTGGAAAACTTACGTTCGCTTTGTAAAATGTATGTAATCGATATTCATTGGATGGCTCATCAAATCACAAACCTATCTCGGTAGGTCTTGTATTGGTACGAGATCTTAGCTTATATTCATAACAACAGGTTTTTATTCTATTCATCATTTTTTACTCCGATGAAAGTGTTTGGTATTGTATACTAAGCAAAGAATAAGCTATGGCCCAAAGGAGTGAATCGGTTTGCTGGCTTCAGAAATCTGTTCGTAACATTTACTTCAAGTGTTGCATGTTCCTTCTGCCTGACTTTATTTTGAGTTTCCTTTACCATTTGTATTACTTTCAGAACTTATTGCATTTATTTCAGAATTTCTTTAATTCTTTTCAGAATTTTTCCACTAATTTCAGAATCTTTTGTATTATTTAGAGAAATTTTTATTTCTTTCAGACAGTTTTGCATTGTCTCCCATTATCTTGTACTACTTTCAGAATTTCTTTTAATTTCTTTAGTGCTTCTTGCATTAATTCAGAATTTATAGTATTTCTTTCAGAAATTACAGTATTTTCTTCAGAATATATTTTTTCTTTATTGATTTTTGTATTATTTTCAGAATTTATGGCATCTCTTTCAGAATATCTATTTTATCCAGTGATTCTTTTATTTTTTCAAAATTTATAGTATTTATTTCAGAATGTCTTATTTCTTCAGTGATTCTCATATTACTTTCAGAATTTATAATATTTCTTTCAGAATGTTTTTAATTACTTCAGTCATCTTTGTATTACTTTCAGAATTCATAGTATTCTCATCAGAATGTCTAATTCCTTTAGTGATTCTTGTATTACTTTCAGAATTCATAGTATATGTTTCACAATGTCTAATTCCTTTAATGTTTCTTGTATTATTTTCAGAATTCATAGTATATTTTTCAGAATGTCTAATTCCTTTAGTGATTATTGTATTACTTTCATAATTTATTGTAGACCGTATTGTATGACTGGGGGAACTTCGAATTACCTAATCTCAACGTAAGCAAGTGATTTACAGGAAATGAAAGTGAAAGAGATGAGAAAAATTCAAATTTCTGAAGAGTTTACTTATCAGTAAAGCAAGTAAACAAATGAGAGTTTCACAGGCGAGGAGCGAGAGTAGCATTTAGCTATTTTAGCAATAAATCGATTGGACTCAGATGCCAATCGAGTGGCACTCGTAAATTTGTGTAGTCGGTGCGCCAGTTTAAAAGCTCCTTGTAGTAGTTGCTATAGAAATATTTGTGGAAAAGATAGATGGAAACCATGTCGCTGAGAAAGTAACTGAAGTCGAAAAGTTTGGTCAGGGTCGATTATATTAAAGATCGTTGTTTGGATTTTATCAAGAATCTACTGGTGTACAGCCGGGGCAACATACCAGATATTGGCCCATCATTCAATGTACAAACGAATGGTAGATTTGTAAACTTGCAAGATGGATTCTGAGGAGAAAAAATCCAGGTACGAAACACAGACCAAAATTTTCTATGCAGTAGGTGCAGCTATTTATTCAATTTAGTCAATTCATTTTAAGTCAACGGGAAACGTAATTTAAACAATGCCCAGTGTATTGCTCTCCTGATTACCTTACAAGTTTGCAAGAACAAGATTTAGAAGAGACTGCAAAAAGTCAGTCCATGGAAAGAGCTACAAGAAAAAAGAAGCTTTGGTGATCCATGATCGCCTATTGCCTGAAGAGATACATCACATAGAATAAGAATTTAATTTTAATTTAATGATACTATTCAAACACGTAACTCGTTATTGTCAGATTTCATTGTTTTCTAGGTATGAATTGTACAAAGTGAATTATGGTTAGTTTTATATATATGGTACTTGTAGCTAGGTTCCTTTGTTTATCTATTCAAAAATAAATGAATTGCTATTGACAAACAAAAATCGTCCAATGAAATTCTGCAAGATTAATTCTCGTTCGAAACAGTTGTATAATCTCCCGGAGAGTATCAATTACTTAAAGATGTTTAATCTAAATAAATAAACTAAAAAATTTGTCTGCCCGTTCTTGTGTATAAAACACCTCTAACTTGGGCCACACATGGTCTATATAGGCAAAATGTATTTTTGTCTGAATCGGGATGATACCAGAATCGGGAATCTGCCTTTGATCTTCCAATTGAACTCCGCAAACTGAGCGACGGAACAACTCAACGCCGAAACAACTCAGAAATAAATTTATTGTTTGATAAATTAAGCCATCATGTAATTTAACAAAGGCAAGGTTTCGGAAAGATAGGAAACAAAAAACGAAAAGTATACGTAATTTCAGGATTCATTAAAAGTGATAGATAAGGTGTGATGGTTAAAATGTATTATGTAATTTTGTAGGTGGTCTTATGACTTTTGTTCTTTTTAGGATATAAATAATACAAAAATTGTTCAAATGTTTTTTTTTATCCGAGCGTTTTCGAGATCCATCCTAGAAAATAGCTAAAATATTACCGCGTATAAACAAAACATTTGAACATTTTTTTCGATAATTTATGTCCTCTAAAGAAAAAAAATCATAAAATAACATGAATTATTACATAAGAAAAAATTTAACACATTGTTTGTCACTTTTAATAAAACCTCCATAAAAGTGAGATTGCTGCTCAAATATACACTTTTTAATTTCGGGAAAAGAGATTTGCAGTTTCTGGGACACGTAATGAGGAAGGTGGTTTTAAAGAATCCGATACTCACAGGACAGTAAGAAGGAAGCAGCACAGAGAAATGCAACGTGTATTATAATTGATGAGCCTAAGCAAGTTTTTGGCAAACAGAATTTGAGAGAGATACCTAATCAAAATTTAATTTGTGGGAGGCCATTATCGCCTACCTCCTGAAGGGATGCGGCAGATAGAAGAAGAAGATACGTAACTTTAGGAAGAGACAGTTGAAGTTATTTGGACACGTAATGAGAAGTGTTCTAACAGAAGACGGAAAGTGCGGCAGAGAGATCCGAAGGCGAATTGGCATCACGAATGACGCGTTCCAGAAGCTGAGTAGAGTATTTAGAGACAGAAAAATTCGGTAGAAACAGAGAAATCAGTACTGGATTGCTATTTGATGTCAGTTCTTCAATATGGTAGCGGATGCTGGACAATATTATCATAGATAAAGGAAAAACTTGAAACAACTGCAATGCTGCCGATATCATGGACCGAGCATGTAAGCAATGATGAAGTGTTGAAAAGAATGGAAGCGAAAAGCAAATTAATATTGAGCATCGGGAAGAGACAACTGAAGTTCATGAGACATGCAATGAGGAAGGAAGGCTTGGAGAACCTGATACTAACAGATTAGATAGAAAGAAAAAGAGACGGGGGAAAGTAGCAGATAACATATTTGAAGGGCCTGCACCGGTAGATGTCAAAACGGCGATTGCGTAGTGTAACAGGAGGCGTGCTAAGATCACCAGGGGCAGGGAGTCGTGGAAAGCCATGATTACCTACGTCCTTAAAAAACAAGGCACACAGAAAAAGCAAAATGAGGAAAAAGGACTTGGAGAATCTAATACTCACGAGACGGATAGAGGGAAAGGAATGAGAGAGAAAATTAATATATTATTTTCATTTGATTATGAAAAATTTATTTTTTCTCTTGCTGAGTTGTTCCGGGAATTGATCGTTGGTGTTGAGTCGGTGGTGCTGAGTCGTTCCTCCCCATTTTTCATTACATGCCAAGTAGATTTCAGCTGTCTTTATTTTAATCTGAGTATATATATATTTCGTTGCTATTTTATTTACTGATAGTTTTTGGTCTATTATATACGGTAGAATTTTCAACTTTCTCTTTTTGATTCTAAAGTATGTGCACCCCCTTTTTATTAATATTTCCATTAAACTTCCCTGTTATTTAACTTATATACTCCGTCCATAGATTTCTCAACATCTTTCTGTAGAATCACATTTCTACTACATCAAGTTTTTCAGTATCCACCGTATTACTAACCAATATGTATGTAGGCTGCTGAGTGTTGAAATCAATGCTCACTTTTATATTTACATACTCGTTGTCTTTGATTTACTTGTTTGAACATTATTTTAAAGCGATACTCGTAATTGAGTAGACATTCTGTTTTTAATTCAACAGTATATTTACATATTTATTTTTTACCGGCCTGATTATTTACGATAAATGTTTGTTAACAAAATGTGTGTCACTCGGCAAATGTAAACATACAATGTTACGAAAAATCTCGAAGATTAACGAAATGGTTTTAACAACCGACATATTTAATTTATTTGTTAGAACATTATTTTTATCAATACTCGTATTTGAGTAGATATTCTGTTCTTAGTCAAATAGTATATGCATATATTTGTTTCTACCGGTCTGATTATTAAGATAAATTTTGTTACAAAATTGTGTGTCACTCGGCCGAATATTGATGTTGAGTACTTTAACACATTAATATATAATACCCAACAACTATTTTATATATATCTATATATATATATATATATATATATATATATATATAAAGGGTGTTCATAGAGTTGGTGTGCACTTTAAAATATTTATAACTTTATTTGTATTTGCGATAGAAATAATGTGTAAAAACGATTAGGAAAAGTAAATCCATATTCTTTAAGGTTTTCTTGAAGTTGTATTTAAATTTCCACATGTCCTCCATCATTAGCAATACAAAGGGTAATACGATTTTGCAGTTCACGGAAAACATTTGGCAACTGATTTACAGTAATGCCTGAAATCACATTAGCTTTCAAATTTTCTAATGAATTAAGTTTGTTTGCATACACAGTTGTTCTTTCATGTGTCCATAGAAATAATAGAGTAAAATCTAGCGAATGTGGAGACCCATAAAATGATCTACCCATTCCGATCCATCTGTTAAAAAATTCCTGATTTAGAAACTGACTAACACGCAGAGCAAAGTGACAAGGAGCTTCATCTTGTTGAAACACTGTATTATCTTTCAAGTTTACAGATTTTTTATATCACAAATATAAATAAATTATAAATTTTTTAAAGAGCACATGATGGACTTTATCGACACCCTCTCTCTCTCTCTCTCTCTCTCTCTCTCTATATATATATATATATATATATATATATATAAGCTTATCGCTATACCCGTTTCGAAAAACTCTCCGAGTATATACGCGGAAGGAAAAAATGATAATAAAAAAGAAAGAGCTAAGCACTTAAACATCAGTCAAAGTACGTAGCCCAAAGAAAAAAAAACGAGACTAGTAACCTAAAACAAACAGTGCTCAATACACAAGCATAGCAAATAAAGAAAGTAACCTAAAGAGCCAACGAACCTACCAAGGTTTCACCTAACCGGATCTTCAGAGAAGGTCGGAGCTAACCTTCCCTGAAGATCCGGTTAGGTGAAACCTTGGTAAGTTCGTTGGCTCTTTAGGTTATTTCCTTATATATATATATATATATATATACATATATATATATATATATATATGTGTGTGTGTGTGTGTGTGTGTGGGTGTGATTCTTTATTTGTGCATCGTTATGTGTGTTAAGTTACGTAAGCCTGTATGTTGGTATATTGAGTATGTGTATATGCTTATATGTACGTAATATATGTCCTATATGACAGTGAATGCTGGACAATTTTCTCAACGATGAAGGCGAGACTAAAAAAAAAGGATATTAAAAAGGAGACTGCACTTAACTTCAGGAATTAGTAGACATAAGTGGTAAGAAAGAACTACATATAAATTACAAAAAAAAAAATGGAATGCGCGGTAATCAGTAAAAAGAGGAGCCGAAAATGTCAACTACAGTTCGGGGTTGATAAAATCAATCAAGTGCAGAAACATAAATACCTGGGAAATGTTCTGACAGAGGACAGAAAGTGCGACACCGAGATCCAAAGGCGTATTACAATGGACAAAGATGCATTTCAAAATCTGAGTAGAGTATTAAGAGACAAAAAAATTTCATTGGAAACAAAGATGGAGTGTTATGCAATGTCTGTGGCAGTGAACGCGGGACAATTTCCTCAAAGATGAAGGAAAAACTTAAAGCAACAGAAATGTGGTTCTACAGAATGATTCTGTGTATATCTGAACCTAACATGTGAGCAATAGCGCAGGTCGATTTCGGAAAACCGGTGATGCAATGGTGTTTGATATATAAAATGCCTACACCAAATATTTCTTTCCAAACTGTTACCTTCGTTTGAGGAAATGACTTTAAAATTAGAAAAATTGCAGCAATTAAAAGTTTTTCGGTGAACTGTCAAGTACATCTCGTCGTCAAAACAATCCGTACCGTTAGGAAAATGAAATAATTTTTTAGAATAGGTTTTAAACTACACTTTTTTCATACATTAAATAAAAAGGAGTGAGAATAATGATATAGTAAAATAAATATTAACTGTAAACGCAAAATTGTGTTTTTAAGTAATAGTGACAGAAGTTTGCGTTTTTTGGGTTTTTTTTTTTTCAGGAACTTCCTTTGATGGGAACATTTTAGGTTACACCGTTGTAAACACACCCTCGTTGTTGCTTTATTTTTAATTTAAAAAACAACAATTTTAGGCTAAAGACCTATTTTCAAAGGAGAAAAGAAAAAAGTCTTGTTTAAAATGTATATTATTATATTTTACGTGTCTGCAGCGAATTTAAACGTCTTTGTTTCATCCGCTGAAGAAATTATTCCCGTTGTTGTTAACAGTTAACTTTTTACTTCTTTAATTTGTTTTTCTATTTCACATCAAATTCTTTTTTGAAGTTTTTATTAAAATATGGTAATATTTCAGATTTTTTTTTTAAATATCCCATACAATTTTATAGTTTTTCTAGTTAATAAAAAAATTACTTTACAGAAAATTAGTGGCAAATTTTTATTTCTTTTATTTTTAGGGGGTAATATTTTTTAAGCAGTATTGTATTTCTAAAATTATAGTTTTAAAATCAGATAACCCACAAAGAGGTTAATATGAGTAAATAAATAAACTGCTTTAAAAGTTTTTCAGACTCTAAACACCAGTTTAAAATGGTACAGATACAGCAAGAATAAATCCCTTTATGGATAAATTCATGTTATTGTTATCCAAAGAGGAGCTAAAGTTTAAAAATAAAACTTAAACTGAACACTAGTATGTCTCTGGTCTGGTCCTGTCTTCTCAATAAAGCTAATTCAACTCTACAAAGTTTTTCATTACTCCTCACCATAACTAGCAGTTATTTCTTTTACATATGAAACTGGAAGATAGCCTAAAACAGTTTGGTTTAGTTATCATCCATTTATTTTTTATTTTTTCAGATTAAAATGTCAGTAAAAGCATGACGTTCAATTTTAACCCGTGGTTCACAAAGATTTGCTGGTCCACCTTGTCGTTTGGATAAAACAGAATCCCCAACTTTACGACAAGTCATCCAGTTATTTTCTAGAAAACAGCTATCCCCACTTAAAAAAGTGTGAGATTTCTAAGTTAATTACCAAGGAAATAACTAGTATTTGGCAAGCAGTTAATCCACAATTGCCCTTGTTAAGGGAATGTTATATAGGATAGAAGGTCAATATATTTTGCTATTAGAGGGCCAAACAGGAAATCTCTTGCAGCAACCAAAGTGAAAAGAGTGAAAGAACAGCTGGACAAACTGATATATTTTTGTAGCTGTAAACTTCCTGTCTTGAGATGTGATGCCTTTGCAGTACAGTACAAGACAGAAAATTGTCAAACAAGACACATCGTCTGCACTTGTCCTCCTAACAAGGAGATAAAATTAATTCTATGATTCCTTTTTACTTAGCATAGTTTGAATACCAATTTGTAACATTTGAAATAATTGAAAACTATAAATTCACCTGCAATTATGTTCCTTTTTGTAGAAAATAAAATAATATATTGGTATTCATCATGTATTCTAGATCTATTATTAAACATGCATGTTTTGCAATTTCCAAGTTCCTCTAGAAGACAGAAATACTTAAAGTGCCAGAGGGAAAAACAGGGCCAAAATGTAGTTATCAACTGGGACCTATCGACAAAGGTGCGATAAAAAATACAAAAGAAAGTCTGCTGAAGTGGAGAGACTGGAGAGGCAGAATGAAAGACAGGAACAAGCTTCCCCAAATATTTCAATCCAATCATCTTCTAGTGAAGGAACAACTGATGACAGTTTTGACCCAGGAAGTCATCCTAAAGGACCTTACAGCCGTTTTAAAAATCCTAAGATATTCTATGGAACTCAGAGGTGATGTATCTCCCAATCTTGGTGTTTGCGTAGCTAATGCCTTTCTGCTGGACCTAAAACATATGGACCTTCTTCACTCAAAGTTAAATTTAAAGGACATAATTTTAGATAAGTCAAAAATTGACAAAGAAAAGGCTAGAATAAAACTATCCAGCCAATGTGAAGCATGTTCATCAAACTGAGAATCTAGTTTGTGTTGGAATTGATTGTAGAGTTGATAAAGACACTTTACAATACAAAGAAGTTGGAGATGAAAATGATGGAGAAAAGTTAGTGAAAAACAAAGGAGCAGAGCGCCACTTAACTTTCACCAGAGAAAAAGAAACAGATAGCAAATATCTTACCCATAGAGTGATACTCAACCTGGGGGTAACTGGTGTTCTCTTAGCTGAAGATGTTGCTGCAGCTTTAACAGAATATAACAGTGTAGATACTGTTAAAGCAGTTTTGGTGGACAATACCAGTACAAAAACTGTCTGTGAAATAGGACTTATTACAGCTCTTGAAAAAAAATTAACAAAAAATGACATACTATAGGCTGTTCACTTCATCAAAATGAACTGCCATTTAGAGTAATTTATAAATTAAATGATGAAACAACAAGAAGCCCAACAACATTTAATGGGCCTTTAGGGAAACTTTGTATCAATAATTATCAAGATTTGCCTCAAGTAGAATTTTTAAAAATTAGTGGTCCTCTAGATCATCATTATCTGATGGCAGAAGAAACAAATAATTTAAGTGGAGATCAGAGGCTACTTTTTGTGTATGCTGTTGGCATTTCCCAAGGAGAAGTTAACCCAAGATATGCAGCTTGGAAAAATGGGCCCTTGAATCAAGAAAGATGGCTAACATTAGCCACAAGGTTAATGTGTTTATATGTGTTTAACAAGGTTAATGTGTTTATATGTGTTTAACAAGGTTAATATGTTTATCATTCAAGTGTATGCAGTTAGTTGGTTTGAGATCAAAACCGACAATTTTTTAAAGCAACAACTGTATATCTTTAATATGATTCAGAAGACAAAAAAAAACAGTCAACTGAAATCCATAACAATGTTTTTCACAGTTTAAAATATAGTGCTTTTGCACAACTTCCAGAAAATATTATAATATCGATGATAAACTCAGATGAATTAGATGTGGGGGAAGAGGACATTAAAAAGATTTTGTCCATTAGGTAAGTAAATATTTATCCGTTAAATTTAATTAGTTGTCTCAATTTACCAAAATAATAGTTTTATTTTAATTACATCACAAAAATATAAAAAAATAAGTAAGTTTTCAAAAAATCGTTTTTTTTTACAGAAATAGTAAACCACCAAAAAAAAAAAAAAAGACTGAAAAAGATTACTGCTATCAATTCTGAAGTCACACACTGGTCAGATTTGATCTTTCTCAAATTGGAGTTTGTGAACCTAAACTTTCAGAGTGTTTTACAATGAAGAACTTGAGAAATCTATGACAGGAACTAAACTAGAACTTCCTAAGTTACCTGCCCATTCACAATGGGTTGAAAGGGCTGTGAAATTAACAACAGAAGCTTCACAAGTTGTATATGGGCAGGAAGCAAGACATAGACACATTATTACGAAGTCATTGTGCCACCAAATTAGGCCTTCATTTTCCTCAAAGGGAAATTGCGCAGAACAATTTAGTTCTATTATAACAGTTTTTATTATTGTGTTCAATAAAAAATTAAAATACTTATTTCTCTAACCTGTATACAGTTGTTTTATTGTGTAATACATCTTCACATATCTTTTCAAACTATGAAATTTAAAAACTTTAGGTGATAAGTAGCCATTTTTACAATTTTTGTTTAATCAATGCAGTAAAAGTTGAGATATTTTGCTAATTATAATTAATAAATTAAAATTATAATATATTTATTTTTCTTTCAATGTATTTCATATAAATATGTCAATTTTAATTGAATTTATTTCTAAAATAGTGAAATTTCAATGTCAGTTTCTAGTAAAATGCTATGAAAATTAAGGATTTCTCAGTATTTTTCCATGCGATTTTTAAAATTAAATGCTCAATTTTTTTTTCAAGATAGGAATCTAATTTTTGGTATCTGTTCTAATCACATCAAATTCCAACTATCATCACCAGTGCTTTGTTGACTTTCTAAAAAATGTTGCAAATCAACCTGCCCTAGTGAGCAACAGCGAGGTTTTGGAGAGAATGTATATTAAAAAAAGAGACTTACAATTAACTTCAGGAATTAGTAGAAATAAGAGGCACAAAAGAACTACATATAAATTACAAGAAAATTGAATGCGTGTTAAACAGAAAAAAGTGGAGTCCAAAATGCTAACTACAGGATATTAAAATCAAGCAGGTACAGAAATTGAAATACTTGGGAAGTGTGCTAAGAGAAGATGGAAAGTGCGATAAGTAAATCCGAAGACGTATCGACTTGGCCAATGCTGAGTAGAGTATTAAGAGACAGGAAACAAAGAAGAAAATACTGGATTCTTATTATTATGGCAGCGAATTCTGGACAATCTCATCAAACATGAAGGAAAGACTTGAAGCAACCGAAATGTTCTTCTACAGAAGATTACTGAGGATATAATGGAGCGAACATATGAACATCAGTGAGGTTTTGGAGAGAATGGATATTAAAAAAAGTAACTTACAATTAACTTCAGGAATTAGTAGAAATAAGTGGTAAGAAAAGACTACATATAAATTACAAGAAAGCCGACTGCATTATAATCAGTCAAAAGAGGAGCCCAAATTGCCAACTACAGATTGGGGATAGTAAAATCAAACAGATACAGAAATTTAAATACCTGAAAAAAGGATGGTAAGTGCAACACACAGAGATCCGAATGTGTATTCACAAGGCCAAGGGCGCATTCCAGAAACTGAGTAGAGTTTTGAGAGTAGATTCGACAAGGCTGAACGTATGGGGTACCCACTGAGGATCGAACTCACTACTCAGTTGTAACAGGTTCTAGCGTGACTAGCTTGTTAAACATTAGACCACTCTGAAGTGCTCAAAGATAAACAATTTTCTAAGCGCCGCTTAGATGTGGCACAAGGCCGAAAGTATGGAACACCCAGTGAAGACCGAACTGATAAGTAAGTTGTACCTGGTTCTAGCGAGACAAGCTTGCTAACCATCACACCACACCGAGGTGACTAATGTAGAATATTGAGAGGCAAGAAATTCCTACTGGAAGAAAAGAATACTGGATTGTTATAAGATGTTTGTTCTTTAATAAGGCAAACGAATACTAGACAATCTTATCAAAAATGAGCGAAAGACTCGAAGCAACCGAAATATTGTTCTACAGAAGGATGGTGAGAATACCAATGACAGAACATGTGAGTTAGATACGCAGATGACATAATGTTGATAGCAGACACGGAAAAGAAAAATGCATGATTTCCAACAGAATGTAGCAACAGAAAGCGAGAAGAAAAAACTAAGCATAAACTACAAGATTACTGAATGTATGGTCATCAGCAAAAAGATTAATCTAAAATGCCAACTACAGGTCGGAAAAACAACAGTAAAACTATTTTTAAAAACTTCAAATACCTGGGAAGCATTCTGACAGGGGATGGAAAGTGTGACATTGAGATCCAAAGAAGCTTTGGCAAAGTCAAGGACGCATTACAAAAGCTAACCAAAGTACTGAAAAACAAGAAAATCTCATTGAAAACAAGGAAGAGAGCGTTGGATTGCTATGTGATATCGGTTCTTCTATATGGAAGTGAATGATAGACGATCCTCTCAAGGATGAAGGAGACGCTTGAGACAGCGGATATGTGGCTTGACAGAAGGATGCTGAGGATACCACGAACTGAGCACGAGACTAACGACGAGGTGTTGGGGAGGATGAAAACGAGAAGAAAACATGCTTAATACAAGGAAAACAGACGGGGTTTCTGGGACACATAATGAGAAAGGAAGGCCTGGAGAATTTAATATTCACAGGATCCATAGACAGAGAGAGAGAGAGAGAGAGAGTGAGAGAGAGAGAGAGTGGGTGAAGCAGCGCAAGACCTACTTGATAGGTTTGAGAAAATGGATGGCAGAGCAGTGTTTGTAAGAAATACCAAGAGGAAGAATATTGAGAGCGACAAGAGACAGAAACCAAGTGGAAGTCCATGATCTCCTACGTCCTGAAAGGACACAGTACATGAAGAAGAAGAATTTGCCATTAAACAATCTTCATTATCAAATAGAAAATTGATCTTTCGTTATGGACAAATAATTATAATGACTCTCATCTATTTGTTCCTTGATTTAGGAAATGATCAAAAAATTTTCCTGATGGATATAGAGAATACCTATATCTAAGCATATTTATAAATGGAACTTTGTCTGTGTATGTGTATGTGTATGTGTGTTTGTGTGTGTGTGAGAGAGTGTGTGTGTGTCTCTTACCTATAGACTCCGAAACGCTTGAACCGATTTTTTGTTGAAAATTTGCACAATTGTACTATAAGCGTCTGTGAGTATTCTTAGCTAGGTTTTATGTTGAGGTATCCCCTGATAAATATCGAAATCGATAATCGAAAAAATCGGGTTATAGAAGTCCGATTTTAATCAAATTTGATACACTCATAGACAAAGACATAAGAAACGATATTCAGAAGTTTCAAGGTTGCAGTTCTTACAATAGTGCAAGAAATCGATAATATATATATATATATATATAAGGCAAGATGTTTGTGTGAGTGTCTGTTTATCTGTCTGTATGTGCTTTATACAAATCCACAATTTTTTATCTGATTCTCACCAAACTTAAGAAAAATATTCTTTAGCCTGTGTCTGAGCTCCAGGACTATGGATTAATTTTAAAGCTTTCATTACACCCGGGCTACACTGCTAGTATTTTAATATATACAACATTTGCTCAGAAGTAATAACTATTCTAATTACAGTTTTGAGGAATAGAAGGAGACCACACAGACAATCATAAGTTGAAGCGTCTAGGGATTCCTAATCTAGTTCTCAGCCAAGATTATATTCCTTTCACCAGAATAACAATTAACCAGCAGACATAATATCAATTTTGCGGGCGGAAAGCAAAAGAGTTTATAATGAGGATCAGAAAACGGTCAGACTCCATTACGTCTTAGGCTCGTCAAAAAATTATTCAGAATATCAATGGTCCATAGAAAACCAGGAAAACATTCAAAACATTTATCTGTACAGAATAATCACTGCCTAGTCTAGCTTCGACCATGATCAAGAACTGTGTGTATACCACCCCTTAAATGCAATGAATAAAAATGTGAAACCAGATGCCACAACCATTTCTACAGTAAAATGCACAATGTACAAGAGCAACTTGAGGCAGTTGGTTACTTTAAGGGGTGAGTTTAGATTGGAGGGCAATATAACGTTTAACATTAGACTTGAACAGGTTAAAATTGTAGTTTTCGGGGGAAAATTATCTTGGGAGTCTGTTACATGGAGGAGTTTTTCGCGGGAAGAAATAGTACTCACCGATGGATACGGATGGTATGCGGGTCTTTATTAGAAGGTAAATGCAATACCTTGTCTTGACCGTTAAGGTTAAACCAAGCGGACCGAAAGGTTTTGTAATCTGCTAAATTCAGAGTGAAAATATGTAAATGCACTAAATTATTTATCTATTAAACACTTTTAAGGTAACTATGTACTGATATTATTTGTTTCTGATTGGTTAATATTTGAATATATATATATATATATATATATAGGGTGTCTATAAAGTTCCTGTGAACTTTAAAAAATATAATTTTATTTGTATTTGTGATAGAAATAATGTGAAAAATATTATAAAGCTACTAGATGGAGATCCTTGTCACTTTGTTTTGCGTTTTAGACAGTTTCTAAATCAGGCATTTCCCAACAAATGGGTCGGAAGAGTTGGACCATTTTATTGTGCTCCACGTTTACCATATTTGACTCAATTGGACTTTTTATGGGGAAATGTGAAAAAAATTGTATGCAACCAAACCTAGTTCATTTTAAGATTTGAAATCTAAAATAACTAATTTGATTTCAGGTATTCCTGTAAATCACTTGGCAAATGAGTTTCGTGAAATGCAAAATCGTAATAGACTTTGTATTGCTAATGATAGAGGACACGTGGAAACTTAAATAAAATTTCAATAAAACCTTAAAAAATGTAGATTTACTTCTTTCTAATTTTTTTTTACAAATTATGTCTATTGCCAATTTCAAATAAAGTTATGTCTTTTAATAGTTTACGGACACCCTATATATATATATATATATATATATATATATATATATACTGTTCTGATGAACTGTGTTACAGCAAAATAGATCAGTCTCCGGATGACTATATATATATATATATATATATACATATATATAATGTTGTGATGAAGCTGAGTGGAAGATTGTTGTGTTTTTTCATTTGTTTAATGATGAAATTATTTTGGCAAGCATTTTGTTTGTCGTAAAATGCTCGATATCAAAATAGAGCTTTAATAAGGTAGACGTGGAGAAGTTTGTCACAGTGCAAAGTTATGATTACTTTGAAATTTCATGAACGCAACACTATGATGAGTTCATTAATCATGGCTTTTTTTTTACCAGCAACAGGTTAAAAATCTAAGAGGAATGGGGACATTATATTGGTGCCTTCAGAAAACTTTAAGGCGAAGTAAAAAAAAACACAAGGAACAAACATTTATACCTCAATCATTGATATATATATATATATATATATATTGTAATATTGTAATTTTGTTATTACAATGGTTTATAAAAGCATAAAATCACTACACAAAAATAAATCTAATACTTTAAATGTAATAAATCTAAGGTCCCACTGTCTATCTTAGAGAAAATTACAAAATGACATGTCTAGATCTATGCCATCCTGTCCCTTTCCTAATCCAAATGTTTAAATCTTCATTGTTACATAATTTTAAATGCTGATTGAATTGTTTTGACATACCTACAGCATTTCCTCCAACTACTACTCCCTAGTTTTTTAAATAACCAGAAATTCATCTTATATTTTTAAAAAGAACATTTTTTCACTATTTATTTTAGCATATCACCTGAAGAGCAATTGTTTTGTTCTGAAACATGGAAATTATTTTGTGTAGTGATATTATGCTTGTTATTATCATTGTAATAGCAAAATTACAGTATTAAGCTCTACTCTGTATTGAGCACTCTTTATAAAAGTAAATGCTTGAAGAGTGGGTTTTTAATCTACGCGTTCTTTCACTTTTCTGTAATAATAATAATAATAATAAACTAATAATATATATATATATATATATATATATATATATATATATATATCAATCATAACAAACCATAACAAATATATCCTAAATCAACACGTAGATCAAAATAGAACCGACAACCAAAATACAATCAGACACAACAACGAAAACATGTGCAATTGTAGAAACTTAGTAACTGCCCACTACAAAATAAATGTAAAACAAACTCAATATTCTATCAATGCAACATAACATTTACTGAAAATCCAACTATGAATAATGTGTATATCGGATCAACTAAGAACTCTTTTAAGCAGCGCTGGTACGTTCACCTAACCTCATTTAAAAACAGCTTATACCGAAACCAAACATCCCTTTCTACATACTTTTGGAAGCTAAAGGATTCAAAACAGGAACCCAAAGTAAAATGGAAAATTCTAGAAAAAACTAGAACATGCAGCTCACTTGACGACATCTGCCCTTTATGTCTAAGTGAAAAGCTACACATTCTACAGTACCCCAACAGTAGCGAGCTAAAACCGCAGAGACGAATTAGCAGTACTATGCAAACATCGCAAATATTTCTTGCTATAATTTAAATAAACAAATAAACACCCCACCCACGAAACCCCTCCCAAAATGAAAAAATACACATAACCAAACCTATTAATAAACAGAAAAAAAACCCATACGATACCAGCAAAAAGTCAAGCTACAGTAAAATAGTAGAAAAATAAAAGAAAATATCGACACTGTAAAAAACTGAAAAACAAACAAAAACACATACCTCAATACAAAATAACCAAAATTAAAGAGGAAGCAACCAGCCCAAAAAACAAAACAACACTTCCCAACCCCTAAACCAAATAACAACACCCACGGCGCCACCAGACAACATAAATAGAAAAACCTATCCTGAACTTACCCCCCCCTCAAACACTTAACCCTAAGACGTTAAAAAGTCAACAGAATTCGAATTACAGCCCAACCCCACTGTCACCTAAAAAAACAAATCCAACACAAATAAATGGTCTTTTCAACTAGATAATTTTCATATCAACGAGATCACCAGAAGAATGAAGCAGCCTAGACACAAGGCTAGCTTCGAAACGCGAAAATTTTTGTGTAGTGATACTATGAATTTATAAACCATTGTAACAACTATTACAATACATTTGTGTCGAGCACTCTTTATAAAAGTAAATGCATGAACAACAGGTAAAAAAACCTACGAGTTCTACAACTTAGTTACAATACTATATATATATATTAAAAGAATTAGATTTATTGTCGGAGCTAATTTATGAAAGTAACCTGATCTTATGTTATATACGAATTATTAAGACAACTAAGATAAATGAGTCAAATTAGTCTTTCTTTATCTACATTATTGAATTTTTCTGAGGTGTATCTCTAAGTCTTATGGTCGCCTAATTTATCCGCTATAATTTTCCATTTAAACATACACCATTTTAAATACCATGTCCAATTACGACGTATGCAATCATGGCTCTCCATAATTAATAATATGTTATCATCTGTGAAGATTCTTCTCAAAATGGAGTCGGTACCTAGTTGTTTCTACCCGGTTTTGGATCGGAATTGTTATTCTCGATGTCTTGCGGAAACCTAAGGCTACTGAGCACAACCTATCCTGTTGTTTCAACAATAGATGGAGGGAGAAGGGATGGATTCATGCTCTTCTCAAGAGCATTTGTGTGTGAGTGAAAGCAAAAGACGAAACAGAAACTTGAACTCGGCACGCCGATTTCCAATTTCCTTATCGATATCGTTTGTCTACCCTCACATATATTTGTAGAAAATTTGACTTTCGGAAAGTTTTCGGTGGGTCTGAGATCATTTTTATTTACTTCGGTTTTATCTTTTTCAGTTGGCTGCTTTTTCTTTTTATAACACGAATATTTTTTCAGTATTTTCTCATTACTGACTGCATCATTAGAATCCATTTTTCTCATATACGCCGTTGGTTAACATCTGAGTCTCCACTTAGCTTTGAACCTAACTTTAGCTTTCTTTCGTAAACAGCAATAAATTAAGATTATTCTGAAATCGAAAACGAAAATGGCCTTAATCGACTCTTAATCCTAAAAGAGTGCAGTGTAATCAAGGCACCGTTCTAAAAATGTGAATGCAACTGTCCCGAAGTTATATACAATTGAACATGAACGACAAATTAGCTTACTTACCAACCTAGTATTATGTCTGCTTAGTCTGGTCCAAAATACTCAACCTGGTAACTCGCATATCCTAGCTCCACTTCCCTGCAAAACGCAATTTCAGAATTGCCATTAGGTGTCCCATCGCGTGCCCCATAATCTAGCTCACTGTCTGAATGCCCTGCTATTCTATGACGATTTTAGCTTTCTGAAAACTTGCAGGCGGCTAAATGTTACGGAATGCATATGATAGACAAAACAGTCATAGTAAACGAGTTGTAGATATTAAATACTTATAAGCGTTTTAATTCAAATGTATCCTTTTATAACCATACTACTGAAATTATAAAATCGATTTTTGTATACCTGATACTAATACTAGTATAGAGAAATATCTTATTGAAAGTACATCGGTGAAATGCAGTAAGTTGCTTAGCATACTCCGAAATCACGGTAAAGCTCGGAAAATATGCTTAACATGAATTTAAAGAATTGCGGTACTGCTTAATAAATAACATAACTGGCAATCTCCTTTACAATCAGTCAAATGTCATAAGTAATAAACTCTTGGTCGATTACTTCCCGAAAGAGACATGGTTGACGATTTTTCCGTCGTAGGTTATCATTACTTTCTGTGGTAGACTGGTTGCCAATCAAAAATATAGAATCCGATTATATTCTGAAATTTTCTGAAAATGATTTTTGTATTGTAAGATATTAAATAGCATTATAATTCGTCTGTGTGCTCCCCACTCCTTAGACCACAGGATATCCCAAAAAGAATATGCATTGCTGGAAATATCCAAATAAAAGCAGAAGTTTTATTTGAAAAAGGACGAAATTTCAAAGAAAATAGCTTATGTTTACTGGGAAAACTAGGAAAGGACACTCAAAATGGGACTCGCTAAGGGAAGCAAAACTGACATAATCAAACAACATTATATATGGATTAGTATATGTTCAGAGAAATAATCTTGTAAAGATAAAATAACGTCAATTCCCCTAGTTAGAAGTCACTAGCAAAAGAGAAAGCATAAAATATGCTTTCTAACTAGGGGAATTGACGTTATTTTATCTTTACAAGATTATTTCTCTGAACATATACTAATCCATATATAATGTTGTTTGATTATGTCAGTTTTGCTTCCCTTAGCGAGTCCCATTTTGAGTGTCCTTTCCTAGTTTATTCTTCTTATCTGGTTTTCACATTATTAGTGTATTCCTTCTGTAGTTTGAGGTCAATCACAAGTGCGTTTATATTTTATAAAAATGTAAATTTCTAAATAAAATGTTTGGAATGTAGCTTTTTGTTTCCATAAACTTTTAGATTGTAGTATTGATAACCTTAAGTGGGAGGAGTTTAAAATCTATCCGTAAAAAAAAATTTCTTTTAAAGATTTTTAAGTGGTCTTAAATTTTTGATCGGGAGTATATATATATATACACTACAGGCCATAATTATTAGGCCACCCCAATTTTTTTTTTAAAGAAATGATCTATTTCATACTATTGTTAGTATTTATTGCCAAATGAAAATAAAATGGTTCTTTTGTTATTATTATTTGCAAAATTTTACAAGGCAAGGAAGCAAAGATGTACTCGTCTGAATCAGTCTAAATTTTCTTCATTCTTTCATTGATGAAACTGCATTATAGGTAATTATTAAATACTTATAAATTCATTTGATGCACATGTTATTGTTCAGTATTAACAAAAGAGCCATTTTATTTTCATTAACAATTATTCACTTAGTAATAAATGCTAAAAAATAGTATGAAATACATATTTTTTTAAAACACTGATGTGGCCTAATAATTATGGCCTGTAGTGTATATATATATATAGAATATGTACAAATTATAATTTACTACAAATGTGTACATTTTGTTTTGACATCGAAAAAATGTCTCATCACGTAGTTAATAATAATGATGAGTGTGCCATCATTATTAACTACCTGCCAAAGGTACCATCATTATTAACTACGTACTAAAGGATTTGTGCGTAAGTGAATGCAATGAACTCAAATTAAATTCGAATTCGGCTCACCAATAACCACTCTATTCAACAACGACACTTCTAAGTCAACATTTTCTAAGGCACTATGCAATCTTATATATTGTCTCTCTAGAACTCATTACAATTAAGTAGTGAGTTCGATCCTCTCTGGGTGCCCCATATTTTTGGCTTAGTGCCACATTTAACCGGCGTTTAGAAAATCAACTCTCCTATGTATGTGTGTATCTATTTGTTTAAAATAAAAGTTAAAGAAATTTAGCCAGAAATATTTCCGGATTTTTTATACAAAATATAATAAAAATACTGTAGTAAAATAAGTTATATACGCCATATATTTAGCCATCAACCGTTTCGAGACTGGGAACAAATGCAGCTATTTTCCACATTTTATAGTATTTTATTGCTGATTGTTCGCCTGTTTTCAAAAACATTTTTACCGAGTAATTCTTCGCCAAAAGCCGCGAGAAGGACTTCGATTTTCTCTGCAGTAGATTAACCGAGATTCACACAAAATCTCCTGTGGGCGAGTTAATCGAACTTTTAGCCATCGTGAAGATCGCAATTCCGTTCCAACGACAATATTGCAAAACCACGTCTTATAAATGAACAGAAATACATAAAGGGTTGCTTTCAGAAGTTCCGGCATTGTCATGTTCGTCCACTCTTTGGTTTTATCCGACTAGTTCTTGCGTTGCCGTCTCAACTTGCCTCCAATTTGAACACTGCCTTGTATGATAGTCTTGTAGTTGCTTTTATGACCAAACTGACGCTTAATAGTGGCGAAGAGTGATTCCTGCCTACTTGAGTTTTGATTTTACTTCATACATAGTCATTAGTTTTGTGATTCCAGTAGAAAGACATTTTTCAGCATTTGTTCTGGAACACTTTCATCCTTTTACTTGGGTAACTAAGAGTGTCATCTCCGTAGAGGATGATAGATATGACGTGATTTGTAGATCCCAGATTTGATTTGAAAGATGTTGCTCTTTAGTATTTTTTCTAGTATGTACATCGTTGATGTAGCTCTAGCAATTTGCGTGCTCATTTGTGGGTTGTAGATACTATCGTTTGCTTCCAGTTATTTAAAACTGCTACATTAGTTAGGCGCCTGTGGTAACGCTGATACTGCTGGCCGTGTTATTCACAACTACTTAAGATTTTTCTGTGTTCATTCCATATACGTTGTCTCTTTCAATGAGTACATTAGTTAGGTCTTCCAGCGCAATGTTACTGCTCTTGATAAGGTCAAATAGGTCTGCAAATCACAGCTTGCTGGCAGGTCTACCAAATATATAGATAAATGTGCTATGGTCGTTATCTCCAGAAACAGGTTTGATGTTGGAAAAAATAAGCATAATTCTGGTAGTCGGCAAGAAAGAACATTCTACTTCGTTATTCAAAAGGGCTGCACTCGTGACAGTCATAGAGGGCCCGAACGACTTTTATATTGAATCATCTGGGGATGGGGCAGAAGTTATAACATATCTGATCACATTCTTTCTTGAAATAAATGGAAATTTGGCAAAGATCAATAGATGAAGACTCTACAGTTAGAGGTTTGTTCTATTTTGCTCCATCAGTATTTGTCTATATTTTTGAGATGAGGTTGCATTTACAATATTTACATTATTCGGACTATTATCCTCATCTTTGTTACCATTACCGACGTTTCGGCCGTTGTACGCTCCGACGTTCTTCAGGTGCTAGGAATTTCGAACCGACCCCTTACAGTCACTGGGATATCTGAACTCAATTGCTTGCCTAGAGCCTTTTCTGTTAGTCATGAATTACATCCATATGTAAGTTAATTTGTTCACCACTGCTGTAGCCTGGTATTGAACTATCAACTCTTTAGGCCACGTCACAGGAAGCAACCAACATCTATATCCACTGGTATATGTGTCCTTAAGGACAAGCACAACTGAATGTTTAGGATTTACAAACCTATCTATTAGTTTTATAAGTCCCAAGAATTCAGGATAACAATAACGGTTAAATCAGACATTTAAGTGCCATACGTGATACATGCCTGGGGAACATATCTAAAAAAGATATGACTGCCTGGGCAAAAATATTCCTCAGTAGGTTGCCATTGATTTATTCGGTAGACTGCTTGCCAATCAAGGTTATAGAATTCAAGCTATCCTGTCATTTCACCCATACAATAAACACGCACACTAGAAATACACACGACTCTGTCCGGTATACTGGCCTCCTAGGTATATGCACTTTTCTCAGTGATTCAGAGGCTCTTGAACAAAACATTAAGAAAGACTATATTCCCTTGCAAATATAATTGAATTCTTCTATTTGCTCATTGTATAAGTTTTATACAATGAGCGATTTATCTTACAATTTGTTAACAATTTACGGCCATTGCCACAAAAATAATAAGAAAAAAAACTGTCAAGAAAATAATAATAGTGACATTTTTATCATATTACAAGGAAATCAATTTTGTGGTCATGGCCGTCTATTTCTAAAGAGTCCAATGGAAGAAAGAATATATATATATATATATATATATATATATATATATATATATATTACGTAAGCCCTGTTTTAATAGATAATCCATATTTGAATAGATATTCTGTTTTTATTTACTTATTAACTAGCAGTATAGTCCGGCGTTGCTCGGGTGTAATAAAAGCTTTAAAACTAATTCATGGTCCTACAGCTCAGACTCAGCCTAAAAAATATTTGTGTGAAGTTTGGGGAGAATCGGATAAAAATTGTGGATTTGTATAAAGGACATACAGACAGATAAACAGACACACACACACAAACATCTTGCCTGTTATATATATATATATATATATTATCGATTTTCTGCACTATTGTAAGAACTGCAACCTTGAAAATTCTGAATATCGTTTCTTATGTCTTTGTCTATGAGTGTATCAAATTTGATTAAAATCGGACCACTCCTTCTATAACAGGATTTTTTCGATTATCGATTTTCGATATTTATCGAGGGTACCTCAACACAAGACCTGGCCAAGAACACTCGCAGACGCTTATAGTACAACTGTTTAAATGTTCAAGAAAATCGGTTCAGCCCTTTCGGATTCTATAGGTAACGGACACACACACACACACACAGACACACACACACACACATGCACACAGAGACAAAGTTCCATTTATAAATAAGTTTAGATAAATAAGTAATACGTATAAAAACATAGCAGCCTATCAAATAAGGGGTATCCAATAAATTAACGTTTAAACAATAAATAAGAATTCTCGGATTAATAAATGTAAAATCTATTAAAGTAATAGTAAAAAAAGAGAGAGAGTGTGCGTGTGCGTGTGTGTGTGTGTGTGTGTGTGTGTGTGTGTGTGTGTGTGTGTGTGTGTGTGTGTGACTATTTACGCTTTCACACCCTGATTGAGCACTGCGAAGGAATGGTAGACTTTGAAAAAAAGTACCTACTCAAGCATCTACGCATCGGTCAATCAGTAATGAATTTGAACACTCTTAGCTACTAGCGTATGTTACATTGTATATAACACCCTAAATGTCCGCCTACCAGCGCTCATAGCTCAGTGGTAGAATCGCTGACTGGTGTCAATTTAGTCGGGTTTCATTCCTGGCTAGAAGAAATCGGATGTTTAAGCGTACTGTTAAGCTGAAGTACAGCGAAACAGATCTGTCTGCGGATGTATATATGTATCCGAAATAAAACGTCTTTAAGGTAAATACCAAGCAGATCCTGTTAATATTAATTACTAGACATTCATATCTTAAAACTGATCTTAACAGAGGGCTCACTTTAATTAAATTCATTTTTTTTATTTATTGCATATAAAATATTCAAATTTTTCTATAACGCATGGCGATTTCAACGCGTGAATTTAACACTCGTCTTATCGGTGATAACAAACCTTTATAGTAAAATATGATGTTTTTGTTTGTGTAATTTTAAAATTCGGAAGTAAGGGTAGCGAAAAAAGGAAAGGAAAAAAGAAGAAGAAAGAAAGAAAGAAAGAAAGAAGGATTGAACATTGTCTGTGTTTTGCTTACTGAACGGTAAAGTTTTCACTTGGTAACGGAAGATACAATCGATATATTAAAATAAATTAAAGATTATAAAAGAATGGAATGGATCAGGCATTTCACGCGTCTTTCAAGTTATCAAGGGTTATAATAAAAAAAAAGCCCGAATAATATTAATATCAAAATAAATTATGTTAAAAAATACCGACAAGGAATTTTTTTTTAATCATATCACCCCAAGCAAGGCATTCCACTGCCACTATTGCGCTTGGGGCTACATAGGGGGAGGTAAATAGAAAGAGTGGTTAGATATAGGAAATGCCAGAAGCGGGGTGATAGATAGTTGGGTGGGTGGGTGGGTGGGAAGAGTGTTTGAAAGAATGGAAGTTAGTTTGTTAGGAGGTGTCTACTGACCTTATATTTAAAATACTGGAGATTGTAGCCGTCGGGGAAGCAGTCATGTGGAAAAGAATTCCACAGTCGGGAAGTGCGAGAAAAGAAACTGTTGGAGTAGAAGTTGCGCTTGCATATTATCGGTTTCACTGTAAAAGTGTGGGATCTAGTTGCTAATCTAGTATCTCGTGCAAATTCGAACCTAGGGGGCACCAGTGATCTAAGTTCATCGGAGTAGAAGCCGTAAAAGTGTTTATAGAAGGGACACAGGGAAGCCAGAGAAAGAGAGAGAGAGAGACTGCAGGCGGTCTGCTAAGTCGGTATCGATCACATTCCAGACAATCCGCTGTACCTTGTCTAGAAGTCCAAGGAGAATAGCAGGGGCACCCGACCAGATATAGCAACAGTATTCAATGCACGGTCGGATGGTAGATTTATAAATGTGCAGGATAGATTCAGACGGAAGAAACCTCCGGGCCCTGCACAGAGAACCGACTTTCATAGCAGCAGATTTAGCAATGGATTCGATACAGTCATTCCACCTGAGGTCCGCTGAAAGTGTGAGACCAAGGAGGCGTAGTGTTTTACTCTCTGGGAGGCCATGCTAATAGGAGGTAGGTACGATTGTCTATGATGATTAATTGATAGTAGCCTCGTTTAAGAAGCATTAAAATTTACGAGCAATTTCTTACCCCAGTCCACTACGGATTGGAGGTCCTTTCCAAGCTCGGCTGCAAAGTTAGCTTTGTCGCCCACACTAGATGTTTGGTCGAGGTGAGAATAAACTGTGGTGTCATCGGCGTACATACCTACTTGGGATCTTATGGTATCAGGGAGATCATTAATGTAGATCAGAAAGAGCGTAGGACCTAGGATAGAACCTTGAGGGACACCCGCGTTCGTATGGTAGTTCTGGGAGGCATGTCCGTTTAATACCACTTTCAATGTGTGGTTAGATAGGAATGACCGGATTAGTTCAAACAATTGTCCAGCTATCCCATAGCTCCGCAGTTTGCATAGAAGGCCAGCATACCAAACGAACGCTTTAGATATATCCAAGGCAACGGTTTGAGCTTCACCATTCTTATCGAGTGTCTTCTATATGTACTCGGTGATTATCGTTAGCATATCAGCAGTAGACCTGGTGAAGCGGAAGCCATACTGTTTGTCTGAGAGGAGCCCGTGGGCCGTGAGATGCTGAACAACCTCGGCGTTGATAATGGCTTCGAACACTTTGCCAAAGATCGGAAGAAGGCTGATAGGTCGGTAATTTGCGGGGTCCGAGGGTTCTCCAGTGTTTTTAAATATAGGAACTACAGGCAGGAAAGCAGGAAGCAGGAAGCGGAGAGGTAGAATTTGTAAAGCTTAGAAAGTACAGAGGAAAGTTCCCGGACACATTTCTTTAAGACTATGATTGGGATTCCGTCCCCTCCGCTCGCTTTGTAAGGGTCAAGTTTTGAGATTATCTTAGAGACAATCGAGGGTGTAATATGGATAATTAATTAATTTTTTATTATTTTTATTTTATTCAGCATTTAAAAATTTTCCCATTTTTCTAATTGGTTGTCAGTGAGTTTATGATCTGACAAGTTTAGGAAGTTAGATTTACTATTGTGTAGCACATTTTCTCCATTTTATAAATTGCAGAGTTTCTTTATTTTTGTTTAGTCATGATGTGTTATTGGTTTAGCTCTAACGTACCATTAAGGTGAGTGAGATTGTTTTCAGTATTTGTTAGTTCTGTTTAGCTCATTATATTTTGGAGAATATCCTTGTATTTTATAATTTCAGTTTTCGAGAAATCGGAGAGCCTAGCTCGAATTCTAGTTGAATACCTTGCATTCACTTACGCACAAATAACTTGGGAAAAGTATTAATCCGTCTCTTCACTCCATTTATGGGTTAAATAATTAGACAGATTGAGTTCTATGACCTTGGCTGGCAACCAGTCTACCGCAGAAAGCAATGGCAACCTACTGCGGGATAATCTTCTGCTCAGTCAGTCATGTCTCATTTGATACATGATCGCCCAAAGAGTGTATCAAGTATGGCACTTAACTGACTGATCTTCTCTTTGGCTATCGTTAGTTGTTCCACGAGGTTTGTACATAATGTTCTGGTGTTTTGTTTCTTACTTGCTGTCGGGCCAACTAATTTAATGTCTGGGAAAAGAGTATGATAAAACGTCAAGTGTATTCGGGTGACACCTTTCTTCCTGTGAATTCCTAAATGAAGAAACGAGTACACATTTTCACTTAGTCATATATATATATATATATATATATATATATATGTGTGTGTGTGTGTGTGTGTGTGTGTGTGTGTGCGTTTCTCTGTGTGTGGGAGCGTTGAGAGCAAGAGAAAAGAGAAATGATTTAATGTAAATGATTTTTTAGGCTTTATTCAGAAATCTTTGGAGATTGATACCTATGGTTAAAAAAAATACTGACCATTGTATTCTCCATTTTAATTTATTTTGACCAATGTACGCATTTCTTTTTAGAAGAAAACATTACTAAGAGGTACAAATGATAGGAAGTTGTGGAGAGTCATGTTGAGCCTTGTTCCGAAGTAATTCCCCACATAGAACTGAAATTCGACTAAATCTTAAATAAGCTTCACTACTGATATCAGTGATGTTTGAGTAAATAACAAAAATAGCAAATTAATCAGAAAATATTTATTTACTTAATAGATAACACTAGATTTAAAACGTTTCCCTGATCTGCAGGAGGTATAAGAATTATATCCCTACATCGTAGTCAATTATACTATTTCAAATCACTTTATTATCGTTTTAATATAATTTAGCCGATGTTAAATTGACATTAATAATTCTTTCTTTTGAAACAAAGTTATAAAAAAATTAACAATTTTGATGTCTAAAATGGAAGAGCGACAAAACTCGGAAAAAACAAATTATCTCCAAATACAAAGATTGGTGATAAAAACATTCAGTTAAAAAAAAAAAATTGTTTGTTTAATTTTTCTACCTTCAAATATCCGAGTCTGTGCAGTCAGTCGTATAATATGTAATTATATCTTCTGACCAAATTGTAAAAGAAATTGAAAGCGTTTATTTTAATAATACTGCCTCTTTTTTGAGATTTTTTAGCTTAATTTTTTGTCAGTATCAAACGTATTGTGATTGTTTTGATAATTGTTTGATAATAGTTTATATATATATATATATATATATGTATATATATATATATATATTCTTTTTATTTCCTTTTGTTATTTGAATTTTGTCCCTAATTTGAAGCCAAACCTCATCCTAATAAGAAACAAAATTGTCTTGATTTTCTTTATTTTACGTCTTTAACTGGCACAGCTCACCACGCTACCCGTTCTCCAGACCTTTCTTAAATGACGAAAGAACAAATTGGCTCTGAAATTGTCACCAAACAAATTCAAAAACCATTCATACAGAGCTTTTGATTTACAATTTCAAAATAATTACCGGGTCGATGATATTATTATTATTTTATAATCATTTCATCCCCAAGCAAGGAAGTACTGCCACTAGTGCGCAGGGGGTGAGAAAATAGGATAAAGGAGATATCGAAGAAATGATGGGAGGTTGATGGAATTTGGAAAGCTGGATTGGATTTAAGAAAGTAGAATATACCAATTGCTCTTGCATTGTAACTTTTGGAGATTGTAACTATCAAGGGGATGTGCGTTGTGGTGCAGTGGATATCGATGCGAAACAACAAACCGGGGTGCCGAGTTCGGATTCCAGTTCCTTGCAATCACTTACGCATAAATACTCTTAAGAAAGGTATTAATCCGTATATTCCCTTTCAGTTATGGATTAAATACTAGGGCAGATTTGGTTCTACAGCCTTGCCTGGCAACCAGTCTACAGTAGAAGAAATGGCAACCTACTGCAGGATAATCTTATGCCTAGTCAGTTATGTTTCTTTCGAGACATGATCACCAAAAGCTTGTATCACGTATCGCACTTAACTGACTGAACTATCAAAGAAGCAAGTACCCGGAAGTAAGTTCCACAGCCGCGAGGGGCTAGAAAAGAAAGAGTTGAAGTAGAAATGATCGTTACATTTGTCTATTTTTATGCTAAAAGGGTAGGAGCTTGATACCAATTTAGTAGCACGAGTATATTCAGGTGGACGGTGCACCAAGGAAAAAACATCGTCACAGCAAAAACCGTGAAAATATTTATAGAAGAGACAGAGGGAAGCACGCATTCCGTCGATGAAGAAGTGACTGAAATGAAAATGCCAAGTCAAAACTAACTACATTGCGAACATTTTTTTTAGATCTTGTCGAGAACCTCAAGATGCATAGCAGAAGCACCCGAATAGCTTTGTCAATAGTTGTCAATGTGCGGACTAATGTTATATTTATAAATGTGTATAATTGATTCTTTTTCGGCTCGTTAGAGTGACCCAAATTTCCTAGCGTTAGATGTAGCAATAGACTCGATGGAATCAATCCATTTGAGGTTGGTTAAGAGCGTGAGACCAAGGAGTGAGACCAAGGAGACGGAGTATGTTGATTTCTATAAGACTAGCGTCATTTTCTCGAAGGTTTTCTCTTAAATTATTTAAGTGTCATTTTGAGTTTTGTTTAACGGCAGATCAACCTCTGTGGGTTATTTAATGCCAAGAAAGTGGGGTTTTAAAGTACATTTGTATTACGTTCGGTTATAGTGAAAAGGTTGATTCAGTAAGATTTTCATGATTTTTTTGTTTTTATTCTTTTTTAATTTAGAAAACTGAAAATGTTTTCTAGTTTTGTATTGAAAAGTATTTTGCTGAGAATTTTTTCGTCTTCAAAAATGTGTTACAGCAATAATTTGTTTTTTTAAAAATGTATTGCTGGTAATATTTTTCTTTCAAAAATGTATATATTTCTATAAAAGTCTATTTTTATGTATATATTTCTATAAAAGTCTATTTTTATTCTTTCATAAGGTCTTGACCCTAGTTTGGGGTTTAACTATTTGCCCATAGCCTGGATCCTAACGTGCTACCACTCCAGATCATGATAGAACAGCAGCAATTAAGAGGTGATTCCGTGCTCCTCACAACATCCCAATCAGAGTTCTTGCTACCGGGTGCAGTTTACCGTCATACCCAGGACCTGTACGCTTTTTTGACTTAGTCAAATCGTTCCTATGGAATCGCGTAATGAAGGTCATATTGAACGGGCATTCTTTCAGATCTTATCATATAAACACTGGTGTTCCTCAGGGCATTATCCTATATACTGCGCTTTTTCTGATTTTCATCTACTATCCTTTAACCACCATAGCCAATCTTTCCTACAGGTCATCAGCATAGTTCCCTAGTCTCTCTAAAAGCAATATGCTGCACCTCTTTGGCCTCATTTTCTCAGCTGACGATTACATTGGATTAATAGCTAAATCTACTGCTAAGAAGGTCGAGTAGGAAGTTTTCTCTTTTTAATCCATCATGCACATACACAAATTTACCATATGCCCGTGCATTGAATATTACTATCATATCTGGCCGAGCGCTTCTAGTATTCAACTTGGGGTTCGTGACAAAATCTAAATGAGATTCTACAATGTAGTCGATCGTGACCTTGCGGCTCCACTCCAGTCTCACTCTCACCGACGAGATGTGGCTTATTTCTCTGGCTCTTCTACAAATGCAATCACGGATCCTGCTACGACGAGCTTAGCTCCTTCATTCCTGCCCTCCCTAGTACGAATTTACTCAAGTGACTAGACTAGCAACAAAGCCCCACATTTTACTGCGAAAACAATCAAGTGTAATCATAACTTTTATTTTATCAGCTTTTTTCACGCACTTTCTGTGTAACTCTCTTGCGTATTTTCGCTTCGCTGATAGCTACAATCTTCAAGAGTTTAAATGCAACGTCGACTGTCATCTCTTTTCTTTTTGGCTCCCATTCGTCTTTTCAACCAACACTTTTCCTATCACACAATACTTTTAACCCCAATGTTTCCGTCCTGTTCTTAACCATCCTCCCACACCTATGTGACCTATTCTTCTCTCTCTTTACTTTTATGTAACCCCTGCGCACCAGTGGCAGTACAGCCTTGCTTAGGGTGAGGTGATTATATTAAAAAAATGAAAATTCTCTCTTCTTTGCTTTCTTTCATTTTCTCACTAAACTTATTATCTGTAACAAAACAATATATTTTCTATCTTTCCGTGTAATCAAAACGGATAACTCTATTATTTATAAGGTAATAGAAAGGTGTAATCATCGTGCAAAATAACCAAAGTAGGGCAAGCACACATATAATAGGATATTATTATTATTATCATTCAATATCCGTTATTGTTATTGTTGTATCCCGGGAGGGGATAAAAAGAGAAAAAATAGTGCAAGAAATAACACTTAACACTGAGAATGTATAAATAGAGATTTATTATACCTCAGTACAATAAACCAAATACAAGTACACCAACGAACAGTTAACAAGACTAACAATTAAGAAGGCCATGTCTCTGTATAGGACGTATGCGTCCGTACTTTAGAAGTAGATTTTCGTCTAGTGACGTATAACTCTCGTCTAAGGCCGATGGCCGTCGACTCTTGTATTATGACGAATAATAATCTTGATCACTCCCATGTAATGACGAAGACTCTCGTATAGTCACGAAAACTCTCGAGTACTCTCCCGAGCTATCTCTCTTTCTCTAGTTCATTCTCGTCTAGGTCTTTTATAACCCCCGCCATACCCATTCCTAGGTAGGACAGGATATTCCTCCACAACAGCTATTTATCACAACAAAAATGATACACTTTTTGAAGCCTCGGGAAAAATATGAAATTATTTTCTGTCCAAATTTCCTGATCGAGCAATTGTGATTATTAATATTATTTGCATTTTCTCACAACGCCGGAAGCGTTGTGCATTTCGGCTTTTATCAGGAGATTGTCCAGCCGGGGAAAACTCAGAGACTTTTGAACTGAACCCTAAAAAAATTAAGTCTGGGCGGGGGCAGTAAAGCAAAGAGCAGCCTCAAAAACATGTTTCAGGTAGATTAATTTTAAGCCGCCGAGTTTGCCACTCGGAATTGTTAGTCTCGTGAATTAAAGCATTTGTTCGTGGATTTGGTGACATGGTAACTGCATGTTAACTCCTTGGTCCAGTTATTCTGTACCTGGATAAGTGGAAATGGAACAAGTAATAACTGCGCATTTGTAAATAAGAACTGGACTCGATGAGCATATACATCGGATAGAGAACAATCTACCCCATAGATTAATTACAGGATTCAGTTTAAAATTCTTTAAGAGTTTACCTGGACGGATAATTACCTTGTGAATATCGGATGACACAACGATCGGCACGTTGCGTTTACGGTAACTAAAGTAAGGACAATAGGCTGTAGGTAAATAATTGGATTGTTATCACCGGGTCGAGTCAGCCGTTATGCTATCCCTCTTTCTTTGATAATTTTTCTTCTATCTTGTTATTGCTGATTTTTAATACAAACTCGCTCATTACACTCTTTATTATCGCGATCGGCCGCATTGCGTTTACGGTAACTAAAATGAGACCAATGGAAACGCTTATGAGTATAAATGGGATTATTTTAATCATGATTGGTCAACCGTTATGTTATCCCTCTTTCTTTGATAATTTTCTTCTATCTTGTTGTGCTGATTTTTAATACAAAACTCTGGCTCATTACGCTCTTTATTATCACCCGATCGGCACGTTGCGTTTACGGTAACTAAAGTAAGGACAATAGGCTGTAGGTAAATAATGGGATTATTTATCTGGGTCGAGTCAGCCGTTATGTCACTATTCCTCTTTCTTTGATAATTTTCTTCTATCTTGTTATTGCTGATTTTTAATACAAAACTCTGGCTCATTACGCTCTTCATTATCACGATCGGCACGTTGCGTTTACAGTAACTAAAGTAGGACAATAGGCTGTAGTCAATGTGTTAGGTTATTTATCTGGGTCGAGTCCAGCCGTTATGTTTTCCCTCTTTCTTTGATAATTTTCTTCTATCTTGTTATTGCTGATTTTTATTACAAAACTCTGTCATTACACTCTTCATTATCATGATCGGCACGTTGCGTTTACGGTAACTTAAGTAGAGGACAGCAAACCTTGGGTAAATAATTGGTTATTTATCTAAGATTGAGTCATCGTTATGCTATCCCTCTTTCTTTGATAATTTTTCTTCTATCTTGTTATTGCTGATTTCACACAATACAAACTCTGTCCCATTGCCTCTTCATTATCGCGATCGGCGTTGCGTTTACGGTAACTAAAGTAGGGACAATGGGCTGTAGGTAAATGGATTATTTATCTGGAGTTGATCAGCCGTTATGCCTCCATCCTCTTTCTTTGATAATTTCTTCTATCTTGTTATTGCTGATTTTTAATACAAAACTCTGGCTCATTACACTCATTATCGCGATCGGCACGTTGCGTTTATTATAAAAGTAAGGACAATAGGCTGTAGGTGATAATGGGATTATTTATCTGGGGTCGGAGTCAGCCGTTATGCTATCCCTCTTTCTTTGATAATTTTCTTCTATCTTGTTGTTGCTGATTTTTGGCCAGCTCGCTCATTACACTCTTTATTATCGCGATCGGCACGTTGCGTTTACGGTAACTAAAGTAAGGACAATAGGCTGTAGGTAAATAGCGGGATTATTTATCTGGGTCAGGCTCGGCAGGTATATTTATCCTCTTTCTTTGATAATTTTCTTCTATCTTGTTATTGCTGATTTTTAATACAAAAACTCTGGCTCATTACACTCTTTATTATCGCGATCGGCACGTTGCGTTTACAGTAACTAAAGTAAGGACGTGGGCTGTAGGTAATAGCGGGATTATTTATCTGGGTCGAGTCAGCCGTTGCCGGTATCCCTCTTTCTTTGATAATTTTTCTTCTCTTGTTATTGCTGATTTTTAATACAAACTCAGGCTCTTCCTCTTTATTATCGCGATTGTTTTATTCCAATTTTGTTTCTACTTTTTCATCGGTGTCTCTGCGACAATCCCTCCTGCATTATTACTTGATACATTACGTTTATTATTACCATTTTTATGACTATTTTTACTACTTTTTATTATTAGTGATTTTTTCGACACCCATCATATAGATACTCTCGCCATGCTAAGTTCTTTCTACAGAATACCCTCAACTCTCTCAGGGAATACAATAATATCGTTGTCTATGAGGCAGTCAATCGTCATCCACCACTCAGGGGTGAACACCACCAGTATTCTTCCCCAGTAGTGGCTCTTAAATAACTTCCAGAATTTGGATCATCTTCAAGAATCTCACTCAGTCAGTTAAGTGCCATACGTGAAACACGCTTGGGCGATCATGTCTCGAAAGAGACATGACTGACTGGGCAGAAGATTATCCCGCAGTAGGTTGCCATTGCTTTCTGCAGTAGACTGGTTGCCAGCCAAGGCTATAGAACCCAATCTGTCTCGTTATTTAACCCATAACTGGAAGGAAGAGACGGATTAATACCTTTCCCAAGGGTATTTGCGCGTAAGTGAATACAATGAATTCAACTGGAATTCGAACTCGGCTCTCCGATTTCTTGTTCCAAGCCAATATTCACTGGACCACCACGCACATCACACTAACCCTCTTAAATTCAAATGACTACTTTTACATTTCATCATCCCATAAGGTGGCAACCCTAAAATCATAAATGTTTTTTGTTGCTAAACTTTTATTCTGAAAGTATCTGATAACACCATGATTCCAAATTTTGTTCATTTTCATGAGAAACCTCTTTTAAGTACATTTAAAGCTTCTTTGAATAGTCAAATACCAGTTTACTTGGAGAGAAAACAATTTTGTTAATAAGAATTGATATTAATGCGTGCAGGATTTCACAGTTATGACATGATTTCTTTATAGTCAACATATGAACATTTCAGTCCACTCTTGTACAATTCTCAGAAATAGCAAACCAGCTTAATGCTTTAATCTCTTTCTTCCTCTACACAGGTCGTTATTGTTCTTTTTTCTCCCTTCTACTCACTACTATCTTCTTTCACTCTCAGTGGTACTTTGCGTCCTAATCGCATTATCGCTTTTGCTTGGGATGAACTGATGAAAACTACTCAGTCAATATATTAAATGAACATCACATTGATTTCTGTTTTTCAGAAAGGATGTTGCTGAATAATTTTTGTGCTTCATAAAACATTTTTAACAATATCAAAGAATCAGATTAAAATATCCTGCAAAAATGTCTTGTCATAGTACCTTTTAGAATTCTGATGAGATACCCCAAGAAATAATAAGTTGTATCATAAGTAATTATCGTCTTTTAGAACAAATTGTAATGATGTGTGTATCATAGTAAATACTAATGATATCTTGCAATTAAAAATAAATGTGGATGCAACGGTGTAATGATGTAAAAGCGAAGAAATAAACGATATTCAAACAAAATTTACAAATCCAAATACTGAGTATTTGGATTATTATTACATATTACAAGCATAAAACATAAAACATAAAACATAAAACAAATTTATATTTTTTCTTTCTTTACAGTACAACAGAATCAATAGTGCTAGGATGACAGAATAAAATAAAAAACAAGTGTTGCGTATTTACGCTGTTTTATAAATGTATGTAATTTTCTTGTACTAGCATGTCAACATATCAGCTGACGAAAAGATTATAACTTCTACTAACATTTGTAAGCAAATTAAATCAGTATTTATCAATTGTGCTTGATTTGTTTAATTGCATGATTTAATTAAAGGCTAGGATTGTAAGAATTTACTTGAATAAAATAAATTAAAGTTTACATAATAAAATATACGAAACGTTTTTGACAATTTATTTTGTTCCCAACAACGAACAACTAAATCTAAAACCTAGTTTTGTTAATATACGCGATCGTATTGTACAGAAAGGATACTCTCCAGAAATGTAAATGATACATTTTACTTATCTCACATGTTTATTGGTTAATGAATATTTTCTCAATTTTTAAATATCTTTAAAAATATAGTGATCTTACAAATTTTGTAGCAGACGATTAGCCTATTTTCTTGATTTTTGAAAGCTTTCAGAGCGTTTCTGATAATGTCACTGATTGTTTGATAATTGCGAATGAGGAAATTAAAATTTGAGCCGTCTTACGCACAAAAATGAATCGATTTTTCTGTGTGTTGGTGTTTGCATAGAATTGAAGTTTTAGCGATATCATTTATATTTATTTAATTATTCTACAATTCTTTAACGGGGTTCCACATGAAGTACGTTGATATACCGTAGTTTCTAAACAGCAGTAGCAGTATACAACCGATTAAATTTTAAAAAATGCCACCTAAATAGTAAAATAATGAATAAATAATAAAGCACTTTCTGACCAGACTTTACAAAAGCTTCCATCCACAACACACTAAACAGAAATGTTTGAAGATTTAATAAAAACCAAATGAAAAAAAAAAGTTGGAACGAGGAATCTTTTCTTCTACAATTGGAAAAATGTTGCTTTCCCCTGGTTTTCTCACCTCCGGCCGTTCGCTGAATCCCCATGTTTGAAGACACGTTCAGCGGCTTTAGAGGGCTTAGATATTTTTTTCTTTTTACAACTGAGGGTCTTGCATCGATTGCGCGGCTTCAACACATAAATTACTTTAGTCGACATCACGATTTTACGTCACTTGGCAAGAACGTGAAAAGAATTCCTGAATAAAAACAAAAAAAATCTTACTTTTAAATCAGACAGTCGACTTTTTTAGCGCGGCTACAGCATGTGATGGGTAAATTGTCACCATTTCATATTTTTGTAATTTTGCTCGTACACGTTTAGATTTTTGATTTTGTAGACTGAACATTTTAGTAGGATCAGTTGGGCAACGTCTAGGATTAAAAGAGAATGATGACGCAATTAACTCTGCCAAAAATTTAGGAAGGATATATTGTACTGCCTGGCATTTCCGCCGGTAACTTCAATACGTACATTTTAAATGGTTGTCAACTTAAGAACACTGCGGAGAACATGGAAAGATTTAGAAGGGTCAAATGCTTGCACTAATTTAGTTCGGAAAACTTACTCTAAAAAGAACACCCGTTGGTGTTGGACTCATACTCAACACGGAGGCCTGCATAAAATACCTTCAAAAGATAATGCTGTTCTTAGTCAAGGTTTAGTTCGGGGCTGCTGGAACATACCATATCTGGAAATAGGACTCTGCACCATGCTACAGATACAGGAGAACTCAGTCATGGATGTCAGGCAAATTCTGCAACTGCATTACACCTTACATCTGCCCACCTAACTACCCAGACTCTAACTCCCTTTGTGTCGGGCAAAACTGAGCAAGAAGCCTAAAAAAAACTCCTTATAAAAAGCTGGGTCACTGTGTCGAGCCAGGAAGTGTTTTCTTGTCAGAATCCATTTTGCACACTTATAAATTTACCATTTGTCCGTACATTCAACTTGAGGCTCTCGACAAAATCTGAAATAGATCCTGTAATACAATCGATCATGACCTTGTATCTCGACTTGATGTGGCGCCTCTTTGTTGTTTCTACAAGTATTTTCATGGCAACTAATTTGATCAGTTACTTTCACCGGTTCCTTGGCCACATGTATTTACGCGAACTACAAGATTGGCATCTTTTTACTACCATTCACTTTCAAAATTGTTAAATATTACCGCCTTTTCCAATCTACTAGTTACTTTTCTCGTACTTGCCGTTTGTTGAACTCCCTTTCCTTTGCATGCTTCCCCGATTCTACAATCTCTAAATGTTTAAATGCAACGTCAATTTCCATCTCCCTATCTCTACAAATCCCATTCTTGTGTTACCCTTTGCCTTGTTTTTCTGTCATCTTTCTGAGCACGAGTGGAGGTCTTGATTTGCTTGTGGTGAAAAAATTATATAAACAAAGAAAGAAATTAACAAAAATTAAATATAAACAACAATTATATCACTATTTACTAAGTTAAGGATGCGCGTTTTGGTGCAGTGGATATCCACTCGGAACGACAATTCGTGGTGCCAAGTTCGAATAATAGTTGAATTCCTTGCGTTCACTTACGCAAAAGCACTCTTGGGAAAGGTATTAATCTGTCTCTTCCCTCCAGTTATGGGTTAAATAATAGGACAGATTGGGTTCTGTAGCCTTGGCTGGCAACCAGTCTACCGCAGAAAGCAATAGCAATTTACTGCAGGACAATCTTCTGCCCATTCATTCATGTCTCTTTCGAGACATGATCGCCCAAAACGTGTATCACGTATGGCACTTAACTGACTGACTGAATATAATAGTTGGAAACCTAATTAAAACTTCTACTGGGCATAAAGTGGGGGATCGGTTTTTTATTGTTATGAAGTAATAAACTGATCCCTCACTAATTATACTTAATATAATAATGTAATATAATCTATCTCTTCAATATGTGGTGCCGAGTTCGAATACTAGTTGAATTCCTTGCGTTCACTTACGCAAAAGCACTCTTGGGAAAGGTATTAATCTGTCTCTTCCCTCCAGTGATGAGTTAAATGGCAGGACAGATTAAGTTCTATAGCCTTGGTCGGCAACCAGTCTACCGCAGAAAGCAATGGCATCCTACTGCGGGATAATCTTCTGCCCAGTCATTGATGTCTCTTTAGAGACATGATCGCCCAAAGAGTGGACCACGTATGGCACTTGACTGACTGAAGGAGACCTACCAGAAGAGATGCAGAATAGTTCAAGGACGTCAGAAGGGCGTGGTTGATTTTATTGAATAAATTTACTTGTTATAACTTCAAACTAATTTAGTGCAAATTTGGTCAATATATCTTTGATACATGCTTGGGCGATCATGTCTCGAAAGAGGCATGACTGACTGGGCAGAAGATTAACCCGCAATAGGTTGCCATTAGTTTCTGCGATCATTTAACCCATAACTGGAGAGAAAACACGGATTAATACCTTTTTCAAGGGTATTTGCACGTAAGTGAATGCAACGAATTCAACTAGAATTCGAACTCGGCTACTCGATTCCTCGTTCCGATATCAGTCAAATGTCATACGTGATCAACGTTATTTTCCTTTTCGTTTTTTTTTAGATTACAATTTATCCATCGCACCCTGTATTTTTCTGTGCATCTTTTTGAAATGACGCAACTTTCTCTTATATAGTGTACGTTTGTGCCTGAATTCGTTAACGAGGTGTGCTTCAAATGTACTCTGCGCGATTCTATTCAGTCGCTTCTCTTGTGGCTTGTTTGTGTATCAATAAACACCTAAGAAAGTCACATAAAAGTGTTTAAGTGAGCCAGACATGAAAATCATTACTGATGACATACGATTCTAACAGGATGGTTTGGCGTTGCCTCTTGACGTAAAACTGTGCTAGATAAAATTCATTTTTAATAGATGGAAAAAAAAATTGCAAACAGTAAAGAAACAAACATAACCGAAGTTATATAAAAAGCACAGGAAAAAGAGATCATCAGAGTCATTGGGTTACTGCAGTGTACATATTTTAAATTTATTTGTTAACATATATTTTAAATGTATACGTGGGTCATTCAATAAAGAAGGTGAATTTTTCGGTATAAGGACTTCTAATACAGATAGAAGCTTAAATTCTTTTAATTTCTTTTTCTTTACTTCTTTTTCAAAGGGATTTAATTGTTTTTTTTGTGTTTTTTTTTTTTGCAGATTGAGACAAAAAACATTGAGAGTTTAGATTAACAAAGATGGCCGATCAAGAAGCAATGCTCCAAGATTGAAAAGAGGTCAGTTATCAAGTTTTTTTTAAATTTTTGAAGGGTCCAAACCAGTTGAAATTCATAGGAGAATATCAACTGTGTATGGTGCCACATGTTTCAACCATAAAAATGTCTACAAGTGGGCTAAATTGTTTAAAGAAGGACGGAGCAGTGTTGAGGAAGCTTACAGAAGTGAGGTCTCCTGAGGCGATCGAATCAGTCGATGACCTCATTCAGTCTGACAGAAAGGTGACAGTGGATGATATTGCAAGGAGTTTGAGCTTATCTGTTGGGACAGCACACAAAATTGTCGATGATGACCTTGCCTACTCGAAGGTCAGCTCACACAGCAGCCCAAACGGCACAGATCATCAACAAGCTGGACTGGGAACTGCTCCCTCATCTCCCTTACAGCCTAGACATTGCCCCTTCATATTTTACCCATTTGGTCCCTTAAAAGCGTTCATAAGAGGCACGAAGTTTCAGTGTGATGATGAAGTCAAAAGTGCTGCGAGCGATTGGCTGAAACACCAGTCCAAATATTTTTACGTTGAGGGAATACGGAAGCTTGTGCACAGATAGGAAAAGTGTGCGACACTGCTGGGAGATTACGTTGAAAAATAAATCAAAAGTAAGCTTCTATCTGTATTAGAAAAATTCACCTTAGAAAGATTCACCTCATTTATTGAATGACCATCGTACTTATATTTGAGTTCATGCTCTGTTTATTATTATTATTATTATTATTATTATTACTGTTATATATCGCCGTACGACGACAAAACAACAAACACGCATATATAAAAATATAAGGTTATATTTTTATTACTGACGACGAACCGTGTAGAATAGAGAACGGAAGGGTGAGAGGCACATAGAATGGGTTGACGGCAGTGTATTCTTGCCGTGGTGTTTCTCTGCTTCCACTGGCCGTTCTCTGCTGGCGAATCCATGTGTCGAGGTCTTTATATAGTCTTCTAGAACCGGGAATTTCCTTCCGGTTTTGCCTCGCCCACGCAACGCCCACGTAATTCTAAGAGACACCTGATCTGTTTGCCTCTGTAGCCATTTCCGCCGCTGTCGGAAATAAGGTCAAATGACATCCGCTCCAGCCTCGACAGGATGTATTTCACAAACACCTGTCTTGTCGCTTCGCCGCCCCCTTCACCGACGGGAAACACCATCGCTTGCATCACTTCCTCGGGTGGGGCCAGATTGTTATAATACAATTACATCTACAGTCTGAATAGTCGAGAAATACTACTAGAAAAATAAGCATCTGCTGCCAGAATTCGAACCTGTGTCCCCTAATGGAAACAGTTGTTATATCTGATGTGTCTTAGGCCGTTCCACCATGTAAGACATCAGTTAGGACTTCTTTTTCGTGAGCCGTATCATTTCAGGACGTATGCAATCATGGACTTCCACTTGGCTCTGTCTCTTATCGCTCTCAATATGTTTCTCGTAGGATGAGCGTTGTGGTACAGTGGATATAGGTCCGGAACGAGAAATCGAGAAACATACAGGATGCGATGGATAAATTGTAATCTAAAAAAAAACGGAAAGTAAAATAACGTTGATCACGTATGACATTTGACTGATATCGGAACGAGGAATCGAGTAGCCGAGTTCGAATTCTAGTTAAATTCGTTGCATTCACTTACGCGCAAATACCCTTGGGAAAACTATTAAACCGTGTCTTCCCTCCAGTTATGGGGTAAATAACCGCAGGGATTGGGTTCTATAGCAGTGGCTGGAAAGCAGTCTATAGCAGAGACTAATGGTAAACTGCTGCAGAATGATCTCATGCCCAGTCACTCATGTATCGAAAGAGACATGATCGCCCAAGCGTGTATCACTTATGGCACTTAATTGATCTCTTCTAAGCTCCGCTCCTCCATACATTTACTCAGACATATCTACGTCTCGCGCTGATTTCCCCTGCCTCTCCTTCACTTTATCAGGCCTGTGTGTATTAAGTTCTCAAGGCAACTCCTTCTTCATTAGGTGTCACAGGAACCACATTTGTTTCCTGATATTTAGTATGAATTTCTTCTTGTTTGCATATTTTCTAACACCTCATCATTGCATACATGCTGCATCCATGGAATCCTCAGTAAAATGACATTTCTGCTGCCACAAGCCTCTCCTTCATCTTTGATGAGATCGTCCATCATTCACTTCCATACAGAAGGACACATATCACATAGCAATCCAGCACGCTTTTCTTTGTTTTTAAAGAGATATTCCTGTTTTTCAGTAATCTCGAATGAACCGAATGCATGGTCCTCAGTAAAAAGGGCAGCCCAATATGACAAATACAGGTCGGGGATACTAAAATGATGCAGGTACAAAAATTTATATACCTGGGAAGTGTATACCAGAAGTGCGACATAGAGATCTTAAGGCAAATTGGCATGGCAAAGGAAGCATTCCAGAAGTTGAGTAAGGTATGCAGAAACAGGACAATTTCGCTAGAAACAAAGAAGAGAGTACTGGATTGCTATGTGATTTCAGGTCTTCTATACGGCAGTGAATGCTGGACAATATCATCGAAGATGAAGCAAGTGATATGGATCGAGCATGTGAGCAATGATGAGGTTTTAGAAATGATGGAAACGAAAAGGAAATTAATACTGATCATCAGAAAGAAACAGCTGAAGTTCCTGGGACATGCAATGAGGAAGGAGGGCTTGGAGGACCTGATACTAACAGGTCAGAGAGAGGGAAAAACAGACGAGAGAAAGCAGGACGTAATCCGGTGGATTGTGGAACTTGGGTTGCATGGTGTAACAGGAGAAGGCGTGTTAAGAGCCACCAGAGATAGGGAGAGGTGGAAAGTCATAATCGCCTACGTCCTGAAATGACAGGGCACATAGAAGAAGTTAGCTTCTGAAATGCGTCTTTGATCATAACAATGCGTCTTTAGATCTCCATGTTACAAATTCCATCCTCTGACAAAAATTTTCCAGATATATGAATTTTTGAATTTTTTGTTTTTGTTTCTCCAACTTGTATTTGGCATATTAGGCTTCTCTTTTTTCCGAAGACCATACATTCAGTTTTCTTAAGTTTATGCTCATTCATTTTATCTCACTTTAATTTACTACCTTCTGTAGAAGGCCCTGAAGTTTTCTTTCCGTGTCTGCTATCAGCACCGTGTCATCAACGTATCTGATATTATTGAGATTGTGGCCGCCAATAACGAATCATGGCAAGGATTTTATTTCTCTCATAACTGCTTCGCTGTAAAGCATCAAAGTTCCAGTGAAAAAACACAGCCTTGTCTTATGCCCCTTTCTATTTTTGCATACCTTCACTTCATATCTGTACGCAAGTAGTTTGCTGCCTGAAGGTATTATTGGTTACCCTAAAATCTTTTCCGAAAATGTCGAGGTTGTCGAACATCTTGAACACCTTTGCATAGTCTATAAAGTACAGATAACGGTTGTTCTGCATTTGTATTGCTCGTTTAGATAGCATTCTGAGAATGAATATTGCATTCCTCGTTCACCAGTTCCTATTTTATCCTAAATGTAAACAACAGTAAATTTTGAATGGTCATTTTTCTACAGTATTTCTCATTATTATGAACACTATTTTAGTGGATATATGTATTTTAGTTGCTATAATATTATTTTCTTAAATTAATAATAAGTGACCTAGATTGAGAAGAATTTGAAGCATGTAATAGTATCAGAAGAATCTTTACACAGTTCGTGCTTCATTTTGTAGGTGTTAAAATTAACAAGCCATTCTTTGCCTCAATTAACAAAAGGTTTTAGATCAGCTGCCAATTTGACATCATCGAACAGATCAACCATACTATTAGGATAGGAGCATATAACTGCGTCATCACTATAGATACCGATTTACTGATAACACAAAGTTTCTAGAAGAAAATTAAGAACAACCTATTTCCAATTTCCGATAAAAATTTAAACAAAAATTCAACAATATCAAGTACATTTATCTTTTTTAGACCATATAAATTTTAATGTTGAAAAGATTGTTTATAAGTTTCTCTCTTCTTTTGTAGTTGGCCAATGTTCTTTTTTAACAAATTGGTGGTTGATCTGGCTTTTCTTTTCAATTAAGATGTCGCTCTAGAATACCGGCCATAATTATTAGGTAACCCCAGTTTAAAAAAATGATCTATTTCATATTATTTTTAAGTGAATAATTCTGAGTAAAATACTACGCCTCCTTGGCCTTACACTTTCGGCGGACCTCAAATGGAATGACTATACCGAATCCATTGCCAAATCTGCTGCTATGAAAGTCGGCTCCCTGTGCAGGGCCCGGAATCTTTTCCCACCTGAATCTATTCTGCACATATACAAATCTACCATCCGCCCGTGTATTGAATATTGCTGCCATATCTGGGCAGGTGCTCCTGCTGCTCTCCTTGGCTTCTTGACAAAATACAAAGGAGGATCTGTAACGTGGTTGATACTGACTTGGCAGACCGTCTGCAGCCGCTCTCTCACCGGCGTGATGTGGCTTCCCTGTGCCTCTTCTACAAGTACTTTCATGGCTTCTGCTCCGATGAGCTTAGATCACTGGTGCCGCCTAAGCACGGATTTACACGATATACTAGCTTAGTAACTAGGTCCCACTCTTTTACAGTTAAACAAATAAGATGTAACCGTAAATTCTACTCCAACAGCTTCTTTTCTCGCGCTTCCCGCCTGTGGAACTCCCTTCCACAAGTCTGCTTTCCCGACAGCTACAATCTCCAGGTGTTTAAATGTAGGGTCAATAGACACCTCCTATCACGCTAACTCCCAATTATTCTCAGAACACTCTCATCTACCCAACCCTCATTCTCGGTATCCTTACCCGCCTATCACCCACCCTCTATCATTTCCTATATTTAATCATCCTTTCTCCACTCTATGTAACGCCCTGCGCAGTAGTGGCAGTGACATGCCTTGCTCGGCTGAAACGTTTATAAAAAAAAATGTTTCTTTTGTTATTATTCCTTTGCAAAATTTTACAAGGCAGCCATGAAGCTTTTGCTTCGGTCAGGCAATAAGTAAAAGAGACTAGCATGAGGAAGTGATTACAAAAACTGGGCACCAGAACAGTTCATTTGATTCACATGTTCTTGTGCAGTATTAACAAAAAAAAAAACATTCTTTTCTCATTTAGAATTATCCACTTGCCAATAAATAATAATTATGGCCAATAGTGTATGTTGGTGTGTGTTATGTCAATATATATCTTTCTTCTAGTACCGGTTCTTGATCATGCATTTTCTAGGTATTTTCTTTTTGTTTTTCAATGATTAGTTCAGTGACTTATTTTGTATGCTTCATTCAAAATTGATTGAGATTGTATTATTTTGGCTAGTTTATTCCTTCATTGTTTAGGCTTCTAATATTTGTAGTCGTTCTTCACATTTAATGGTTTCATATTATTTTTATTACCGCACACACACACACACACACACACACACACACACACACACATACATATATATATATATATATATATATATATATATATATATATATATATATGCATATAGTAGCGTAGCGAATAAGAAATTAAGAATTAAAATCCAAATTTTTCCTCATTTTCACAAAAATTCACAATGACGTGTGAAATCTTGGTTTTTTGCCAAACAGAAAAAGGATTAACCAGGTGCTTTAATAAAAAGTCGAACCCAGATTTCGCAAGTAGGCGTTAAATTAATTTTGGACCAATGGGAGCGACTTGCAAAACCAAAAAGGAACTTCGCGATCATATGCAAAAAATCCGAATACTATAAAAGGCCAATGGTCAGCGCCAATCACTCAGTCAGATGGGAGCCGCGAAACGAAACAACTAAAATGTAAATTCAACTTCAAACGACACGGTGATAAGGTCAGGTGGCACCTTGTTCTCTTTGTCTTTCCTTCTTGCGAGCTGATTTCTTTTACTATTACTTCTCATATTACAGACATTTCTACCAAACAAACATTCATACTTATGTAGGCATATAATCTTTCAACAATTACTACTACAAACATTTTCTCCAAATCTTGCTACCCATAACTCTATCATTGAACACGAACTCTACCCTTAACTTCTTAAAAATGTTTCTCATTGCACATAAAGTCAGACAACTTATGTTATTCTTTCTTTTCATTAAATTACTATTTTAACATGAAAAATGTGTATTTTATTCTTACACTATTCGAAACTAATCCACACATTTCAAACTGCTACCAACCTTCCGATGAAAACCTTCTGATAATTCTGATGATTATAATTCTGGATAAAATTTGTAAGCTGTAGGGAGTTCGGTTATAGGCCGAATCATAGAAAAATTAACCAGCTCCCTACGTCTTTAGTAGGCATATACAATCGATCTGTAACTTCGTCACGTATTTCTCCCTGAGACACTACGCCTCCTCGGACTTACCCTGTCCTCAGACCTCAAATGGAACCACTATATTGAATCCATAGTAAAATCGACTGCTAAGAAGGTTGAGTCACTATGTCGATCCAGGATGTTTTTTCCACCTGAATCCATCCTGCATATATACAAGTCAACCATCCGTCCGTACATGGAGTACTGCTGCAATTTATGGTCAGGTGCCCCTGCCGTTCTCCTCAGTGTTCTTGACAAGCTCCAAAGGAGAGTCTGTAATGTGATAGGTACTGATCTGGTGACTTGACTGCAGCCACTTCCCCATCGTCGAAATATGGCCTCCCTCTGTCTCTTCTATAAATACTTTCATGACTTCTGCTCGGATGAGCTTAAGTCACTGATGCCTCCTCAACAGGTGTTTACTCGCGCAACCAGACTGGCAACTGGGTCCCACCCATTCACAGTCAGGTTAGCCAAATGCAGACGACAATTCTACTCCTGCAGCTTCTTCTCTCGCACTTCCCGCCTGTGGAACTCGCTCCCGTATTCTTGCTTTCCTGAGGGCTACAACCTCCAGAAATTTAAATGCAATGTCAATACTCATCTACTAACCACTGGACTCTAGCTCTTTCCCCACCCCTGTATAACCTTCCCTTTCTCTCCACCTACGTATCTGTCATCGCACCTGCTTTCTATTGTTCCTTTCTAACTAGTTTGTACTCCTCACTCTTTTCTAATTAATCTTTTTACATTTATTCAACCCCCTGCACATCAGTGGCGTTTCCGCCTTGCTCGGAGTGAAATGATTAAAAAAAAAAATTTGGAACTATATTTACGCTAAATATCAGAAACCCTTATTTTGTGATCGTCGTTTAATTCAAAATTTATGTCGTAGAACTAATGGCTTCCTTTGAGGAAAATATCGATTGGAAGCATCACCGTAAGATGAAACAGTGCGAATATCTATGAATGAAGTGTATAAGATAGATGACTAATACATCTACTGTCTATATTGACTGCAGAGTTTTGAAAGTTACTTCAACGCCGACATATCTGAAGACCTGTGGGTTGTCATCCTCTAAAAGCAGGAACCACATTAAATCTAATTAATACTATTATAGAGGGTATATTTTAATCCGCATTCGCACTCTAATACGACGAGACAACCTGTGGGATTTCCCTATTTATCCGGGAATTCATTTCTGGTAACCAACAGTAGATGTCGTTTGTAGCGCCTTATATAACGAAAGGGCGCATAGGTCACTATCGTTTTTTTAAGTTATACGACGTCTCTCGTTTATTTCTGTAAGTTTTTTCAACATTTAGCTTATATAATGTGTTGATGATTTTGAAGAATACTGCACCATATACTGGTTGCTTCGTTTCTTAACTGCACACTATCTGTTGTGTGGTCAGCCCTTTTTCCAGGATAATAGACTCGTCTAGAGTATACATCTACTCCTGCATAGAAGCAAAAAGGCAGACATCAAGAGATCCGCGAGATAACGTCAGATCCGTATGATACCGTCGGTTACCGTAAGAGTCCGAGAGATACCGAAAGATACCGAAAGATACCGAGGTTACACAGAGAATACCGCGTCAGTATTTCGTAGTAGCTCTGAGCTTTACTCAGCTGAATAGTATTACGCAACACCCGTCAGCTTCCGACGTGGACTTACTAAACATACTACGGCTTCAATTTAGAGACTTGTATATAGACTTCGTACTAATCGTATTCATGGATTACTAACCTACGTTCAAGTTTCTATCTTTGCGTTTAATATACTTATTTTTCTATCTGAAATTCTAGTTGTTGTCCTTTATTTTGTGCGGTTCCCATTCCGGGATTTGTGTGTGTGAGTGTGTGTTTGTGTGTGTGTGTGTGTGTGTGTGTGTGTGTGTGTGTCCATTACCTATAGACTCCGAAACGGCTCAACCGATTTTCTTGAAAATTTACACAGTTTTACTATAAGCGTCTGCGAGTGTTCTTAGCTAGGTTTTGTGTCGAGGTACACCCAAATAAATATCGAAAATCGATAATCGAAAAAATCGGGTTATAGAAGGAGTGGTCCGATTTTAATCAAATTTGATACATTCATAAACAAAGACATAAAAAACGATATTCAGAAGTTTCAAGGTTGCAGTTCTTACAATAGTGCAGAAAATCTTATATATATATAAAAGACAAGATGTTTGTGTGTGTGTCTGTTTATGTGTCTGTATGTCCTTTATACAAATCCACAATTTCTATCCGATTCTCACCAAACTTCACACAAATATTCTTTAGGCTGAGTCTGAGCTCCATGACCATGCATTAGTTTTAAATCTTTCATTACACCCGAGCAACGCCGGGCTATACTGCTAGTATCTAATAATTATAGCATTCTAATCGATAAAGGATTCTTCTCAAAGTTAAGCCTTTAAAAATCTTCACATACACGTAGATACCAAAAGAAAAAATAAATAAATAAACTTACCTATAAACTGTCATTAATTCTTTGGTTTACTTTCTGTTTAGTTTGCTAAGGCAATAAAATACGATGCTTTGCATACGTAATTTATTATGTATTCATTATTTGCTTGAGGAAATTCATTTACGTCAACCACAAATCATCGGCTAATGTTAATGTCTATCACATTGACACTAGATATTTATCAACAAATGCATTAGTACAATGGCTTCTTTTTAAACACTCTGAATTTGTGAAGGAGACATTATTTTTAATATAACTTTAATTATGTAAGAGTCTCAGATAATTTGGAAAATAGATTATTCACTTATGCACACAAGCACTTGTACACATGCACACACATATGCTCATACATACACATATATAAAGCAAATCTGTATTTGGGTAGCAATCCATCTTTTATACATGTATCATTATAGTTGACTGACAAACTATTGCGTTTAAGCTTTTTATTTCATTTTTCTTATGCTCCTATAAATGTTTATTTTTCTGGAAATAAAATCTGTAAAATCGTCCAAGTATTCAGCGTTTGCTAGCGCTTTCGGCTGTTCTTTTAGATGTTGAAAAGTGTATATTTTTATATTTAACTAAATTCACGAATTGTTTAAGCATTTATATAGTTATAAGTTATAGTTAAAGAAATGTCTTATCGTTATCTTCAAACACAGTCAGTACATTGTGGCTGTGTTCATATCTTTATTGGGTGTTGGACTTTTTCTTCTTTTATTATCAGTGCTTTCATTATTTTAGTGATTTTTCTATGTGGATGAGGCTACGATACTTGAAATTTCAACAAGCATATTACGGATGGCGCTAGATATGCTTCTGCAAGTGTTTAAGTGAATCATAATTGAGTTCTGGCGGGAGAGGTGTAGCATGTGTCTTCTCTGTCGGCATGTGGTGGAATGTCTAATATAAGAAATGAATGTGTTTTGAAAAAATAATACATTCAGTTAAAAATAAAAATACAAAATCATTTTTGATAATAAGGTTAATTTAACAATTTGTGTTTGTCTGGGGTGGTGATTATACCTGTTTTTCATTCAGAAAAATTGCACAATGTTTTTGAATATATTGTTGTTGGCTAATGCTGTTTTCATTAATTTATTTTACTGCAGTCTTTTGTTGTGTTTTCTTTTTGTTTGTTTTGTTTTAATCTTCCAGGCAAGTTTAGACATCAGTGTGCTTTTTGCATAATTTTTATTGGTGAAGGAATGTTTCGTGTGCATATTTTCTGTTTCCAAGCTCTTTCAGTAACTCTTCAATAACTCTTACGTATTATTGTTATCCGCTGATTTTACAGTGGCTTCGTATATAACATTGATTTGCAAGCACATCTTCACCTGTTACTGCTGAGTAAAGAAAAAATTCCTCTTATATGGCAATGTCAATTTGTAAATTCTGCTTATATAGGACTGTGATGTCTGCGCCTGGTATTCCGTTATAAAACTTGGGTGCAATGATGGGTACGTTTGACATTTGTAGGCTTGTTGCTCTTTCATTTCTTCTTCTACTTAATCCTGGAACACTAACCATCAATTAAAGTTGCACCCCTATTAACCATGGGAATATCAAACCCGATTTTGAAAATATCAAAAAAAAAAAAAATTAAATTAAACACATATCTTTATTTGAAATATTTTATATGCAGGCACTTCAAAATTTTACTTTATGTTAACATTAATAGGAACTGAAAAACATTATTTAGGAAACAAAATCAGGTACTGAAAATTTAATTAAATTGTATTTAAAATGGCGTCATTTGCACTGAGTACCATATACCCGGATTAATACCTTTCCCAATGGTATTTGCGCGTAAGTGAATGCAAAGAATTAAACTAAAATTCAAACTCGGCTCCCAGTTGAATTCGTTGCAAATACCCTTGGGAAAGTTATTATTCCGTCTATTCCTTCCAGTTATGGGTTAAATAACAGGACAGATTGTGTTCTCTAGCCTTGGCTGGTAACCAGTCTACTGTGGAAAGCAATGACTACCTACTGCAGGATAATCTTCTGACCAGTCAGACATATCTCATTTGAGACATGATAGCCCAAGCGTGTATCACGTCTGACGCTTAACTGACTGACTATATATCCATGGTTAGTTCTCGGGTTAATAATAATAATAATAATAATAATCATAATATGTAAACAAAAACTGGTATAAAAATCACCCAATACCGTTTACAGAAACAGAAAATGTCACCATTCTATGGGATTAAACCATCTACACAGACAGAAGAATTGAAGCAAATATACCGGACATTACTGTTAAAAACCAGAAAGAAAAAACTTGTGTATTAATCAATATGGCTTGTCCAGCGGATTGTAACATAGAAACCAAGGAATTCGAAAAACTGTCAACATATAAAGACCTGGAAATTGAAATAGAAAAAATGTGGAAATTGAAAACAAGAGTCGTGCCAGTAGGAGCACTTGGAGCACTTGGAATAATAAAAAATGGAAAAAAACAACACATTGAAAAAATCCCTGGAAACCCCAGCTTAAGAGATATACAACAAAATTGTCTTGTTAAGTACAGCCCACGCACTAATGAGGAATTTTTCTATGTAACGCTAAGGATGTTAGGGGAGATAGAAAAAACATGAAATGAAGCCATAACAACACACCACGACCTGCCTTAAGTCTTCCTGCAGACCTGGGTGGTAGTGCGACCATAGCAGAAATAAAAATGATGAAAACTGACAACATAATAATAATAATAATAATAATAATAATAATAATAATAATAATAATTCTGATAATAATAATTCTATTGATGTTAATGGTGATGGCAGTGATGCTGATTAAGCTACTGCTGCTACTGATGATGATGATGATGATGATTTCTCGAACTATCCTCTACAATTTGCCGGAAACCGACAGATATTAAACTTTATCTAACTTTCTGAAATGTTCTTGATATCACTGCTATCCTTCAAAGTGTTTCTTTTTCTGCATTATTTTTCTATTCTTCTTTTCTAACCATCACTGCCTTCTTCGAGCGGAAGGTGTAACTGAATAATGGTCCAACTATGATGGATACCGATGTAAGCTTCGCAATTGACGATTACGGGAATCGTCCCAATAATTATAATCTGGACAATTATTTATTTCCCAGACATAATTGCATTTCGTACGCTTTCATTAAGTCCAGCAAAGAAGCGCTCTTTGAATGTTAAAACTCAGCTTATTGATAAAGCTTCTAATGAGAAATATATTAAAAAAAACGAAAACGTTAACTGACTGGAAAGAGCAAGGTATGTTTAATCAAAATGATTGCGACTTGTAACAATCGCAATTGAAGGAAACGTCAAGTGATCGTTTACCTGGAGAGGTGGGGTGACGGAAAAATGTCTAACATTGCTGACTGTTGCTCAATATGAATTCTAGTTGAAAACGTTACCCGATTACATAGTTGCGCATTGGAGTCTCAACAATAATGCATCGGTGATACCATTTATAGGAATAGTAATTATCGTCAAAACCCTTCCATATAACGTATTTAGCTATGTTTTCTTTGTACAACAATTTAGACAGATATACCTCCAGTGTCTGCGTTGTGGTGCAGAGGATACCGGCTCGGATCGGGAGATCGGAGTTCGACTTCCATTTGAATTCGTTGCATTCACGCACGCGTAATTACCCTTGAGAAAGGTATTAATACTTCTTTTTTCTCTTCAGCTAGGGGTTGAATAGAAGGACAGATTGAATTCTGTATCCGTGTTTGAAAGGAATGTTAACCTACTGGAAAATATCCTGCCTAGTAAGTCGTGTCTCTTTTGAGATATGATCGCCCAAACGTGTATCACGTAAGGAACTTAAGTAAACTTTTCCTGCAATATCAGATCATACGCAGGCGTGCAGTGAGTTACCAGATTTAATTCAGACATCTATAAGCATATTATATACATATAAGTGTAGGAGTGTTTTGTAGCTGAGAGAGATGCTACTTATGTGCCTTTAGAGATAGACGTTCGAAACTAGAAAAAAGACTAGAAAAAAAACCAGATTTATATACTATTTTCTCAAAATCTTCTCGCCTTATGCCGTACATATACGTAAATTGTACTGAACACATCTCATTAGAAATAAGTAATATAAATGTCTACAAAAATCACTTAAAAATAATAGAAAATGTTAAAAAGAGATTGTTGTGAAAAATACTATATATGAGATAAAAAACAGCTTTTAAGATATGGTATTCTTAATGGTGGATGTGCGTTGTGATACAGTAGATATCGACTCGAAACGACAAATCGGGGAGCCGAGTTCGAATTCCACGAGAATTCCTTGCATTCACTTACGCACAAATAACCTTGGGAAAGGTATTAATCCGTCTCTTCCCACCACTTATGGGTCTAATAATAGGACAGATTCGGTTCTATAGCCTTAGTAGTCAACCAGTGCTACCGCAGAAAGTAATGCCAACCTACCGCTGGATAATCTTCTGCCCAGTCAGTCATGTCTCTTTCGAGACATGATCGTCAAAAGCATGTATCACGTATGACACTCAAATGATTCTTAAGGTTAACATTACAGAAGATGATGAATAAAATTTCTCGCCTTATATATATATATATATATATATATATATATATATATATATATATATATATATATATCCTTAAACAGAATAGATGTCATAATTATCACACACCCGAGGAACCTTTCGGCCCACAATGATCAAGGGCTTCATTGGCTTAATTATAAATGGTCAAAGAAGGACAAAACAAAATACTGGGAGAAGATGGAACTCGTTTAAAAGTAAACTTTAATGTAATGAATATAATGAATATATATATATATATATATATATATATATATATATATATATTCATTATTTAATGAATATATATATATACATATATATATATATATATATATATTTAATGAATATTTATATATAATTTATATATATATATATAAAGCGAGACACTATATTCCTGATCATCCTGATGCTGATGATCAAAAAGTCTACATTTGTAAAATTATACAATGCAATTTTATTTAGTTTTTCGAATATAAATTATCAGTAACGTCCAAAGCGCTTCCACGTGCCAATTATCAGATTACCATAAAACATCTTGCCCAACGACAATTTACATAAGCCATTAAGGAAAATTCTGGTCGGAAACACAAACACGTATGTGCGTGCTTGTTTTTCTGTGCTTTATTGTTCTTCCTTAATATATATATATATATATATATATATATATATATATATATATATATATATATTTCTGTTTATATATTCTTAAAAGCCAGGACTGAAGAGGTTACTTTTAATTTTTTTAATGTATTATTGCCATGCACCGGTATATTGGCCTGAGATTCTTGGATGAAAAGACATTATTAGAGAAAAAACAGTTGTTTTTTTATAGAATTGAATGTATTTTATTTTTAATTATATATATATATATATATATATATATATATATATATATAAAATTCACCAAACATCAGAGGATATTTTATTTGCTCATAAAATAATTTTTATTTGATAGAAACAAAAACAATATTTTTTATTAGTTACTTCAACCAAAAGTGGTTTCTTTCCCAGTTTTTCCTTTTAGTCTTTTCCCTAAGAGTCTTAAATGGTGTCTTAGATTTTACTGCCAATGATCTGACCATTTGATCTACTGCTTTTATTATATTATCAAGAATATATAGTCTACGTCTGGTTTAACTTTTGAACAATGTCTGAAACCATTTAACTGATTTATTTAATAGCGTAACGTTCCAGTCATGTACCATTTTCCCATTTTTTAACGATTGCAACGTTGTATTGCATACATTATATTATTGATCTCTTGAATTTCGGGCAACTATCTAAAGGCCAATTATAAAACTAAATTAATTTGTTTGGGGGTTAAGTACTTCGACCAAAAATACGAAATGGTGTGAAAAGTTACTTAATGTGGTTGAAAGTTCCTCAGATTCTATGTTCTGGATCAGTGGATATTATTTGCTTTTTAACACTCTTTGTGATATAGAAAATTACTTTTGAAAAGTCTATTCTGTTAAATTAAATGAGGAGAAGTGTCCATCATGTGCAAATATTTTCAAGGTAATATATGTTCAACGATTATCTGAACGATTATCTGTCCGCAATTTCGTAATATTAATTGATAAGAGTCTATTTTCCTTCATATATATATCTATATATATATATAAATATATATATCTATCTATCTATATATATATATATATATATATATATAGTGTGTGTGTGTGTGTGTGTGTGTGTGCCCTAAAAATGTACTATTTTTTAAATGACAATGCATGAAGCAATTATTAACTTAGAATCAAAATTAGGAATTAAAATAAGAAATATAAATGATTATCGAGTTCCAAATAAAATTAAGGGTTTAAATTGATTAAATGAAGCTAAATGTATCATTACAAATAGTCAAACTCACGACGAACTTTAAAAGTGAGTACATTTGATGATCATATTTCCCTCATTATCTATCTATCTATCTATCTATCTATCTATCTATCTATCTATCTATCTATCTATCTATTTATCTAGGACAGTTCCTTCCTATCTATCTATCTATCTATCTATCTATCTATCTATCTATCTATCTATCTCAGTCTGTTCTAATCTATTTCAGTCTGTTCCTATCTATCTAGTCTATCTATCTATCTATCTATCTATCTATCTATCTAGGACAGTTCCTTCCTATCTATCTATCTATCTATCTATCTATCTATCTATCTATCTATCTATTTATCTATCTATCTCAGTCTGTTCTAATCTATTTCAGTCTGTTCCTATCTATCTATCTATCTATCTATCTATCTATCTATCTATCTATCTATCTAGGACAGTTCCTTCCTATCTATCTATCTATCTATCTATCTATCTATCTATCTATCTATCTATCTATCTATCTATCTATCTCAGTCTGTTCTAATCTATTTCAGTCTGTTCCTATCTATCTATCTATCTACCTATCTATCTATCTATCTATCTATCTATCTATCTATCTATCTCAGTCTGTTCTAATCTATTTCAGTCTGTTCCTATCTATCTATCTATCTATCTACATTGATCATTCAATCTCTCTCTTTCTCTCTCTTTACACACACACACACACACACACACACATATATATATATATATATATATATATATATATGTATATATATACAGTGAGAATCATTATTATCTATGAATTTACTTGGCTTTTAAAGAATTGTGTTGCTGCTCTATCCAAATTCGTAAATAATTAAATTGGCTAAACTGCTACATCTTTAACGAGAATTCTCATTTTGCATCGATCTCAGCATATTTCTATTAGGTGTCATTTAAATATAGACGAAAACCTATGAAAATCTATCTGTAATATACACGTTGGTAATACAAATATAATAACATCATCGACTTGTAAAAACAGCTAAAACTAATGGCAGCATTATCAAAAGAAAAAAAGCCAACTCTCAACAATACCAACTATGAAGAAGGCCAGAATGTGCTCACCGTGTTTGGAAAATAAAACATTCTTATGTCTTTATATATATACATAAAACAATCTATATACTCGGGTAAATGTAAAATAATATTCATCGTTGCTAATAGCTAAAAGTATAGCCGAAATCTTTTAAAAAAAAAATATTCGGACAATCGTTACATATTTTATACAAAATCTCATGAAAAATTATAGTAAAAACTTAACTATAGCACCTTGTCTGTGATTTTTAACGAATCGTGCAGAAAGGAGAGATTACTGGCTAAATACAGAATTTTTAAATTACATCACGTGACGCAGAAAGCGATAGATGTTTTTAATATTTGTAAACGTAAACCTATCTTTAATAATACTTATAAACGTTGTTTTAAAGAAAATGTTTTAAGTGTATCTAAAAAATGTTTAACTATTTACTAATAGATTCTGATTTTAGTTCTACATACTCACGCAGAAAGAAAGAAAAATACTGGATTTTAAAATTAAATACACACAGGCTAGGGTTAAATAGGGACTTAGGTGTTTTGAATCTTTATAAATATTTCAATAGTTAAACATTTTTTTTTATACAGTTAACAATTTTCTTTAAAACAACATTTATAAGTATTATTAAAGATAGATTTGCGTTTACAAATATTTAAAAAAATCTATTGCTTTCTGCGTCACGTGATGTAAACAATCTCTAGACGAACGCTTCTCGCGAAAAGGCTTCGAATTTAAATTTTAAAATCATTTGTTTCTAATGAAAGGCAAAGGACGGTCTGAAATATCAAATATAATAATAGAAATAAATAAATACTGTCAAAAAATACATGTTTAAACTCACAACATTTTAGTAGTTTTTTCCTGTACATATTAAGACAGTATACGTGGATCATCACTATGTTATATATATATATATATATATATTGTTTTTCTTTAATCCGAAGTGGAAGATAAATTCCAAGAACCTGATCCTAATCAATATTAAAAAAATTTAACATTAAAAAGTGATGCAGGCAGAGAGCTCAATGTATTGAGAATACAGAGCCAATATAAATTAGAGAAAACTTTCAAAATTCAAAGGTGTCGAATGAACATTTCGACATAGGATCTCTAATAGAGACCCTACGTCACGTCAGCGACATTGTTTTTACAAATGGCTAAGGCCTTGGCTTAGAGTGTGGAGGGGTTTTAGGTTAACAACGGTCACAAAGTGGAAAAGGACAGAGCTGGTAGTCGCGGGGTTACAGGGTGTTGAAATGGTATATTTAGGAAGGGGAGGAATAGGAGTTCATATTTTATAAAGATAGACAACTAAATGAGTTAAATTACTTTTTAAAGTTAAGATTTTGGGCTGTTTGAAGAGGTGTATTTAGGCGAGAAGGAATGGGTTTTAATATAAGATTTTAAATTTTTTTATTTAAGTTTATTTGATTAAACCTTGTAGGTAGAAGCGAGGTAAATGCCAATTACAGGAAGTTATCAGTTTAAAAAATTATTAGAGAAACAATATTAGAGAAAGAAATATTAGAGAATATATATATATATATATATATATATATATATATATATATATATATATATATATATATATATATATATATATGTGTGTGTGTGCGTGTGTGTGTGTGTTAACCAAGGAAAAAGAAGTTTAGTAAAAGAATCCATATTTTCTGAAGATAGGCAATTAAAGGAGCTTGGGATAGGAAGGTAGGGGGGTTAAAATACTTTTTACACTTAACGTTAGGGTAAAATTAGGATTAAAACTTAAATTGAATCCTTTTAATTTATATTCTAACATCTAGTCAACGGGGATTTAAATTCTAAATTTAAGTATTCGAAAAATTTGCCTTGTGGTTGCACTTACTGATGAATTCCTTCCTAAGATTCAGTAGCCGGTGTTGGTGGGGGTATTTTAATATTGAAATTTTTCCCAGTAAACATAGACAGCACCTATCACGAAAATTCCTCGGAATACGGGCTGAACCTATCAGTTTCCAGCTAATTTCAGGGTCCAGCCCTTCCTCTTTCATTTTCCAGAATGCCCGCAAAAGGTATGTCTGGTACCTATGACCGGGGTTCGAAAAGGAGTACCTGTGGTTATACAATCTTTGTTTGAAAGGACCGGCGGACATACCGATATAGATCCGTAAGTCGTTTCTTTTTTTTTTTTTTAGTTAGATGGAGAAATGCGGGCTTCATAAATCACCTGTGTGGATTTTCATTTTCCCTCCACCGGGCAGGCGTCCACAGAATTAAAGTTTAGAATTCCGGACCTCGATTCAGCATTGCGCAAGTTCACCAGAATACTCCTATTATGAGAACTAATAAACATGCACCGGATTCTTTAACCTTACTTCTTTATTATGGTATTTAATCTCTAACAACTGGTTTTCGTCTAACGAATCATCGAATATTACAAATGCTACGTTCTAAGAGCGAAATTAAACGATATGCGACATATTTATTTTATTAATAAATTAATTACCTTTATAATACTAATATATGTGAGCGCTTTAATTATATGATATGCATTACAAGATACAAGATTCTTTTGGGAATTTTATTTTATTTAATGTGGGCTGTTTATTTTAGATACTAAGAGCTTCTAGATTTTGGAATATGCAACAATCGATATTAGACAAATATTGCAAAAAGAAAAATAGTAAATGAACATAAAATGGCTCTTTTGTTAATACTGCACAATAACATGTGCATCAAATGAATTTATAAATATTAAATAATTACGCATATTGCAATTTCCTCATTGAAAGAATAAAGAAAATTTAGGGTGATTCGGATGAGTTCATCTTTGCTGCCTTCCCTAGTAACATTTTGCAAAGTAACAATAACAAAAAAAAATCTATTTTAATTTTCCAATAAATACTAAATATAGTATGAAATCCATAATTCCTTTAAAAAAATATTACTGTGGCTTAATTATTATAATTATTCTCTTGGCAATAAATACTGAAAATTTAATAAACCATACATCATATTTAAAACACTGGGGTATCCTAATCATCATGCCCGGTAGTGTATATATATATATATATATATATATAGCTGTAAATTTGTCTTCAGACACGTTTCGAAAAACCCACCGAGTATAAACACGGATGGGGAAAATGGAAACAGAAAAGAAACGAACTAAGCACTTGAACATTAGTCAAAGTACTAGTCGAAAGAAAAAAAACCCGAGACTAGAAAACTAACATACAATCGCAGAGCAAATAAATAAGTAGCTAACCTAAAGCCAACAGATCTACCTAGGTTTCACCTAGTGGATTATCAGAGCCAACTTGCCCTTATGATACATTTGGTGAAACCTAGGTAGGTCCTTTGGCTCTAGGTTAGCTACTTATATATATATATATATATATATATATATATATATATATAAACACTTAATGAGCCAGACGAGCCTACCTAGGTTTCACCTCAACGGATCGTCAGGGAAAGCTCTACCTGTGTATTGAGCGCTTTTTGTTAGATGATTACTTTTATCGAGGTTTTTTTCTTTGGGTTTCATGCTGATCTTGGTCCGAACACCTCTGACTGACGTTCATGTACTAAGCTCTATCTTTTTTTAAAGTATTTTTTCCTCCCATCTAAAGTTTTCTAGGAAGGTTTTCCACACGAGTTTAATTATAACCTCGTTTATATATGTATATATATATATATATATATATATATATATATATATATGTCTGAAAAATCTCGATCCTGAATTTGGCTCTTGATTTCAGTAATTTTTCACTCACGCAGCGTGGCTTTTCTTTGACTTTTCTATAAATATATCTTTATGACACTTACGAGCTTTTTAAAATGGTGCCCCGAATAATTAGTTTTAGGCTGCGACTAGATTGACATCTTTACTGCAGAAATATTTAAATTTAACTGCCACTTCTAATATTTAAAATATAAATTCATCGACAATCGTCATCTTATATCTCATTATATCTCATTGAATCCTAATCATTTATACTTTCTTTTATCCTCCCTATACTCAGAATTTTCATTCATTTTCTCTCTCTCTTTCTCACTCTCTCTCTTTATCTGTGTGTGTGTGTGTGTGTGTGTGTGTGTGTGTGTGTGTGTGTGTGTGTGTGTGTGTGTGTGTGTAAACCCATGCATACTAGTGGCATTACCGACTTGCTTGCGGTGAAAAATTTAATATATATATAATATATGATGATTGTCGCTTCTCCGTAGAAGAGATTTCTCTCTTGTTACATATAAAATGAAAATTCTTTTTATTTCTATGTACAAAAGAAATGCTATCCTTATTATTAAGTCATAAAACACTAACAGATAAAGAAAAACTGAAAAAATTGAAGAAAAATACTAGCAAATGATAAAATGAATGACATGCATTGCTACATTTATGTGAACACAAGTGGCTCTTTAACTCCGCTGCACTCCTACAAGTTTTCTGACATAAATCACAAATGAGTGGTGCATTGTGAGTCTTGAAGGCTTCTTTGTCTCGATTAAGTTTCGTGCACCTCTTTAAACCAGCTGATGATTTGCAGATTTTGTCGTAAAACTGACACAAGATACCAGTTTGTCTGAGAGAAAGGCGTTCATTCTGAGAAACATTGTCTATAATATATCTGTGGCGATGGTATCTCATGTAGCTGGTTAAAATAGCCTTGGAGAAGTAATATCTACTTCAAATAATTTATGTATGTTGGCAAACTGGAGGCAACGGGTTAACATCAACTTTTCTTGAAGGCAAGATTCACTTTTGCATGTTCAGATATTTTTTCTCTTCAAAACTTTTACATTTGTCTTCATTACAACCATCATAAACAAGTTTATGATGGTTGTAATGATTAAATTATGGCACTATCACTTACCCACCTCTTCCAATTGTTCGTTCTTATCCCAAGATGTTCTTTTTTTGTCTGGAGGAAACATTGAGATTGACAATTTCTTTTTTTTTTAATCATATCACACCGAGCAAGGTGGTAAGGCCACTGATGTGCAGGGAGCTACGTGAAAGTGAAAAGATTGTAAAAGAGAAAACCGGAAACCACATCCTAAACAGGGAACAAGAGATGAGCCTCTTCACCTGTTCAATAGACGTGGGTGGAGTGTGAACCGGGCGATAGTTTAGTCTTGTGAACCGGGCGATAGTTTAGTCTAAATTCACCATAAAACCACTTATTTGGGAGGCAATCATCGTCTACCCTTATGATGTGACCAGCCCAGCGCACCTGGATACGTGTTAACATCTTTTCAATATTAAACGTATTTGTCATTTTTCAAACTTCTGTTTCCAGCACAAAAGACTGACACATACCCAGAATCCTCCGAAAGCACCTTTAATGAAAACGATCAAAAATTTTAATGTTTCTTCGGTAAGAGGTCCATGTTGTGGAACGTAGTATAACAGTCAAAATGCACGTCTCATAGTAATTTAACTTATTTTTGACTGAAATAACTCTGTCTGATCATACTCGAGGTACTAACACTCCAAACGCCTTACTGGATGGAATACTAACATCTCTTAAATAAAATCATTCTGTGGGAGACTGTTAATAACAGAGTCATCAAGAATAGCTGGCTTGTAGCGCAAGTCAGTTTCATGATATCTTCTGGAATTTTTAAAACACTATATCCACCTTTCGTTTTCAAAAGCAATCCAGATAAAGATTTGGGACTAAACATCTTTCTTATCAAATGATATAATAATTTCAAGTGCATTTGATGAAAAGTCTTTTGAATTTGTCTTGAAAATTTAGATAACCATTCTTCATTTGACGAAGTTCACGTTCCAAAACGAATTTCGCATTTTGAAAAGATTGCAACAAGGATGACTTATCTTTTGTCAGTGTCACTGAGATACTTCTGGTGAGTTTCATTTCGCCTTTTTAGCAGTTCATAAATCGCTGCATCATTTTTGTTTGAACAAGTGCTGATGTTTGCGTTTTCTGAATCCTAATACGTGGTCACTGTTATTAAAAACCGTTTCTTTAAATTAATTCCATGTACAATCAAATACAGAATTCTCATAGCCATTCTTAAAATCTTCACACATATTGAGATCACTTAACTTAGAAACATTTATACATTTTGGTACAGTACCCTCATTTGTTTAATGTTTCGTCGAATGCGTAAATTTAATTTTTCTCTACTCATTATATGATCACTATCCCACGCATTACTCTGACGATACAAACAACCTGCAGGTCACGTTTAGTACAAATAACATAGTCAAGTATATGAACATGTTTTGAGCTAGGATGTATCCAAGTGACTTTAAGAACCAATCTGTGCTGAAAGAAGATATATAACTTAAGACGACGAAAACCATTGTGGTTCATTTTACCAAATCCATATTTGCCAATAAAATCCCAGGTATTAAGATCTTTACCTATTCAGACATTGAAATCCCCAAACAATAGAACGTTATTGACCCTCGGAATTTTTGTCAGCATATTTATGACATCTTGGTAGGAAGCCATCGCAGTTTCTTCAGTATTTGTGAATGTGGGCACATAGACAGGGACAACGGTCATAAAACGCTTATAAGGCAAAGCAAGCCTTTATACTATGATATAATAGCTGAGAGCATAATATCTTGAGACTGTGTCGGGTACTTTGTCAAATCAGATCTGATAGCAAATGAAACACCTGCTCAAGCTTTATATCCTTAGGTTTTCTTTTCCAGAGGTAAGTGGATCCAGCACCTTTTTCAATCAGATGGTCTTCCCAACTTTCAGATTTCAGAAAAAGTAGCCGTATCTATCTGATAATGTTAGGGCGCCGCCCCTATCTGACTACATAATGGACGGTTCCCATTGCCATATATAGCAATGGTAGATTCTCTACAGAGAGAGTCGTGCAGAGTCACTACCTGACGACTCTACGACACTGTCAGCCCTCTGCCATCGGGTAGAGGGCGCTCTCTGCTTCCGAGCAGAGAGCAATAACCCAGTCGTGGTTCCGCCGAAGGGTAGAAGCACGACTGGGCAAAAATAGACAGACATTTTTTGGCCGGGCCATATAGCCCGGAAATCCCAGATATAAACTGACCATGTGTCATATGTTGCCCTTACTGGGAGGGACGACTAAATAATGAGTCGTACAGAGTCACTAGACTGACGACTCTACGACACTGTCAGCTCTCTGCTTCCGACATTTTTTGGCGAAATACAATTAATACTACCGAAAATGAAAACTTTTTGTAACGATGTAAAATGATTTTATTATAACAAATCATAAAAAAATATTATATATATATATATATATATATATATATATATATATTGTTTAATTACTTAGGCTTCTTGTCATAATAAGGTTATACCAGTGCACATTTGTGTTAAAAAGTGTTCAATACAATTATATTGTAGAACTTTCGAATATTTTTCATTTGTAGTCGGGTTATTTTGCAACCTAGGTTTCTACCATGGTTCTTCAGGTGATTTGTGAAGACACCATTGGTGGTGGAAACCTAAGTTGCGTAATAACTCCTTTACTATATATATATACTACCGGGCATAATGTTTAAGCAACCCCAGTTTATTTTAAATAATGTATTTGATACTATGTTTTACTATTTATTGCCAATTCTAAATGAAAATAGAATGATTCTTTTGTTAATATCATTTTGCCAAATTTTACAAGGCAAGTAATCAAAGATGAACTCATTCGAATCACCCTAAATTGTCGTCATTCTTTCATTGGTGAAACTGCAATATAGGTAATTATTAAATATTTATATATTCATTTGCTTCGCATGTTATTGTGCTATATATTGTGCAAATATTAAAAAAGCAATTTTTATTGAAAAATCTTTACTTTGACAAAAGAGTGTTAATGTTTTTAAGAAGATGACTATTTATTAAATATGTCAATGAGAGAGAAAATTATTCAATAGCTTGGTATCACAGAGGAAACTAAGGGGAACCACGAAACTTATTTATCAATAAAACGTAGGCGGAATAAAAACAGTTCGATTGGCGCTTTTATTAAAAGAATCCTGCAGAAAAATCGATTTTTATCTCTTTCCACCATGACAATTATACCCGATCAAATATCAAGGAAATTTTAATATTGCGTCATTATTGCTACTATACATATAAATATAAGAAAGGAAAAAAGGAAATCTTATGAACTTCTTATATTTTAAATTAATATAAATAATGATATTGTTTTAACTGAGTGAAATAATGATGTATTATCGCCGGATTTGTACTTAACAATATCGTCATCATTTATTCATCACACTCAGATGGTGCATAGGCCAGCAACTTTTTGTTGATGTTTCTGTAACAAACTGTTTTTTTTACGGAGCAGGGTTGTTAGTCCTGTACCCAACGCCCAAACTGGAGGACCGGTGAACCATTCTTGGTCCTTACGTTTACAACACCTGGTATTCCCAAATGATCACCTATTTAAGTACTGATCAGGCTCGATGTTGCTTAACTTCGGTGATCGGACGGGAACACGTGTATTCACACGATATAGCCGTAGACACTTAACAATATACTATACGCAAATTATATTTCCCATAATAAATCCTTAAAAAAGAAATTCTTGAAATTAGACTAAAAATGGTGCTTAGTTGAGCTATCGGTCCAGGAAGTTTTCAATCCTTAATTTTCATCCCGGAGTTCTAAATAATTTATGCAGGCTTTTAGCAAGACATACTTCCCGCCGTGCAACATATCTCTCAGAGATGCAATTATGCAAAGCAATCGTTGGCAATAATCAAATCAGGACATCAGCAGCAGCAGTGTTAGTGTCAAAGATGAAAGAGAGCCTCAAAGACAGAAATGTGGTTCTACAGAAGGCTGCTAAGTATGAAATAGACAGAGCCTGTAAACAAGGACAAAATGTTGGAGAGGATGCAAACGAAAATGAAACTGATATTTACCATCAGAAAGAGACGTAATCTACAAAATGTAATGAGGATGAGGTTATTGGAGAAATTAATATTCACCGGACGAATAAAGGGAAACAAGGCATGAGACATATTTGATGAGCTTGATCAATAGAATGGCGGAGTGGGATTTGGATGTGATACTAAGAGGAATGGATATGCAATGTGGTGCAGTGACTATAACCTCGGAACGCGCAAATAATTTTAGGAAAGTTATGCATTTCTCGCTTCTTCCTCCAGCTATGGGTTAAATAGAAGGAAAGTTTGGGTTTTATAGCCTTGGTTTTGAACAAGTCTACAGCAGAAACTACTGGCAACCTACTGCTAGAAAATCTTCTACTCAGTCAGTCATGTGTCTTTTGAGACATGATCACGTATGGCACTTAAGTGACTGACTGACTAAGAAAAAAAGTGTTGAGAACGACAAGGGACAAATAAAAGGCCATGACCGTCTACGTTCTGAAAGAACACTGTGCATAAATAAGAAGACTTAATGAAACAACGTTAATTTAGAGAGTCTCAAACTCCAAAATCGTGCACACGCTCCTTTCGCCAAATTCTAATGTTGAAAGTCGATATGTATTCATATCAACATTATATTTTCTTTTCAACTGAGAATCTGATAGTAGAAGGCAACAAGATGATAGTGGAGAAATTGGAAGTTTATTTGTAAGAGGATGGAGGGCCTTTTTTCGTGTTGTTTATATTAATAGTACTAAAGTGTGAGTTTTTTTTATAGAAACATAGTTTCACTGAATCGAGAAACGTAACTAAATTAATAAAAAAGATCAAAAATGTTTTTCAAGTTAAACATTTTCTAATATAGTATGTGGAATATACGAGGGTCATTCAATAAATAAGGTGAATCTTTTGGTATAAGGACTTGTAATACAGATAGAAGCTTATTTTTTTTATTTTTCAACATAGTCTCGCGGCAGTTTCACACACTTTTACCATCTGTGCACAAGCTTCCGTATTCCTTCAGCGTAAAAAAATCTTTGGACTAATGTCTCAGACAATCGATTACAGCACTTTTGACTTCATCTTAACTTTCAAACTTCGTGCCTCTCGTGAACGATTTCAAGGGACCAAACAGGTAAAACTCTTAATTGGCAAGGTCTGGGCTGTAAGGGGGATGAGAGAGCAGCTTTCAGCCCAGCTCGTTGATGGTCTGCACCGTTTGGGCTGCGGTGTGAGCTGACCTTCGAGTAGGCAAGGTCATCATGGACAATTTTGTGTGCTGTTCCAACAGATAGACTCAAAAACCTTGCAATGTCATCCACTGTTACTCTTCTGTCAGACTGAATGAAGTCATTGTCAGATTCGATCACCTCAGGAGACCTCACTTCTGTAGGCCTGTATTCATCCTCAAAACTGTTCCGTCCTTCTTTAAACAATTTAGCTCACTTTTATTATTACTATTATTGATATTGCTATTACTGTTATTATTATTATTTCATTTTTATTATAATTCGATTTCTGCTATAGTCACACTGCCTAACAAGTCTGCGAAAAGACCTAAGCAGGTTGTGGTGCGTTGTTATGGCTATATTTTATTTGTTTTTCTATCTACCATCATTGTGTTTGATAAAACTGCAAAAATATTGTAAGAGATTACAAAAAAACGTTACTCAATAAATATGTTAGATCATAACTAATAAAAACAAAAATCAGATAAAAATGTATATAACACCATGATACTGCGGGGCATAAATTATAAGACAAAATGTTTTAAATTCACATTGTTTATTGAAAATCGCACTAAAATTACAACACTTTACAATGAATTATATTATAAAAATAGCTAAATTTCAGATTTTAATTTCCTTTTTAACATGGACATATTTTTCTTAGTGTTTTGACTGTAATTGACAAAACAAATTTTTGTATATCTATTAAGCTGGGGTTTCAAGGGATTCTGTTAACATGTTGTTTTGTTCCATTTTTTATCTTACCCAGTGCACCTATTATTATTATTATTATTATTATTTCGATTTCTGCTATGGTCAAACTACCTACCAACTCTTCGGGAAGACGTAAGGCAGGTCGTGGTGTGTTGTTATGGCTCCATTTCATGTTTTTTCCATCTCCTCTAACATCCCTAGCGTTACATAGACAAAGTTCTTCTTAGTGTGTGGGCTGTATTTAGAAGACAATCTTTTGTATTCTCTTAAACTGGGTTATCCTGAGATTTTTCCGTGTGTTGTTTTGTTCCATTTTTTATTATTCCAAGTGCACCTGCTATCACTGGCACGCTTCTATTTTTATATTTTTTCAAATTCCTTGGTTGCTATATTGCAATCCGTTGGACAAGCCATATGAATTAATAGGCAAGTTTTTATTATTATTATTATTATGTTGTCCTTTTTCATCATATTTTTGATTTCTGCTATGGTCGCACTACCTACCAAGTCTGCGGGAGACCTAAGGCAGGTCGTGGCGTGTTGTTATGGCTCCATTGCATGTTTTTTCTATCTCCCCTATCATCCTTAGCGTTACATAGACAAAGTTCTTCTTAGTGTGTGGGCTGTATTTAACAAGACAATATTTTGTATATCTCTTAAGCTGAGGTTTCCAGGTATTCTTTCAATGTGTTGTTTTGTGTCATTTTTTGCCATTCCAAGTGCAACTACTATCACTGGCACGACTCTTGTTTTCAATTTCAACATTTTTTCTGTTTCAATTTCAAGGTCTTTATATTTTGACAGTTTTTCGGCTTCCTTGGTTGCTATGTTACAATCCGTTGGACAAACCATATTAATTAATAGACAAGTTTTTTCTTTCTGATTTTTAACAATAATGTCCGGCCTATTTGCTTCAGTTTTTCTATCTGTGTAGATGGTGTAATTTCATAGAATGGTGACATATTCTCTTTCTCTCACTGGTGCTGGGTGATGTTCATACCAGTGTTTGTTTACAGATTTTTCATAGTGTCCAATGTAAATATTGCCCCACTTTATCGTATTTTTATATTCATTTGGGGCAAGTACAGAATAACCTGAGATTAAATGGTCTGTTGTTTCATGGTGTTTATCACAGAACCTGCATTTTGGATCTAGATTATTATGTATAATATTTGCCTGAAAGTTTCTAGTGAAAAGACTTTGGTCTTGCGCTGCAAGAATAAAGCCTTCAGTCTCAGACTTTAATCCAGATGCACGTAACCATCGATGAGTATTAACTTTATCAACATTTGATTTATTGGCACGTTCTGGATATTGGCCATGCAGAGGTTTGTTTTGCCAGCGTTGTTTCATCTGTTCTTGAGCTTTATTTTTGGCTTATATTTTCATATTATTATTTCATTTTATTATTATTATGTCATTTTTCATCATATTTCGATTTCTGCTTTGGTCTCACTACCAACCAAGTCTGCGGGGAGATCTAAGGCAGGTCGTGGCGTGTTGTTATGACTCCATTTCATGTTTTTTCTATCTTCCCTATCATCCCCAGCATTACATAGATAAAGTTTTCCTTAGTGTGTGGGCTGCACTTAATAAGACAATTTTTTGTATATCTCTTAAGCTGAGGTTTCCAGGGATTCTTTCAATGTGTTGTTTTGTTCCATTTTTTATCATTCCAAGTGCACCTACTATCACTGGAACAAGTCTTGTTTTCAATTTCCACATTTTTCTATTTCAATTTCCAGGTCTTTATATTTTGACAGTTTTTCAAAATTATTATTATTATTATTATTATTATTATTATTATTATTATTATTATTATTATTATTATTATACGCTTAGAAATCTATTGTGGCTGCTCCATACGTTCGGTCTTCTGTCACGAATAATATACACTTAGTGAATCACTATACCCCTTGTCATAAGTTTTACTTTCGTCAATTTGCACTTATGTTTATATTTTACACCGCAAACCTGTACCATCAATAGATATGGAGCCTTGTATTGATTAATGTGTTATACAAAATAAATGTTACGCAAATGTAGACACTGACTCTTTCATTCAAGGAATATAGTTATGGCTCAAAATTTGCTAACTAATGTTGGATATGTTAATGATAATTTTCTTTGATTTATAATTTTAGCAAGTTTATTACATATTTTGTTTACTATTTTATTTATGAAGTTTGTTCCCTTTATTAAAGCTAATGGCTATCGCTTGTTCAGAAATGAAAACTTTCCTCTATTAAAAGGTTTAACGGTCAGGCGCACTCCTCAAAATGCCAGTTACTTTTTACATTCGGATTTATGTTAGACGAAATCGTCAAATACATGGGAGAAATTTTCAAATGTCAAATTTAATTCCAATAATGGGTTGCAACGATCGAAATGATTTTTTTTTTCACTGTGCTAAATAAAGTGAATGTATGAATTTCCTTAACGTCTTATTTATGGTTGTTAGTTGAGGAAAACCAACAGGCAATCATGACTGGAGATAATCAATACACTGTTTTTAAAGTATGCAAGTACTACAGCATGGAAAATGAGATTGCGTCAATCAGTCTACACTTCGTTCAATGGCAAAGAGGCCTGAAAAAAATCCTAAGCAAGATGTTGGATACTGATAAATAAAACAAAAAAAATTTATACACTTAATAAATCATAGAAAGAATATACAAGAGAAGAAAATAAATAATAAAAAATTAAATGAAATTTACAATGATGTTGATATTCAGAGGTTCTTTGTGGAATGTCTTCAGGCCAACCAACAACAAATGATTGCAATATATATATATATATATATATATATATATATATATATATATATATATATGTGTGTGTGTGTGTGTGTATAGTAACAGTGGCAAGATATGTAGACTGTGCCAGTAATAAAATTTACAGGTTATGCTATTCCCAAACAAAAACGGACTCATGAAAGAACGTAAATTATGACTAAATGTAACCATACTAAAAAATACCTGTTAGGTTCATACAACCATGGATGAAAACGTCATAATTCCTCGTAATTTTAAAAATTGCGCGTTCAAAAATTCTCTGCCACGTGTGTGTTAAAAAAAAGCGGTATACGGTAAAATCAATTATTGAAAATCGCCTGAAGACACCACTTATGGTAGAAGCCTAGGTCGCTTAATAACTCGTTTACAAATGGAATATATATATATATATATATATATATATATATATATATATATATATATATATATATATAGATGACCAGATGAAGAGAACGAATAGGTTTAGAATCCAGAGTTTTCCGATATTTACTTCTTTTAAAATACTCAATACAGCACGGATCGCAGAGCGTAATATACTTAAATATGTTTTTTTATTTAAAATTAAATAACTTTACGTTACTACTTTACGTTAAAAGTATATTTATGATCTTTTAAAAGTATATCAGCATTTTAAGGTGCATTCTTCCATTCTATCTTTAATGTTGAATTTACTAGCAAACTCAACAATATCTAGATTAAATTTCGAGATAGTTCCTTGATCTTTATCGATTTTATAGTTGCCCGTAAGATTTTTAATAATTAGTTTGAGTTTTGTTTAATAGGATATCAACCTCTGTGGGTTATTTAATGCCAAAAAGGTAGGGTTTTAAGGTATTTTTAAAAATTTCTGTATAGTGAGAAGGTTGATTGGTCAGATTTTAATGAACATTTTTATTTTTATTTCAGAAAACTAAAGATATCTTCTAGTTTTTTATTCAAAGATATATTGCTGGTAATAATTTTTTCTTCAAAAATATATCATGGCAATAATCTTTTTTCCTTCAAAAACTTGTTATGGCAATCATTTTTTTCTTTCAAAAATGAATTGTTGCTAATATTTTTCTTTCAAAAATGTATATTTTTCTATAAAAGTCTATTTTATGTATATATTTTTATAAAAGTATATTTTATACTCTAATAGTATTTTGACCCTAGTTTTAGATTAACTATTTGTCCATAGCTGGGACCCTACCAGGTGCTACAACGCCGGGTCAGGGTGGACCTGGAAACAACAGTTATTAAAAGGTGGTTGCATGCTCCTCATAACCTCCCAATCAGAAGCCTTGTTACCGGATGCAGTTTTCTATCATACCCAGGACCTTTTAACAATGAGTTTCCGATAAGAGGAAGAATCAATTTATAAATATTCTTTGACTTATATACTTTAATCCATAAATAATGGGCTTTTTTAAATTTTATCCATGTCTCGATTAACCTTAATTAAGAAGTATTTGGAAGAACTTTTAAAGCCGATTTTTTAAATTAAATTCAAGAAACAAACTTTAAAAGGATATATTAGTTTATATCACCAACTGTTAGAGTAGAAGCAGAGTTTAGATTTAATTATTTCAAGAGTATAAGGGTGTAACGTTGATGCCGACCTCGTATGGCGCTTAAACTAATGTGGTCGGAAGATCAAGGCAAAAAAGCTTGTCAGAACCGATGTCGTAAAATATGTGTAGGAAAGACAGTGGAAAGCCGCGTCACGTCCGTGAGAAAGTAACTGAAATCGAGATACTAAATCAGGATCGATTACATTGCAAATTTTTTTTTTCAATTTTGTCGACAACACGATATATATATATATATATATATATATATATATATATAGTGTATCGAGACGGCAGTTAATTTTCTAAACATCTACTGTTAATTATAGGAGACAATGAATGTCTATTATGTTTAATCATGAGCCGTTCTAAACATCGAATTTTGGCTTCAATTTCAGGTAAAAATAAACAAAAAATTCCAGGTGAAAATAAAGACAAAAATTCTTCAACATTTGGATATTTTTTTATTAAGCTTAGAACAAACTTAATAAAAATATCCAAATGTTAGAGAATTTTTGTCTTATTTTCACCTGAAATTAAAGCCGAAATACGATTTTTGGAACGGCTCATGATTACACATTATAGACATTCATTGTCTGTTATATTTAACAGTATATGTTTAGAATCTCTTTCTCTCTCTCTTTCTCTCTCTCTTTCTCTCTCTCTCTCTCTCTCTATATATATATATATATATATATAACCCTCGATTGGCAAAGGAATGAGAACAGTCTACTCACGTAGAATAAATAAAGGTTTAGTTCAATATACACGTATGGAAGTCAAGAGCCTGATGTCACAACGGACGAAACATTTTAATAACAACAAATATGAGTAGAATTCAGACAAAAATTTATTAACCTTTCGTTTATTCAGTTCTGCATGTGTTCTAATACCACATTATGATGAGCTTTTATTTAAATGTCTTGATTTTTCTTTTAGAAAATGACAATCACACATTTTTTTCGACTTTTACGGGGAGGTGAATTCGAATTCAAGTTGAATTCGTTACATTCACATACGCAAAAATAATCTTTGGGAAGGTATTAATCCGTCTCTTCCCTCCAGTTATGGGTTAAATAATATAACAGATTGGACTTTATAGCCTTGGCTGGCAAACAGTCTACCACAGAAAACAATGGCAACCAACTGCGAGATAATCTTCTGCCCAGTCAGTCATGTCTCTTTTCAGACGTGATCGCCCAAAACGTGTACAGAATTGTCCAAAGATTTTGTGCTTTCGAGCACTTTCGTCTATACTTTTAGCCATTATCGAGAATTAATTTTGTTTTATTTGTATATAATCATGTGTAGGATGTGCGTTGTGGTCCAGTGGATATCGGCTCGGAACGAGAAATCGGGGAGCCGAGTTCGAATTCCAGTTGAATTCATTGTATTCACTTAAGGGCAAATACCCTTGGGAAAGTTATTAATCCGTCTCTTCCTTCCAGTTATCGGTTAAATAACAGGACAGGTTGGGTTCTTTAGCCTTGGTCGGCAACCAGTCTACCGCAGAAAGCAATGGCAACTAACTGTGAGATAATCTTCCCAGTCAGTCATGTCTCTTTTCAGACGTGATCGCCCAAAACGTGTATCATATGGCACTTAACTGACTGACGAAAGCTCTGCCTATAACAGTCTTTATTGAAACACAAACTATCAGATATTTTCCTCTCATATCTTCGAAATGCTAACGGGACTTCTAATCAAAAACATCTCTAACATGTTTCCCATGACTGCCATAACGATCTTATTTTTCTGACATGAATACAGTGGTTAACTTTAAGTTTCAGAAACAGTTGTTCGCTTTTGTTCTTTAAATTTATTGTTTAATTTCAAGCCATTCTTTTTGTAGAGATTGAACAGTCTGATATTGCTGCTAGAAAATTCCTTATAATCTATTATAGGGTTGAAAATATAAATGCGTTTCTCGTTTAACAGACAGTAATAGTTTAGTAAGTCATTTAAGTACCGAAGATGATACACGCTTTGGTGATCATGTCTCGAAAGAGACATAACTGACTGAGGAAAAAAAGATTTCCGCAGTAAGTTGCCATTATTTTCTGCGGTAGACTGATTGCCAGCCATGGCTATAGAACCTATTCTGTCTTACTATTTAAGCCACAAATAGAGAAAGAATCGATAGATTAATACTTTTCGCAATGCTTTTTGTATGCAAGCGAATACAATGAATTTAGCTAGAATTCGAACTCGGCTCCCCGATTTTTTTTTACCGAACCGATATCAACTGCATCACAACACACATTCCAATAGTTGCCATATTTGGGGTGTAGATATTAAATATTCGTTTACCAGCATTGATGGGGGGTATAAATCAATTACACCGTCTTGCGTGGGTCTACTTATTTTTCGCACTATTATTCCCACAAATAAAATGTTACAAGCCTATCTCTTAATTATCGCTACTTTCTCGACAAAGATTCAGAAGTGTCCCAATGATTAACTCCATATGTTCAGACTTTTCAACAAGCAAAATAAACGCTTCTTCTAAGCCCACGAGTCAGTTTAATTTACTCCGTGTTAAAAAATGTGAAGAAAATTCCATTCTGGCTTAATATTCTGAAGAACTGCTACATTTTGAAAGAGACTTCAGAGCACGTGTTTTTCCAAATACTTTAATCTTGACTTTTTCCCGATTCGAGTCTCAGTCTTTGAGTCATCATTCTTATCTTCGTAATCCCTACTTTCTAAACTTCAATCAGATTAGCTTTTCACCTGTAACAGTCTACCTTGTGAATATCTGTGCTACTGTATCTTGAGGTTTACCTCTCGTTTCGACTATTGCGTGAGGTCTGCCACAGCATCAATCTATAATACAATATTGCATGTGTCTACATATTTATTCAAAACTTATATTTATATATCTATATACAATTTATATTAAAATAAACAAGCTATCCACTACAATACATATTTTTATTTTAGTAACAAACACTCCGTATATATTCGAGCACAAAAACATATTCGGAATTTTTTCTCAGCATTTTCCAAAAATGATCGACTATTGCGTGAGGTCTACCCCAGCATCAATCTATAATACAATATTGTATGTGTCTACATATTTATTCAAAACTTATATTTATATATCTATATACAGTTTATATTAAAATAAACAAGCTATCCAATACAATACATATTTTTATTTTAGTAACAAACACTCCGTATATATTCGAGCACAAAAACATATTCGGAATTTTTTTCTCAGCATTTTCTAAAAATGACGAAGAAACATGTGACTCGAACAAATAAATACTAACATCTCGTCTAAGGGAAACTTTTTTTACCTTCCATTAACTTGGGGGGATAAGTAATTGTTCCTTCTCGGTTGAACATTTTCTACTTATGAAATGGAATAATAATATTGAATCAATTTTTTAATCTTCTGCTAGGAAAATGTTTTATTGTGTCGTGCTAGACAGTTCTTTTAGCCACAATCTTAATTGCACTTGGTTTGATGCCTTTGCTAGATGTTGTTGAAGAAAATCCAAAGAAGATTCTGCAATGTTAACTTGGCTATAATCGCTTTCACAGCTCCGTAACTTAGTTTCCCTAAAAGTATTTTCACAGCAATCGTTCTGATGAGGTTTAATCTTTGGCACACCGACTTTGCTAACATAAATGCAGTACTAGATTGGCAGTTAGGTCACACTATATTACCACTAAATCTAACGGTATGTTTTAATCTAATAGTCTACTCTTTCGCACGTCTTGCTTGTCGAACTCTCTTCCAGGATTTTGCTTTCTTATCAAACCCGATCTTCAAACATCTAAAGGAAACGTTAATTGGTATTACACCTTTTTTGTCCTTTTTCCTTAACGTTTTCTACTGCTTTCACACGTAGTAGACACGTCTTAGTGGTTTTATCGCCTTAATTGTGACAAAATGATAAAAGAAGAGCAAATTAGAAAAACTTACTGAATTATTTCTCTGGACAGAAAACCAAATTTTGCAGCAAGTTCCCGATTAGAGAGAAGCAATATGTCATAAACAGTCGACACTTCGAAAACGAACAGTCATCCACATTAAAAAATGACCGACAAGTAAGATTTAATTAATTTTTCCTTCAATTTTTCCAGTAATTTAACTTTCAATTCACTTTTTTTTAATGTGCTGGAGTAATGTTCATTACCGGGTCGTGTAATTTAATTATATAATAATTAATAAATAATTATAATTTAATATATATATATATATATATATATATATATATATATATATATATATAGGAAAGAATAGTAATAAAAAGTATGTGTCTACATATTTATTCAAAACTTATATTTATATATCTATATACAATTTATATTAAAATATACAAGCTATCCAATACTTGTTTCTGATGAAGGACCGAGGACGGTCTGAAATATAAAATATAATAAAAATAAACAAATACTGTTCAAAAAAGTACATTTTTAAATTCAAAACTTTTTATTAATATTCTTTCCTATACATATTAAGACAGTATACGTGGATGATCATCACTATATATATATATATATATATATATATATATATATATATCATTTGTTAAAATAAAATCATTTGTTTCTGATGAAAGGCCGAGGCCAGTTTGAAATATCAAATATATATATAATAATATATATTATATAATATATATATATAATAATAGAAATGAATAAATGCTGTAAAAAAATACATTTTTAAACTTACAACTTTATAGTAGTTTTTCCTATATATATATATATATATGAAAAACTACTATAAAGTTGTAAGTTTAAAAATGTATTTTTTTACAGCATTTATTCATTTCTATTATTATATATATATATTATATAATATAAATTATTATATATATATTTGATATTTCAAACCGGCCTCGGCCTTTCATCAGAAACAAATGATTTTAAAATTTAAACTAGAAGCGTTCGCCACTAGAGCGTTCGTCGAGAAATGTCTACATCACGTAACGTAGAAAGCGATAGAGCTTTTAATATTTGTAAACGTAAACCTATATCTAATAATACTTTTAAATGTTGTTTTAAAGAAAGATTTTATAAGTGTATCTAGAAAACTATTGAAATATTTATAAAGATTACATTTTTAAACTTAAAACTTTTTAGTAGTTTATCCTATACATATTAAGGCAGTATACGTGGATCATCATTATGACATATATATATATATATATATGTATATATATCATAATGATGATCCATGTATACTGTATATATATATATATATATATATATATATATGTGTGTGTGTGTGTGTGTGTGTGTGTGTGTGTGTGTGTGATGAAAAATGAGAGAGAAGATATTATCATTAAATTCTTATATAATTTTCATGTGTTTATATAATTTCTTTTTCTTCTCGGACTTCAAATTATATAAGAATTGTCCAAAGAATTTGTGCTTTCGAGCGCTTTCGTCTATACTTTTAGCCATTATCGAGAATTAATTTTGTTTTATTTGTATATAATCATGTGTAGGATGTGGTCCAGTGGATATCGGCTCCGAACGAGAAATCGGGGAGCCAAGTTCGAATTCCAGTTGAATTTATTGTATTCACTTACGCGCAAATACCCTTGGGAAAGGTATTAATCCGTCTCTTCCTTCCAGTTATGGGTTAAATAACAGGACAGATTGGGTTCTATAGCCTTGGTCGGCAACCAGTCTACCGCAGAAAGCAATGGCAACCTACTGCGGGATAATCTTCTGCCCATGTCAGTCATGTCTCTTTCGAGCGTGTTTCACGTATGGCACTTAACTGACTGAATCATGTGTAAATTTATGCCTGTAGTGTTATGCGTATGTTAAGTTCCGAACACGGTAAGTACATTGTTACCATGTTCATAATTGATGTTACTGAGTGTAGAATATCTCCGTTGTTTTTAATCTTCTTTTGCATGTGGATGATGCTATTATGCATGTATTATTGACGAGACCTGGAAGATCTCGGTGTGGATTTACATGGGATCGGATGAAATCATTGTGTGAAAGATGCAAGACCAATCTTCTCATCAATTTTGTGATTGTATAGCTAATGTAGTTGTTTACTGATTTGGATAGTTAAGGAAAACAATTCTTCAAAGGACATATAGAGAGCATGTGGACAATTCTTATAAAATTTGAGATCTCAAAATGAAAAAAAATATCCGAATACATAAAAATTTATATAAAAAATTTAAAGCAAACACCTTGTCACCTTGTCAATCATTTTTAAAGAAACCTGTATAAAAGAGAAATTGTTGCCCAAATACACAATATATATATATATATATATATATATATATATATATATATATATATATATTTATTGTGTGTATTTTGGCAGCATTTTTTCATTAATGCAGGTTTCATTGAATAATATAGACAAGTTCTGTCTATTAATTTTGTGTAGGATCCGTTCATACCGTCTGATATACTTGATGGTGATATCGTTGAAATACAACAAAAAATCAACAGGGTTATCAACGCACACTTCTGAGAAAAACGCTCGTTGATAACACGTACATACTCAAACAAGAAAATAATAAACAGAAACTAAAAATCCTCGAAACAATCTACATTAAACAATTTAAACCTGGTTTGAATACAATCAATTTTGATATTTCCAATAACGTACTCAAATGCCTGTCATCAGATCAGGCCCACAACGCCACTATTTTGTCACTGTCTTCGGCCATCCCCCACGGTAGGGATGGACTTATATTTTCAATTTGATTCTCTTTATTGTTAATAGCTTAAATGTTCTATGTTTACTGTGTGTTAATATTTACTCTTTGATAATGGCTTATGTGAGCCGAAAGCTTAGACCCGATAAAAAAATCAACAATTACTGTGATTTTTTGTTGTCTTTCAACGATATCACCATCAAGTATATCAGACGGTATGAACGGATCCTACACAAAATTAATAGACAGAACTTGTTTATATTATTCAATGAAACCTGCATTAATATATATATATATATATATATATATATATATATATATATATATATATATATATTATCCTACGTGTATGGCACGACTCGGAATTTCATGCGTTATGCAATATGCACCTGATGATTGCATAACGCATTAATCTCCGAGTTGTACTATAGACGTACGATAATTATATATATATATATATATATATAAAAAAGAGTGAACATTGAAGTCAACACTCAGGGCTGACAGACTCTTTCATGCTAAGCGCAATCATCAGTCCATATTTGTTTAATTTGTCCTCCGCTATTGATATATATGTATCAGTTGGGCATTGTGGATAATGTTTCTAACGTTTATTTTGGCGAGAGTGGCTTGATTATTTATTTATCTATTTAAGTATATCTATTTCACTTGTTATTTATTCATTTGTTGTTTTTCGATGATTAATTTATTTATTTGGATTTATTAGTTATTACTCATTTTATCTTTCATTATTTTTATGTTTATTATGATTTGTTTTTATTTTATTTATTTATTTATATTATTTTATTTTTATTATTTATCTATTGTAATGAATGTTATATCGTCGCCGCTTTGTTAATTTGTTTAGCATTTGCTTCTTATTATCGGTTTTCTAATTTTAAGTAACGTAGTTTAAATTTATATTCATGTCTGCATTTTTATATTAGTTCAGGTCTGTTATTTAGTAATTTGTTTTGGTCAGGAAAAGTTATAATAGCTATTTTTCTCCAGGCAGTGATTGTTGTAGACCGATGGTCTTTTTTGTATGTTTAAGGTTTTTTTCAGTGATTTGGGTTTTGTTTTCGACTTTCCAGATGTACTTAGAAAGCATCGAGTTGTTCGCGTATTTTTTTATTTGTGAAGGATGATTTGTGTGTATAATGTCTTTGTTTCCAGGGTCCTACTATTACTCCTATGTATATTTTTCCTCATTATCTGAGGAATTTACCGTCGCTTTGTATATTACGTTGTTTTGAAAACAATTACGGTTTAATGGGTATTCATTTCTTATTCTGCAGTTACTCATAGGTGTGATTTGTTCGGGTTGTTTGTTGATATTTTTATTGTTGGACCTTTTTATTATTTGTGCTATGTTCTTGGTGCAGCTGTAGATGATTTTCACTGTGTTTTTTTAAATATTTTCTGAAGATGAATTGATTGCGAGAAGTATTTGTGTAAGAGCTTGAAGAAAATTTTTACTATGTTCATTTGAACGTTTTTACTATATATATATATATATATATATATATATATATAACACTCACCAGGGCATAACATAATCTTTAATGTTGAATGGAGATTAACCAATACAAAATTAAAATGTTAATTAAGAATAGCTGATCATGGCTGCAATAATTACGCAGTCGATATATTTTACGGGTATTACTTTTTTGTTAATTTTAAAATATATGTACCATTTAAAATAGGTATTTATATATATATATATATATATATATATATATATGTGTGTGTGAGTGTGTGTGTGTGTGTGTGTGTGTGTGTGTTGAGGCACAGGATTTGATCAACGAATGCACAAGGCTCACAAAATCTGGATTGAGAATAAGAACTCCACATTAAAGAAGAAAGAGTACAATGCATGCAAAAGCAAGGTCCAGAAAACACTACGGCAGATGAAAGAGACATGGTGGTTGTCACATGCCAAGTCAGTGCAAGAAGCATTTGATAGGAAGGACTCGAAAGCCTTTTATGAAGGTATTAAGAAAGTTTTTGGGCCACACGAATCTGGTGCTTCTCCCATATTTGCAAGTGATGACACACTGCTGACTGACAGAGCAGATATTTTGAATCACTGGAAGGAGCATTTTGAAGCAGTTCTAAACAATGCTTCTACAACTGACGAAGAAATAATTTCATCTATCACTGAGCGACCTGAAATTCCTGAACTCTCTTTCCTTCCAGCAGTACATGAGGTTATTGTTGCTATCAAGCAAATTTCTTCAGGCAAAACATCTGGGAAAGACGCCTTACCTCCTGAGGTTTTTAAGTACGGTGGTCAGAAACCGGTGAAGAAGCTGCATAGTCTCTTTGTAAAGATCTGGTTAACTGGAAATATCCCCCAGGATTTCAAAGATGCACTAATTCAACACCTGTATAAAAACAAGGGCAATAGGAACTGTGACAACCATCGTGGCATCTCACTTTTATCAATGGCAGGGAAGATCTTGGCAATGCTTATTCTCAATAGAATAATCAAACACCTTGTTGATGATATCTACCCCGAGTCTCAGTGCGGTTTCTGTCGATATGGTCTTTTCTCTCCGCCAGGTTGCTGAGAAAGTCCGAGAGAAGAACGAGGAGCTGTATATGGTTTTCATTGACCTTACAAAAGCTTTCGACAGTCAACGGTGCAGTTCTCTGGAAGGTTTTGAAAAAGCTGGGAATACCCGACAACATGCTGAATGTAATCATGTCTTTTCATGATGGAATGAAGGCATCTGTTGTTTCAAATGAGGAGTCTTCAGAACCTTTCAATGTGACAAATGGTACTAAACAGGGTTGCGTAATGGCACCTGTGCTGTTTGCTTTGTTCTTTTCAGTTAGGCTGAAGTATGCTTTTGCTGATATTGGTACAGGCGTAGAATTCACATTCAGAACAAGTGGTGGTCTCTTTAACCAGCAGCGTTTCAAAGATAAGACCCTCATTCGACAGAATATCATTAAAGATCTTTTGTTTGCAGATGACGCTGCACTTTGTGCAACCTCTCAGGAGGAATCGCAGGAGGAAGCGCAACTGCTTGTAGATAGATTTTCAGCTGCTTGCAAGGCTTTTGGTCTGACAATCAACATCAAGAAAACAGAGGTGATTTACCAACCTCGCCCCACACCAAAACAAGTTCTGGGTGTGAAGCAGCGGCCACTAGTATACAGCTTTCCCGATATACCAATCCGAGTAGATGGTAAAGATCTGAAATATGTTAAAACTTTACCTATCTTGGAAGTAAGGTTAATTTGAATGCTTCTCTTGATAATGAAATCATTAATCGAATTGCGAAAGCAACTAGTGCTTTTGGGAAACTGCGCCATCGGTTGTGGGATGATAGGGGGATTAGCCTAAGGACTAAAGTACTTGTGTATACAAGAGTTGTGCTAACGACGCTGCTTTATGGATCGGAATCATGGACAGTCTATCATAATCACATCCAGAAGCTTGATGTCTTCCACAAAAATTGCCTTAGAACAATTTGTGGTTTCACCCTAAACAAACGGATGTCGAATGCGGAATTATTCACGCGCTGCGGTATTAGCGGAATTGAGAGCTTTTTGATGCAATAGCAGCTGCGTTGGGCAGGACATGTCTTACGTATGGAAGATGACCAGATACCAAAGCAAGTGTTGTACGGCGAGCTCAGCGGTAGACGGCGGAATGTGGGTAGACCTCTGCTTCGCTTGAAGGATAAGCTGAAAATGAATTTGACATGTACAAATATTCCTCGCCGTGATTTTGAACGAATTGCCTCTCAACGAATTTAATGGAGATCTGCCTGCCAGAGGGGCATCAAGCAGTTCTCTGAGACTGAGATTGACCAGCTGCGCGTAAGACGTGAGAGAACCAAAGCATCTGCAAGTGTCCCAGCCGATCATTCGTGCAATCCTCCTTCTTGTCTCCATTTTGGACTTGTTTGTAAATCTTTTGCAGGACTCAAATGCCATTTACGATTGAGTAAGTGCAGGCATGCTACATCGAATTAAACGGTTGTCTAGACCTCATACGTCGTAATCGACGGGAGAGTCCATCATATATATATATATATCTGTGAGTGTGTTTCTTTTACGCATGTGCAGATTAAGTTCCATTTAGGCGTATCAGATTAAATAAATTACCAACATTATATCTGCTTATTTTTAATGAAATCCGTTCGTAATCACGTATAATCTTTCGTGTAATTTAATTGAAAGATGTAAGAAATGCTCCGTAACCTTTACAGTGGATTTTATTAACCATTTTTCAATGTTTCCAAGTACTTTCAATTTCCCTTCGAGATCATCCTCTGGGATGTAAGTTTTGGTAAAAAAATATACCAAAACCTGTGCTGCTAAAAAATATTGTAAATTTTTATTCTGGCTTCGAATGTAACTGTTGGTAGTTATGCTTAGCTTCATTAGAAGATAAAAAATATCTATTATAATATTTTTTATGTTGTAATATCAGGGTCATGCGCGTTTTAAAACATGAAAAAACTGTTCATTCTAGAAACATTTAGAACATTATCTCAGTATTCATAGCTGATTCTATTAATTAACAAATAAATTTCTTTTAATGTATAATGCCTAGAGGATCTGTATTTGCTCGTGTTTTTTCTTTTTTAGAATATTTGTGTTACCGATCAATATTTTCTATATATCGTGAATGTAGACAAGAAGGTTGTTGTGGGTCATTGAAGTGGACGAATGGTTAGACATGTGCAATGTAAGACGTTTTGTTAATGTAGCTGATGAAAATCTATTATAGAGATTTTTCTTCGGATATATATGTCCCTAGGGAGAATGTATGTCGGACAGAAAAAATATATGTTATAAATAAGTTTAGCACTGTTTTGCAAGTATTTTTCTAACTGAAATTTACACTGTTAAAGATGATACCGAAAAGAGGTTGCAAAGACTTAGAAACACCGAGAAATGGATAATAAAATACACTATATATGTTACCGCGCATTCGTTATATATTCCAATTGTAATACACAAAGGATTATCCGCGACTACGAACGGATTTTATTAAAAATAAGCCAAATTAATGTTTGCAAATAATGTAAACTGATATATATATATATATATATATATATATATATATATATATATATATATATGTCAGATTACATAAAATTATATATATATATATATATATTAATTACTAAAACTTACACTCGTAAAGATGAATCTGGAAAAAGGTTGATCGTACTTAGAAACATCGAGAAATGTATACCAAAATCAGCTGTAAATGTTAGAGCGCATTCCTTACGTCTTTCAGATGTAATACACAAAAGAATATCCGTGACTACAAACGGATTTTAGTAAAAGTAAGCAGAAATAATGTTTGCAATTTGTTTAATCTGGCACATATATATATATATATATATATATATATATATATATATATATATATGTGCCAGATTAAACAAATTAAACGGATATTCTTTTGTGTATTACATCTGAAAGACGTAAGGAATGCGCTCTAACATTTACAGCTGATTTTGGTATACATTTCTCGATGTTTCTAAGTACGATCAACCTTTTTCCAGATTCATATATATATATATATATATATATATATATATATATGCTTTAATCATATCACCCCAAGCAAGGCGATAACGCCACTGATGCGCAGGGGGCTACGTAAAAGTAAAAAAAAATAGAAAAGAGAAAACCAATTGAAAAAAATAAAAGAAGACATATTTATGTATGTACGTATATATGTACTATATATACGTATGTATATATAAGTACATATATATGTATGCATATATAGTACTTATATATATCTCCTATATATATGTATGAATATTTATATGTACTATATATGTATATATATATAAACTTTACGATATATATATATATATACATTTCAAGAGATTGTTCCTTTTATGAACATTTTAGAAAATTTTCTCCAGTTTTCGTAGCTGAGCCTTATAAGTTACATCTCAAGTTTTTTCAATGAATATTGCCTCGAGGTTCATCATTAAATTTATGCCGTCGAGTAATAGAATCACCTATGAATACAGTTGTAATTTTCCAAAAGAATAGTTTTTTTCAGGCACTAATACGTGACTGACGATAATATTACAACACAAAAATCTCAATAGTGGATAATTTTCCAGTTGTAACGAACGATACACAAAACCCTCACTTGGTTAATTTTAATTAAATAAACTTACAGCAATGTAGCCCCATAAATTTATGATTATTTGTTACTACTGCTGTATCCCCAAAAGATGATCCAAAAAATGTATTGAAAGTACATGGGAAATAAAATATTACTGTTATAGCTAAATTTTCACACCATTTGATGATGATACACGGAATATTATTCCTGAGCATGAACCGTTTTTGTTGAAAATAATCAGACATAATGTTGGGTAATTTGTTTTTATTCAAATATGTGTACATGAGTATTTGGTGCCTAAATACACACACACACACACACACACACACACACACACACACACACATATATATATGTGTGTGTGTGAGTGTGTCTGTGTGTGTGTATTTATATGTATATATATGTATGTATGTGTATACGTATGCATGTTTATTAGGTTCTTACTGTTGTTCTTCAATTTCCAATAATGTATGGATAAAGCAGTACTTTTGCCGTATTTACTGTTGTTTAAAAACAACATGTGGTTGTTACATTTTATCTTCCAACTTTCAGAAGTACTTCTAAAGTAAAATTTAACACCATTACCGTCTGAATACATTCGGACATACGCTGGCCGTTCAATAAGCACGTTTTTATTTTTTCGGCAGTTGCAAATGTTTTTAGAAGGGTCTTTTTGCTATTAGTCGGTGTACGGATGTCGTTTATTTCAGCCAAATATGACAGCATTATGTTGTGATATATAGTTACCTATGATTGTAAGGCAAATATAACTAACTCTGAAATTGTTTTTGACATTTTTGTTTTGTGTGAGTGAATAATAGAAATGTTCAGGTATTAAGTTAAGGAATACTTTACCAATGTTAGTTTGGACTTTACGACTGAAGAGTGGGTCAAAGCAAATAATGTTACGTTTACGTGATGTCTGCTTATTTTTCCTACTTTGTTTATTACGGTGTATTGTAAACTACTGTTGAGTGTATTTTTCTAAAGCATTAATGTATTTAATTTTAGAATTGTCAAAAATTTCCCAATTGCTGGAGTTGGTACTTAAACGAAATTGGATAGATTTGTGTAAGTTGTTGGTGATTTGATTCCCTCTTGATGTATGCGTGATTGTGTGAGTATATATATGTATATATGTATATTTACATATATAAACATATGTATATGTATATATGTTCATATTTATATAGTTATATGTACATATATTTAAACATATATTGGTAAATGCAACAGACAATGAACACCTATTATGTTTAATCATGATCCGCTCTAAATATCATATTTTAGGTTCAATTTCTGGTTAAAATAAAAACTAATATTGTTCAACATCGTATATGTTTTATTAAGCTGGTTCTAAGCTTTTGGCTCACAGAAGTTATCTTCAGAATGGTTGCAGATACATTAACATAAAGATATTCACAATTAAAGATGATATTTTTTCTGTTGTGATTACATAGAATATTGCTATGCAACCATAACAGTCAACGAATAGCAGACGGAGCTCGTAATTTAGCAATCCGGTTCTAGGACGTCATACCACGTGAGATACGAAATACTATCAACAGAACAATATGTCAAAATGTCAATGAAATTTGTAGTGACGAGTTTGAAGTGTGATTTTATTGAGTATGGGTAGTTTTGATTTAATGTAAATATCTTTAAATATCAGAAATTTTTTATTTTACTGTGTGAATGTGTGAGTATTGTTGTGTTATCGACTAATAACTGTCTAATAATATGTACACGTCTATGTTTTTTCTAAGAAATGTTGTTTAATTGAACTATGATTAAAAAAAAATGACAGGTAAGTCTAAAGCAGAGCGTGGTTGTAGAAAAATCGATATATATAGTGGTTTTATTATTAGTGCTGGAAATACAATATCTAAACCTGCATGTAAATTGATACACTACATTGTTTTTTCTGTAAAAGATCTAGTTGTGTGGATGTAGGGTTATTAGTGACTATTAGTGGTCAATTGTTTTAAGATTTTTATCATATATGAAAAGTATATTTTGTTTATTATTTTTGATGGGTTTATCATTTCTCCCTACTTTGCTTTTGAGGGTTGTTTCATCATAATTGTAATTCTTATGCATTTGGTTGGAATAGTAAAACTTATTAGTGTTATATTTTGTTTTGGCGGACACTATGATTATTATTAATTTTTGTTTTTATTTTCACTGATGGCTAAAACAGGCACATATTTAATTTGGGCTGGAAATAAATTGTAGATAGATATTGACATTGGCTACAATGCTGCAGCTGAAACCTTTTGGCATTTAAAAAAGATGAAATAGCATACACAATCCGGAAGATTATTCATAAAACGTAAAGTAGAAGATATGTTTTAAAAATACGAAAATATAATTAAACTCATTAAACCTAATATTACAAATAAGAAAAATAAAAAAATTATATAAATAAACAAAATAAACATAAAATAAGTAAAATTTATTAAAACAATAGTAATAATAATAATAATAATAATAATAATAATAATAATAATAATAAATACAAACAAGAATTACAGTTAGTAGATTCTGTAGAAAAGCAAAACAATAGCCAAGAACCAACTATTGCGGCAAAAAATATGAAAATGAAAGCCAAAGATAAAGCTCTTGAAAAGATGAAACAGCGCTGGCAAGACAAACCTCTGAATGGCCAATATCCAGTACGTGCCAATAAATCCAATGTTGACAAAGTTAATACTCATCGATGGTTACGTGCATCTGGATTAAAGTCTGAAACTGAAGGATTTATACTTGCAGCACAAGACCAAAGTCTTTTCACGAGAAACTTTCAGGCAAATATTATGCATAATAATATGGATCCAAAATGCAGGTTTTGTGATAAACACCAAGAAACAATAGACCACCTAATCTCAGGCTGTTCTGTGCTTGCCCCAAACGAATATAAAAATCGCCACGATAGAGTTGGGCAATATTTACATTGGGCAATGTGCAAACATTATGGAAAAGCTGTAAACAAACACTGGTATGAACATCATCCAGCACCGGTTACAGAAATAGAAGATGTAACCATTCTATGGGATTACACCATCTACACAGACAGAAAAATTGAAGCAAACAGGCCAGACATTATTGTTAAAAACCAGAAGGAGAAAACTTGTCTATTAATTGATATGGCTTGTCCAGCGGATTGTAACATAGCAATCAAGGAATTTGAAAAACTGTCAAAATATAAAGACCTGGAAATTGAAATAGAAAAAATGTGGAAATTGAAAACAAGAGTTGTGCCAGTGATAGTAGGTGCACTTGGAATGATAAAAAATGGAACAAAACAACACATTGAAAGAATCCCTGGAAACCCCAGCTTAAGAGATATACAAAAAATTGTATTATTAAGTACAGCCCACACACTAAGGAAAACGTTATCTATGTAATGCTGGGGATGATAGGGAGGATAGAAAAACATGAAATGGAGTCATAACAACACGCCACTACCTGCCTTAGGTCTCCCCGCAGACTTGGTTGGTAGTGAGACCAATGCAGAAATCTAAATATGATGAAAAATGACATAATAATAATAATAAATATAAAAATAAATTATACCAAAAATAATAATAATGAAAATATAATAACAAATAATAATAAATATAAAAATTAATAATAAAAAATGAAAAATAAAATAAGTATAATAAGCTAATACATGGCTATATATATATATATATATGTCTTTGTTTGCTTTACTTTCGCATTGAGCGCTTTAGTTTTAGGGTTTCGTCTAAGGTTTTTTTTCTTTCTTACGAGTGCTTGACTTTTTGTTCATGTACTTCGTTTGTTTCTTTTTTTACTTCCCCTTCTTTTCCCCCCGAGTTAGTTCTCGGTGGTTTGTACAAGACGATTTAAATTATAGTTTAAATTAAAAATATAGCTTAATTAATACTGGTTTCGGAAGAGTTAGTTCTGTTACTATTGGTATTGTTATTACTGTAGTTAATATTATTAATATATATATATATATATATATATATATAGAGAGAGAGAGAGAGATAGCCTTGTATTAGCTTATTAGACTTATTTGATACATATATGTATATATAAGTATATTAATGGTGGTAAAATACGTAGACTGTTCCAAAAATAAAAGTTAGAGAGTATGCTATTCCCAAACAAAAACGAACTATTGAATGAAAGAACGTAAATTATGATTAATTTTAACCATACTAAAAAATACCTCTTAGGTTCATACAACCATGGGTGAAAACGTCATAATTTTTCGTAATTTAAGAAATTGCGCGTTTAAAAATTCCCTGCCACGTGTGCATTAAAAAACACCGTTATGTGACCATTCTTTAAAAAAATAAATGATATACGGTAAAATCAGTTATTGAAAATCGCCTGAAGACACCACTCATGGTAGAAACCTAGGTCCTGTAATAACTCGTTTAGAAATGGAATATATATATATATATATATATATATATGAAAATAAAGAAAAAATTCTCCAACATTTATTATTTATCCAAATATTTCGATAATCTTTTATTAAGTTGGTTCTAAGCCTTCGGCTCACATTAATAAAAATTTTAATAAACAATTATCCAAAAGTTTCAGAATTTTTCTCTTTATTTTTTAACTGAAATTAAAGCCAAAAGACGAAGTTTAGAACGGCTCATGATTAAACATAATAGACATTCACTGTCTCTTATATTTAACAGTATATGTTTAGAAAAATTTTTGCAGCCTCGATACACTATATATATATATATATATATATATATATATATATATAATACGCCCACTACATATATTGGTTTTAATACAACTACGTTCTCCTGTAGAATTACCTGCAACCTTTCTGATCATAGTTCAGTTAAACAACATTTCTGAGAAGACATAGCTATGTAGTTAATATTATATATATTTAAGTCTATAACTGAATAATACTCATTCATACACACAGTAAAAAGAACTATCATATATTGGAGGCCATTTACATTAAATCAAAACAAACCACACTTAATACAATCACGTTTAAATCTGGTCACAACACATTACATTGTATTTAAACATTCGAGCTCTCACTGGATGTGACGTCATAGAACTGCATTACAAATTTACGAACTGTGTCTGCTATTCGGTGATTCGTATCGTTGCATAGCAATGTTTTATGTCAATACAAAATAAAATCACCTTTGATGATGGATGTCTTTATGTTAACGTCCTTGTAACCTCTCTGAAGATGGCTCCTGGGAGCCGAATGCTTAGAACTAGCATAATAAAAATTATCCAAATGTTGGACAATTTTGGTCTTTATTTTCACCTGAAATTAAAGCCAAAATCCTGTGTTTAGAACAGCACATGATTAAGCATAATTGACATTCATTGTCTGCTATATTTAAGAGTATGTATTTCGAAAATTATCTGCTGCCTCGATACACTATATATATATATATATATATATATATATATATATATATATGACTAAGTAAAAATTTATAAAATGGGTATTTCTAAAAAATAACAACTTTAAGACAAGCCGTTCTTTAACATAAGATTGTTGGTATTACGAAATGCACTTTCACTCTCAAAATTAGATACAATCTTACTGTCTAACACTGTGATAGTGTAGATACTATTTCTACGAAACTTTATGTCATAAAAAAGTTTATTTATTTTGCACTGTTTCACCCGCCCTTCCCGTATATATATATATATATATATATATATATATACGTATATGTTCTCGGATGATGTGTATTTGCATACGAGAGATAGCTAATAAATTTATTTAGAATAGTGATTTTTTTTATGGAATTTTATTCCGTCAATACTTAACCTATACGTATATATATATAATAAAAAGAGAAGTAAACTGTATCGCGCCAACACATTTCTTCCTCTGCTTTGATAGAATCTTTCAGGTTACGAAACTCGACGGATAATTTCCCCCTTTTTTATATATATATATATATATATATATATATATATATATATATATAAGTATAGGGTAAAGTATGGTAAAGTAAAGGTAAATAGTCAAGAGGAAGACTGTATTTTGTTTTAGCTGATGCGTTTAATCCACAGACGGACTTTATCGAATTCTTTTCATTTTCGCCTTGATACATTCTGTCAGTTGAAACGCAAATGATAAAATAAAATAGCATTCCTTTTGTTACTCTCTCTCTCTCTCTGTCTCTCTGTCTCTCTCTCTCTCTCTCTATCTATATATATATATATATATATATATATCGCATGTATAATTCTTATGTTATAACACGCGAGAACTTCTGAAATTTTTGGATCATTTTAAAAAACACATCAATTTTCCTAATTGGTTATTTTATACTGTAACTTTAGTATTGATTAACGAATTAATTCAGTCCCGATTCACAGTCATTCGGTTTGATTTGCTAAGTGCTGATTTGGCCGAAAACCAACGATTTGTGCTTTTGACTACGCCAAACCTAATTAGCTGTAAAATCCAATCGAAACAATTTTAAACTTAAAACAATCATTTTTGTTTTTCTGTTTTCTGGATAGCCACTTGTCATTTTTCTTTCGACGACAAAAGCATGATGGACGCTCTCTTTTTTAAACTTACACGGCTCTATTTGACAGAAATATTTTTAGCTCTATATTGGATAAAAACACACACTTTTCAACTTTTAGGATTCATAAGCAATCAGAATTGATCTATCATACGTAAAAATACCTAGCAGATAAAAGCGTTTCTTCCTGATTTTCGGTACATAGACTAAGATGGGTAGTTTGGGGTAATGGATATCGGCTCTGGATGAGTAATCTGTTTATTCCTTTCATTCACTTACACTCAAATACTCTTGTGAAAGGTATTAATCTATCTATTCACTCTCCAGCTATGGGTTAAATAGTAGTACAGATTGATTTTTATAACCTTGGTTGGTAACCGGTCTACCGCAACAGGTAGTCGCAACATACTACCGCAAAAACAGACATGATTGCACAAGCATGTATCGCGTATGGCAATTAACTAATTGACTGAGAATTAGATATGGCGGGTAGTATAATTGACTACGAATTGACGAGATATCACTGAACAGGGCATGAGAAAATATGAGAAATTCGATTGATTAAAGGCTTCTGTTTTTCAATTTTTTTAAGGCATTAGCAAACACCTGAAGAATTTTCAAGTGTCCAACAGTAGACATGCAGGAATAATAATAAAATAATTATAGGAAAATAATTTCTCATCGCAGAGAAATAGACAACAATTAATTTCTTCGTTAGTAATTCATTAATGTTTTCGAATGACTACCTGAATACTCTTGCTCAGTAACTCTTAGCCAAAAAAAGAAAAGCCACAATGGTTTATTTCATACAAGTATATGAGATTGTTTTTTTTTTTTGGTTATTTTTTTATATAAGCGTTTCACCCCGAGCACGGTATGTCACTGCCACTACTGCGCAGGGGGCTACATAGAGTGGAGAAAGGATGATTAAATATAGGAAATGTCAGAGGGTGGGTGATAGGCGGGTAGGGATACCGAGAATGGTTAAATATAGGAAATTTCAGAGGGTGGGTCATAGGCGGGTAAGGATACCGAGAATGGTTAAATATAGGAAATGTCAGAGGGTGGGTGATAGGCGGGTAAGGATACAGAGAATGGTTAAATATAGGAAATGTCAGAGGTTGGGTGATAGGCGGGTAAGGATACAGAGAATGGTTAAATATAGGAAATGTCAGAGGGTGGGTGATAGGCGGGTAAGGATACCGAGAATGGTTAAATATAGGAAATGTCAGAGGGTGGGTGATAGGCGGGTAGGGATACCGAGAATGGTTAAATATAGGAAATTTCAGAGGGTGGGTGATAGGCGGGTAGTGATACCGAGAATGGTTAAATATAGGAAATGTCAGAGGGTGGGTGATAGGCGGGTAAGGATACCGAGAATGAGGTTTTGGTAAATGAGAGTGTTCTGAGAATAATTGGGAGTTAGTGTGATAGGAGGTGTCTATTGACCCTACATTTAAACACCTGGAGATTGTAGCTGTCTGGAAAGCAGAGTTATATATTCAAGACTTCAAAAACAAGTTTTTCTAAGAAACGTCTGAATCAGTTATTTCAACCAAATAACACTTTTTAATTCTATCTTTACCGATTTCGTCTTTTTAAACTTGCTAGAGAAGGTTCTGTAAATTAGTTTAGCTTCGAAGGCTTCTTTCGATAAGAACGGACCGAGATATTATTTACCTCATTTTGTTATTAGAACCTGTTGCAATATCGTTATTTTAAAGAATTTAAGTGTAAAATGCCTCCGATAATTCATTCTACATGCCTTTACCCCGGCCATTGGTCGTATGCTCTCTCAGTACACCCTCTCTCTCACTCTCTCTCTTTCCCTCTCTCTCAGTCCTTCTCTCTCAGTCCCTCTCTCTCAGTCCCTCTCAATTCGTGCTCGGTCATTCTAACAATTCAGTTGACTGGCCGCCACTATTGAAATAAGTTGAAATATTTTGGTATCAATGTTTGATGGAATTTCTCACTCGACTTCAGTTCAAAGTTTATCTGTTTTGTAAGTGGCCAGCCATTCTTGTTTTTCTTGTATTTAATGTTCATTTTCTTTTCGCCATTGTTAAATAAGAAACTGTATTTTGCCTCTAACTACTACGGTAAATTTTCCTTTCAGCAGCCATTTTCTGGACAGCCAAAGGGTTATTTATTTCGTCTTTTTAAACTTGCTAGAGAAGGTTCTGTAAATTAGTTTAGCTTCGAAGGCTTCTTTCGACGTTAAGTTGAAACTTGTAGAAAAAAAGAAAAAAAAATTTTTTTCGTTTTCAGTTTTTTTCAGTTTCAACATCTCACTCTTTTTTTTTCAATTGGAGTAGATAGACTAAATTATCGCCCGGTTCACACTCCACCCACGTCTATTGAACAGATGAAGAGGCTCATCCCTTGTTTCCTGTTTAGGATGCGGTTTCCGGTTTTCTCTCTTCCAATCTTCTCACTTTTTTTTCTTTTCAATTGGAGTAGATAGACTAAACTATCGCCCGGTTCACCCACCACTCAAGTCTATTGAACAGGTGAAGAGGCTCATTCCTTTTTTCCTGTTTAGGATGAGGTTTCTGGTTTTCTCTCTTCCAATCTTTTCATTCCTATGTAGCCCCCTGCACATCAGTGGCGTTACCGTCTTGCTCGGGGTGATATGATTAAAAAAAAAAGTGAGAAATCACGAGTTTCTATATCTTCTTCACGGCATTAAGCAATATCTGTTACCTCGTTTTCGTCACTATTCTATGCATGCGCCCAAACTCCCCCGGTAGGTAACTCGCTAAGTTTACTTCGAAATGAACTGGTAATTTTACTAAATCTAGCTTAATTGTGGTACAATGTCCGAAGGATGAAGTATTCTTTGAGTATCGAATTCACGAACAAAGTCGTAATTAATGTATTGAGACAAGCTCGATATTTCCCTACGCCGAATTGCTCCCTCTTTAATGGATCTTTCTTTTCTTCATGTGCCGTGTCCCTTCAGTATGTAGGCGGTCATGGACTTCTATTGGCTTTGTCTCTTGTCGCTCTCAATAATTTTTCTCTCGGTATCTCTTCTAAGCTCCGCTCCATCAACCATTTGCTCAGATCTATCAAGCACGTCTCGCGCTGCTTTCCCCTTTTTTTCCATTTATCTGATTTGTGAGTATCAAGTTCTCCAGGCCTTCTTTCCTCATTACGTGTCCCAGGAACCTCATTTGTCTCTTCTTGATATTTATTATCATGTTTCTTCCCGTTTGCAGCCTTTCTAATACCTCATCGTTACACGTGATCTGTCCATGGTATCCTCAGCATCTTTCTGTAAAACCACATTAGTGTTGCCACAAGCCTCTCCTTCGTCTTTGATGAGATTGTTCAGTATTCACTTCCATACAGAAGGACAGATATTACATAGCAATCCAGCACTCATTTCTTTGTTTCTAATGAGAGTTTTCTGTCTTTCAGTTCTCTGGTTAGCTTCTGAAATGCGTCTTTGGCCATGCCAAGCGTCTTTGGATCTCCATAACGAGAGTTAAATATCGCAGCTGCCTTTTTTTCATTCTTATGTATTCTATCACATTGCGTCAGACTTCTATGTTGCTGAAATAATACGTCTGTTATACGTTTGGCCAACTTAACATGATAAGAATATAAAAAACAACACAATTCGATATTCTCTAACATGCGACTTATCTAGGTGTGACTTCCAAAATACATTTTCCAAAATAGTACGACCAGGAACTAAAAAGATGCGTTGGCATTTAGACTTAAGCAATCATAAGAATTCAGGATGTGGAATTGACAAAAGGTAAACTCTGTAGATACATCGGTTTATGGAACGGTTTCAAAAGAAATTAGATAATTTAATATGGAAACATTATAGGTTCTGCTTGGTATCAATTATCATAAAAAGGTGCAAAACAGAAATAATACCTGAAAACTTGATTTAATTTCTTAAATATATTTGTCAGAACTAGGTCCTTATATAAAGGTCAATACTAGCTCCCAATTAGTTCAGAAATATCCCATCTGACAACCATATACACTTCCTCGAATCAGTGGTTAAAAATATCTTCAAACGAATTATATATATAAATTTTAAATGTTGTCTCTTCATCAGACCTTATAGCCTGCCGCTAAAAAAAAAAATACAAAAGAAAACGCTTGAATTCCTAAAATCTAGATACCGTAGATGAAATTTGATCTGAAAAATTACTATTAAAATATTTATAGGAAAAGCACAGCTACAGCACGGCGGTGGGAAAAGACCTGAAATCGATATGTTAGGTCAGGACCAATTAGCTTAAAAAATATTAAAAACAAAGCCAAGGATAAAGCTCTTGAACAGATGAAACAACGCTTGCAAGACAAACCTCTGCATGGCCAATATCCAGAACCATGCTTATAAACCCATATTGATAAATCCTCATTGATGATTACGTGAATTTGGATTAAAATCTGAAACTGAAGGCTTTATACTTGCAGTGCAAGTCCAAAGTATTTTCACTAGGAGCTTTCAGGTAAGTATTATACATAATAATGTGGATACAAAATGCAGGTTCTCTGACAAATACCAAGAAACAATAGATCATCTAATCCCAGGATGATCTGTACTTGTTCCAAATGAATACAAAAATTGTCAGTGGGGCAATATTTACGCTGGACAATGTGCAAACACAATGGAAAATATGTAAACAAACACTGGAAATGAACATTACCTCGCACCGGAAACAGAAATAGATGTCACCATTCTATGGGATTACACCATTTACACAGACAGAAAAATTGAAGGAAATAGGCCGGACATTATCATTAAAAATCAAAAAGAAAAAACTTGCCCATTACTTGATATGGCTTGTCCAGCTTATTGTAATATAGCAATCAAAGAATTAGAAAAACTATCAAAATATAAAGGCCTGGAAATGGCAATAGAAATAATGTAGAAATTGAAAACAAGAACCGTATCAGTGATAGTAGGTGCACTTGGAATGAAAAAAATGGAACAAAACAACACATTGAAAGAAAAAAAGTTTTCATTTTTCAAATAGTTATTAAAGGAAAAAATACGATAAACACAATACATTTTTATTCTATAAATTGGACTAAATAGGTTTGCCTATCGTCTGGTTTATCCTCGTCCTCTGTCCTTTGAACAGAAGTAGAGGTTTTTTATCTTATTTTCTATTTAGTATTTTGTTTCTGGTTCGTTCTGAAAAATATTATTGTTATTATTTGGTTTCCTGTTGTCCTGGAAAATGGCGCTTCCTTGTAGCCATTTGTGTCTTCAGGTAATGATAGCCATTTTTGGGGCCTGGGAATCTAATTTAAAAAATTAATATCATTTCATTGACAGTCATTTCATTGAAAAAACACGATTAGTTCAGTCATTTTTAACATTGTTTTTTTTTTCTAATTAAATATTTTTCAGGTTCCATTGGCACGTGTCTATGAGTAAACTGGGCACGTCATCATCCAAAACCTGAAAATTGCCACACGTTGTGCCATCTGGTCTCATATTTGCACTGCCATGAGGTGAATAGATATTGAATCTATTGCTAAGTTATTTGCTAGCATAAAGTTGGTTCACTGTGACGTGCCAGATATTTTTTTATCGCCAGCACTCCTCTTGAACTTTCCATTTACTATTCTTCCTGGCATTGTATACTGCTGTCAGATCTGGTCTGTGCAGATTCTTATATATCTCGAGCAGTTTTTTCACTTACTTTTTTCTTTGAAAATCGTCATGGTACTCACAGTATTTACATTATTCGGTCTATTGTCCTCATCTTTGTTACAATTTTTACGACGTTTCGACCGAAGTATGCTCCGGTCTTCTTCGGGTGCTAAGAATTTCGAACCGAACTCTTTATTATAATCACTGGGGTATATAATCTTCATTCCTTGCGTAGTAGTGCCTCTTTTGCTAGTCATGAGTTATCTTCTTCTAACCCCTTAAGTCAATTGTTCAACACTGTTGGAGTCGTACAAAGATGAGGACAATAGTCCGAATAATGAGAATACTGTAAATACCACCTCATCTCAGAAATATAGTCAAATGTCATGGTGCTCACTGTGATATCTTGGGTTTGAAGTGGTAAGTATTAATTTCAAAAATTCGATTCACGGCTTTCGGCAGTTTTTTTTATCATTTAGTTTTAAATATCATCTGATCTACAGAAGTAATTTCCGAAGTTTTTGCTTTCAAACTGACTTCAAAACTTCACTATTTCACGAATAGATAAAAATAAAGCTGATAACTTTTGTAATAGGTAGAGTGAATAGAAGATACATTCAAATCTGACTTCTAATTATGAAGCACCAGAAGCAAAATAAGTAATTTTTACTGTATTCGATAAGCAAAAGCTGTGCAAAAAGTGTAAAAAATTTTAAAATGGCTACCCAACAAATATGATTTGTTAGAACATTCGGTAAATCATAATTAACAAAAGCAGAGAATTAGATAAAAATATATATAATACTGCTGGGCACAAATTATAAGACAAATGTTTTAAATTTGCATTGTTTAAGAAAACTGCACTAAATGTATTCCACTGTACAATATCTAAGCTTATTTATAAATAGAACTTTGTCTGTGTGTGTATGTGTGTGTGTGTGTGTCCGTTACATATAGACTCCGAAACGGCTGAACCAATTTTCTTGAAAATTTACACAGTTGTGTTATAAGCGTCTGCGAGTGTTCTTAGTTAGTTTTTGTGTCGAGGTACCCCCGATAAATATCGAAAATCGTTAATCGAAAAAATGGGTTATAGAAGGAGTGGCCCGATTTTAATCAAATTTGATACACCCATAGACAAAGACATAAGAAACGATATTCAGAAGTTTGAAGGTTGCGGCTCTTACAATAGTGCAGAAAATCGATAACACACACACACACACACACACACACACACATATATATATATATATATATATATATAAGGTAAGATGTTTGTGTGTGTGTCTGTTTATTAGCCTGTATGTCTGTATTTTTTCAGCCCTTTTATTTTAGTTTTTGCTTCGGGTTTGGCTCTAAGTAGGTATAATTGTAGTTCTTAGTATCAGCCATGACACCATTTACTCAGAGGACTTATTTAATCTTCAAAATTCTGTTTACGACGAAAAAACTTATTTGATATCGATACCAGGAAATCAAAATTTGTTCTTAGTATCAGCCATGACACCATTTACTCAGAGGACTTATTTAATCTTCAAAATTCTGTTTACGACGAAAAAACATACTTGATATCGATACCAGGAAATCAAAATTTGACTTACATCCATTCATTTTTGTTTTAACACACACACACACACACACACACACACACACACACACACACACACACACACATATATATGTATATATATATATATATATATATATATATAAGGTAAGATGTTTGTGTGTGTGTCTGTTTATTAGCCTGTATGTCTGTATTTTTTCAGCCCTTTTATTTTAGTTTTTGCTTCGGGTTTGGCTCTAAGTAGGTATAATTGTAGTTCTTAGTCTCAGCCATGATACCATTTACTCAGAGGACTTATTTAATCTTCAAAATTCTGTTTACGACGAAAAAACTTATTTGATATCGATACCAGGAAATCAAAATTTGACTTACATCCATTCATTTTTGTTTCAGTGTAAGGTTTCGCTTTAACTGGAAACAACTCTTGCTTTTTAGTCTTTCGTGCCAACGTCCAAAGAATCTGAGCTCCAGGATCATGGATTACTTTTAAAGCTTTTATTACACCCGAACAATGGCGGGCTATACTGCTAGTGTTACATAATAATATAGCCAAATTGTTCATGGCAGTAAAGCTTCTAAATCACAAGGGCTTAATGTGAAAGAATTAGAAGCAGAAACATTAATACTGAACGGAGAAGAGAAAAAAATTAAAAAACTGGAAAACTTTACGTATCTATTGACATTGCATTTAAACCAGGGGACCTAACAGTTTTAATGTCTAATGCAGCTTTTGCAAACGGACAGGGTATTGTTTTGTTTTTCTTGTAGGCGTAACATTCACTTGCGATATTTTTACAACTGCGAGTCAGATTTTCAACTTGTGTTAAAAGCATTTGCTTTTGATAGTGAACCAATACACAAAACGCTCGTAGCAACATTTATCAATGATGTAGAATGGAAGGTAAATAGGTGTTTCGTATCGGAAATAGCATCCAAGCAGAATTTTTATTAACTTTATGTATTTTGGGTCTTGACCAGATATTACTCAATGTGTAACATATTTCTGTGATCTACAGAAATATGATTGTCGTTAGAAGCAGTGACCGACAAAAGTATGATTACTTCAAACTCAGCCGGCATTAAAAGAATCTTTTTATAATCATTTCGCTCCAAGAAACGCATTTTACTGCCACTGTTTTGCAGGGGGTTACAAACGAGTAAAATTATGAGAAAGAGTGACAGGCTATAGGGGTAAGAGTAGGATGAGAATACTGATGAGAGTGGTGTGGACGGAGAAGGGAGAATGAGAGAGAGAGGATGCAGGATAGTGAGATAAGAGATGACTATTGACTTTACATTGAAATTCTTGCGGATTGTAGCTGTCGGGAAAGCAAGTAATTGGAAGAGGCGGGAAGTTCGAAATAAAAGCTACTGGAGTAGAATTTGCGCTTACAATTTATTGATTTCACAGTAAAAGGGTGGGACCTAGTTGCTAATCTTGTTGCTCGAGTAAATTTATATATAGGAGGCACCAGTGAGCTTTGTTCATCGTAGAAGAAGCCGTGAAAGTATTTGCAGAAGAGACACAAGGAAGCCATATTGCTTCGGTGATAAAGTGACTGTATCTGAGCTGCCAAGTCTGGATCTATTACATTAGAGATTCTTCGTTTGATTTTCTCAAGGACACCTAGGTGAATAGCAGGAGTATGGCAGCAGTATCTAATGAACGGGCTGATGGTAGATATATATATATGTGCAGGATTGTATCAGGTGGAACAAACTTCCTGGCCCTACACAGAGAAGCGACTGTAATGTATTTCTGTGTTTCGACGGAAATATGAATAGCGTCAGAAAAAATGACAAACAAGAGTGTTTGCTTCCAAGACAAGAATGTAAACTTTGACAAATAAAAATGTGATTACGTCAAAGGCAGCCGACTTCAAAGTCAGAAATATAAACAATGGCGAAAGTGTGACGCTGTCAGTGACAGCCGGCACCGAAGACAATAATTGGCAATAATGATTAATAGACGTGCCTAGCCATCGGTGATGCAATTAAGCAGAATTCGAAAAAAATTCAATATACACTACCGATCAAAAATTTAAGACCACTTAAAAACCTTTAATAATTTTTTTTTTTAGGATAGATTTTAAACTCCTCCCACTTAAGGTTACCAATACTAAAATCTAAAAGGTTATGGAAACAAAAAGCTACATTCCAAACATTTTATTTAGAAATTTACATTTTTATAAAATGAGGCGATTTACACATGATCAAAATTATAAGACCAGAGACAAAAGTTCTACGAAATTGTATAAAAAGTGTATGAAAAGTGTATGAATACATTCAACAACCAAATTTAATAATGAGTTTTACCTCCACTGCTTTTGATGACTTCAAAACTTCTGTCGGGCATGCTAGAAATAAGCGTTTCCATTAAGGTGCAGGGGATGTTGCTTCAGCTTTTGAAGATGGCTTCATTTTTTGTTGAATATTGTTTGCCATTTCGATAAACATCTCTTGTCATACATCGCCAAAGATGGACCCCATTTTCTTGTAGAAAGGTCAAGGTCCGTCTTGCAGCGTGAATTGCACCATTATCCTGTTGGAGTAACCATCCATCCCCCACAAACTATGGTCCTCCGTCATCAAAGATGATTTTTGTAGCATGCTAACATAGCCAACCGCTGTCTGACGACCCGGCACCACCTGGAGTTCCATCGTCCCTCTGTAAGAAAAAACACCCCATACCATTAGGGACCCTCCACCACTATGACGTGTGGAGAAAATTTCAGGAGGCATGTTTTTGTTATGCCAATATCGTTGGAAGCCGTCAGGACCATCTAGATTGAATTTTTTCTAATCAGAAAACATAACTTTCTTCCACTTCTGAACGTCCCATGTTTGGTATTTACGATCAAACTTTAAGCGGTCCACCTTCTGACATGGAAGCAGCCGAGGAATTCGTTTACACTTTTTATTTATCATGCCTTATTGTCGTAAATGTCGTCTGATGGTTACTGGACTGCAATCAGCGTCTGTGACTGCCTTAATTTCACCAGAAGAAAGTCCCCCGTCTTTCATAACAACCCATCTTATTCTCCTACTCAATGCAGGAGAAATTTTGGGGGGCCTACCAGAGAATTTTCCTTTTCCATAATTCTCACTATTCTTTAAAAAGTTGCAAATCACAGTTTGACTGCGATTTACCTTAGCTCCGATCGCCAGCTGTGACAAACTCTGCTTATGGAATTCTAGAATTTGAGAAGGCTCAACTTCGGTAAGTTTGCTTGCTTTAGGCATGGTAACACCTTTACGCAGTGATTGCTAATCTCTAACTGAACAAAAAACATAGGAATTTCTATACATCTAACAATTTATACCCCTGGTCTTATAATTTTGATCATGTGTAAATCACCTCATTTTATAAAAATGTAAATTTCTAAATAAAATGTTTGGAACGTAACTTTTTGTTTCCATAACCTTTTAGATTGTAGTATTGGTAACCTTAAGTGGGAGGAGTTTAAAATCTATACGTAAAAAATATTTTTTTAAAAGATTTTTACGTGTTCTTAAATTTTTGATCGGGAGTGTATATAACATCGCTTTTTTAATTCGGACCAAAAACAGAACAAAACCATGAGGCAACAGAAAACAGACAGAAGAGAAGATAAGTCCCGACAATACCTGCGTGTGCGTGATTCTTCCTGGCTGTCTTACTTCTCCACACAACCAAGTTAGACGAAGAATAAAAAAAATGTCAGTTCATATTTTTATATGTTTTGTGTTCATCGTTTATTTGTCAAGACGGTTGTTCTTTCCAGGGCAGTATATAACAGATGACTGTTAACAAGAGGTCTGGAGACGATGTGAAGAACGCTTCAATTTCCAGCCAGTGATCAGAATAATGAAAAGCATTGACCTTGCAAGGAATCTACGAAACCCAACTTCAATAGGTAAGACATGACAAGTCTACCCCTATTCCACACACTCGGATCGCAACAATTCATAGCAATCTTTCGTTCACAGGGGAGTATTAATTCTACAAATAGAGCAAATCTCTATGAATCTGACCACGCTACTATGTCAGAATTATGTGTATCAGAAATTGCAGTGATGTTCTACGTTCAACGGGTTCGACGAAGTAGCATCCTGTTGTGAGTTGGTCTCCTGCAGAGGGCGTTCGCCTTCCTTGTGTTCTCTGGCTGTTGCGGGCTGTTTGTTGGCTGCTTCATACTATATATTGACTAAGTCCATGACTAAGTCCATGACCACTTCCAGTACATTGTTATGATGCTACGGGCACATCTGCTGTGATTGCGAACAGGCAGAGAGCATGTGACGTAAAGTGTGTCTAAAACTGCGCATGCATCGGTATCAATGTATCCTCACAGACTGAGGTTGACCGCATTTGATAGAAAATCATAAACAGATCGAATGAAGAGTAACATTGTTGATGGATCCATTAAAACTGGGATATTGCATGATAGATTCATCGGATCAATATCACTTCATCACTTTGTTTGGACTGTCTAACAAGAGTAGCTGTTCGCTTCTCTTTCTCGAAATTCTGATTTATTCAATTACCATGTCCCGTTTTTCCCATAGGACCCTGCTTCATTGCGATGCCCAGGACAGCTCGATTGATTAGGGTCACCTTTACAATCTTCTTGGTTCTTAGCCTGGATTCAACTTCTTTGGTAGCATCTACTGGTGCATTCAGCATCAAGGCCGCTGATTGGGAGGTTACGAGGAGCATAGAACTACCACTTAATTGCTGTTGTTCCCAGCTTCAACCTGACCCGGAGTGGTAGCACCTGTTAGGGTCCCAGCTATGGACACATAATTGGGATCAAAATATTATGAAAGTATAAAAATAAGCTTTTATAGAAATATATACATAGAAATAAACGTTTATAGAGAAATATACTTTTTTGAAGGAGAAATATTACTACCAATACACTTTTTAAGAAAAATTATTACCATAATACATTTTTGAAAAAAAAATATTCTCAGCAAAACATTTTTGAATACAAAACTAGAAGACATTTTCAGTTTTTTAAAATAAAAAATCATCAAAATCTGACTAAATCAATCTTCTCACTAAAACTAAACATTTAAAACAAAACTTAAAATCCTAACTTTTTTGCATTAAATAACCCACAGAGATTGATATGCCTTTTAACAAAACTGAAACTCAGGTTCTACTGGCGACCATTCTGTAACCTGCGGAGAAACTCTTCGGCCAAATGCCTCCTCATCATGTGAAGGCACACCTTTTCGAAATTGAACTCCTCCACTAATGTGGAGATGTAAAATTGCAGAATTTCGGCATTGTTATAGAATCCCACCGTGTAGAAGCAGTAGGGGGATTTAAAGCTACTTCAGCAAGTACTTCTTGATACACTCTTATGTCCTTTGCATGTGAGACAGATTAATATTATACGCCTGCAACGGTATCAAAGCGTGGTAGTTAACCATGTTGGTAGCATCAAGCTTTGTGTTTGTAGGGTACATGGGTTCTGTCAATGGATTCAAGTCTATTTAGTACCAATTTCTGTACCTCTTTACCTCGGTGCAGAAGCCGTCCAAGTCTCCTAATTATCATTTCTTTGACTGTCAGGAACATGTCGTCCCCAAATGAAGAAATGGATTTTGACAGAGACTCTGAGTAAAGATAAGTTCCGGCTTTTTTTAAGTTCAAACTTTATTCTCGTGAAGAACTTATAGTTGCGCTGTTGAAGTTCTTAGACAGGAACCGGCTGGTGATGCCATCGATGAAAGCTTTGGAAAGGAGGAAGGACCATTTTTCCGTATAATGTGTCCACTGTACAACAAAATATAAGTTCCGTGGGCATAATAAAACATAAATGGTGAAATCTCCTTTCCAAGCGTCTGAATACGAATTCCTCAGATGGTTTTCAAGTTCCATCTGTGGTATGTCGAGTTTGCCATTCTGAGTATCGGTAAACATACTTTTAGGAAAAGCGTAAAGATTATTGTAAAATGATATCCTAGATCGTCCGTTTTTCTTCAGACGATGTCTTTGCTACTCTAGAGATCACAAAGATCCTTTCTTTAATATTATCAATTATCAATAGTAAAGTTTGTGAGATCCGCCCTAACATGAATAAGAGCTTCTTTGAGACGGTGGTTTACAACTTTCTGTTCTGCGTTCAGTTTACCCTCCTGAATCTGTCGTATATTTGATATTTTTTCTTATTTCTTATCCTCTCTTACAATTGCCATATCAAACCACTCAAGACATGCCTCACTCACAATTCTGCAAAAAAGATCTTATTTACTGGCTAATGGTAACCTTTTGGATGGTTGGCAAGGGAAAGAAACTCGTCAGAGTTGAACCCGTGAAAATATTTTTAGAAGAAAACATGGGAAAATCACATCACGTCGGTGAGGAAATCGAGCTACTAAATCGGGATCTATTCCATTCCAGATCCTCCTTTAGATTTTTGTCAAGAATCTTGAAATGAATAGCAAGAGAACACGACCTTATCTGAAATAAAATTTCAATAAAGTCAGTCAATAGCTAATTTATGACCATATTTATTAAGAAGCAAAAAATTGTTTTTCGAGATGATTTCCAGAATATTAAAAGGATAAAAAAGGATGATGGTTTGCAACAACTCAATATTTTCACGTGAGCAATGTGCAAAGACGGATAGATGAACCTCACCCAAAAAGAAGGAGTGTTGTCTGTTAATACTAAAATAAGGCTCTCCTATATATCGCATCATTAGCACAGAAATTTACTCTGCATATCAATTTCAAGCCTTAGAGCGCAATTGCAAGGTCGGTCAGTAATTAAGAAGAGGTTGTTGAATTTGTTTCTATGAATAAATATGTTTTCTTCAATACAAGGATGTACATGTCATATTGTAAAGAAAAATGAATTTAATCCGTTTAATGACAACAGAATCTGCAATAAGATCCGTTATAATTGCATTTTTTTTTTGTTTGTTTTTAACTATCCATTTCGGTCAAATTCGTTTAACCCAGTTCAATAAAAAGCTGGTTTTGAGAATATAATTAAATTTTAACGAGCAAAATAAAACAGATAAAAGTATTAATTTGATAAAAGCGATGAATCCAACGAAGTTTCCTTTTTCTAATTTTTTAAATAAAACACTAAGAATGAAAGTAAAAAACAAAAATAAAAAAGATAAAAAAAATAATAAGGATTTTAAAATATCTTTATTTCAAAACATGAAGCATGGAAATATATATATTTATAAAAAATTCAGTTATATATTGCAATTAGATGTTTCTATTTCAGAAAATTTACTAAACAGCTCTAGGATTTTTTCATAGTTAGGATTTTCTCATTTTTGTTTCTTTTTCTAATGACCTTTTCTTTGATCGTTTGGTCCACTTTCCCTGTATTTCAAGTTTTCTCATTGGTATGGCATATATATATACATATATATATATATATATATATATATATATATATATATATATATATATATATATATATATATATATATATATATACCAGCGAGCAGAAGAAAAATTTGTAAAAGGCGAGATTGAAATCTTTTATTACTAATAATAACTATCATCTATAATTTCGAAGCTGCACCTATAAATATATATACCAGCATTATAGCCCCGTGTATACATCACGGATAATGATGTCAATTATCCGTGATGTATACAACCATGCTACTCTCCCATCAATCAATATTAAACCCACTATATTAAAAAACCTATTATTAGTATGCACCACACAAGTACCCTTTCACGATCCCTTACGCAATATTTATACGCAAATAGATGGTATTGCGATGGGATCTCCTTTAGGCCCCCTCTTTTCTAATTATTATATGGCAAATCTAGAAAATAAAATAATTAATGACAACAATAAACCCTCTATATATGTAAGATATATAGATGACATCTTTGTTTTAGCTAAGAATATCGATCAAATTAAATATCTTAAAAACAAATTTGAAAGTTACTCCGTCCTCAAATTTACATTAGAAATTAATATTAATAACAAACTCCCATTCCTTGATGTATTCATTGATTCTAGCACACATAAATTTACTACTTCTCTATATAGGAAACCAGCTAGCATAAATTCGTGTCTTCTTAATTATAATAGTGAATGCCCCCAACGATATAAGTTAGCTGTTATAAAAAACTTACTGCAACGCACACAAATGATATCTTCTTCCAAATCTATATTTTATAAAGAATTACACAACATTAAGCAAACACTAGTCAATAATGGATTTCCTAACTCCGTTATTGATCAACAAATTAAAATGTATCTCAACAAAATTAACAATAGCTCTAACAATAATGATAATATTAATAATAATGGTTTACATCAAAATAAACATAACACTATTAACTTATACTATTGCAACCAAATACATAATAATTATAAACAAGATGAAAAAACTCTCAAAAACATAATACGTAGAAATGTTAAACCAGTCGAAAGTAATAATCAAATTAAACTTATTATATATTATAAAAAGTTTAAAACAATTGACCTCATAGTCTATAATAACCCAACAGGCACTAAACTAAATTCTTTACAAAAAACCAATGTAGTGTACCAATTTACATGCCCATTCAGAGATTGCATCTCTGATACTACTCAAAAACCTAGTACATATATTGGTTTTACCACAACCACGCTCTCCCGTAGACTTACATGTCATCTTTCTGGTCAGAGTACTATTAAACAACATTTCTCTGAAAAACATAAACATGTAGGTAATATCAGACAGATTTTGGTCAACAATACGGTGATCCTTACTCATACACACAGTAAGAGGAACCTGCAGATATTGGAGGCCATGTCCATCAAATCAAAACAACCAACACTCAATAAAATCAACTTTAAAACAGGAAATAACATATTACATTGTATTTGACTAGATGGTTTTGTTGTCATTTCGCGCTATCCCGCGGTGTGACGTCATAAAACCGCATCGCAAACTTAAGAACTGCGTTTATTATTTTTGGTAACTATTGCCGTTGCCAAGCGGAGTTTTATGTCAACACAAAATAAAATCGTCGGTGATGGTGGATTTTATAATATTTCAGTTTAAACAACCTCTCTGATGATGGCTCATGTGAGCCGAAAGCTTAGAAGAAAACCAATAAATAATTATCCAAATGTTGGAGAATTTTTGTTTTTATTTTCAACTGAAATTAAAGCAAAAATACGACGTTTAGAACGGCTCATGATTAAAAGACATTCATTGTCTCTTATATTTAATAGCATATATATAGAAATATATATATATATATATATATATATATATATATATATATATATATATATATATATATATATATATATATATATATATATATCCACACACAGATCTCTTTCGCTGTTCATCAGTACGGCTAGACATCTAACTGCTTTTAGCCAGGATTGAAACCCGACCGAATTGGAGTCTGTCGGCGATTCTTCGTCTGAGCTCAGTAGAGGAAGACTGACTTTAGTGTGTTATATAAAATTTAAACACACAGCAGTATAGATACGTATATATAATTATATTGCAAGTAATGTAATAAAACCACTAATATGCAAGCAGTTGATAAATAGTGAATACGAATAAATGAACTAAGAAGACCAAAGATATTGCATTTAATTTTTCAAACATCAACGTTGACTGGAAATGCGAGAGACCGTAAATGAGTATTAAAAATGAGAAATGCGAGAGAAGAAACTTTATAGAACATATTGTTCCATCTCATTTCAAAGGTTAAATGAGGAAACCTAACAGCAATGTTTGCACTCAAATACTTGAACCTGTTGAACATGACGAAAGTTCAACAAAGATTTGCAGTACTATATTGAAGGGAAAAAGGGTGGAAGCTGAGATGCCAGGTCAGGATTGATAGTATTGGGTATTTTTCTTTTGTATTATTTAAAAAAATAAACATAATAAATTTATATTATCTAATGAAATATGCTTGAATATAGATTTGTTACGTATCAGTAATAAATTCAGTTCTCATGTTGGATGGCGTGTGTTTACAATGCATATATATATAATACGCTAAAATGTTCTCCTCTCTCAGCCATGCGCCGATAGCTTATAAAGTAGGCACTCTGAGTGATACCAAATCGGAAGCAAGTGAATATCTAACCACACTGATGAGCTGTGATACAGCGAAACAGTCTATTATGTGACTTGTATATATATATATATATATATATATTTGCAGCTACATTGCTCGCACTTCCCGCTTGTGGAATTTCCTTCCTTATTCTTGCTTCCCTAACAGCTACGATCTGCAAGACTATAAATGCAATGTCACCTGCCATCTCTTATCTCCTTCACTCACATCCTTTTCCCTGACAACCTTTTATCATGTTCTTCCTTTGCACTCTACTCTCATGCAACATTCTCTACACCAGTGTACGCATTCTTCTCTCACCCATTCTCTGACAACCCCGTAACTTTTCCCTCTTTCTCATCAATTACCTCCTATGTAACCCCCACCTCTGCGCCAATGACAGTTCTGCCGTCTTTGTTTTGAAATGATTAAAAATATATTTATATTCAAGCATATTTCATTAAATAGTATACACATATTATGTGTATTCGTTTTAAATCAATGCATAAACATATATATATATATATATATATATATATATACTACCGGCCATAATTATTAGGACACCCCAGTTTTTATTTAAACAAATGATGCATTTCATACTATTTTTATTATTTATTGCCAAGTGGATAATTCTAAATAAAAATGGAAACTATTCTCACCAAGTATGTCAATATTTACCCTGTTTTTCTTTCCCTCGATTCGCCTTGAGAGTATCAAATTTTCTAAGCGCTCCTTTTTTATTTTGAGTCCAAGGAACTTCAGCAACCTCTTCCTGTTGTTAAGTATAAGTTTCCTTTTCCTTTTCATTCTTCTTCAAAACCTCGTCATTGATCCCATGTTCTGTCTATGATCTCCTAAGAACCATTCTGTAGAACCACATTTCTGTTGCTTCGAGTCTTTCCTTCATCTTTGAGAAAAATGTCCAGCATAAAGAATGACAGACATCACAGAATGGGCCAGTGTCAATTGTCTGCTAAGCTGAAATGCACAATGTCGTGGTACATAAGAGAAAAGCACAGTGACTCAATTAAAATGAAAGTATTTATAGAGAAACGCATTTGGAAGATACAGGAAGATGCTTAGAAATTGACTGAACTCGAGATGCCAGGTCAGAATTGGTAAATACTCCAGTTAAGAATTTCTAAACTCTTATTTTACATAAATTAGAATAATGCAAAAGTTTATGCCCGATGAAAAATTTACAAAATCAAGCGTAGTGTTACGTGTTCGAAGTTTTAACAAAAGAAAAAAAAATGATATGACAAAACACAGAGCTAAATCACAAACAGATAATAATTTAGTAAAAAAAAACAAAATGAAATATATACAGATATACAAGTATAGCGCTCAAAAAAGAAAACTGAGTTTACTGGCGAAGTGTTACGAAGGGAGAAGGGAAAGTATGGGGGTCAAGTATCTTTGTCACTTTAGGGCTAGCGAAGTAATCTAAGTGCTAATAATAGAAATCCTCAAATTTGTATCTATAGACTCACTTTTAGTTTGATCAATGAAAATATTCAAAATTTCTATCTACCAGGTTCACTTTTGGGTTTTTGTTGGTCGGTAACTTTTCATAGAGATTCTTTCGGTTGGATATAAAAATCCACGAATCAAAGCCCCAGTTGATAATATTAGAAATTCCTTTTAAAACTTTTCCAAAAATTTATTTTTATCGGGGCTTGCATGTAATTAGCATATTTATAGATGTTTATTAAATCATCTAGATTTTTCTCGAATATATTGAAATGATCTAGAATCTTCCAAACGTTCTATTTCTAATTTCTCTATTTTACAACTACTATGAATGAAAACTTTTTGTATTAACGAGTAGAACGCAGTAGAATCCTTTACTATAATTCTTAACATTTTGTAGATTTTATTAATATTTTTTATATAGAAATGAATCTTCGTAACAACGGTACAAAATAATCTGTTAAAATCAAGCTATTGGTGCTATTTTAGTAGAAACATGTGCTTTTCTGTTGGAAGTAGATTGTAAGGAAGTTTGCGACTGAATGTACACAGTCAAAATATTGTCATTTAAAATGTTTTGTAGAGATCAAAATAATTGAAAAGCGATTTAGCCACGTTAGCAGAGTACGGTGAGAGGTAGTATGTATGCCATATAAACTGTTTTTTAACCTTAGCTTTTGCGTTGTCTTTGTAGTAAATGAACGCTTTTCGATATGACAAAGTCGATCTCTTTTTTTTTAGCTTAAATACTTTAAATAATGAGAGAGTTGATGTATAGATTTTGAAACACTTAGCAATCTCTTCAGTTGAAAAGTTCTGTTTCTTCTCCACGACGGCATGTAAAAGGCCTTCATCGAAGTCGAAAGATTGTAGTCAGCGTGTTTGGTCTTCAAGGTTAAAATATTTCATGACGAAATCACCCAAACCACTTTTTTTAAAAGTCAAAAGAACTGAAACAAGATCTGAACAAACTTGAGGTTTTTTTAGTTTATTGCTTACACCTCTCCAAAATTAATCGATTACAGTTAATATGACGAAAGGGCAACTTTTAATCTTCCATCTTAGAGGCATTCATTTTAGACAAAAACGTCAACAGTCAACAAAGTTTGATTCACAACTGATCTATACACATTTTTAATTGAGAACACACCAGAAATCGGGACCAAAAATATTTGTAAAAAGTGGTGGTCATTTTATATTAACGACAAAAATCGGTCATATATTTTGTAATGATCTGTTGTTTAAATTACTTAGATTGTTCGGAGGGTTGTCCACGTATTTCTTGCCATATTCACAAAGTTTCGACCGTTGTACGCTTCGGTCTTCATTGAAATTCCATACCGAAACATTTATATTATTCCCCTTAGTAGTTTGTTTGGGTTTCCCCTGCCATATCTCTTCCAGATATTTTAGTATAAGTTAGCCCCCTTCTAACACATAATGAGATATCACAATGATAATCACATGAGGTAGTGGCGACAGGTCCAAATTGATTTTTATCTGACCCTGAATGTTTTGCTGTTTTATGGTCAGTCATCGTCGTTGGAGAAACTCATTGCCGAGTTTTGAGGTGCTCATTGACATTTACTTTTATGTGAAATAAGTCCGATGATGGATCGGAAGAGACGTCTGCAAACGTAGAAGGGTTTATGGGATAGGGATCTCTGACTTTTTTCGAGGCTTTTTTCTTTTTCTTTATTTGTCTTTTACGGTTTTCACCCCAAGCAAGGCATTCCACTGCTACTATTGCGCATGGGGCTACATAGGGGAAGGTAAAGAGAAGGAGTGGTTAGACATAGGGAATGCCAGGAGGAAGGTGACAGATGAGTAAGGATACCGAGGATGAGGGTTGGGCAGATGGGAAGAGTGCTTGATAAAATGGGAGTAGGTTAGTGTGTTAGGAGGTGTCTATTGACCTTACATTTAAACTCCTGGAGATTGTAGCCGTCGGGGAAGCAATCGTGTGGAAGGGAATTCCACAGTCGGGAATTTTTTTTCTGTGGATTGCTCTTTCACAATTCTTTTCTTCTGAATCTTTTTTATTGTAAGGTTTACCATATACAAGTTTACGGGGCCATTCGATTTAGAGGATACATTTGGAAATAGTTTGTATAGATCAGAGAGAAAAAAATGGTTTACCCACACTTGAACAGATGAAGATTGTAATGATAGGGTAAACATCATATTGGGAGTCGTTTCCATAGAGCTGCTGTTAGTTTGAAGAAACCGTTTGGATCGATTTATGTCCTTAGCAAGGTGTTTTTAAGCTGATCCCCGAATCGACGAGAACAAACCTGTAATTACCACCTGGACTATGGGCGAAGATGTAGAATGAACGTCGTGGTTATTTGTAATTATCACCCTGTTATAGTACTTTACAATTAATTACTTCTTAACCTTTCCTCGTTTATTTCTTTGTGTACAACTGTAGCAATTTGTACTGAACGAATATATATATATATATATATATATATATATATATATATATATATATATATATTAAAAAAGGATTAATTCAAAGATGTTGAATGGCCATTTCGATATGAAGATCCCCACGGGGGACGACACATCACCTCAGCAACAGAAAAAAACCTTTCAGAAACTAGAGAAAAATTAGTCTACTTTTCCTTTTTAAATAGATTGCAAAGAAATTAAAAAATAAATAATAAAATAAAATAAAAATAAAGGGAAAGAAAAAGAAAAAGAAAACGAAAAAGAAAAAGAAAAAGATAGAATTTTATTTTATTATTTATTTTTTAATTTCTTTGCAATCTATTTAAAAAGGAAAAGTAGACTAATTTTTCTCCAGTTTCTGAAAGGTTTTTTCTGTTGCTGAGGTGATGTGTCGTCCCCCGTGGGGATCTTCATATCGAAATGGCCATTCAACATCTTTGAATTAATCCTTTTTTAATATATATTTGCTCTGTAATATTTTATTACATGGAGCTCTCTTCCTGTATCATTTTTTAATATTAAAATAAATTTTTAATATTAATTAGGATCGGGTTTTTTGGAATTTACCTTCCTGCTTTTTTCCCTTGGATTGAAGTATCTGAATTAAAATATATATATATATAGACAGATCCGGCCCGCTGCACCACAGATCATCAGTACGGCTAAAGAGCCGATTGCCTTTAACCCGGGATTGAAACCCGACCGAATTGGCGTACAGTCGGTGATTCTACCGCTGAGCCACGGGCGCTCATCAGAAGGAGGCAGCCTTTTTAGTGTGTATATTATAATTATATATGAACAATAGCTGAGAATGTTCTAATTCATTGCTGAATGAACGATGCGTAGATGCCAGAGTAGCTACTGTATTTCAATGTGTAATTGTTAAATATATCAGACAATGAACGTCTATTATGTTTAAGCATGAACCGTTCTAAACATCGTATTTTGGCTTTAATTTCAGATGAAAATAAAGACAAAAAGTCTCTAAAATTTGGATATTTTTTTATTATTTTGGTTCTAAGTTTTCAGCTCACATGAGCCATCTTCAGAGAGGTTTCAGGGACGTAAATATATAACATCCACCATCAAAGATTATTTTATCTTGTGTTGACATAAAACTTTGCTAAGCCACGATAACAGTTATCAAGTAGCAGACGCAGTTCGTAAATATTTAATACAGTTCTATGATGTCACATCGCGGGAGAGCTTAAAATGTTAACAGAACCATATATTTAAATGCAATGTAATGTTTTATGACTAGAGTTAAATGCGATTGTATTAAGTATGGATTGTATTGATTTAATATAGATGTTCTCCAATACCTGAAGGTTCTTTTTATTGTGTGTATGAGTGAGTATTATTGTGTTATTGACTAAAATCTGTCAAATATTACCTAAATTGCTAAGTGTTTCTAAGAAATGTCGTTTAATTGAACTCTGATTAGAAAGGTGACAAATAGGTCGACGAGAGAGCGTGGATGTAGTAAATCTAATATATGTTTTTTTTAATTGTTTCACCCCGAGCAAGGCATTCCACTGCCAATGTATCATGGGAAAGCATGGTTAGATATAGGAAATATCAGAAGGAGGGTGATAGACGGGTAAGGGTACTGAGAATGAGGGTTGGTTAGATGGTGAGAGTGTTTGTTTGAGAGAATAGATGCAAGTTAGCGTGTTAGGAGGTGTCTATTGACCTTACACTTAAACTCCTGGAGATTGTAGCCGTCGGGGAAGCAGACGTGTGGAAGGGAACTCCACAGGAAGGAAGTGCGAGAAAAGAAGCCGTTGGAGCAAAAATCGCGGTTACATTCTATCGGTTTCACTGTAAAAGTGTGGGACCTAGTTACTAATCTAGTATCTCGTGTACATTCGTAACTAGGCGGCACCAATGACTCAAGTTCATCGGAGCAGAGGCCGTGAAAGTACTAGTAGAAGAGGCACAGGGAAGCCATGTCACGACGGTGAGAGATTGGTTGCAGCCGGTGCGCGAAAACAGGATCGATCACGTTACAGATTCTCCGTTGTATTTTGTCAAGAAGCCCGAGGAGAGTAGCAGGGGCACCCGACCAGATGTGGCAGCAGTATTCAATACACGGGCGGATTATAGATTTATAGATGTGAGGATAGATTCAGACGGGAAAAATTTCCGGGCCCTGCACTGAGAACCAACTTTCATAGCAGCGGACTTAGCAATGGATGCGATATAATCATTCCATTTGAGGTCCGCCGAGAGTGTAAGACCAAGGAGGCGTAGTGTTTTGCTCTCAGGGAGGCAAGCCTGTTCCATGCTTATGGGAGACAGGTGCGATTGTCTATGGTTGTTAATTGATAGCAGCTTCGTTTTGGAGGCATTGAAATTCATGAGCCACTTCCTGCCCCAGTCCACCACGGATTGGAGGTCCTTTTCAAGCTCGGCAGCGAGGTTCGCTTTTACGCCACACCGTGTTTTTGATCGATGCGAGAGTAGATTGTGGTGTCATCGGCATACATGCCTACCCGGGATATAATGGTATCTGGGAGATCATTAATGTTGATCAGAAAGAGCGTGAGACCCAGGATAGTGTGTTTATTATTAGAACCAGAGTTACAATCTCTGAACGGGCATGTTAATTGATAGACTACATTGATTTTCTGTAGAGGATTTAGTCATGTGGATGTAGTGTTATAAAAGACGATGAGATCAATTGTTTTAAATTTTTTATAATACAGCATGAGCTTAATTTTATTATTATTATTTATTGGTTTAACGTTTCTACGTATTATGTCTTTGAAAACTTAGAACTAACATAAAAAAGAATATCCAAATGTTGGATAATTTTTGTTTTTATTTTCACCTGAAATTAAAGCCAAAATACGATGTTTAGAACGGCACATGCTTAAATATAACAGACATTTATTGTCTCTTATATTTAACAGTATTTTTTGGGAAAATTATCTGTTACTTCGATAAGTATATATATATATATATATATATATATATATATATATATATATATACTCACCCCAAGCAAGGTATTTTACTGCCACTGGAATTACATAGGAGGAAAGTTATGAGAAAGTGTGACATGTTATATGGGTGTCAAAGGTGGGTAAGAGAAGGATGCGAATACTGATGGGAGTGGAGTGGATGAAGAAAGGTCCATGAGAGGGATGATGCAGTTTACATATATATATATTTTTTTTTAAGATTAATTTTAAGTTGGATAGGGAATTATATTCCATCTATTTCTACCCTATATATATATCTATATCTATATATATATATATATATATATATATATATATATATAAAAAAAGAGAGAGTGGTTAATATATAGATAGATGTATCTAAACACACAGTGAAATATCTATCTTCCTCTGTATGTGTATGTGCGCTCATACGTTTGTGTGTATGTATATGTATGCCTGCATTTATGTAAATAACAATGATGCTTGTAATTTTGTTTATTTTGAAGACTTCAGACGAGAATAAAATCATTTCGACAGTGAGAAACAAAGTTTGAAATCTACCCTATATTTGTACGTCTGTTTGAAGTGAGAGCCAAGACTTTGATCGCGCGTCTTTGACTACGTCGGATATCTTAGAAAAACCGTTTGCAATTCCGTAGAAAGGCAAATTCATACAGATCTTGCGAATTCGTAATGCTATTTTTACGGACTTTTTCACTCTTTCATCTCGAATTAACCATTCCGTTTAGCCTCACATTTTATGCATCTAAGTAACCTCTTATATGTCTTAGTTGAAGCTGATATAATCTAACACAACTGAGTGGGCCGGAATCAAGTGCATACAAAAACCTGTTTTTTTCACCGAAAAAAATATTTGGAGACTAGCAATTGTTATTGACTTACACACCACATAATGCTTTCGAATGTCTAAACTTATTTATTAATGGAACTTTTGGGTGTTCTGTGTGTGTGTCCGTTACATATAGACTCCGAAACGGCTGAACCATTTTCTTGAAAGTTGTGCTATAAACATCTGCGAGTGTTCTTAGCTAGGTTTTGTATCGAGGTACCCCGGATAAATATCGAAAATCGAAAAAAAATTGGGTTATAGAAGGAATGATATTCAGAAGTTTCAAGGTTGCAGTTCCTACAATAGTGCAGAAAATCGATAATATATATATATATATATATATATATATATATATATATATATATAAGGCAAGATGTTCGTGTGTGGGTCTGTTTTTCTGCCAGTATGTCTGTATTTTTCAACATTTTTATTTTAGTTTTTGCTTTGAGTTTGACTCTAAGTAGGTATAATTGTAGTTCTTAGTTTCAGCCATGATACCATTTACTCAGAGGACTTATTTAGTCTTCAAAATTCAGTTTACAACGAAAAATACTCATTTGATATCGATACCAGGAAATCAAAATTTGACTTACATCCATTCATTTTTCTTTCGGTCTATGGTTTCTCTTTAACTGGAAACAACTCTTGCTTTTTGGTCTTTCGTGCCAACGTCCAAAGATTATGAGCTCCAGGACCATGGAATAGTTTTAATGCAAAGCCTGGCTATACTACTAGTAATTTATAATTTTTTTCTCTTAAAATATTTCTTAGAAAGAAAAGTAATCGGGTCTGTAGCCCACTATCATTTATTACTCTTTCCTTTTTTGTTTCTGGTTTCCTTTCTACCTTTTTGTTTGAAGTGTCGTGAAATATCAGCATTTTTCTTCAGGATCTATATGATATCAATTTTCGTGGTTGCTGCTGTTGAAAATTTCTAAGCAGGCTGCGTTTCTGTTATTTGGTACAGCTTTCTTGAATGTGTAGCGCCATTGCAAGTTCATATTAGAGAAAGAGGAAATACTCCCGCGATGGGGAAAAAATACAAAAGTTTTATCCACAACAGGAGGGCAACCAATAGTAAACAAGGATGCTAAAGGAACGAAAATACAAAAATCCGAAGTGGTAGTTACAATAGGCAAACTGAATGGGAACAAATCAGCTGGAACAGAGGGCATTGTAATAGAGATGCTGGCAGCCTTAGACGTCTTCGCCCCCCCCCCGCCCCCAAAATATTAGAGAAGTAACAAATGAAATCTACAAATCTGATACTTACAGGTCAAATAGAGGGGAAAGAGAGACAGGGGAAAGCAGCCGATTACATATTTGAAAGGAATGAGCAGCTAGATGGCAGAGCGGATTTTGGGTGGGTTAAGAGAAGAAAGCGTGCTGAGAGCTACCAAGGATAAGAAGCCGTGGGAGGCCATGATCGCTTACGTTCTGAAGGAACATAGAACAGCACATAGAAGAAGAAAAAACGTTACCTTACCGATAAATTTATGTAAAATGTTGACCACATATATTAATATGTTAGTCCTTATCTTTCTCACATTAGAAAACATGTAAAATGCTGCCCACATACAAAAGAAGTTAATCGTCAACATTGCTTTCTAATATGAAAAATACTGTTCATGCAAAGCAATCACTTTATAAATGTTATTCGGACACTGCTCCGTCAAAAGCAAAGAGGCGATATTCTGACTTTAAACGTTGTCGTACAGACAGAAATACTGCTGAACACTCAATTTGAACAAAATCGGCAGTTGTCCCGGAAAACACACACACAAAAAAAATCACAAACTCGTTTTGGCCGATCGTAAATTGAACTTGCTTCAGATAGCAGAGGATTTGAACATATCACAAGGTAGTGTATTCACCATTTGCATGAATATTAGTCAATGAGAAAGCTCTGTTGAAACTGGGTGCTGCGTTTACACAGTCGATCAAAATCAACAACGCGTCGACGAATCAGAGCGTTGTTTACATATGTTTCAATGAAACAAGAAGTTTTTGGGTAAATATAGGACAATGAATGATACATGGATCCACTACTTCACTCCGGAGTCAAATCGACAGTAAGCTGATTAGACAGTAGCAGGAGAAAGCCGTCTAAAGCGACCAAAGACGCAATCATGAGCGAGCAAGTTTTTGTCCTCTGTATTTTAGGATCGCAAAGTATTTTGTTTATTGATTACCTTGGGTAAGGAATAAACATTAATTACGAATATTATATATTTGGTGAGTTTCAAGGAGGAAATCGTAAGTTTGCGTTTCAGCTTGAAAAAAGACTCTCACTACAGAATGAGAAAAGAGGAATTGATTAAAGTATTCTGTACAGAATATCAGTCAGTTAAGTACCATACGTGATACACGCTTGGGTAATCATGTCTCCTTCGAGACATGACTGACTGTGCAGGAGGTTATTCCACAGTAGTTTGCCATTACTTTCTGCGGTAGACTTGTTGCCAGCCAAGGCTATAGAACCCAATCTGTCCTGTTATTTAACTCATAACTGGAGAGAAGAGACAGATTAATACCTTTACTAAGGATATCTTCACGTAAGTGAATGCAAGGAATTCAACTGGAATTCGAACTCGGATCCCTGATTTCTCGTTCCGAGCAGACATCCATTTCACCACAACGCGCATCCGGAGTATACATAGCCTAAAATTCATACGGCACGATAATGAGCCATTTACCCGACGTCTTAGTGTGAATGGACATCAGAACTTGACCGGAGACTTATCGCAAGTATAAAAACTGCTTAGGACCAACAATCGATAGGGCGTTTTGAAAAACACGGTAATTATATCCTGACGAAAATCGGTACAGAGAAATATAAGAGACTTATATTTAAATTTCATAGCTGTCACTCTGCTAATGAAAATGAATCTCTATATATTAGAAAATACACCCATTTTGCAAATACACTGAAACAAAACGAATAATGTCTTCCAAGGTTCTTTCGCACTTTCTCTGGCCACGTCGTCCTTTGGCGCTGTCTTCTTCTTTCGATTGCATTTTCCATCACATTTTGGACTGATAGATCCAGTTTGTTTTTCACCTTGATGAAACGACTGACAGTTGAAAAGCCTGGAGTAAGGCCATCGCAGACAATGAGCACAGAACAACTAATCGAAAGTCAAGACAACCGTGTCTGATGCAATCACGGATGTCGCAATATTTTTAAAGTCCAGACCAATTTCTTCATACACCTCGAAAATAGTTTCATATTAACACTATAGTAAATGACATAATATGAGGAAAAATAGAAATCGATTGCACCCTGTGACTTCAGTGGGTTTAAAGCAGATTGCATTGTGCAAGAAAGTAAGCTAAAGCAGTTGTTTCAATCAATTTGCAGAACATTGTTACTTTCTACTCTTCAAGACATTTCCTGGAACCCAAACTAAAAAGGTTCCACCACTCAATAACTTTATATACTGTCATCGTATGAGTTTTGCAACGTCAGTGTATAATCTAATTTTTTTGAAAATATAACGTTTTTGATTTGTACTTGAACTGTTCGGATTTGTCTCTAGTTTTATTGTTTCAATCGTTGCGTCTACTGCTCTATTCAGAGAATTGTTCTTAGATTAAATGCTGCTATTATTTAGCAGACTGAAAGCTCTGTCTTTATTGACATGAAGAATTTGCTTCCTCTTCCGTTATGCTACCATTTTCAATTGAATCCATTAATAAATTAAAAAGGCATTCCAATAAACAATTAGAAACGAAAAACTGATTATGACTTTTAAGTGCTCTAAAGGCAACGATTCTTACTGGCAGAGATCAAAGCAAAAACTACGGGATTTTTTCCGTAAAAAGAAAATTTATATCGATATATTCCTTACATTGTTCAAAAGGTGGAAGTCAGTGAATAAATGGTCGATTTGAAATTGAATAAAAAAGTTGAATAAAAAAGAATAAATGTCAAGGTCGTTAACCAAGTTTCTTAAAATAAATATTAAACAAGATATTTGTTGAAAATTACTTTGATCCCTAATCATTGCTTTTTTGCTTTGTCGAAATAACAAAATGATCTCTCTTCTTTTTCTTCTTCTTTTTCTTCTTCTTCGTTACTGCTGTTGCTGTTTTTATTGTTCTTCTCCTTTGTTTCTTTTTCTATATATTGTTTTGTCTAACATATATTGTAAAATCTTCACCTTTCACTTTCGCCGCCTAGTCATCGTCGTCGTTGTTCTTGTTGTTTTTCTTCTTTTTTGTTGTCCTTGTCCTTCTATTCTTTTGCTTTATCCAAATCATAATGTAATCTCTTCTTTTTTGTCGTTGCTGTTGTTGTTTTTGTTGTTGTTTTTGTTGTTGTTGCTGTTGCTGTTGCTATTGTTGTTGTTGCTGTTGCTGTTGCTGTTGCTGTTGTTGTTGTTCTTCTTCTTCTTCTTTTTCTTCTTCTTATTCTATTTCTTCTTCCCGCTATCTCTCTTTTTATCTCTTACTTTATATATATATATATATATATATATATATATATATATATATATATTATATATATTTTCCCTTGGTTTTAAATAGCCTGATCAAATATAGATATAGATATGGATGCCATTCATGATGATTAAGTCTTTCTTCTCCTTTTCTTCTTCTTCTTCTTCTTCTTCTTTTTCGTTGTTCTTGTTCTGCTAATCTTTTGCTTTGTCCAAATCATAATGTCAGCTTTCTTTTTTCTTTTTCGCCTTTGCTGTTGTTGTTGTTGCTCTTCTTCTTCTTCTTCTTCTTCTTCTTCTTCTTCTTCTTCTTCTTCTTCACACTCTGCTTGTATGTTTGTCTGTCTCTTTCTCTCTCTCTCTCTCTCTCTACACACACACACACACACACACACACACACACACACACACACACACACACATATATATATATATATATATATATATATATATATATGTATTGATGCCATTCATGGTGACAAGGACTTTCTTCTTCTTCTTTGTTGTTGTGGTTGTGGTTGTTCTTCTATTCTTTTCCTTTGTCTAATCATAATGTAATCTCTTCTTCTTCCTCTTCCGCCTCATTGTTTTTGTTTTCCTTCTTCTTCTTTTTTATCCCGTGTCTATTCAAGACAAGTTACTCAGGCAGATGACTTAATTATTCCTGTCTGTTTTACTTACCATGCGTTCTGACAAGCCTTTCCTTCTCATTAAATTTTTTTCTATCGTTTCACGCCAAGCAAGGCGGTACCGCCACTGGTGTGCAGGAGTTTACATAAGAGAAGTGTGAGTTTAAGCAGGGGAAGGACGAAGGTAAAGACGAACCAGTTACCGGGGGTGTCAGAGAAAGGCAGGAGAAGTATGGAAATAAGTGTTGCGAGGGTAAAGTGAGAAAGGAAAAGAACAAGATACACGAGGTGATGGGGAAAGAACGAGAGAAGGACTGGGGTCAACTGGACAATAGATAGGTATTTATGTTGCATTTAAAATATTGGAGATGGTCACTATGCGAGAAGCAAGTATACGGAAGGGAGTTCCACTAGCGGGAAGTGTGAGAAAGAAAGCTGATAGAGTAGAAGTGGCGGCTGCATTTAATTGATTTAAAAGTAAAAACCTTGTTGCCAGTCTTTTGTAGGACTAATTCTTGTGGAGGGGGCAAACGCCATGAAAACATTTATAGAATAAACAAAGAAACGCCACATCCCACAGGTGAGAAAGTGTCTGCTAAGTCGGGACGAATCACGTTACAGAATCTCTTTTAGAGCCTGTCGAGAACCCTGAGATGGATGGCAGGGATGTCTGACTAAATATGACAACAATATTCAATGCACGGTCGGATTTGTATATGTGCAAGATGGACTCAGGCGAGAAAAACCTCGTAGACCGACACAGTGACCCAACCTTTCTAAACATCTGAGAAATATCAGTTCTCTCTTTCTAATTCTAAGTATAAGTGACCGTTTTTCCCGTTTTCCATAAAACTAGACAGTTATTTATATAATCCCTTATGAAATCCTTCCGTAGATCCACATCTGAATTTTCATTTAATATGTTAGGAAATTTTCCAGCATTCTCGGTGTAAGCGGACTGATATTACGTAGTCGTTCAGCACTTTTTTGTTTCTTACGAGGGTTTCTTGTTTCTTAGTAAATCACTTTGCTTTTTGAAGTTTAATTTTTATATTCTAACCCCACCCCCGGTTTTATGCGTCACATCTCTCATTCTCTGGTAAAACTCTACGCAGATATGTAAGCCGCTGTACATGTTTTTTGGCATATGTGCACAGTTCCCGTTTTGATATTTTGCTCTTGCTGGCAACAATACATCCTGAGTATTTACCCAAGTACTCTCGACTGAGGCGGGATGTAGTACAAGGTCATTTTAACGTAGGATTTCCTTGCCCCTACTTGCGGGCACAAATTTACGTTAGACCCCTGCCTAAGCTGGATCGGGTTTACTTTTTTCGAAACGAGACTCTGCCATTTGGCAAAGCCTCACCTGGCTCCCTCTCCGTCCGAAAACAAAGCGTCTAACAAGTCTTAATTTTAGTGGAAACCATATATTCTATCGTACAACTGACAGTTAATCTATTCTTCTCGTTTATCTTCCTACATTGTCTAAGAGGCCCTGTATTTGTATTTTTGTGCCTTCCATTAATCCTGGAACTAATTTAATTTACACCACTACTAACCATGCGTATATCATACCCGATTTGGAAAATGTGGTCTTAGATGAATAGTCTCTCCCAGCGGACGTCCTCTCTTCAAAACCTACGAAAAGATAAGAACAGAATGCGCAGCAAGTCAAGTTACGTGAGTCAAAATCCTTTTTCACACCTTCGCGCTCCTTCAGCACTGTATTTTACGCAGACACATTGGGGAACCCCAAAAAATAAAACACGTGAACCCACGTTATCTCGCGAGACGAGAATCTAAATCTATAATCTCGTGATACGGTCATTGGGTGTTTTTTTTTATTTTTCACCACAGAAAATATAAAAATTATTAAATATAACTTTTTATTTAAAATATTTTACATGCAGGCACTACAAGCTTTGAGTTAACATTAATAAAAATTGAAAAACATATTATTTAGGCAAAAAATCAGGTACTGAAAATTGTAATTAAATTGTACTTTAAATGGCATCATTTGTGCTGGGTACTATATACCCATGTGCGTTGTGGTGCATAGGATATCAGCTCGGAACGAGAAATCAGGCAGCCGAGTTCGAATTTCAGCTGAATTCATTGCATTCACTTACGCGTAAATACCCTTGGGAAATATATTAATCCGTCTTTTCTTTCCAGTTATGGGTTAAATAACAGGAGAGATTGGGTTCTATAGCCTTGGTCGGCAACCAGTCTACCGCAGAAAGCAATGGCAACCTACTGCGGGATAATCTTCTACCCAGTCAGTCATGTCTCTTTCGAGACATGATCGCCCAAGCGTGTATCACGTATGGAACTTAACTGACTGACTATATACACATGCTTAGTGTTTTCTGATTAATGCAGTATCATTTGCGTGATGCTAAAATTTTAAATAATATTAAATTAAATTCTATGAAATGGATTAAATTATTTTAGATTAAATAAATTATTTTATTCATTCATGCCAGGAATGTAATTACTAAGTCATCTAAATATTCGAAATGTGCAAAATTTAGCAGCGAAAAATTGATTTACAAAAATGTATAGAGACTCTAAGGATTTGTGAATACTTTGTCCGTAATCGGTTGAATTGAAGAATTAACAATTCGAATTGAAATCCTCACCTAGTCCGTTGAATTTACTTTCTAACTCAGTTAGATAAAGTGCCATACGTGATACACGCTTGGGCGATTATGTCTCGAAAGAGACATGACTGACTGGGCAGAAGATTATCACACAGTAGGTTGCCATTTCTTTCTGCGGTAGACTGGTTGCCGACCATGGCTATAGAACCCAATCTGGTCCTGCTATTTAACCCATAACTGGAAGAAAGAGATGGATTAACACCTTTCCCAAGAGTATTTGCGCGAAAGTGAATACAATGGATTACGACTGGAATTCGAACTCGGCTCCCCGGTTTCTCGTTCCGAGCCGATATCCACTGTACCACAACGCACATCTGTACCACAACGCACTTTCTAACTAATTAACCTGAAAAAAAAGAATGACGGTCTTTTTTCTCCCTCACCCTGGTTAAATGTTAAATGTTAAATACCAGTGTAGACTGAAAATATCTCGTAAATATCTCACGGTGGATAACACGACGTGAACCCACTCTACTATACTCCCGAAAGAGTTACACTATTGTTACACTAGACACAGACTATATATTCCCGGATATCCATATCCGTCCACTTCCAGAAAAGATATGTAAAATAAATAAATACATAAATAAATACAGTCTCTAGCATCGAAAAAGAGTATTAATAAACAGAAAAATATTGTTAGAAACAAAGAAAAGACTACTGAACTGTTGTGTAATACCAGTCCCTCTGTATAGCCATAAATGCTGGACAACATCATCACTGAATAAGAAAAGACTTGTGACTACAGAAACAAAGAAAAACGTACTGAACTCTTATGTAATATCAGTTCTCTTACATAGCAGTAAACGATAGAGAATCTACTCACAGATAAAAAAGAGACTTGGAACAAGACTAATGTGGTGCTGCAGAAGGACGCTAAGGATACCATGAAACGAACATGTGAGCAACGACAAAGTTATACAGAAAAAGGAGACGAAAAGTAAACCTATGCTTTTTTTTTTAATCATTTCACCCCGAGCAAGGCTGAAACGCCACTGATGTGCAGGGGGTTACATAAATGTAAAAAGATTAATTAGAAAAGAGTGAGGAGTACAAACTAGTTAGAAAGGAACAATAGAAAGCAGGTACGACGACAGATACATAGGTGGAGAGAAAGGGAAGGTTATACAGGGGTGGTGAGAGAGCTAGAGTCCAGTGGTTAGTAGATGAGTATTGACTTTGCATTTAAATTTCTGGAGGTTGTAGCCGTCAGGAAAGCAAGAATACGGGAGCGAGTTCCACAGGCGGGAAGTGCGAGAGAAGAAGCTGCAGGAGTAGAATTGTCGTCTGCATTTGGCTAAACTGACTGTGAATGGGTGGGACCCAGTTGCCAGTCTGGTTGCACGAGTAAACACCTGTTGACGAGGCATCAGTGACTTAAGTTCCTCTGAGCAGAAGCCATGAAAGTATTTATAGAACAGACAAAGGGAGGCCACATTTCGACGATGGGGAAGTGGCTGCAGTCGAGTAGCCACATCAGTACCTATCATAATTACAGACTATGCTTTGGAGCTTGTCAAGAACACTGAGGAGAACGGCAGAGGCACCTGACCATAAATTGCAGCAGTACTCCATGCACGGACGGATGGTTGACTTGTATATATGCAGGATGGATTCAGGTGGAAAAAACATCCTGGATAGACATAGTAACCCAACCTTCTTAGCAGTAGATTTTGCTATGGATTCAATATAGTGGTTCCATTTGAGGTCTGAGAAAATTCAGGAAAGAACAGTTGAAATTTCTAGGGCACATAATGATGAAAGAGGACTTCGAAAATCTGATACTCACAGGACAGGTTTTAGCAAAAAGGCAGAAAAAACAGTTATAATTTATTTTTGAGCTTGAGTAAATGAATGGCAGAAGAAGGCTTAGAGGACATAGCAAAAACACAAAATTTATTAGGAACTACAAAGAACAGCATGTTGTACAGAGCCATGATCGCCAACTTCACATAGAAGACGTTTTGAAAAGAGGGTGTTCAGAACTGTGGCTCACAGTTAATATTTTCTCTTGATTTATGATTTTAAATGTATCAGATCTCTTATATTTTATAAAAAGATATAAAATAAACAAAAACGTAAGGAATATTTACCTATACTTAAATATAATCTACCATAGGTAAATTTATTCAAGTAATTGTTCTGTATTGTCAAGAAAAAGACTGAGTCCTGTTGTAACTTGAGGAATACCTTCAGGAATCATTCGGAAGTTTAGATTTTGAAGTTAAATGTTAATCATGAGTTGACTGATCGGTATATATGTTGCATTGGGAAGACATTTTTACTCCAACATAATATTTGCTAAAAGAGAGCAGACATTGTACTATTCTGAAAATAAAACCCATTTTTCTTTATTGTTGTTGTATCGTGGAATGAAGAAATACAGAGTGAAATGTAGATAAACAACTTTATTAACAGAGCAGTACAACCAAGATGGATATACAATATTTACAGTCTCTCGCAGTAGTAAGTGTTACTTCCCGAAGTCCGTGATAATGAAAACTTTCCGTGCTAAGCGCACATTGTCTTATATACATCTGTGCGACCGGATGTCAAATGAGACGAGCCACGAAACAACACTAATGATGGGTCAATTTGTCTTCATAAGCCTGTATAGTATCATTTTCTTCCATAACATAATTTAAATTCTAACCAACAATTTCTTTTTACCAGTTAAAATGTGTTTAGATTTCAAATATTGAACGAGTCTTTGTATCTAGACACAGTTATCAGCGCTCGGATAATTACAATCATTACAGAATATATAAAGTTGATAGCTACCTTATAAAAAGACAAACAAAAAAACGGATTTTACAGTGTCAAATGGTGACAAAGTGTAATGACCGAAGGGCCATAGTAGGATAACATGATTCGGATATAGATTGAATAGTATATTCTCGGAAACCGGAGTACAAGGGTAAACGTAGACTGGAGTACTCCCTCTCGCAGCGTCCTGACTCATTCATTCACTCACTCTGTGGCTACTACTCAGAGACTCCTCACTCAGAGTTTATAGACATATTATAAAGGTGTGGAAGAGTTCATATGTAGATTGGTCCCCACAATACAAAGCAATTGTTTGAATATTAAACTTTTGAAACTAAACTGAAATGGAACGACTATATTAGATCTGTAGCTGCATGTACTGCTTTGTGTCGGACCAGAACATCCTTTCTCGTCAGAAACCATCTTGCACATTTATAAAATACCATTTGTTTCTGCATTGAGTACTGTTGCCGTATCTGGTTTGGTACCCATGCTATTCATCTCTTCTTCTTCTTCTTCTTCTTCTTCTTCTTCTTCTTCTTCTTCTTTTATGTGCCCTATCCTTTCAGAACGTAGGCGATCATGTCTTTCCACGTCTCCCTATCTCTGGTGGCTATTAATATGTTTCCTCCTGTTAGTCCACGCAACCCCCGTTCCGTCATTCACCTGATCAGGCCTTTCAAATATTTTATCCGCAGCCTTCCCCTGACTCTTTTTCCTTCTATCTGGCCTGTGTATATCAGGTTCTCTAAGCATTCCTTCCTCATTTCATGTCCCAGGAACTTCAGTTGTCTCTTGCTGATGCTCACTATTAGTTTTCTTTTCAATGCCATTATTTCCAAAACCTCGTCATTGCTCACATGTTCGGCCCATGATATCCGCAGCATCCTACTGTAAAACCACATTTCCGCTGCTTTAAGTTTTTTTCTCATCTTTGATGATATTGTACAGCATTCACTGCAGTATTGAAGAACTGACATCACATAGCAATCTAGCACTCTCTTCCTTGTTTCTAGGGAAATTTTACTGTGTCTTAGCACGTTACTCAGCTCCATGCCAATTCGTCTTCGGATCTCTGTGTCACACTTTCCATCTCCTGTTAAAACACTTCCTAAGTATTTAGATTTTTTTACTTGCTTGATTATAGTATCTACATTTGTCATTTTTGATTGTTCTTTTTGTTGATGACAATGCATTCAGTTTTCTTGCTGTTTATTTGTAGTCCTTTTAGGTTCTCCTAAATTTCCTAAGAGAATATGCAACGTAATCGGTCCTGATTTGGCCTCTCGACACTACTGTCACTTTTCCCTGCCGTAATGTGGCTTCCCTCTGTCAATTCTACAAATATTCTGACGAGCTTTTTTCTCTGGTTCCCCGTCTACGTGCATTTAAACGTTCTACTAGGTCCCACAGTGAGATTAGGCACAGAGTTAGTAGTTGAAAGAACTAATACTGTGTTTTATAGAATACGCAAAGGCGTACAACAAAATACAAAACAAGGTCTTCATAGAAATACTTGACAACCTCGACATTTTCGGAAAAGACGTTATGATAATCATAAATCTATATTGACAGCAAACTGCAAAATTAGAAAGGGGCGTAAAACAAGGGTGAGCTTTTACACCGGATCTTTTCAAACTGTGCAGCGAAGCAATTAGAGGAATTCCAAAAAAGCAGGGAAGCAAGAAGCAATGAGTCAATAGTTGTAGTTTTTGGAGAGGACAGGGGAAAGTTTAGATCACATTCCTTTAAGAGGTTGACTAGAATTCCGCACCTTTTATTGCCTTATGGGGTCAAACTTAAAAATTATGTTGGAGACCAGAGAAGGATTTATGCATACATCACTCAGTTGAACCTCAGTTCTAGGTAGGAAATTAGGTTTGAGTCGAATGTGGAATGGAGTAGAATTTGAGAGCAAAAATTAAACCTTGTCCGCTGTGAGTGTGAGAACATTAAATTTATTGAATAATGGAAGGATCGAGGATTTGATGTTGTTTAACACACTTTTGCAGAGACACCAGTAATCTTTAGAGCCAAGCTCTTCGCAAAACGGTGATAGAAAATATTGGTTGAAAGCACACAGAGGAAAAAAAAAGTATTACTTATACTCAGTCCAAACAGGTTCGCCAGACAACTACTCCTCTTTTTCTCCAATACGCTGCTCAGCGACAAGTAAAAACGACTCAACCACACTACTGAGCATGTTTTATCCACTCAACCCGGCTACCACTCAGCCAATGAGCGCCGAGAACCAGTCAATAAAATGGCTACAAGCGACACTAACAACTCTAGTCGCACGAAGTGCTCTCCGCCTCACCATCTGTCGATTCGCCGTCTCCATACTCCTTTGCAAAACATACACGCGACACTGACCCTTTTCAGTTGCCGAGGTAAGTCACTCCTTCAAACTTACGGGATTCTATACGCTGCTTCAGCAAGCAGCAACTTAACAACATTAAGGTCACGCTTGAATTCATTACGAACAAAATAAATAGGTACCTATTGTAGTCAGACGTCTCATGCAAGACAGAACAATGGGAATGCATGAGGTTTAAGTCGAAAATTCATGGCTGGGATGAAAGCGTCGATGCCAGCTTTTACCCAGGAAAAAGACCTCAAATGCACAGTCTTCAAAAGGGAGACTAAAAACTTTGATCAAAGGATATCACAAAGAAATCTCCGAGCTGAACACTTCAATCAACCAGCACACACATTAGAAAACTGCAAATGTTTACTGATAGATTACGATTTGAGTTCCACATACTCACGTAGAAAGAAAGAAAAATACTGGATTTTAAAATTAAATACATATAAGCTAGGGTTAAATAGGGACTTAGGTATGTTGAATCTTTATAAATATTTCGATAGTTAAACATTTTTTAGATACAATTTTTCTTTAAAACAATATTTAAAAGTATTATTACAGTTAGGTTTACATTTAAAAATATTCAAACTTTATTGTTTTCTACATCACTTGATGTACACATCTCGCGACGGACGCTTCTAGATAAAATTTTAAAATCATTTGTTTCTGATGAAAGGCTGAGGCTGGTCTGAAATATCAAATATATATGTATATATAATAATAGAAATAAATAACTACTGTCAAATATACATTTTTAACTTACAACTATTTAATAGTTTTTCCTATATATATATATATATATATAGAGAGAGAGAGAGAGAGAGAGAGACAGAGACAGACAGACAGCCAGACAGACAGAGACAGAGACAGAGTGATAGCAGACTTGGATAATAACTGTAATAGATTAAGTGAAATTGAAATAGAATGAAATTGAGAATGATAGATGTATTATAAGTAATATTATAATTTATATATTCTATAAAATATTATATTTTATATTATGATATTATATATTATATTATAATACTATATGTATTATAATATTATATATTATATTATAATACTATATATTATATTATAATATTATATATTATATAATATCATATATTATATATTATATTATAATATTATCATATTATAAGTAATGTTGGTATTATCTAAATTTCCTATATTTATAGATTAACTGAAAACTAAACGAACTAGTACTCCGCATTTTTCTTTTGATACATTTGCCCTTGGCAGGTTTTTTCATATTTTCTGGATTTGCGGATCTCTTCTTTCTTTCTGGATTTGCGTAATTATCCATTGTCAATATACGATACATTCTGAAACCATAATACTCAATTTATTACTTTTTTATAGATAAATGCACCATCAATCTATTCTGTCATTTCTGGTATGCATATTTGAAATCCTGGGATGATGCATTCTCTTTATGTTATAGATTTTCGGACTACTCTCCGTATATTCTTTACTTTGATGAATAATTTAACCCGGAGATGTTTATGCCTTTCTTTTATATTATCTCATGTTTACAAAGGGTCCATTGTGTATTATTAATACGTTTTCTTCATGAATCTTCCTCGCTCATGAATCGATTCAAACCTTCGAAAGTTGACGTTTCGTGTTATCACGAAAAACCTAAGCCCTATTTTATGTGCTAAAATAAATATGAATTTTCTTTTGTACAAAATCAACAACTCGTTATCTACTTCAAATAGCGAAGAGCTTAATCGACACTACACCTGCCGACTAATGTTTCATGAAAAGAACCATCGTCTCAAAATGTTGTGGAGTAGTGAAGGTTATAATTGTGCTATGTCGGTTGCTAATCGACTTAACGTACCCAAAATGTTAGGAACTTGGTAATCTTCCACTGAAAGCTGACTTTTTAGTATTGGGCTAACTGCTGACTAATATCAACTGCCTAGTAGTTATACTGAACTCCAATAGAAGTCTAAAGAACTCCTATGAACTTCCCAAGTACTTCTTCCGTTAACTTCCTGTTAACTCTTATTAATATAGGAGGGAGAGTCCGTTATCTGAGGAATGGGTGTGTTTCACCATAACACAAATCAACAAAGATAATGATACACGTTTGAAAATTTAATTGAAAGTTGTCACTACCTAATCTAATACAATTAGGTAATACTGGAGCAACCAAAAATTACTTTATTTAAAAGCTACTGTTGAAACAAAAATATATTTTTATACGTTTTCTTGTCGATTCAAAATCTTTTACATTGTACATTGCTGTATGTAAATCAATTTTTCCAAAATCTTTATGATATATTTAAGGATAATTTATTATAAAACATTCGTGATTGCAATTGTTTATCTAAAAAAGAAAAAAAAATTTATTACTAGGTTAATAACTTAACCTAATAATTTGTGATTTGTTCACCAAATTCAAGCCGCGAAGGCCACTCAAATTAGAGAATTTTATGATGATGTATGAGCATAAGTGTTGTGGTATCTCCCCTTTTTTATGATAATGGACTCAACTTGAGTATACATATACTCCTGCCATAGTAAGATACGTCAGAACCGAAGAGATCCGTTAGAGACATCGGGACTGATCCGTAAGTTACCGAAAGATACCGAAGTTACACAAAAATACCGCGTCAGTAGGCATAGTACCTCTGAGATACACTCAGCCAGAAAAATATTACATGGATATACTATTTCAAATTGGTTTTACTTCAAAGACATATATATATATATTAAAAAAGGATTAATTCAAAGATATGGAATGGCCATTTCGATATGAAGATCCCCACGGGGGATAACACATCACCTCAGCAACAGAAAAATCCTTTCAGAAACCCTGTTGCTGAGGTGATGTGTTATTGTGTTATCCCCCGTGGGGATCTTCATATCGAAATGGTCATTCAACATCTTTGAATTAATCCTTTTTTAATATATATTTGCTCTGTAATATTTTATTACATGGAGCACTCTTCCTGTATCATTTTTTAATATTAAAATAAAATTTTTAATATTAATTAGAATCAGGTTTTTGGAATTTACCTTCCTGCTTTTTCCCTTAGATTGAAGTATCTGAATTAATATATATATATATATATATATATATATATATATATATATATATATATATTCCTTACTAATCGTATTCCTGTATAACTAACCTGCGTTCCAGGTTGTATATTTACGTTCACTATAATCTATTTTTCTATCTCAAATAACTGTTTTGTTGTTCATTATTCTGTGTGGACCCTCACCCTAATCCACAACAATAAGAAAAAATTACTTTTATGGGGTTATAAAGGAAACATAATGATTAACCAGAGAATTGAAGAGGTCAAGATTATAATGATTTGGAAAACAATTCACCGGAATACTTTTTACATAGCAGCAGTTTTTTGGGGGAAGAAGCTAAATTACTAATGGAATATCAGGAGAAAGAGGATGATTCACATTTGTGTAAGTAGCATGGTGGGTCTCAGTTGTAAAGGTCAAGGGAATTGGTGATAAGCAATTTAGCTGGTCGGAACACTAGTCAGGGAAATTGCAAAAAACACCAAGAAGCTCACAACGTCTCCTCTAAAGAAAAGTGCGGAATATAATTAATTAAATATAAGGTTTACATAGACGCTTTTGAGTTCAATGCAGACGAGTTCGGAATAGGCATTTCGAGTACAGGTATAGCAGCAATATTCCACTTCTGGTCTGACGTGGCTCTTGCAGATGTCGAGTATTACCGTGGGAAAGTTACATTCTTAGTAGAACAGTACAATAAGCCAATACTTTTTCGATTATCGTTAACAATATATCGGATATAAGAGTTCCGCTTTATGTTTGTGGAGAGGTTGAGTCGCAGTAGACGTTTAAGAAATGACCCTCTTTGAAAGAAGAACCGACTATTATGAAAGGGAATGCTCATAGTTTGATAGTTCGTGGTATTAGAACGCAAATATTTGTTTATATTTTTTAGATGAGTTAGTATTTACATTATTCGGAATTTTGTTCTCATCATTGTTGTCATTTTTACCACTATTTAGCCGAAATGGTTCGATTCAATAGCCCTAGCCCCAAAGAAGGCCGAAACCTGCAACTGCCGAAACGCTTGTAAAAATGACAAAAAAGGCGAGGACAATAATCTGAATAATGTAAATTGTAGTAACCTTACTAGTTTGGTTTGGCCTTGTTGAATTTTTCCCCAATTAAGTTACCCAGGATAAGTCATAAAAGAGATGAGGTGCTAGCTTCCGTTGTTCTAGATTTTTTGCAGACCTATAAACAGTTTTATCATCCGCATATATACTCTCTAATGATCGGTTTCTGCACTTAGGCATACCATTAATATAAAGAGTGTAAACACAAGAAAAACCTGGGAAATTGATTTTATGGGCTTTTGATGATTATCTCTTAACAATAGCTTTAAGGCTGTACATGATAGGAAGTAGTTGTTAATTGAAGTTCTTCCAGTTATTTCATACTATGTAGCACCCCTCGATGCCAAGGCCAGTTCTTGTCAAAGGTCCTTTCATACACACAGGGCAGGGATAGTTGTGATGAATGTATTGCCAATGTTTCGCTGATTCTTTGAGTAAGGTTAAACATCATCTATGAATCTAACAGAGCAAAATCCATGCTGATTAATACTCAGAAGAGTGCTTCTGTTCGAATACTCAACAAAATTACCGTTGATTCTAAAAGTTTGATAAGGACACTAAGGAGGATAATAGGTTGATACTGCAAGAGGCAGTATCAACCTGTGTTCTCTGTTTTTAGGATGCGGGTGAACACAGTTGTAACCTTTTCTGAATTTAGGACCCATCTTTCTTTCAGGCAGCAGTTAAAAAGTTTTGCCAGAACTAGAATTAACCTTGGGCTTTTATTGTTAAGATCAACAACTGAGATTTTGTCCGGATTTGTGGTCTTTTCAAAGTCACGGATTTTGATGTCTGAAAATCTTAGTGTATTAGAGATATTAAAAAAGTGGGTACGCCGTGGAAATGGGGATTTCGGGGCTAAGACTGCGGTAAATTCTGGCCTAATCATGGGTCCAGGACTGAAGGCCATGTTTCTTAAGAAAGCTGAATGTGTACGCTGCGGTGCAGTGAATATCGGCTGGAAACGAGAAATTGGGTATCCGATTTCGAATTCCAGTTGAACTCCTTGCATTAAATTACGCGCAAATACCCTTTAGAAAAGTATTAATCCCTCTCTTCCATCCACTTTTGGGTTAATTAACAAGATAGATTGGCTCCTATAGACTTGGTAGGAAGTAATGTCAACCTACTGGAGGATAATCTTTTGCCTAGTCAGTTATGTCTCTTTCGAGGCATGAACGCTCAAGCTTGTATCACGTATGGTACTTAACCGACTGACTGACTGAAGTTTCTGCCATCTGTCAGCTTCGTCGTGCCAAAATACCGTTCTCTGGAATGGTTAAACAGCGGCTACCTTCAGTTTGGCACCATATTTAACATTAATCAGTGTGCGTTGAGAAGAGTCCTAGGGAAGCAATTTTCAGGGAAATATGTGAGAAAGAGATCGAGGAGGTTTGAGTGATATTTGTTTCGGGTTTGGGGACATTCCCACCTGCAAATGTTCATATAAGCTTCATTCTTTAGTTCACTAATTCAGACACCATACTTACTTTCCCGAATAATCGAGTGACTAGAAAGGGATTCATTTTAAATTTACTATTGAAACAATAAAGGTGAGTTTAATAAATCAATCTATTCGGCAATTACTATACCCGTTTCAGAGAACTTTATGTAAGGTCAAAAACTCCTTAAGAACACAAATGCAACAACTGCTTATATTTGCATTCGAAGACGTTACTGAACGTCTAAATGTTTGCGAATAAATATATTAGCTATAACACCTTGGTTGATACACATTTAAAACCTTTTTTATTTAATTTGTTTATTTTTACAGATTATTAATCTTTGACGGTTACTTAAAACCAAAACATTTCATTTTGTTAGAATAATTTTTATTTATCGATTGAATATTGCATTCAGTCAGTTAAGTCCATACGTGAAATACGCTTGGGCGATCATGTCTCGAAAGAGACATGACTGACTGGGGAGACGATTATCCCGCAGTAGGTTGCCATTGCTTTCTGCGGTAGACTGGTTGCCGACCAAGGCTATAGAACCCAATCTGACGTGTTATTTAACCCATAACTGGAGGGAAGAGACGGATTAATACCTTTCCCAAGGGTATTTGCGCGTAAGTGAATTTAATAAATCCTGAATAAATAACTATAATTTTCACAAATACAATCCTACTATTTATTTCATAGTTTGTCGGAGACTGGTTCATTTCGTATTCAGAAATACATAATAAAAGATTTGTAAAGATTTGTAAATTAGAACTGATTGCCTTAAAAATATAATTTCAAACATAAAATCTGTAACAATATTACGAGACTTTAAAATAAACACTGACATAAAAATTAAAGGTAATCAGCCCGACATCGAGCTCAACGACTACAAAAACATAAAGTATTGTTTTATTGAAATTGTAGTTCCTTCGTGATGTAACACAATTTTGGAAATTTTCAAAAAATTATCAAAATACGAGAACCTTGAAATAAAAATCTAAATCATAGGATACTTGAAAACATCAATAATTCCAGTCGGGGTTGGAGCCTTCAGTTTGTTTGGAAAATGTATTAAAAGACTTATTGAAGGATCTTCGGTAGCCCATGGTTGAGAAAAATATAGAAAATTGATCTCAAATGTATACATCTCATATTACAGAGGTTTTTCAATGTAAAATGCGTTTGTTATTTGTTTTTATTTTTATTTTTTCACAAAAATATTGCGTGGAAAATGTCATGATACCATTTCTGAACTTGGGTATTATTCTTCTTACAGCTTATGAACTCCAATTTTATTCCAAGAGGATTTTTACAAAGTATTTATATAAATAAAATATGTTTCTTTGTAATAAATCATTCTGTATTTCAGCTTTCATTGTGTTATGAGGATTCCGGTGAGGAACCGCACAAAATAATGAACTACAAAATCAGATATGAAGATAGAAAAGTAGGTTATATTGAACGTAATATACAAACTTGAAAGCAGGTTAGTAAATCCAGGAATACTATTAATAAGAAATAAATATATACAAGTCTTGAAGTGACGTCGTAGAAATAGTATAACTGTGTAGATTATTCTAGCTGAGTAGAGCTCAGAACTAGTCTGACTTCTGATGCGGTATTCTCTGGTTGACTTCGATAACTTACGTATCAGTTCCATTACTTTTCGATGACCATAACGGATGTCTACCACTGCACTTTATATGCCAACTGCAACGATATTTACCCACCTTCCCACTTAAAGCGAGATGTGACACAAAGTCTTTTTAATTTGGGTCTTCCCGGTCATAAAGCCAGGCTAAAAATATCTGCCTATTTTTCCCAGTCGTGATTCTACCCTTCGGCGTAACCACGACTGGGTTAGCGCTCTCTGCCCGAAAGCAGAGAGGGCTCTCCACCGAAGGTAGTGAGCTGATAGTGTCATAGTTGCAGAGGCAAATGCCAACTGCGACGGTATTTAACCACATTCCCACTTAAGGCGAGATGTGGCACAAGATCTTTTTAATGTGGGTCTTCCCGGCCATATAGCCAGGCCACTAATGTCTGTCTATTTTTCCCAGTTGTGATTCTACCCGTGGGTGGAACCACGGCTAGGTTAGTGCTCTCCACTCAAAGACAGGGAGCTAACAGTGTCATAGTAGCAGAGGCAAATGCCGACTGCAACTATTGTTCTTTCTATGGAGTATGTGTTCACTCAGTCGAGGCCATTATCTCATACCAAACGGAGAGCCGACAACACATTGACTAGTTTTTGTAAAAAGGTTTATGTCGAGTCATAAGTATTGCTTGTGTTTTTTTGTTTTTTGTTTTTCAAAATGTGTTGCTGGCAATATTTTTCCTTACAAAATAAACTGCTCGTTATGCTTTCTTTCTGTCAAAGAAGTACTGCTGGTAATAATTTATTTCAAAAATGTAAAAAAAGATCTACTGGTAATGGTTTTTTCCTTTAAAAATGTATTTTTGGTAATATGTTTTCTTAAAAAGTAAACTACTGGTAATGCTTTTTTCCTTTAAAAATGTATTTTTGGTAATATGTTTTCTTAAAAAGTAAACTGCTTGTAATGCTTTTTTCCTTTAAAAATGTATTTTTCGTAATATGTTTTCTTAAAAAGTAAACTGCTGGTAATGATTTTTTCCTTTAAAAATGTATTTTTGGTAATATGTTTTCTTAAAAAGTAAACTGCAGGTAATGCTTTTTCCTTTAAAAATGTATTTTTGGTAATATGTTTTCTTAAAAAGTAAACTACTGGTAATGCTTTTTTCCTTTAAAAATGTATTTTTGGTAATATGTTTTCTTAAAAAGTAAACTGCTTGTAATGCTTTTTTCCTTTAAAAATGTATTTTTCGTAATATGTTTTCTTAAAAAGTAAACTGCTGGTAATGATTTTTTCCTTTAAAAATGTATTTTTGGTAATATGTTTTCTTAAAAAGTAAACTGCAGGTAATGCTTTTTCCTTTAAAAATGTATTTTTGGTAATATGTTTTCTTAAAAAATAAACTACTGGTAATGCTTTTTTCTTTTAAAAATGTATTTTTGGTAATATGTTTTCTTAAAAAGTAAACTACTGGAAATGCTTTTTTCCTTTAAAAATGTATTTTTGGTAATATGTTTTCTTAAAAAGTAAACTGCTGGTAATGCTTTTTTTCTTTCAAAGATGTAGAACTGCTGATAATAATTTTTCTTCAAAAATATATTCTTGGTTATATTTTTCCTTAAATTTGAACCGCTAAGATTTTTTTATTTTCTTTTAAATATATATTGCTAGTAAAATGTTTTCTTCAGAAATATATTGCTGGCAATATTTTTCCTTAAAAATGAATAGCTTGTAATGTTTTTTTCCGTCAATAATGTATTGCTGGTAATAATTTTTCTTAAAAATGTATTTCTAGTGATATTTTTTCCCTTCAATTGCCCTCCGAAATGTATTGCTGGTAACAATTTTTCTGAAAAATGTATTGCTGGTAATAAAACCGATATTTATTTGTTCTTCAAAGCTGTTTCACTGGTAATACTTAACTTTTAAAAAGTATTGCTGGCATTATTTTCTTCTCCAAAAATTTATTGCTGTATTTTTTACTATAAAAGTTTATTCTAAATTTTCAGAGTGTTTGACTGAAGTTTAGAAGGTTAACTATTTACCCACAGCTGAGATCCGAATAAGTGCTACCACCCTGAGTCCGGGTAGTCCTGGGAACAATAACAGTGAAGAAATGTTTCTATGTTCCTCTAAATCACCTGATTAAACGGTTCCCTGTCGGATGCAGTTTATCACTACAGTCAAAACTCCGATAAAGTTTATCGCCATAACGAGGTCGTCCCATTATCTGCAGAGTTGCAGTCAGCGTATTTTGAAGCTCAAGCCGACAGGGCGATTGTGCCTCTGCTTGAGTTACGAAAGTAAATGAGAATACAAAAGAAATCAAAGGAAATAGAACTACTACTACTACTAATAATAATAATAATAATAATAATAATAGCACCACGACCACAAACACCGCCACCACCGAGTGATTCGAAAAACTGTGGAAGTATAAAGCTTGAAAATCGAAAACAAAAATAGTACCAGTCATAGAAGGTGCGTTTGGAATGATAAAAAAGGAATACAAAAACACATTGGAAAAACAAATCCGTGGAAACCATGTAGAGCTCAATCACGAGCGCTAGTAATATTAATGAACATGGAAAAACAAATTATGAAATATGGCCATAACAACACAACACTATCTCTTCCCGCAGACTTGATACTTAGTGTGACCATAGCAAAAATCAAAATATAATAATAATAATAATAATAATAATAATAATAATAATAATGTTTCACCGCTAAATGCCTATTTGCGTTCATGTGCATAAAGTAAAATTATTGGGAGAGAATACTATTTTCTTTCTAATAGATGTTGTTAACAAATATTGCAGTTATAAATTGGTAACACTCAATACGAATATTGAAACTCGATTAAACAAATTCGTGCGAGTATGTTCGTCTGAATCTCTTTTCACTCATATATGTGATTGTCTAGGAAACGTCTATATTAACAACATTTCCTCTGTGCTAAGAAACATTACTTTTCGATTTTCCATTCGGAAATTGCCCTCTTTTATACTCTACCGGCCATAATTATTAGGCCACCTCTGTTTTTTTTTTAAATTATTTATTTCATGCTATTTTTAGTATTTATTGCAAAGTGGATAATTCTAAATGAAAATAGAATGGTTCTTTAGTTAATACTGCACAATAACATGTTCATCAAATGAACTGTTCTGGTGTGCAGTTTTCGTGCTCTCTTCCCCATGCTAGTCTCGTCTTCTTATTGGCTGGCCGAAGCAAAGGCTTCCTAGCTGCCTTGTAAAATTTTGCAAAGTGATAATGACAAAAGAACCAATCTATTTTCATTTACAATTATTCACTTGGCAATAAATACTTAAAAATATTATGAAATACATCATTTGTTTTAAAAACTGGTGTATCCTAATAATTATGGCCGGTAGTGTAAGTGATACAACAACAACAACAACAACAACAACAACAACAACAATAATAATAATAATAATAATAATAATAGAAATATGCTATACAAAGCCTATGTATCATAGCTTTCGATCTTAAATGATAAGAATTGTTGACATATAAATGTTTGTTGAATAATTAAGTTAAACTACAGAGCATTGCTTTCAGAATGACATTTTTGCTTATTTGGTTTTCTTAGTTACCGCATATTAGCCGTCTGGGTAGGTTCCCCTACGTACTGATTCACACAACCTCTTTGTTCATGAAAGTTAAAGGCGTTGAAAAGCTTCATTATCGGTTGTCGAGGGATTTTTTTGTAAGTTAAAAAAGCAAAGTACTTCTTAAAAAAAAGATTAAATATACAAAGTCACTTCTCAAACTTTTTGCGTAACCAAACCAGAGGCCAGATGGTCGGACTGATTTACAAAACTTGTTCATATTTCCACCTGCGCTGCTATTATCGAAAGCTCACACGGTATCGCGCACATTTTGCCTATGTGAATAAACATGGCATGCCCTGATCAGTTGCACTAACATGATAGGTGTAGAGGTAAAAGTGTTCGAAACTCGAAGAAAGAAAAATGCCTCTACAAATTTAAATAAATGTTATTATTAAGTATTTGTTTACTTTCAAATTGGAGAAAACGAATTACAAAGATCCTAGCATAACAAAGTTTTGCAACAATATTTTGTTTTAGTTCTTTACATCACCACAGAATCAGTGTGTTAGTATAATAGAGAAAACGGAATGTGTCTGCTTAAAGAGAGTATGAAGTATTTACATTGTCTTATGAATGCGTTTAATTTTGCAACAGTATCAATCAGCCATCAACGAACGACAGCTGTTTTATAGCTACTACTGTTTATATAACTCCGTTTCAACATGTGTTTAATTTAATTGATCATTGCAGGATTATTGCAAGACGTTACACCGTAAATATGTGAAATGATTAGTAGTTATTTATACAAAAGTTCTGAGTACAACTAGTACGAACCCTAATAAAAGTTTTAATGAATAACTAAAAAATGAACTTTGTGAAAGTACGCATTAGCATTAATAACAGAGAGAAACCGCTTGAAAATTAATGTTAGATTTGTTAAACTAAAATGTTTATTGATTAATAAATATTTTTCCTAAGTTTTAAATTCTTGTACCTGCAAATTAGAAACAGAACAACCTATGATTCAAAAATAGAATTTATTTATTTGAAGATATCAAAAACCACCATAACAATTTTTTTTCTAGAAAAATTAGATTTTCTCGATGTATGCTTATACTGTAAATTAATATCCCGAATTACCCCCAGATACGGTCTCCTCTCGTGTCTTTCTTATACGATGTCAGTGGCGTTCAAAGCCCGGTATATCCTGGTAGTAGCGTTCTGCTTACACGTTTGTTCTCCTCGAATTTATCAAGATCAGCGTTAAGGATATGGGTTTTTAGGGAGATTCTGCAGCACGTTTTGCCGTAGTTCTTCGAGAGACTCATCAAGTTTTACATAATCTTCGGTCTAGTGATTCCCTAGAATTACCTGAACAACTGCGACGGAGCTGTTCCAAGTTACTTTATCTGTTTTTGCGAGCTTCTTGTAGAATTGCTTACCCTATATGATCTTCTTTAATTGTAATCCGAGAAAGACATCGGCTATGGATTTCGCTGCAGTTTAGAGAAGTGGTCTAAAAGGTGCTTGAATGTTGCAGACCTCTTATCTAAAACTGTGAAAAATAGATTTGTAACATCCAATTTTAATTATAGGATACAACTCCTATATCATCTAACAGTTAGCTAAATCACACAAAGTAAAAATACACACACGCAAAATCGGATTCAAACGACTAAAAGATTTTGGAAAAACCCAAATAAGGCAAATTCACAAGTCAGTGTGAAAACAAACTTCTGCATCCTAATTGGATGATAATTCATATTACAACGTCAGTCAAACGTTCTTTCACACTGAACGAAGAAGGTGTCTATGGGAGCCGGTCACATGACAGAAATCCACCACTTTACCACGTCCGTGACCGGTCAAGAGTCAGAAAGATGCAAAAAGTAGAGAGGCCAAAGAACCTGCAGACAGGTCCGTCGCCGAGATAAACAATACAAAAGAGAAGAAGCAGGATAGGAAAACAATAGCAACAAGATATCTTCAACTGCCCATAAAACATTTTACTTCTCGTGCCAGCCAGAAAGAAGACGAAACAGACTTTATTAGTTAATAGACTGATTAATCGTTTTACATACACGCATTCTGATATTTACTACTATTTCTATTTGACCCTTTCCCTCTCTCCGAGTATTTCTCCCTCACACTCTTTTTGATCTTAAATTGAAACCCTTTCCTATTCCACCTACTTAGTGGTGGACACATAAAAAAGAAAGAAACGTTGTTCTACTACACTGTTGAATTACAGACAGCAAAACAGACACTTTTTTGTTCAACTAACATTCGCTTAAATCTAAAAGACGTTTTTTCTATCAAAAAAAGATATAGAAGAAATATACAAATTGTTTATTCTGTATATATGTTGTTAAATATACTGTTTTCTAATTATATACAAACGTTTCTTATTTCGTTGTCTTTCGTGAAAATTGTGTTGTATTTTGTAAACAGGATATCTCGCATTAAATTCTTCCTCTTTAATACGCGTCTTCTGAAACCCCACAACCTGTTTTTCAAAGGCAAAGATAACACAGAAATTTGATAAAATCTTTAAAGCGGTACTCTGCCTAACGCACGACATCTAGAACGATCTTGATACTGCTTTATTCCTTCTTTAGCTGTACCGGGTGTGCCAAGAGAAGAGATACATATATGTTTCTTTTAGCACTGCTCTGAGGCTTCTGACAGTGTTGTTGATGAAGAGGCGCCACTTGCTCCGATTACAGGAGATTTTCAAATTTTCGAATAGACAGGTCACACTGTGACAGAAGAAAATCCATGTAGCCGGGTGAAAAAGCCTCAAAAACTCTGATTAAGAAGCAGGACAATTTCAATAAAAACAAAGAGGAGAGTACTGGATTGCAATGTGCTGTCGGTTCAACAATATGGCATTGAATACTGGACAATATCATCAAAGATGAAAGAAAAACTTGAATCAACTGAACTGTGGTTCTACAGAAGGATGCTGCTGATATCATGGTTCAAGCATGTGAGTAATGATGAGGCATTGGAAAGGATGGCAACGAAAAGGAAATTAATAGTGAGCATCAGGAAGAGACAGCTGGAGTTCCTGGGGCATGCAATGAGGAAGGATGGCTTGTAGAGCCTGATACTAACAGGCCAGATAGAGGGGAAAAAGACACAGGGGAAAGAAGCGGATAACATATTTGAGGGACCTGAGCAGGTGGATGACGGAACGAGGGTTTTAAAAATAGAAAATAGTATAGCGACTAAGACACCACAGATTAAAGGACGTAGAAAAATTAAGAGCAGGAACATTAATAATGGGATGAAAGAGAAAAGTGTAAGAAGGAGGACAGTATATAGTGAATTACATTGCCTTTAATATTTTCCAGATCAAAGTTGACTGGAAATCATGTAGCCAGTTTTTTTTTTCAGAAACAAGAAATGTGAGAAAAGAAACTCTTATCATAGAACTTACGGCTAAATTTAGCCAGCGTAGCTGTAAACTGATGGAAACTTGACGCCAGCTTTGAACGGAGCCAAAGTTTAAAAAAAGTCTAGGTACCATGTCAAGCTTTTCTTTTTTTTTTCTTTTTTTCAATTGGATTAAATTGACTAAACAATCGCCCGGTTCACACTCTACCTTCGTCTATTGAACAGGTGAAGAGGCTCATCCCTTGTTCCCTGTTTAGGATGTGGTTTCCGGCTTTCTCTTTTCCAATCTTTTCACTCTTTTCTTTTTTTTCTTTTTTTCATTTGGAGTAGATAGACTAAACTATCACCCGGTTCACATTCCTCCTTCGTCTATTGCACAGGTGAAGAGGCTCATCCCTTGTCCCCTGTTTAGGATGTGGTTTCCGACTTTCTCTTTTTCAATCTTTTCACTCTTTTCTTTTTTCTTTTTTTCGGTTGGAGTAGATAGACTAAACTATCGTCCGGTTCACACTCCACCCACGTCTCTTTTCCAATCATTTCACTCATACGTAGCCCCCTGCACATCAGTGGCGTTACCGCCTTGGTCGGGGTGATATGATTAAAAAAACTAATTACCATGAAAGTATTCATGGAAAAGACACAAACAGCGGTAAAACAGTGACTAAACCCGAGCCGTCAGATCACGACCACTAATATTTGTTAAATCTTATCAAGCAACTAATAAATTTCACTGCTTAATGTTACAAAAGTAACGTATTAAGTGAATAATAGTCATTTCCTTTGCTTTCTAGAGAGAAGCAATTAAGAAATAAAACCTACTGACATAAAAATTCAAAATTTAGTTACACAGTGATTTTCATCATGTGTCTAATACCGTCGTTACGTTTTGGTATAAACTGGATAGAAATAAGCCAAAAACATTAATGGCTTGCTGTTCACAGATGACTAGAAACCGTAGGCCAGCAATAAAAAAGTAAATTCTTTGATTCATATGTTTCGTGCGTTCAGCAACGATATTCAGATGGTATTTGACATTAACAGACGTGTCACCGTAAATACCAAGCAAGAAAAAATATTTGAGTTCAAGAGAACAAAATTACCAGATTTAGAAGTCATAAAATATTTTATAATCTGAAGCGAAGTTTAAGTATACTAGAATTTTACAGACCAATCAGATGAAGCATAACGGAATGAAAGAAAATATTAAAAGTGAGTAATGGAGACGCGTAAGAAAAATCCTTGTGAAAAAAAAAATTGTTTAAATATCATCAACGTAAATAATACCAGGGTAATCGCCTTGCTACACTATTCTGTAGAATTCTATGATTGTAATTATACGCAATTAAAGACGAATAGAACAAAGAAACAGATGAGTAGGCATAAGGCTGAGAATCCAAATAGTTATGTCACTAGCCTGTATATTCCAAGAATAGTGAACTATATATTGGTCTATATGTGTTTGTTTATACTACTTAGATAAGGTAGTGTTTTTTTTTAATAATCGTGTCGCCCCATGCAAGGCATTTTACTGCCACTGTTGTGCAGGGGATTACATAGTAGGAATGTTATGAGGAGTGAGAGGTTGCAGGGGGTATAATGAAGAGAGTAGGAGAAGGAAGGGAATACTGAGGGTGGGGTGGATGCAGATAAAAGCATAAAAGAGAGGATGTAAGTTAGTGAGACAGAAGATGACTTTTGACTTTGCATTTAACTTCTTGGAGATTATAGCTATCGGGAAAGCAAGAATGCGGAAGGGAATTCCAGAGGTAGGAAGGGCAAGGAAAGAAGCGGAGGGAGTAGAATTTGCATCTACAATTTATTGGTTTCGCAATAAAAGGGTGGGACTTAGTTGCTAATCTTGGGGATCGAGGAAATTCATATATAGGTGGTACCTGTGAGCTAAGTTCACTGGAGAGAAAGCTGTGAAAGTATTTGTAGAATAGACACAAGGAAGCCACACGGCGTCGATGCGAAAGCGACTGTATCCTAGCCGCCAAGTCGGGATCGATCACGTTACAGATTCTCCGTTGGATTTGGTCGAGAACATCTAAGTGGATAGCAGGAGCATCCGACCAGATATGGCAGCAATTCTCACTGCACGGACAGATGGTAGACTTGTATATGTGCAAGATTGTTTCAGACGAGAAAAAATTCCTGGCCTTACACAGAGAACCGACTTTCTTAGCAGCGGATTTAGCTATGGATTCTATATATTTATTCCAGTTAAGGTCTGATGTGAGAGTTAATCCGTGGAGACGCAGTGTTTATCTTTCAGGGAGAGAAGCCTGATCTATGTTAATAGGTGGTGTTATATATCAATAAACAGACAACCACGGGTATATATAAAAATATATGACTTATATTTTTATTGATGATGATGGACCGTGTAGCCTAGTGAACAGAGAGTGAGAGCGCGCTTCCAAGGGTTGACAGGGGTGACGGGGGGTGTCGTCGTATCTGTTGCTCCTCTCTGCTTCTTCTGACTCTTCTGACTAGACTGCCGTGAAATCCGTGCCCGAGGTCTTTTTATCTCCAAACCGGTACTTCCGATTTTTGCCTCGCCTACGCACGCCCACGTAATTCTCAGGGACACCTGTTCTGCTTGCCTCTTGTAGCCATTTCCGCTACTGCCGGAAATAAGGTCAAACAAACATCCGTTCCTTTCAACGGCCGGAAAACGCCCCCGCTTGCATCAGCTTCCTTCTTCGGGTGGGGCCAGATTATTATATTACAGGTGGGAGGAACGATTGTCTGTGGTAGTTATTAGATAGCAGCTTCGTTTTGGAAGCATTAAAATTCACCAGCCATTTCTTACTCCAGTCCACCACGGATTGGAGGTCCTGTTTAAGCTCGGCAGCGAGATTCGCCTTTTCAGCCTCGGTAGATTATTGATTGAAACGAGAGTAAACCGTAGTGTTGTCAGCATATATGCCCACTTGGGATCTTATTACATCAGGGAGATCGTTAATATAATATTGCTCGGACTATGGTCCTCATCTTTATTGCCATTATTACAACTTTTCGGCCCTTCTACGCTCCAGCTTTCTTCCGGTGCCAGTAATTTCGAACCGAAGCCTTAATTACGAGCACTTAAATATATCATTCTCATTCCATGTGCGATGCCACTTCTGTCTATATTTCGTAGTTTGGGTATTTTAATTGTTTAAACTCCAGGCTTACGTTGGAACTCCGAATCGAACCCTTTATTTTATCTCACAGGTCATTTCTTTTCACGATTTCTAAGTTTCAGTTAAATGCCTTTAGTAACTCAAGTCTCCATTTAATGTTCATCTCAGCTGAAGACAGATATTAGACTCACAACTCTTATAGATGACTGGATCGTTTTTTTTTCGATAGCTAGGTTAATTTATCATTGTTTGTTTTTGTCATTATTAACCCTTAAGCAAGACATCCGCCAAAAGACGTCAGTTTAACTATAACACTCTGCTTCCCCGTACCATGTAACACAGTACGCATCGATAAGCAATTCAGATTTTGATCAATGAAGATTTTAGCATCATTTTGTTAGATGTGAGGACTAATATATGATTGTCCCTATGACTGATTTGTCAGGACTTCTTCATGTTATCTTATCAGTCTGGGGAAAGTGAACCCAACGAGCGGCACCTTTAGATAATGCCTGAAAACAATACCACGTGTTGACAAAAGTCTTGTGCTTGAAATTGGTTTGGCGGAAATATTTGGGTGGTGTCTATCTTTGGGCTTGCACGAAGTCAGAAGTCATTGCAATCGAGGATTTGAACCTGCTTGTCTTTTTCAGGCTGTTGATCACGGGAGAAAAGGCGCTCATTTAAAAAAGTTTTAGTCAAGGTTAGCTCAAAATAGCTGCTGCATGAATCACTGGATTACTAAAACCAACACTTTTATCTGTTGGACCATAGTTTTGGTTTAAAACTTTTGTTAGTGTTATGGTGAAACACACATATTCCTCAGATAATTGACTCTCCTTCCTATATTAATGACAGTTAACAGGAAGTTAACTCGAGAAGTTCTTGGGAAGTTCATAGGATTTCTAGAAAGTTCTTTAGAGTTCTCTGGAGTTCAGTAGAACTACTAGGTAGTTGATATTAGTCGGCAATTAGCCGAATACAAAAGAGTCAGCTTACAGTAGAAGATTACCAAGTTCCTAACATTTTGGGTGCGTTAAGTCGATTAGCGACCGACATAACATTTTATAATCTTCAATGCAAAAACTACTCTACAACAGTTAGGTAGATTGATAAGAGGTTAATTTATTATTGTTTTGTCATTAATAACTTTTAAGCAAGATACCACTCTTAGGCGTGCTGCTAAAAAAGGTGGTGAGCATTCCAAAGCAAACCAGAATAAGAGATTCGATGATTAAGAAAGGTTTTAAAATAATTTTCGTTACATGAGAGGCTGAGTATATGAAATATTTTACATACGATGACAGATTGTTCAATTTTATTTCGGGATAAAAATAAACTTTATTAATTTCTTTTGTTTTACATTCAGTCAGTCAGTTAAGTGCCATACGTGATACACGCTTGGGCGATCATGTCTCGAAAGAGACATGACTGACTGGGCAGAAGATTATCCCGCAGTAGGTTGCCATTGCTTTCTGCGGTAGACTGGTTGCCGACCAAGACTATAAAACCCAATCTATCCTAACTGGAAGGAAGAGACGGATTAATACCTTTCCCACGGGTATTTGTGCGTAAGTGAATACAATGGATTCAACTGGAATTCGAAAAAGCCTTGTTTTATTTCTGCATTTAATAAGCTTTATGTATATTGCCTACGAATTCCAAATTAAACTAACTGCAAGGAAGTTATCTAAAATGTCGATTATTGTATTTATAGCATGATTTCATTTGATGTTGAAGAGTTTACGTTATCATCGTCATTTACTACACACGTATATTGACGAGAGGTTAGAACGTTCTCATTCTGACCATGCGAAATCATGTTTGAATCTCATCATGGTCAATTTATCATGAAGGTAAATTCTTAATGTTATCGGTCCAGTGAAAGCAAGCCTTCGTGCGGCTACACACACACACACACACACACACACACACATATATATATATATATATATATACACACATATATATATATATATATATATATATATATATTTATATATGTGTGTGTGTGTGTGTGTATAGTGGAGTTATCGGTTATTATATTTTTATATTGTGGATATATACAAACAACTCATTTTCAAATTAAATCTCTCTCTCTCTCTCACTCTCTCTCTCTCTCTCTCTCTCTCTCTATGTATATATATATCTATATATTTCAAATGAAATATATATATGTGAAATGTGTCTGCCTCCTTCTACCGAGCGTCAATAGCTCAGAGGCAGAATCGCCGACTGAGGCCAATTCAGTCGGGTTTCAATCCTGCGTTAAAAGGCAATCGTAATCTAACCGCACTGATGAGCTATGATACAGCGAAAGAGATCTGTCTGCGGATGACTACGCTTTCACACCCTGATCGAGCACTCTGGAAGAATGGTAGATTTTGAAAAACAGTAGCTACTTTAGCATATACGCATCGTTCATTCAGCAATGAATTAGAACACTCTCAGCTATTGGGCGTGTATGATGATAATATACACGCTAAAAAGTCTACCTCCTTCTACCGAGCGCCCATAGCTCAGAGGTAGCATTGCGACTGAAGCCAATTCGGTTGGGTTTCAATCCCGGGTTAAAAAGCAATCGGAGTCTAATCGTACTGATGAGCTGTGATATTGCGAAAAATATCTGTCTGCGGATGACTATATGCAATTTGTTATATATATTATACTATTTGTATATTATATATGCGCGGTACTTATTTGAGAGCGCTCAATATCAGTGATAGAGCTAACATATTCAATAAGTTAGGTGTGAGTTGGGACGCTGGTTTTAACGCTTTTGCGATCGTCAGACCAACCTACACTGACGATTGCAAAAGACTTAAAACCCAGGGTCACAAACTCACACTTATATAACTGAACATATATATATTCCATTTGAAAATGAGTTGTATATATACATTCACAATATAAAAAATAATGATCGATAACACAACTATCCTAAACCAAGTAAACAACAAAAGCAATTTACAGATTCTCAAGGCAATAATCATGAAAAAACTTAAACCGACAATTAATATAATTAGCTCTAAATACTGTAGTAATGTTCTAAAATGTTTATAAAAAGAACAATTTGTTCATGCTTTAACACGTGCATGACCATGACATTACACATCAAAAAATCCATTTTGAAAAATTTTTACGTTCTAATGCAATTTGTCAACCGTTATATTTGAAGCAGGAAAAACAATTTACAGTAATTTTTAGCAACGCAGTTTTGTGGTTATTTTTTGTTAGCACAGCTCACACTCCAGAAAATGATCTCGGAAGAGGATTGAAAGTACTTGGGAGCGTTGGAAAATGAATGATAATTAAATCTGTCAACGTTACAGCTAATTTCTCTCATCTTTCAATTATAATACGCGAAAGATTATCCGTGAGTATGAACGGAATGTTGGCAATTTATTAATCTGACATGTCTCAAAGAAAATGCTGCTTAAATACACAAGGTGTGTATATATATATATATATATATATATATATATATATATATATATATATATGTTCATTTAGAAATAAGTTATTTTGAGAATGAAAATATGAAAAAATTCGACAATATAAATATATTGAACACATTTTAATGCGACATTTTACTAATTTATATATATATATATATATATATATATATATATATATAGCTCCTGCTATCCAATTATCCACTTAGGTGTCCTCGACCAAATCCAACGGAGAATCTGTAATGTGATCGATCCCGACTTGGCAGCTAGGATACAGTCGCATTCTCACCGACGCAGTGTGGCTTCTCTGTGTCTCTTCTATAAATACTTTTACGGCTTCTACTCCGATGAACGTACCTCACTGGTACCCCCTATATATGAATTTTCTCGAGCCACAAGATTAGCAACTAGGTCACACCCTTTTACTGTGAAACCAATAAATTTTAAACGCAAATTCTACCCCCTCCGTTTCTTTCTCACACTTCCCGCATCTGGTATTCCCTTCCGCATACTTGCTTTCTCGAGAGCTATAATCTCCAAGAATTAAAATGTAAAGTCAATAGTCATCTCCTGTCTCACTAACTTACATATTATCTCTCATTCTTTTTTCTTCGTCAACCCCACTTTCATCAGTATTCACTTCCTTCTCCTACACTCTTCTTGACAACCCCTGCAACTTCTCACTCCTTCTCATAATATTCCTTCTATGTAACCCCCTGTACAACAGTTTGCAGTAAAATGCCTTGCTTGGCGCGACAGGATTATATATATATATATATATATATATATATATATATGTGTGTGTGTGTGTGTGTGTGTGTGTGTGTGTGTCTGTGTGTCTGTCTATGTGATCAAAATGTAATTGTAAGGTATGCTATATCATGAGTTAATATCTTAGATGTAGACAAAAAACTGAGCATTGCAATGAATATCTAACGGTTTCATGCTTAAACCCAATCAACATGGCCCAAAACTGCATGAAGCCAAATTTGCCGCTGGATTTTAACTTCATTATCTTTTTTTATATTGAATTCTCTGTCTCTCTCACTTTAACTTTGTCTCTACTATTTTATAACTATGGATGATATATTGTATTTAAATTCTAACTATAAGTCTTTTACCACGTGAAATGAATTCTCGAGTTGGATGCTTCACTGATCACTACGAACTTCAACATTCTAATTGTTAAATATTCTAATTGTTAAACATCCAAATTCATATTTCTGTAATAGTAAACAAAGCCTAAAATCTGCTGAATTTAATATTTGTAAGACATTTACGTAACTGTAATATTATCTGCTTCCTTATAAGGATATATTCCGCATTCATTGACGCAGAGGTCAAAATTAATAAAATCATTCTCTTAATACACATTTTCAGGAAAAATAGATTTCTCAAATCCAGCAACTGTTATTGTTCTTTCCAGTATCGATGGGAGTATCTTTTATATTCTTATAGCTTTGTTTGAAGCAGTTTGGAAACTCTCCTTCTGCATTATGTTGATATTTTAATCTTCGAGCTGAATGTACTATTCATTTTAGTTGCTGCTGCTGTTGAGATTCCCCAAGTTTCTTTTATTTTGTATAGATTATGTTTATGGGGCAAGTAGGTAGTCCTTGCCATCTAACATATAGAAAGATTACTAGTAATAATTCACAAAATCTAACACAATACTAAGCTTCATTAACCATTGATCTGAGAAAGTGGTTATATATATATATATATATATATATATATATATATATATATATATACTAGCAGTATAGCCCGGCTTTAAAACTAATCTATGGACCTGGAGCTCAGATTCTTTGGACATTGGCACGAAAGACTAAAAAGCAATACTTGTTTCCAGTTAAAGCGAAACCACAGCCTGGAAGAAAAATGAATGGATGTAAATCAAATTTAATTTCCTAGTATCGATATCAAATAATTTTTTCCGTCGTAAACTGAATTTTGAAGGCTAAATAAGTCCTCTGAGTAAATGGTATCATGGCTGAGACTAACAGCTAAAATTATACCTACTTAGAGCCAAACCAGAAGCAAAAACTAAAATAAAATGGCTGAAAAAATACAGACATACAGGCAGATAAACAGACACACACACACACACAAAGATCTTGCCTTTTATATATATATATATATATATATATATATATATATATATATATATATATATATCGATTTTCTGCGCTATTGCAAGAAATGCAACTTTGAAATATCATTTCTTATGTCTTTGTCTATGAGTGTATCAAATTTGATTAAAATCGGACCACTCCTTCTATAACCCGATTTTTTCGATTATCGACTTTCGATATTTATCGGAGGTACCTAGACACAAAAACTGGCTCAAAACACTCGTAGACGCTTATAGTACAACTGTGTAAATTTTCAAGAAAATCGGTTCAGCCGTTTCGGAGTCTATAGGTAACGGACACACACACATACAAACAAACTGTTCCATTTATAAATAAGTTTAGATTATATATATATATATATATATATATATATATATATATATATAGTGTATCTAGGCAGCAAGTAATTTCTAAACATATGCTTTTAAACATAAGAGAAAATGAATGTCTATTATGTTTAATCATGAGCTGTTCTAAACGTCGTATTTTTGCTTTAATTTCAGTTGAAAATAAAGACAAAAATTCTCCAACATTTGAATAATTATTTATTGATTTTTTTCTAAGCTTTAGGCTCACATGAGCCATCTTCAGAGATGTTGTTTAGACTGAGAAATTATAACATCCACCATCACAGACGATTATATTTTGTGTTGACATAAAACTCCGCTTGGCAACGGCAATAGTTACCAAAAATAATAAACGCAGTTCTCAAATTTGCGATGCGGTTTTATGACGTCACACCGCGTGATAGCGCGAAATGACAACAAAACCATATAGTCAAATGCAATGTAATATGTTATTTCCGAATTCAACGTTGATTTTATTGAGTGTTGGTTGTTTAGATTTGATGTACATGACCTCCAATATCTGCAGGTTCCTCTTACTGTGTGTATGAGTAAGGATCACCGTATTGTTGACCAAAATCTGTCTGATATTACCTACATGTTTATGTTTTTCAGAGAAATGTTGTTTAATAGTACTCGGATCAGAAAGATTGCCTAGTGAATAATTGTAAATGAAAATAGAATGATTCTTTTGTTAATATTGTACATCAAATGAACTTATAAATATTTAATAATGTTGTGGGATCTCCCATTTCCGATGAAAATGGAATCGACTTGAGTATACAGATACTCCTACCATCGTGAGTTACAGTTCAGTGCAGAGAGATCCGTTAGAGACATCTGGAATGATCCGAAAGTTACCGAGACATACCGAAGTTACACAGAGAATACAGCGTCTGTAGGCATAGTAGCTCTGGGCTCCACTCAGTCAGAATATTATGACACGGATATACTGTTTCTAACACGGCTTGACTTCAAAGTCTTGTTTTTATATATATATTTCTTACTAATCGTATTCCTGGATTACTAACCTGCTTTCCAGTTTGTATGCTTCCGTTCAATATAACCTACTTTTCTATCTCAATAAGTGTTTTGTTGTTCATTATTAATGTATGGTTCTTCACCCGGATCCACAACAAATAATTACCTATATTGCAGTTTCATCAGTGAAAGAATGAATAAAATTTAGGGTAATTCCGACGAGTTCATCTTTGCTGCCTTACATTGTTAAATATTGCAAACTAATAATAACTAAAGAACCATTCTATTTTCATTTGGCAATAAATAGTAAAAATAATATGAAGTACATCAAATCTTTAAAAAAAAACTGGGGTTGCCTAATAATTATTACCGGTAATATACCTTAACGGAAATATTCATAAGTGAATATAAAAGGTAGCAATTTAAATTTAAAAGTTGAAATAACAATCGGTCCTCACGAAAACATACGAAATATACATCAATAAATTTGAAATATCGTATGCAACATTTGCACTATCAAAAATATTTATACAAGTTGTTCACTACAGCATAGCAATTTTGCTGAGGCCATTGAAATTAGTTAATTCCCTGCTGTTCTCCTCGGGCTTCTCGATAAGGTTCAGAGGAGGGTCTGTAATGTGATAGATACTGACTTGGCAGACCGCCTGCAGTCTCTCGCCCACCGGCGCGACGTGGCTTCCCTGTGTCTCTTCTATAAATACTTTCACGGCTTCTGCTCCGATGAACTTAGATCACTAGTGCCCCCTAAATACTTATTTGAACGAGATACTAGATTAGCAACTAGATCCCACCCTTTTACAGTGAAACCGATAAAATGCAGCCGTAACTTCTACTCCAACAGTTTCTTTCCTCGCACTTCCCGACTGTGGAATTCTCTTCCACACGATTGCTTCCCCGACGGCTACAATCTCCAGGAGTTTAAATGTAAGGTCAATAGACACCTCCTAACACACTAACCTGCTCCCATTCTATCAAGCACTCTTCCCATCTGCCCAACCCTCATCCTCGCTATCCTTACTCATCTGTCACCTTCCTCCTGACATTCCCTATGTCTAACCACTCCTTCTCTTTATCTTCCCCTATGTAGCCCCATGCGCAATAGTGGCAGTGGAATGCCTTGCTTGGGGTGAGATGATTAAAAAAAAAAGTTGATGCCTGACGTGATTGTGACAGCTATAGTGGTAAGTGTGAAGGTGTAGCTAAGCTACTAAACCCATTTGACAACGACGAGATACAAAGCACATTTAGTGTTATCACAAGAACAACTGAAACAAATAAGGATATACTAATGACTAAACTTTATTAAACGTATTTTTGATTATAGAATATTTGAAACACACGCGACATACTTAAAAGAAAGTCTAACAGAGGGGAAGATCAAATTTTCTTACCGGGAAAATTTTGTGTTAACAAATGGTAGAACAGACAATGACTGGTTTGGTAATCAAACAAATGTTACTGTTGGTAATGGGGCCTGCACAAATAAATGAACAATGACTAGTAATTGAGATAGAAAATAAGTGTATTAACATAAGGATACAGACTTGAATGAATATTAGTAGTCCAGAAATACGGGTTAGTAAAAAGTATTTGTACAAGTCTCTGGAGGTGAAGCCATAGTATATTGCGTATGTCCGCCGCGGAAGCTGACGGGTATTGTGTAATAATCTTTTCGAGGAGTGAAGCACAGAGCTGCTAATCTCTTACTGGACTACTAATCTCTCACTGGACTCTCGTATTCTCCGGATAACATTCTGTAAAAGAATCGGTATTCTCTGCCTAGTTTCTATAGCAGTGGTATAGTATACTCTGGACGAGTCCATCTTTAGGAAAAAAGAGAACCTCACAACAGCTACTTAAGACTAAAAAGTATAGGAAGTTTTCGAAAACTATATAGACTGTCCGTGAAGAAGGAATATTCAACAGTAAATCTAAATAAGATGATTGAAAAATTTGAAAGAAAAAGGGGATTATAATATACTTATATTTAAAATAAAAAAAAACAACAGTTGAAACTTCCGAGATAATGAAAATGATGATTGAAAAATGAGATGGTCCTGGACATGACAGTAAACTGCATTCGGCAGCAAGGCCTCCGATTGGGAGGTTGTCAGGAGAATGGATCCATCTCTTAACTGCTGTTGTTCTGATGTCCATCCTAACCCGGCGTGGTAGCACCTGTTAGGGTCCCAGCTATGGACAAATAGTTAACACTCCAAACACGGGTCAAAACAATATGAAATTATGAAAACAGACTTTTATGAAATACATGCATACAAAATTTTGAAAGAAAAATATTAACAACAAAACAGTTTGAATTAAAATATTACCAAGAAAACAATTTTGATGGAAAAATTATACCAACAAAAGGAAAAAGGTTACTAACGAAAATACGTTTTTGAAGGAAATAATGCTTGGGCATAAAATGATCTCATGGGGTTGATATGCCGAAATCAAACCAAATTAAACCAAACCATGAAATGAGAAAAGAAGGTTCCGAGAATTTGGTATGCACAGAATATATTTTCAGATAAAAGTGTTTCTCAAATTCGAGTAACACTTCCCACTATAGATAAGGACGTTTCTTCCTAAACTTTTGTTTGGAGGATCTTCGGCAAAAAGAACCAATGCGTTACTACCCAAATGGTCATATATACGAGGTGTAATCAAAAAGTATCGTGTCTGCTACCATGGTAATGGAACTAATTTTATCGTCTTTATTGCCTTGCGCGTGGGAAAAGGATTTTTAAAACATGCCACGGTTTCTTTAAATACGATGAGATAATTAGATTCTTGGAAATATCTGGGTAGGCTATGAAGTGTTTTCAGCAATTTCATTTTAAAGTCCCGTCTTGCTTGAAGTGAAAAGATTTTTTAAAATATCGATTTCACCCTGTAATTCCAGTGTGTCTAAAACTCACCATTTAGTGAAAGAAAGGAAACTAAGACAGTTGTTGTTTTAATTAAATTGCACAAAATTGTACACCATTATTTCTGTGCTAGTCTAAGCTATTTGACCCTGGCCAGGTGTTATCAGGCAATTTATCACTGAGGTGGAAATATTACTCCGAATAAACTAATTAAAATCAATTTGATCTAACAAAGGAGAAAACGAGAAATATACCTTGTTAAAGATAGAAATGTGGTTTTACGCAGAAATTGAGATGAATGATATTATTGGATTATGGGAGATTATTATCTGTATACTCGATCAGCGACAATTATTGGTAGTGCTGAATATTTAAATAGATGAGGCACGAATTTGAAATTTCACAGACATTTTTAATTCTTAGATCATCCCACAACACGTATTTATACACTCGTGCACCATCGTATATATATATATATATATATATATATATATATATATATATATATATAAAATTTAAGAGACTGTGTCGACACAAAATGGCTACATTTGTAGTGATATTAGAACATTTATCTTATAAATTCTGAATAAATATTATTTACTTTATATATATATATATATATATATGTACGTACATATATATTAGAAATTTTTTTTACATATTCTACAATTTCATGGGTAATAGGTATTTTGAAACTGTAGAATATCTCAATTTTCTTTTAAATTATATTACTCTGTTAAATTAAACAAATAAATTTAACATTGGGTTTTTTTGAGTTCGCTTCTATCGGAATTGGTAAATTATAGATATATATTAACCTACGTCTATGGCACGACTCGGAGTTTTATGCATATTTTAAACTGACGATAGTTTAAAATACTATGTATATTGATATATATATATATATATATATATATATATATATATATATATATAATACAGTTCTGTTCATACATTGAGCTTCTTCTGTTAACACCTGAATAATAATACTATACATATGTTAACACTTGAATAATAATACTATACATTTTTATATTAATTAGCTTACGTCACTATATATATGTGTGTGTGTGTGTCTGTGTGTGAAAAGTGTTTGTATATAATTATAAATATCTATATCTATATATATATATATATATATATATATATATATATGCAATTTGTTATATATATATATTATATTGTTTACATATTATATATGCGTGGTACTTATTTAAAAGCGCTCAATATCAGTGATAGAGCAGACATATTCATATAGATAGGTGTGAGTTTGTAACCCTGGGCTTCACTCTTTTGCGATCGTCAGACAAACTGATTAATTTTTAAAAAAATTGGTTATATTCCTGTATATTTGTGGAAGTGGGGGAAATCTGTCGTCTCGACGCACACACACACACACACACACACACACACACACACACATATATATACATATATATATATATATATATATATATACACATTTGTACACCCATCAATTCGCGCAAGAACACACACACACACGCGCACGCGTTCGGTCACTAAGGATTGTATAAACATACACATCGCTACACTATTCGAATACAACAACCGAATGAGTATGTGTGTGTGCAACGGCACACATATACATATATATACCGAACCCCGCACGATTCGCATGTGTATGTTTATGCAAGCCTCAGTGACCGAACGCGCGTGCGTGTGTGTGTGTGTCCTTGCGCGATTTGATGGGTGTACAAATGTATATATATATATGTCTGCTTCTGTCATGACGACAGATTTCCCCCACTTCCACAAAAATACATGAATATAACCAATTTTTTAAAAGATTAATCAGTATGTCTGACGATCGCAAAAGCATGAAACCCAGGGTTACAAAGTCACACACACACATACACATACACATATTTATATATATATATATATATATATATATATATATATATATATAAGTCATCCACACAGGCCTGTTTCGCTGTATCACATCTCACCAGTATGGCTAGACATCCAATTGCTTCCAGTCGGATATGAAACTCGACCAATTTGTTCTCAGTCGATGCCCCTGCTCCCTAAGCCATGTAATCATAGAAGGAAAATATATGCGTGCTATATATATATCGGTGTATACACACGCCACTCACCGGGAGAACTAAATTCATTACTAAGAAGTAATGCGTAAATCGCAGAAGTGGTTTGTCAGCATAGGCAGATAAGTAGAAGCATGTACTAAGATAGATATATATAGATAAATTTGAAAAGACATAGTGAGAAAGATATGAGCATCTACATAGATATGAAGAGGCTAAGATGTGTGTATATATAGTGAGAGAGAGGGGGAGAGAAAGAAACACAGAGAAAAAGAATTAGATAGATAGATAGATAGATAGATAGATAGATAGATAGATAGATAGATAGATAGATAATGAACAGGTGGTAAAATTAACGCATTAGAAACACGACACTTGCTGACTTTCTCTATTTAAAGTCACACACACACGTATATACACAATCATATACTTTTGTATATATATCGTTAAACATGATAGAGAAGGTACTGTGGTTAAGGTTATATATATTTTATCATGTGATCATTATTTTACTTTTTAAACCATAAATTATATAAAAATTATCCGAATAATTTATTTCTCCAAGCGCTTTCTGCTATAGTTTTAACCATTATCAAGGATGCATTTTATTTTACTTTAAAATGAATATATTGATTTTATAAATGTGTATATAGACTTATAGGAATAATCTACTTTCCTAACACGGTTAGCACATTGCGGTTGTGCTCATAGATGATAATATTGAGTGATGGTATTCCCTTTTTTAATAATAATGGTTTTGAAAAATAATTTACCTAGAAGATACAAATTACAGAGAAACAATATTATTTACGCATATAGATGTCCTTCAAAGAACTGTGTTTAGGATCAATCAAAATTCGTAAATAATTACATTATACGATATGTGATTACATGTTTAACATGAAAACTCACATTATATATCTCTGACCGAAGCTCAATTAGTGTTATGGTGCCCTATATACATCAGAATGAACTCTTCCTCTCTCATAAATAGTAACCTGTGAGAATTTCTAAAGGAGGCAATCAAGACGCAGTGTAACTTGACAGTTCAGACAGACACTTCTATCTGCTGATTAGTAACGCCCTTATTTTGTATATATGATCTGTTATTTCAGTATAATGGTCCAATCTACATTTTTTATTTTTGTTTTTCTTCTTGGCCCTAACAGGCCACAACAATTAGGTTTCATTTAAATATACATGCTCACCTAACAAACAATTTCCGTAACAAGACAAGACAATCATAACAGCATCAGATGCCAAAATATCTAAAAATAATGTAAGCATTATGAATAAAAACAAGAAAAATCTAACACTCAACAATGCGAATACGGCCATAATGTGCTCACCGTATTTGGAAAATAAAACATCCCTATAACATTCCTATATAAAATAAAACCTGCATAAAATAGGGATGGCAGCCTAAATATACAATTTAGGTACCTCCACTCATTTTCGATAACTAACTTTAAGTTGAATTTTAAAAATAAAAACGCTTTCTTGAATTTTTTATTTTAGCTTCAATTGAAAGCTAAATGACTAAATCTACTATTTCTAGTTAACCAAAATACTCTGGTATTTTTATATTAAACTTTGCAATTTTCGATTAGTAAATATCGCCTACACTATATAACATGACATGTTAACTTCTGCAAGGCTTGAAAATTATACATACTTATATATATATATATATATATATATATATATATATATATATATACATTAATTAGATGGGAATAGAAAAGTGCACAATGTATACCAGAGAAAAATATATATTAATAAATATACATATTATGCTATGTTTTACGCACAACTCTGACTTTCATGCATTTCAGCAATTATCCAGTGCTTATCAAATTTCCCATAGGAGAAATTACTTATTCGTTATATCCAGCTATAATAAATTAATTAATAACTATACTTATTATATACTTTACAACTGAAAGAGTTATTGACTCATTTTCCTAAGTGAACATCTACAAGGAGAGAACAAAACTAACTCTCTATACTGACACAATGCACAAAAATCTCTATTCAATTTACGAACATTTTACATCGTACTGCAAAAATAAGAAGTCTTTATGTTTATACGAATTGACGAAAAGCACAGACAATATATTGGCATAATGCAGTTAGGAAGGCAGTTCATTTTACAGAATTATGTATCAATAAAATCTGAAAACATTTGAAAACAATGAATTCCAAACAAACAATAAATTTGTTAATTTTATTCTGTGTTGCTGATAGCATTAGCATTATTCTAACAGGAAATGGAGAAAATATTTCTTTCGTTATGATATAATATATATATATATATATATATATGTGTATAAGGCATTCTGTGAGTCTGTGTGTGTTTGTAAGCTATTCCTGCCTACATTTTTTAAAGCTACTCCATTCAAACTATTGTTTTAGGGAAATCTGTATTTATTGTCAGTACTACGCGAGCTACGCTTTTCTTTACCTCTTGTTCTTTGGGCTGGTTTAAAAATTGTCTACTTCTTATTATCATTAGTTGTAGTGGTAATATTAACTATTTGATAAGAAGGAAGTAATCTGTATTCCATGTCACTACTACGCGAGTAAAACTTTTCTTTATCTCCTGGTCTTCGTGCTGGGTCCAAAATTTAGTACATCTAATTATTATTGATTGTGGTGACAATATTAAGTATTTGCTTATAACGAAATAATCTGTATTCATTTGCAGTAATACGCAAGTTACGCTTATCTTAATCTCTTGGTCGCCAGGTTTCAAAATTTAGAATCTCTTCTTTTCATCGGTTGTTTTCGTAAAATTAGCTATTTGCTTATTAGGAGATAACCTATATTCATGGTCAGTACTAGGCGAATTATGCTTTTCTTAATCTTCTGTGCTTCGGATTGTGTTAAAAATTTAGTACCTCTTAATATCATTGATTGTTGTGATAATATTAACTGTTTGATTCTAAGGAAATAATCTGTATTCATTGTCAGTACTACGCTAGTTGCACAATTTTTAAATGTAATTGTTTCGGGCTGGGTTCTAAATTTAGTAACAACTATTATCATTGGTTGTAATGGTAATATTAACTATTTTCATATAGGGAAATAATCTACTTTAATTGTCAGTACCACGCGAGTTACGCTTTCGTTATTCTCCTAGTGTTGGGGCTGCTTTCAATATTTAGTACCTCTTATTTTCATTTGTTGCAGTGGTAATGTTTTCTATTTGATTATTAAGAAAAAATAAGTGTTTATTTTCAGTTCTACTGGTCCTGGTCTTCGAAATGGGTTTAAAATTTAATACCTCTTATTATGATTGGTTATGGTCGTAATATCATCAATTTGCCTATAATCAATGACTTTCTGTAATCATTGTCAATACTGTGCCAGTTACGCATTTTTAATCTCCTGAGGCTCGGTATGACTTCAAAATTTAGAACCTCTTATTATCATGGGTTGTTGTGTTAATATGAACTATTTGCTTATAAGGAAGTAATCTATATTCATTGTTAGTACTACACGAGTTACGGCTTTCTTAATACCCTGATCGTCGTGCTGGTTTTATAATTTAGTACCTCTTATTATCATTGTTGGTGGTGGTAATATTAAGTATTTGCTCATAAGGAAGTAATCTCTATTTATTGTCAGTACTACTCTAGTTTCGCTTTCCTTAATCTCCTGGAATTCGGGCTGGGTTTAAAATTTTGAACTCCTTATTATCATTGGTTGTGGCGGTAATGTTAATCATTTCCACATGAGTAAATAACCTGTGTACATTGTCACAACTACGCTAGTTACGCTTTTCCTAATCTACTGGTCTTTGGTCTGGGTTCAATTTTTTTACCTCTTATTATCATTGGTGGTGTTGGTAATATTAAATATTTGCTTATAGGAGATAATCTGGATTCATTTACAATTTTATTTTTTCGAATTCCTACAAAAGTTCTGAAACCTGAGTTCAGCCGACGTTCAATTCGCTGGCTGTCCACTGCTGCCCGTCTGACACGGATCTGATCACGCCAGCGTTTTTTACCCGACCAAGCAGGCAACTGAACGTACGACATCGGCGGCTAGGCGTCTGACACGCGTCCGATCCCGCCGGCGTGTGGTCCACTATGACCTACTTGCTTACCTATCTGCCTGCCTGCACAAACACCTGACATCCTGCACGAACGCCTGCCCGCCTCACTCGTTCACACCTGCTTTATTCAGTACCACGCGAATTAAGCTTTTCTCAATTTCCTGGTTTAGGGATGGGTTTAAAATTTACTACCACTTTTTATCATTGGTTGCGGCGGTTATATTAACTATTTGCTTATAAGGAAACAATGGGTATTCATTGTCAGTAATAAGCGAGTTACGCTTTTCTTAATGCCCAGGTCTTCGGCCTGGGTTAAAAATTTTGTATCTTGTATTATCATTGATTGTGGTGGTAATATTAACTATTTGCTTATAAGGAACATAATCTATATTAATTCATACGCGAGTTGGACTTTACTAGTCTTCGGGCTAGTTTCAATATTAATTTTCTTATTATTATTCATTGTAGTGAAAATATTAATTTTTTGCTCATTAGGAAATGATGTGTAGTCATTGTCAGTTCTACAAGAGTTACCTTTTTCTTAATCTCCTAGACTTCGGCTGGGTTCAAATTTTAGTTCTCTCTTGTTATTGGTTGTGATGATAATATTAACTATTTGCTTATAAGGAAGTAATCTGTATTCAGTTTCAGTACTACGCGAGTTACGGTTTCCCAATCTTGAAGTCTTCAGGCTGGTTTCAAGATTTAATACTTCTTATTATCATTGGATGAGATGGTAATATTACCTATTTTATTATAAGGAAATAATCTCTATTTATTGTAGTATTACTCGAGTTATCATTTTCCTAATCTCCTGGCCTTCGTGCTGGGTTCAAAAATTTAGTTCTACTTATTAACATTGAGTGTGGTTTTAATATTAACTATTTGCTAATAAGAAAATGATCTGTATTCCTTGTCAGTAATACGCGAGTTACCCTTTCCTAAATCCCTGGTCTTCGGGTTGGTTTCAAATTTTAGTACATCTTATTGGTTGTGGTGGTATTATAAATTGTTTCATTATGACGAAATAATCTGTAATCATTTTCAGTACCAAACGATTTACGCTTTTATTAATATCCTGTTTTTTGGGCTGGATTCAAAGTATAGTATCTCTTATTATATTTAATTGTGGTGGTAATATTAACTGTTTGCATATAAGGAAATAATTTATATTCATTGTCAGTAATACGCGAGTTACATTTTTTTTAATTTTCTGGTCTTCGGGCTAGTTTCAATATTAAGTTGCTCTTACGAACATTTGTGCTGGTGATAATATTAATTATTTGCTCATTTGGAAATAATGTGTAATCATTTTCAGTACTACTTGAGTAACCATTTTCTTAAACTGATGGTCTTCGGCTGGGTTCAGATTTTAGTATCTATTATTATCATTAGTTGTGGTGGTAATATCAATTATTTCCTCATGACGAATAATCTGTATTTCTTTTCAGTACACCCGAGTTACGCTTTTCTTAAACATCTGGTCTTTGGGCTGGGTTCAAACTTAAGTACCTTTTATTATCATTGATTTTGGTTGTAATATTAACTATTAGCTCATGAGTAAATAATCTGCATACGTTGTCAGTACGACTTGAGTTACCCTTTTCTTAATCCCTGGAATTCGGGCTGGGTGCAAAAAATTTTACCTCTTATTTTCATTGGCTTACGGCGATATCACGTTGAATACACCTGTTATCACTCAATCACCGAAGTTAGGTAACGTTGAGCCTGGTCAGTACTTAGATGGGCGACCGCTTGGGAATACCAGGTGCTGTAAGCGTTTAGTGACGGATGTGCGTTGTGGTGCAGTGGATATCTGCTCGGAATGAGAAATCGGTGCGCCGAGTTCGAATTCCAGTTGAATACTCTGCATTCAGTTAAGCACTGGTACCCTTGGGAAAGGTATTAATCCGTCCCTTCTCTCCAGTTATGGGTTAAATAACAAGGACTTGGGGACCTTGCACTTAAAAACAAATCCCAATGAATCTTGATACTCGGAAAGAAAAAAAGTATTACTAGACACAAAACTTATATAAAAACAATACTAAATTGTTGAAAGAAAAAGGTATTACCAGATAAATAAATAAAACATTAGTTGGCATTAAATGACCCACTGAGGTTGATATGCTATAAAAAACAAGACAAACAAACCAAACTTATTGTGGTGTCAATATTAAATATTTGCTTCTAAGTAAAACAAAATCTGTATTCACTGTAAGTTCTACGCTAGTTAACAATTTTTTTTCCTGGTCTTCGTTCTAGGCTCAAAAATTAGAACCTCTTATTATCATTGGTTTTGGTGGTAATATTAACTATTTCGTTTTTTTTAATCATTTCACCCCAAGCCAGGCATTCCACTGCCACTATTGCGCATGGGGCTACATAGGGGAAAGTGATGAGAAAGAGTGGTTAAACATAGGAAATGTCAGAAGGAGTGTGATGATGAGAAAGCGTGGTTAGATATAGAAAACGTCAGAAGGAGGATGATAAATGGGTAAGGATACCGAGAATGAGGGTTGGATAGAGGGGAAGAGTGTTTGAGAGAATGGATGCGAGCTCGTGTGTTAGGAGGTTTCTATTGACCTTACATTTAAGCTCCTAGAGATTGTAGATGTCGGGAAAGCAAGTATGCGGAAGGGAATTCCACAGGCGGGAAGTGCGAGAAAAGAAGCTGTTGGAGTAGAAATTGGGAGTACATCTTATCCTTTTCACTGTAAAAGGGTGGGACCTAATTGATAATCTAGTATTCATACCTAGTGGGCAACAGAGATCTAGGTTCATCAGAGCAGACGTCTTGAAAGTATTTATAGCAGTGGCACAGGGAATCCACGTCACGCCGGTGAGAGAGTGACTGCAGCCGGTCTGCCAAGTCGGTATCTATCACATTACAGATTCTCTGTTGTATTTTGTCAAGAACCCCGAGGAGAATAGCAAGGGCACTCGAGCAGATGTGACAGTAGTATTCAATACACTGGCAGATTAGGGATTTTAATATATACAGGATAGATTGAGACGATAAAAACTTCCAGGCCCTGCACAGAGAACCGACTTTGTCGGAAATTTACAGATGTAACGGGTCTCCTGATTGGCCGAAGTTGAATTTGTTTTCGTTTTCAGCAGGCAAACCTCGTTTCGAAGCCAATATGTCAGCCCGCTGTTGTCGAGCACGTTTTTTTAGACAAGGGCAATACGTTTCACTTTGAAAGTATTTACCTTTCTTCGTTTGGCAACAAGTAATATTCAGCTAGCACGAACAGTATCGGACGTATTTGTGCCGCTCCGGATTTTTGTTGCAGCAGGGCCTAAATTGGCGCCCACTTGTCTCGCTATATCGAGACCATCTTACCAATTCTTTGTAATCTTTTAGGCTAATGCCACAACTTTGTAACAGAGAAAATCTCTTGTTACCTTTCTTACCTTAAAAAGGATACCCTATGGGCAAAGCCTTGCCTTCCTAGAGAAAAATTCTCTAAGCACTATCATCTTATACCAAGATAAGAAACTGTGAAAGAAGCTGACCCAGAAGAAAGTTCCTGTACGTCGCGGATCGCAGTTCCTTGTGTCTTTTTCATCCCACTCCTAGACGGAGGATACTATACCAAGCTAAGCAGAGAAAAGAGACTATACCAAGCTACACAGTAGCAGCAAAATTCAGCATATTTTTGCAAGACAAATAAATTGTTTTTTCTATACCAGGTATGTCTTGTTATGTTTGATAATTTCCTTTCACTGCTTAAGCGCTAAGCTATGTGAATATATTTCTCACATAGCTTTTATTGCAAAATTTTTTTCCTTGCAATATATTTTGCAATAGCTTTTATTGCAAAAATATGAGCGTTACATATTTTATTGTAAATTTTTCCCTTCCAGAATTGTTATTTGTGTGATTTTTTTTTGGTGCTTCTTGTCTGCTACCTAAAAAAAAAAATTTTTTTTTCAAAATTTGTCGGAGAGGGGGTTAGTTTGACTGGATAAGCCTTGACATTTCCTTATTTTCTCTCTCTCTTCGCATGTTATCCTGGTTGAATGTCTAAATGGGACTGCATGGAGAATTTCTGACGAAATCATTCCCTTCGGCAATAGGTACAATTTTTTGAAGCCGGTTATTATTAGGGAGGATAAGCAAGTGTGCCCCCCCCTTTAATCAAATTATTGAATCCTTGCCTGAATGTTCGTCGTTCTTAATTGACAGTGCCTTAAATCCGGTATATTCATATTCAGATACACTTGGCCCATTTTTTGAGGATTCCTCTGTTGAACGCGGAATTGAACTTTTCCTCTCTCTCGAGTCTATTGGAATCGACGAGAGTGAAACCTTATCTTCCTATGATGAAGAAAAAATTGATAACATTTAGTGCTTGTTATGGTAACATTTGGTGCTTGTTAGTATGACATTTGGTGCTTGTTATGATGACATTTAGTGCTTGTTAATATAACATTTAGTGCTTGTTAATATAACATTTAGTGCTTGTTATGGTGACATTTAGTGCTTGTTAATATAACATTTAGTGCTTGTTATGGTGACATTTAGTGCTTGTTAGTGTAACATTTAGTACTTGTTAATATGACATTTAGTGCTTGTTATGGTGACATTTAGTGCTTGTTAATATAACATTTAGTACTTGTTAATATGACATTTAGTGCTTGTTAGTGTAACATTTAGTACTTGTTAATATGACATTTAGTGCTTGTTAAAATAACATTTAGTGCTTGTTAATATAACATTTAGTGCTTGTTAATATAACATTTAGTGCTTGTTATGGTGACATTTAGTGCTTGTTAGTGTAACATTTAGTACTTGTTAATATGACATTTAGTGCTTGTTAATATAACATTTAGTGCTTGTTAATATAACATTTAGTGCTTGTTATGGTGACATTTAGTGCTTGTTAGTGTAACATTTAGTGCTTGTTAATATGACATTTAGTGCTTGTTAATATGACATTTAGTGCTTGTTAATATAACATTTAGTGCTTGTTATGGTAACATTTAGTGCTTGTTAATATGGCATTTAGTGCTTGTTAATATGACATTTAGTACTTGTTAATATGACATTTAGTGCTTGTTAAAATAACATTTAGTGCTTGTTAATATAACATTTGGTGCTTGTTATGGTGACATTTAGTGCTTGTTAGTGTAACATTTAGTGCTTGTCAGTGTAACATTTAGTGCTTGTTAGAATAACATTTAGTGCTTGTTAATATAACATTTAGTGCTTGTTAATATGGCATTTAGTGCTTGTTATGGTGACATTTGGTGCTTGTTAGTATGACATTTAGTGCTTGTTATGATAACATTTAGTGCTTGTTAATATAACATTTAGTGCTTGTTAATATAACATTACTGCTTGTTAATATAACATTTAGTGCTTGTTAATATAACATTTAGTGCTTGTTATGGTGACATTTGGTGCTTGTTAGTATGACATTTAGTGCTTGTTATGATGACATTTAGTGCTTGTTAATATAACATCTTTTTGGCGTTCCCTCTCATGTCTATTCGGATAATGCTAAAACCTTTCTAGCATCCGGCATTATGTTGTCTGAAATTTTCGTTTCCGACGAATTCAGGGAACATTTTAGGTCCGCTTCCATTAGTCATCACACCATTCCCCTTTATTCCGCCTGGTATGGGGGCGCATGGGAGAGAATGATCAAAACCATGAAGCAATGCTTGAAAAAATTAATAGGTAGGAGGAAAATTCAGTATTTTGAATTTTTAACGATAATTTCTGACGTGCAGAAAGCGATCAACGATCGACCGCTGACTTATTTTACCGCTTCAGAAGGGGGCCTAGATATTTTAACCCCCAATCACTTTCCACAAACTGGCTACAATCCACGTTTGTTAATTAGTAACTATGGATCGGAAGATCTGTGCCCCGATCCCCCTAGTAGAATAAAGCTGGTGCAATCTTTGGAGTTAAGACATAAATATGTCGAAAAATTTAGGAAGATGTGGCACAATGATTATCTGTTGTCTCTGAGAGAGAGGGATACGAATTTGAAGGGAGATTGCCCTCTAAAGGTGTCAGTTGGAGAAATTGTATTAATCAAATCTCCTAATAAGACTAGACCTTTTTGGAGTCTAGGTAAGGTGCTTAGACTCATTACCGGGAACGATGGTAAAGTTCGCTCGGCCTGTGTGTTGAGGAACGGTTGCGAACAGGTTCATTCCTTAAAACATTTATTTCCCCTGGAATTAAAGGCAGACAGAAGCACAATCAGTTCCCCTTGATCTTATTCTAAGAAAAAAAAAAGTAATGGATAACCATTACTTTTTTCGTTCTCCGTTGGCAGTGTGTCGGAAATTTACAGATGTAACGGGTCTCCTGATTGGCCGAAGTTGAATTTGTTTTCGTTTTCAGCAGGCAAACCTCGTTTCGAAGCCAATATGTCAGCCCGCTGTTGTCGAGCACGTTTTTTTAGACAAGGGCAATACGTTTCACTTTGAAAGTATTTACCTTTCTTCGTTTGGCAACAAGTAATATTCAGCTAGCACGAACAGTATCGGACGTATTTGTGCCGCTCCGGATTTTTGTTGCAGCAGGGCCTAAATTGGCGCCCACTTGTCTCGCTATATCGAGACCATCTTACCAATTCTTTGTAATCTTTTAGGCTAATGCCACAACTTTGTAACAGAGAAAATCTCTTGTTACCGTTCTTACCTTAAAAAGGATACCCTATGGGCAAAGCCTTGCCTTCCTAGAGAAAAATTCTCTAAGCACTATCATCTTATACCAAGATAAGAAACTGTGAAAGAAGCTGACCCAGAAGAAAGTTCCTGTACGTCGCGGATCGCAGTTTCTTGTGTCTTTTTCATCCCACTCCTAGACGGAGGATACTATACCAAGCTAAGCAGAGAAAAGAGACTATACCAAGCTACACAGTAGCAGCAAAATTCAGCATATTTTTGCAAGACAAATAAATTGTTTTTTCTATACCAGGTATGTCTTGTTATGTTTGATAATTTCCTTTCACTGCTTAAGCGCTAAGCTATGTGAATATATTTCTCACAACTTTCATAGCAGCGGATTTAGCATTAGATTAGATATAGTCATTCCACTTGAAGTCCGCTGAGAGTGTGAGGCCAAGGAGGGTTAGTGTTTTACTCTCTGGGAGACAAGCTTGTTCCATGCTAATGGGAGGTAGGAGCGATTGTCTATGATGGTTAATTGATAGCAGCTTCGTTTTTGAAGCATTAAAATTTACGAGCCATTTCTTACCCCAGTCTACTACAGATTGAAGGCCCTTCGCAAGCTCGGCAGCGAGGTTCGCTTTGTTGCCCACACCAGATTTTTGATCGAGGCAAGAATAACCTGTGGTGGCATCAGCGTACATGCCTGCTTTGGATCTTATGGCATCGGAAAAATCATTAATTTAGATCAGAAAGAGCGTAGGACCTAGGATAGAGCCTAGAGGGACACCCGCGTTCATATGGTAGTTTTGGGAGGCATGTCCGTTTAATGCCACCTTCAATGTGAGATTAGAGCGGAATGACTGGATTAGGCCAAACAAAGGTCCAGCTATACCATAGCTCCGCAATTTGCATAGGAGGCCAGCATACCAGACTCTGTCGAACGCTTTGCAGATATCCAAGGCAACGGTTCGAGCTTCGCCATTCTTGTCGAGAGCCTGGTATATATACTAGGTGATGGTCATTAGCATATCAGCCATAGACCCGGTGAAGCGGAAACCATACTGTTTGTCCGAGAGGAGCCTGTGGACTGTGAGATGCTGAACCACCTCGGCGTTGATAATGGCTTCGAACACTTTGCCAAAGATCGGAACAAGGCTGATAGGGCGGTAATATGTGGGGTTCGAGGGTTCTTCAGTATTCTTACATAGAGGAACTACAGAGGAAGTCTTCCAACAGGCAGGAAAGCAGGAAGCAGACAGGTAGAATTTGTAGAGCTTAAAGAGGAAAGGGATACATTTCTTCAAGACTATGATTGGGAATTTCGTCCCCTGCGCTCGCTTTGTGAGGGTTAAATTTGGAGATTATGTTAGAGACCAGCGAGAGGGTGTAATGTGGACGTCATTCAGTTGAGCCTCAGTTCTAGGTGGGAAGTCGTCTGTAGGTACTCCAGACGAATGCAATCTCGAATTGCTGAAGTATCTGCAAGCGAAGCATTCAGCCTGGTTCGATGAGGATGTGAGGACCTCGAATTCATTGATTAGGGGGGTTTTGAGGTCTTACTCTTGTTAAGTACGCTTTTAAAGAGTCGCCAGTAGTTTTTGGCGCTGAACTTACAGGATTCTATGCGTTGCTTCATTCTGGCAGTAAATATCTTAGCTTCGTTAAGTATCATTTCACACTTATTACGAGCTGAGGCGAAAAGGCGCTTGTTTTGGTCCGACGCGTGGCTTCGATAAAGCAGGAAGAAATGATTCCGCTGAGCAATGGCTGCCGAGCAAGCGGGCGAGAACCAGGAGGACGAACGGGATTTAATTTGAAATTTCCTGGCTGGGATGAAAGCATCAATGCTAGCCTTAACCCGAGAGGAGACAACGGATGCACAGTCTTCAACGGAATGACTAAAAACGTTGTTCCAAGGGATGTCACACAAAAAGTCGCGGAACCAGTCCCAGTCTGCTCTTTGGTAGCAGTAGGATACTCTGCTGGTCTGGGTTTCTTGGGTTGAGTGAGAGTGGAAGTAGGATATTCTGCTGATTTGGGTTTCTTGGGTTGAGAAGGATATAATCTGTATTCATTATCAATACTACGCGAGTAACACTTTTCTTGACCTGATGGACTTCATGCTGGGTGCCATATTTAGTACCTCTTACTCTTTGTGGTGTTAATATTAACTATTTGCTTATAACTCAATAATCTGTATTCATTGTCAGTTCTACGAGAGTTACGCTTTTCTTAATCTCCTGATCTTGTGCTGGGTTCAAGATTTACTACCTCTCTTAATTATTGGTTGTGGTGGTAATATTAACTTTTTGCTTATAAGGAAATAATTTCTATTCATTGTCAATACTCCGCAAATTACGCTTTTCTTAATCTTCTGGTCCTCGGGATGGGTTCAAAAAATAATTACATCTTATTATCAGTGGTGGCGGTGGTGGTAATATTAACTATTTATTTATAAGGGACCTTTGGGTTGGATTTAAAAGTTAGTACATTTTATTATCATTGGTTGTGGTGGTAATATTAAGTATTTGCATATAAGGAAGTAATCTGTATTCATTGTCAGTAATACTCAAGTTACCTTTTTCTGAATCTTCTGATCTTTGGAATGTGTTCAAAATTTAGTACCTCTTATTATGATTGGTTGTAATGGTAATATTAACTGCTTGCTTGTAAGGAAATATTTTGTATTCATTGTCAGTAATACGCTAGTTGCGAATTTCTTAATCTCTTGTTTTTCGAGCTGGTTTCAAAATTTAATACCTCAGTATCATTTTTGTAGCAGAAATATTAACTATATTTGTTTATTTGTTTATAAATAAATAATTTGTATTCATTGAGAGTACTACGCGAGTTACGATTTCTTAATCTCCTGGTCTTCGGGTTGGGTTCAAAATTTAGGACCTCAGTATCATTGTTTGTAGCAGAAATATTAACTATATTTGTTTATTTGTTTATAAATAAATAATTTGTATTCATTGAGAGTACTACGCGAGTTACGCTTTCTTAATCTCCTGGTCTTCGGGTTGGGTTCAAAATTTAGGACCTCAGTATCATTGTTTGTAGCAGAAATATTATCTATATTTGTTTATTTGTTTATAAATAAATAATTTGTATTCATTGAGAGTACTACGCGAGTTACACTTTCTTAATCTCCTGGTCTTCGGGTTGGGTTCAAAATTTAGGACCTCAGTATCATTGTTTGTAGCAGAAATATTATCTATATTTGTTTATTTGTTTATAAATAAATAATTTGTATTCATTGAGAGTACTACGCGAGTTACGCTTTCTTAATCTCCTGGTCTTCGGGTTGAGTTCAAAATTTAGTACCTCTTATTATTATTGGTTGTGGTGGCAATATTAACTATTTGATATAAAGAAATAATGTGTATTCATTGTCTGTACTAAGAGACTTACGCTTTTCTAAATATCCTGGACTTCGTGCTAGTTTCAATATTTAGTACTTATTATCATTAGTTTTGATGGTAATATTTACTATTTGCTTATAAGGAAATAATCTGTATTCAATATCAGTACTATGCGAGTTACGCTTTTCTTAATCTCCTTGCATTCAGGCTGGGTTCAAAATTTAGTACTTTTATTATCCTTGGTTTTTTGTGGTAATATTAACTATTTGCTTATGAGGAAATAATCTGTATTCATTGTCAGTATTTCGGGAGTTACGCTTTTCTTAATCTCTTGGCCTTCGAGCTGGGTTCAAAATTTAGTACCTTTTATTATCATTGGTTGTTATGGTAATATTAATTTTTTAATTATCAGGAAATAATCTGCATTCATTGAACTATCGGCCATTTTTCTTTCAGTTGAAATTTATAAAATGTTCTATAAATAAAAAAGAATTTTTGATCAGTAACATATTTCTTTTTCCAGTATTGATGAGAGTTTTCATCCTAAAATTTTGTTTAAAGTAGTGTGGAATGTTAATATATTTTCTTGAGATATATTTTCTATTCAGTTTTGTTGTTGCTTTCTTTTGATGCCCTCACCTGATTCAGCATAGTTTTTCATTTGTGATTGCGTAGAACCCAGGTTCAGATCTACAGTCTTCTTTCGCTCGAGGCCATTTTGAATCACAGACCTGGGGAAACGGTTTTAACTTAATGGATTCTGATACATTTAACACCTAAAACACCGTCTTCTAGATCTTATGCAATTACGCATGTGGCAAATATTTCCCGCTTTCTTGAATTGCGCTAATCAATGACCATGTAGTCGAAGCCGCACATGATTTATAGACACCATCATTAATCTATTACTTTAAATGCAGTTAACGTTGCTCAGTGAATTTCTCTCGTTAGCATTGTAACTATGGAGAATTCCCGAATTCTTTCATTTCTCTAACTGTATCTGAATGATTTGTGGTTCATCGCTAAATAAATTTAATCTTTGTAACAATAACCAAGGGTGTCTGAATTTTTATTGTTTTCTTCATAAATTCCATTATGCACTTTAAGGTGATTAGATACTAAGGTGGCCTACAGTTGATTTTCTTTGGAATATCAAACTCTCATGTTTTATTATTGCAATTTTTTTATGTTAATGGTTTTTTTAGTATTTTTGAATGTAAATTGTTTCCTCTAATATCTTTGATGGTAATGGTTTTCTCTAGTATTTTTTACCAAAGCTCATATTGCAATTTTGACACTAATGATTTTGTTTGGTACTCCATATTATTATTACTTTATTGTTTGACTATCATTATGTTTTCAAATTCTGTAGCCTCGCTAAATTTAATAGATTTTAAAGCTCTTTAGAACAAAATAGAGACTAGAAAATAAAGTATTTTGATACTACAGAATCTCGAAACAGATATCGCCATGGTCTAGAATAAGCTCGGACCATATATTTGCTCACAGCATCGTACAAGAAAAAGGTCAAAAATACGATTAGCATCGCCTGGTAATTAGTCCGCACTAAACAGTTTACTGATGTTTTCTTGTGCCGGACTAAGTCTAGCTTAGTAAATATCAACTCACAGCCGTGGTACGACAGATAGCAATTTATTCGGATCAATCACCTGAGGTTTACGGTCATATCAGATTAAGCAAAGTCGAACCTAATTAGTTCCCAGATGGGTGACTTGGGAATATTAGGTGCAGCAAGCTTTGATGTGCGGTTGGTGTAATTGATAAGGATTCGAAATCGAAGAGCCGAGTTCGAATCACAAGAAGTGCCGTTATATTCACTTACGCGCAAATAACCTTGGAAAATGTAACGTTCTACCATTTCTCCCCAAATATATAGGCTAATTAGTAGGATCAAGTAATCAACAATATTTCCCCAAAATACTTGTTGTAAAAAATAATCGTAGGCTTTAAATAACCTAAAATGCTTAATAACTCTTGCAAAGCAAACAAACAAGAAACTGATCAATCAGATATAATGATGTCTATCTTTTACATGTACAAAAACAATCTAAGCTATCCCGTGCATTGAATACAGCTGCCATATCTGGTCGGGTGCTTCTGCTATTCACCTAGGGGTCCTTGACAAAATCAAACGGAGAATCTATAATGTCGTCAGCCTCGACTGGTAGATTAAATACAGGCACTTTCTCACCGGCGCAATATGCCTTGCCTGTGTATCTTCTACAAATACTTTCACGGCTTCTCCTCCGATAAACTTAGCTCACTGGTGCCCCCTATATACGAGTCATAAGATTAGCAACTAGATCCCACCATTTTACTGTGAAACCAATAAAATGTAAACGCAAATTCTACTATATCAGCTTTTTTTCTCGTGCTTTCCACCTGTGGAATTCCCCTCCGTTTACTTGCTTCCGCGACAGCTACAATCTTCAAGAATTCAAATGTGAAGTCAATAGTCATCTCCTATCTCACTAACCTGCATATTCTCTCTCTCTCTCTCATGCTCCTTTCTTCGTCCACTCTACTCTCATCAGTGTTCGCATCCTTCTTTTTCCCATTTCCTGACATCCCCAATAACATGTCACTCTTTCTCATAACTTTCCTCCGATGTAACCCCCTGCAAAACAGTGGCAGTAAACTGTTTTGGATGAGGTGACATGATTATAAAGAAATGCGATATTTCCATACTAAATGTTACAAGAAAAAAGACCCGCTCAAAGTAAAGCGTTAATGCTGAAATGCTAATTATGATTGTGTTGTGTGATATGAAGAAGAGGAAATGAATTTTCTTCTTCTATATGCGTTGTCTCTTCACGACGTAGGCAATCATGGCTTTACACTTCCCCCTATCACTGGTGGCTCTTAGCACATCTTCTCCTGATACACTATGCAACCCCCGTTCCATCATCCACCTGATTAGGACCTTCAAATATGTTATTCGCTGCTTTACCCTGCCTCTCCTTCCCTCTATCTGGCCTGTTAGTATCAGGTTCTCCAAGCCCTCTTTTCTCATTGCACATATATAAATCTGCCATCCGCCTGTGCATTGAATACTGCTGCCACATCTGGTCGGGTGCCCCATTCTATTCTCCTCGGGCTTCTCTTTAAGGTTCAGAGGAGGGTCTGTAATGTGATAGGTACCGACTTGGCAGACCGCCTGCAGTCTCTTTCCCACCGGCGCGACGTGGCTTCCCTGTGTCTCTTCTATAAATACTTTCATGGCTTATGCTCCGATGAACTTAGATCACTGGTGCCCCCTAAATACGAATTTGAACGAGATACTAGATTAGTAACTAGATCCCACCCTTTTACAGTGAAACCGATAAAATGCAACCGCAACTTCTACTCCAACAGTTTCTTTCCTCGCACTTCCCGACTGTGGAATTCTCTTCCACACGATTGCTTCCCCGACGGCTACAATCTCCAGGAGTTTAAATTTAAGGTCAATATACACCTCCTAACACACTAACCTGCTCCCATTGTATCAAACACTCTTCCCATCTGCCCAACCCTCATCCTCGGTATCCTCATCTGTCACCTTCCTCCTGACATTCCCTATGTCTAACCACTCCTTCTCTTTACCTTCCCCTATGTAGCCCCGTGCGCAATAGTGGCAGTGGAATGCCCTGCTTGGGGTGAGATGATTAAAAAAAATGTCCCAGGAACTTCAGATGTCTCTTCCTGATGCTCAGTATTAATTTCTTTTTCGTTTCCATCATTTCCAAAACCTCATCATTGCTCACAAGCTCGGCTCATGCTATCCGAAGCATCCTTCTGTAGAACCACATTTCAGTTGCTTCAAGCCTTTCCTTCATCTTCGATGATATTGTCAAGCATTCACTCCCATATTAAAGAATTGACATCACATAGTAATCCGGTACTCTCTTCTCTCTTTTTTTTTTTTAGCAAAATTGGCCGGATTGGACGGAATTATCCAAATAAAACTGAAGCTCTGTCATTGAGAAGTTACGAAATTTCAAAGAAAATATTAGTCTTCGGCTTACTGAAAATGACATGCCTGTGTCACCTAGAAACAATGCTTTCTTTTTTTTTAGTTACGAGTAACAAAGTAATTGACATATTTTCCTTTACATGACTAGTTATTTGAACTTATGCTAAGTATATACTTAAGTGAATATTATGAGTACAAAAAAAGTAGATAGTGATTGACTCTTGGCCTGGAGATGTCAAGAATGAAGAAGTCACGTGTGTTCCTGTTACGCAACTGTGAAGGTTTAGGAAATAAGAGATATTATACGCTTAGGATACATGAAAAAAATGCGTGTGGTGTGCCATAGCTTTAAATGTTGTAATTAAATAACAGACAAACGCTTTGGGTATTGTTGTACATTAGAGACAAGCATTCAACGGTGCATTCGTGAGAAAGAAGTTCTCGAATGGAAAATATGCCCACTTCTTACCAAATTGTGATCTCTGTCAAAGATGCAAAGTGATGAATAGCCCGTCCCAAGCCGGATATTGTAATTTATTTTAGTAGCTAATGTGTGTCTTTAAACAAACACAAAGAGTCGTTTACTGGTGCGATAAAATGATCAACGCAATTGAATTCAAGAGGTCAATTCTATATGCTGAACGATAATCATTATGTCATCGTATTGTTATTACGAAGAGGAAGGACGAGACCGAACGCCACCAACGCCCGAAAACCCCAACAGCGGAATAGATAAAGATTTACCCGATCTTAGTAGCCAAACCGGCGGAAAAGGGCAGTGACAGATTGGGCCTTGACATATCAAGCATCCGAAAACCCGATAAAAGCAGGTTTGCCAGATCTTAATCCCCTTTGAGTGGCGACGGGGTCTCTTCTGGTTATATATGTGGGCTTTCCGTCTCACAGAGTCGTCCACTGAAATCAAAATCACGCGAAAATCCCGTCGAACTTTCTTTCATTCCGACCATCTCTGCCACGGCCAACATGGGGAGAGGAAGTGAGCGGGTATCGACAACAACAATCCGCATAAATAAGATCCCAAGATGCGAATTACAAATTGGAGATGAGAAATCAAAGAAGTACAGATATCTAAATATTTAGTAAGCGTGAGACAAGAATCCGAAAATCGCTTTGGAATAGAGAATGATGTCTTTAAAAATCTAAACAAAGTATTAAGAAAGAGAAAAATCTTGTTTCAAACAAAGAAATGTTCTAATTTCTTTTTTAATATCAACCTTTCTCTATAACAGTAAACGATAGACAATCTTATCACAGATGACGAAAAGACTTGAGTCAACAGATATGTTGTTCGACAGAAGGTCGCTGGGTATAATTTGGACAGAGCATGTGAGCAATGACAATATTTCAAAGAACAATGAAACTAAAGGGACACTTACGCCTAGCTTCAGAAAGTGATATTTGAAAATGCTACAGCTTGTTTTCTATAATTGTTTTCTTGTAATGGTTTTCTCTAGTATTTTTTTACCAAAGCTCATATTGCAATTTTGACACTAATGATTTTGTTTGGCACTCCATATTATTATTACTTTATTGTTTGACTATCATTATGTTTTCAAATTCTGTAGCCTCGCTAAATTTAATAGATTTTAAAGCTCTTTAGAACAAAATAGAGACTAGAAAATTATTTTGATACTACAGAATCTCGAAACAGATATCGCCATGGTCTAGAATAAGCTCGGACCATATATTTGCTCACAGCATCGTACAAGAAAAAGGTCAAAAATACGATTAGCTTCGCCTGGTAATTAGTCAGCATTAAACATTTACTGATGTTTTCTTGTGCCGGACTAAGTCTAGCTTAGTAAATATCAACTCACAGCCGTGGTACGACAGATAGCAATTTATTCGGATCGATCACCTGAGGTTTACGGTCATATCAGATTAAGCAAAGTCGAACCTAATTAGTTCCTAGATGGGTGACTTGGGAATATTAGGTGCAGCAAGCTTTGATGTGCGGTCGTTGTAATTGATAAGGATTCGAAATCGAAGAGCCGAGTTCGAATCACAAGAAGTGCCGTTATATTCACTTACGCGCAAATAACCTTGGAAAATGTAACGTTCTACCATTTCTCCCCAAATATATAGGCTAATTAGTAGGATCAAGTAATCAACAATATTTCCCCAAAATACTTGTTGTAAAAAATAATCGTAGGCTTTAAATAACCTAAAATGCTTAATAACTCTTGCAAAGCAAACAAACAAGAAACTGATCAATCAGATATAATGATGTCTATCTTTTACATGTACAAAAACAATCTAAGCTATCCCGTGCATTGAATACAGCTGCCATATCTGGTCGGGTGCTTCTGCTATTCACCTAGGGGTCCTTGACAAAATCAAACGGAGAATCTATAATGTCGTCAGCCTCGACTGGTAGATTAAATACAGGTACTTTCTCACCGGCGCAATATGCCTTGCCTGTGTATCTTCTACAAATACTTTCTGGCTTCTCCTCCGATAAACTTAGCTCGCTGGTGCCCCCTATATACGAGTCATAAGATTAGCAACTAGATGCCACCATATTACTGTGAAACCAATAAAATGTAAACGCAAATTCTACTATATCAGCTTTTTTCTCGCGCTTTCCGCCTATGGAATTCCCTTCCGTTTACTTGCTTCCCCGACAGCTACAATGTTCAAGAATTCAAATGTGAAGTCAATAGTCATCTCCTATCTCACTAACCTGCATATTCTCTCTCTCTCTCTCATGCTCCTTTCTTCGTCCACTCTACTCTCATCAGTGTTCGCATCCTTCTTTTTCCCATTTCCTGACATCCCCAATAACATGTCACTCTTTCTCATAACTTTCCCCCGATGTAACCCCCTGCAAAACAGTGGCAGTAAAATGTTTTGCTTGAGGTGACATGATTATAAAGAAATGCGATATTTCCATACTAAATGTTACAAGAAAAAAGACCCGCTCAAAGTAAAGCGTTAATGCTGAAATGCTAATTATGATTGTGTTGTGTGATATGAATAAGAGGAAATGAATTTTCTTCTTCTATATGCATTGTCTCTTCAGGACGTAGGCAATCATGGCTTTACACTTCCCCCTATCACTGGTGGCTCTTAGCACATCTTCTCCTGATACACTATGCAACCCCCGTTCCATCATCCACCTGATTAGGACCTTCAAATATGTTATTCGCTGCTTTACCCTGCCTCTCCTTCCCTCTATCTGGCCTGTTAGTATCAGGTTCTCCAAGCCCTCTTTTCTCATTGCACATATATAAATCTGCCATCCGCCTGTGCATTGAATACTGCTGCCACATCTGGTCGGGTGCCCCATTCTATTCTCCTCGGGCTTCTCTTTAAGGTTCAAAGAAGGGTCTGTAATGTGATAGATACCGACTTGGCAGACCGCCTGCAGTCTCTTTCCCACCGGCGCGACGTGGCTTCCCTGTGTCTCTTCTATAAATACTTTCATGGCTTATGCTCCGATGAACTTAGATCACTGGTGCCCCCTAAATACGAATTTGAACGAGATACTAGATTAGTAACTAGATCCCACCCTTTTACAGTGAAACCGATAAAATGCAACCGCAACTTCTACTCCATAGTTTCTTTCCTCGCACTTCCCGACTGTGGAATTCTCTTCCACACGATTGCTTCCCCGACGGCTACAATCTCCAGGAGTTTAAATTTAAGGTCAATATACACCTCCTAACACACTAACCTGCTCCCATTGTATCAAACACTCTTCCCATCTGCCCAACCCTCATCCTCGGTATCCTCATCTGTCACCTTCCTCCTGACATTCCCTATGTCTAACCACTCCTTCTCTTTACCTTCCCCTATGTAGCCCCGTGCGCAATAGTGGCAGTGGAATGCCCTGCTTGGGGTGAGATGATTAAAAAAAATGTCCCAGGAACTTCAGATGTCTCTTCCTGATGCTCAGTATTAATTTCTTTTTCGTTTCCATCATTTCCAAAACCTCATCATTGCTCACAAGCTCGGCTCATGCTATCCGAAGCATCCTTCTGTAGAACCACATTTCAGTTGCTTCAAGCCTTTCCTTCATCTTCGATGATATTGTCAAGCATTCACTCCCATATTAAAGAATTGACATCACATAGTAATCCGGTACTCTCTTCTCTCTTTTTTGTTTTTTAGCAAAATTGGCCGGATTGGCCGGAATTATCCAAATAAAACTGAAGCTCTGTCATTGAGAAGTTACGAAATTTCAAAGAAAATATTAGTCTTCGGCTTACTGAAAATGACATGCCTGTGTCACCTAGAAACAATGCTTTCTTTTTTTTTAGTTAGGAGTAACAAAGTAATTGACATATTTTCCTTTACATGACTAGTTATTTGAACTTATGCTAAGTATATACTTAAGTGAATATTATGAGTACAAAAAAAGTAGATAGTGATTGACTCTTGGCCTGGAGATGTCAAGAATGAAGAAGTCACGTGTGTTCCTGTTACGCAACTGTGAAGGTTTAGGAAATAAGAGATATTATACGCTTAGGATACATGAAAAAAATGCGTGTGGTGTGCCATAGCTTTAAATGTTGTAATTAAATAACAGACAAACGCTTTGGGTATTGTTGTACATTAGAGACAAGCATTCAACGGTGCATTCGTGAGAAAGAAGTTCTCGAATGGAAAATATGCCCACTTCTTACCAAATTGTGATCTCTGTCAAAGATGCAAAGTGATGAATAGCCCGTCCCAAGCCGGATATTGTAATTTATTTTAGTAGCTAATGTGTGTCTTTAAACAAACACAAAGAGTCGTTTACTGGTGCGATAAAATGATCAACCCAATTGAATTCAAGAGGTCAATTCTATATGCTGAACGATAATCATTATGTCATCGTATTGTTATTACGAAGAGGAAGGACGAGACCGAACGCCACCAACGCCCGAAAACCCCAACAGCGGAATAGATAAAGATTTACCCGATCTTAGTAGCCAAACCGGCGGAAAAGGGCAGTGACAGATTGGGCCTTGACATATCAAGCATCCGAAAACCCGATAAAAGCAGGTTTGCCAGATCTTAATCCCCTTTGAGTGGCGACGGGGTCTCTTCTGGTTATATATGTGGGCTTTCCGTCTCACAGAGTCGTCCACTGAAATCAAAATCACGCGAAAATCCCGTCTAACTTTCTTTCATTCCGACCATCTCTGCCACGGCCAGCATGGGGAGAGGAAGTGAGCGGGTATCGACAACAACAATCCGCATAAATAAGATCCCAAGATGCGAATTACAAATTGGAGATGAGAAATCAAAGAAGTACAGATATCCAAATATTTAGTAAGCGTGAGACCAGACTCCGAAAATCGCTTTAGAATAGAGAATGATGTCTTTAAAAATCTAAACAAAGTATTAAGAAAGAGAAAAATCTTGTTTCAAACAAAGAAATGTTCTAATTTCTTTTTTAATATCAACCTTTCTCTATAACAGTAAACGATAGACAATCTTATCACAGATGACGAAAAGACTTGAGTCAACAGATATGTTGTTCGACAGAAGGTCGCTGGGTATAATTTGGACAGAGCATGTGAGCAATGACAATATTTCAAAGAACAATGAAACTAAAGGGACACTTACGCCTAGCTTCAGAAAGTGATATTTGAAAATGCTACAGCGCAAAATGAAGAAAGTGGGCATAGAAATTTTGACACTCACAGGATATATTAAAGGCTACTCGCTTTGAATATATCTTGTGAATTTCAAATCAGGGAAAGATGGTGTATTACCCACCTAACGGGCTTCAGTAAATGGTTAGGAGAGCAGTGATTAGAAGAGATAGCAAGAAGGCAACATTTGATAGGAGCTGCAAAAGACTGGCAATCGTTTTGAGACATGATCGCCTAAGTCATACAGAGACACAGCTCATAGAGAAAAAACGAGCATGTGTAAATATTTGACAGAACAAGGATTAGCAGAGCTGATAAAAAGATAAATTTTAATAAGAGCTACAAATTTATGAATTTGTGGAGAGCCTTGAACACCATTGTTATTTAGGGACATGGAACATAGAAAATATAAAACGGGTATGTGTAACTAGTTGGCAGAACAGGGATTAGGAGAAATAGCTAAAAGATAAATTTTATCAAGAGCTACAAATTTAGTGAAAAGAGAAACAAAAAGAAAGAAAGAGAAAAAAGGAATGTACTATATCTGTGACCAAAACAAAAGAATACACAACAAAAAGCTATAATAAAAAGAACAACATTGCAGAATAAAGGTCTTTGAGTGCATTAAAAAGAAAGAAAGCAAGAAAGAGAAAAGAAAAAAACGACAGAAAAAAGAAAGATAGAAAGAAAGAAAAAAAGAAAGATATAAATAATTATACCGATGAAGAAAACAAAAGAAAAAAAGAAAAATACAGACTAAAAAACAAAACAAAACGACATTACAGAAAAAAAGTGAAAAGATGATGAATAAAAAATTAACCAAGTTGGATACAAGGCCAGTGAGGAACGAATTCATTACTCCGTATTAATGATCAACCATGTCATATGGCTCATAGAAGTTATAGAATATATATATGCGTAAATAGCATAACAGTGATTAAGGGAAATAGTTTAAAGATAAAATTTACTAAGATATACAAATGGTAGAAAATTGTGAAGACATGATCACCCATATCTTTCAGAGACACAGCACACATAAGAATGACCATGTCTAAATATTTGACGGTACAGGTATAGCAAAAAGTTAAATTTTATAAAAAGTTAAAAGGTTAGGAAATCGTGGAGAGCCTTGATCACTCTTGTTATGTAGGGACATAGCACATAAAACATATAGAACAAGTATGCGTAAATAATTGGCGGAACAGGGATTAGGGGAATTAGCTAAAAAATAACATTCACTAAGAGATACAAATGGTAGGAAATTGTGGAGATACATGATCACCCATGTTCTTTCGAGACACTGCGCACAGAAGTAGAATGACCATGTGTAATATGTAATGGTACATGAATTAGAAGTTATGGCAAAAATGTAAATTTTAGCAAGAGCTACACATTTCTGAAAAAGAAAGACAAAAAAAAAAAGAAAAAAGAAAGTATTATATCTGTGACCAAAACAAAATAGTACAAAAGAAAAATATATATAATAAAAAGGACAACCTTGCAGAATAAAAGTATATAAGTGTATTAAAAATAAAGAAAGAGAGAGAAAAGAAAAAAAGGCACACAGAAAGAATTATACTTGTGAAGAAAAGAAAAGAATACAAAAATATATAATAAAGAAAAAACAAAACGATATTACATAAGAAAAGTGAAAAGAAAGAAATAATGAAGAAAGAATTGGATATCGGCTCGGAACGAGAAATCGGTGAGCCGAGTTCGAATTCCAGCTGAATTCATTGCATTCACTTACGCGCAAATACCCTTGGGAAAGGTATTAATCCGTCTCTTCCTTCCAGTTATGGGTTAAATAACAGGACAGATTGGGTTCTATAGCCTTGGTCGGCAACCAATCTACCGCAGAAAGCAATGGCAACCTACTGCGGGATAATCTTCTGCCCAATCAGTCATGTCTCTTTTGAGACATGATCGCCCAAGAGTATTTCACGTATGGCACATAACTGACTGAAGAAAGAATTAACAAACGAAGAAACAGAAAATTAAAAAACAGAGTAAAAATAAAAGAGAAATAAATCTGATGAATAAAAAAGTTAACCAAGTTAGACACATGGCAAGTGAAGATCGAATTCATTACTCCGTATTAATGATCACTCATGTCATGTGAGGAAATTGAGGAAATAGTGGAGAGCCATGATCACCCACCTTAGGTAAGAACATGGCATATAGAAGATATAGAACGAGTATGCGTAAATAGTTGGCAGAACAGAAATTAGGGGAATTAGCTAAAAAATAAAATTTACTAAGAGATAAAAATGGAATGAAATTGTAGAGACCCATGACCTTTGGAGACAAAGCATACAGAAGAAGAATGACCATGGGTAAATATTTGACGGTACAGGAATTATGAGAGATAGCAAAAAGATACATTTTACTAAGAGATAAAAATTTAGGAAATTGTGGAGAGCCATCATCACCCATGTCATGTAAGTTCATAGCTCGTACAAGATATACAGAGAGTATGCATAAATAGTTGGCACAACAAGGATTAAACGAAATTGCTAAAAGATAAAATTTACTACGAGATTCAAATGGTAGGAAATTGTGGATAGACACAATCACTCATGTCTTTGAAGACACAGCACAGAGAAGAAGATTGATCATGTGTAAATATTTGACGGCAGAGGGATTACGATAGACAGCAAATAGAAAAATTGTACTAAAGCTACAAATTTAGGAAATTGTGGAGATCCATGACCACCTTGTCATATACGGACATGGCACAGAGAAGATACATAAGTATACGTAAATAGTCGGCAGAAAAGGGCTTAGGGAAGATAGCTAAAAGATGGAGAGATGACCACATACGTCATTTATTGTCACAATACACACAAGAACGACCATGTGTAAATAGCTAACAGGACGGAGACTAAGAGGGATAGCAAAAAATAGAAATCTACCATAAGCTGCTAAATTCAGAATTTTATTATAATTTCATAATGTTTTTTTATGTATAAGAATTCTTTATTTGCTCCTCGCTAGAACTGGAACAAGAGCAACTACCTCAGATCATGGTGCACAAAGAAACAACAGTAATTAAGATGTGTTTCTACGTTTCACAAATCCTTCAATTGTCTGATCAGAGGCCTTGCTATCGGAAGGGTTAACCTGGGAACAACAGCAATTAAAAAGTGGTTACACGCTCCTCAAACTCTTCTAACTCCCTATCAGAGGCATTGCTATCGGAAGGGTTAACCTGGGAACAACAGCAATTAAAAAGTGGTTACACGCTCCTCAAACTCTTCTAACTCCCTATCAGAGGCATTGCTATCGGAAGGGTTAACCTGGGAACAACAGCAATTAAAAAGTGGTTACACGCTCCTCAAACTCTTCTAACTCCCTATCAGAGGCATTGCTATCGGAAGGGTTAACCTGGGAACAACAGCAATTAAAAAGTGGTTACACGCTCCTCAAACTCTTCTAACTCCCTATCAGAGGCATTGCTATCGGAAGGGTTAACCTGGGAACAACAGCAATTAAAAAGTGGTTACACGCTCCTCAAACTCTTCTAACTCCCTATCAGAGGCATTGCTATTGAAAGCGTGAATCTGGGAACAACAGTAATTAAGAGGTGGTTACACGCACCTTAAATCTTTCAATCTTCCAGTCAGAGGCCTTGATGTCGGAAGGGTTGACCTGGGAACAACAGCAATTAAGAGATGGTTACACTCTCCTCAAATCCTTCTAATTCCCGATAAGAGGCATTGCTGTCGAAAGCGTGGACCTGGGAACAACAGATAGTTAAGAGGGGGTTACATGCTCCTCAAATCCTTCTACCTCCTGATCAGAGACGTTTGCTAACAGAAGGGTTGATTTGGGAACAAAAGCAATTAAAAGGTGGTTATACCCTCCTCAAATTCTTCTAATTCTCTATCCAAGAACTGCTGTCGAAAGGGTGGACCTGGGAACAACAGCAATTAAGAGATTTTTACACACTCTTCAAATCCATTTAATCTCCCGATCAGAGGTCTTGCTGTCGGAAAAGCTGATTTGAAAACAGCAGCAATTAAAAGGTGGTTACACGTTCCTCAGATCCTTCTATCTCCCGATCAGAGGCTTTGCTGCCGAAACGCTGGACCTGGGAACAACAGTAGTTAAGAGGTCGTTACACGCTCCTCAAATACTTCTATCTCTTGATCAGAGACCTTGCTGTCAGAAGGGTGGACCAGGGAACAACAGCAATTAAGAGGTGGTTCCACGTTGCTTAAAACCTCCAATCTCTTGCTTCCGGATGTAGTTTATCGTCATACCCAAGACTGATGTTGATTTGGAAACGTTTTTTACGTACAGATTGTTTTAGATAAACATTCTTTAAAAATGGTGTCATAAAAAGTTGGTTATATAATATAATATTGTTAGTAGTCCATCAAAGTACCTTCAACGTAATGAATTATGTTGTTTTGAATAAGGCTGTGTAAATGTAAATCATATTTATGTTCCGGCTTTTAGATTTCGAGATGTCTCTCCGATATAAACTCTTTAACATTTTGAGGTATTTTCTATATGTACCGGCATCAGAAATTTTGTTTAATATATTTTTTCCTTGTTATATGCCTGATTATATTAAAAGTGGTGGTATGGATCCTAGTATTATTAAAAACTAATTCATTTAAAAATTCTGTGGAAAGTGTGTTAGAGGGTACGATTATGTTTTTTTTATTGTTGCTCTTAGAAGAGCTATTGGGGTGTTAATCTTTGTGGCATTGTGGATTTTATAAGCTTGTTGTCTAGCTTTGAGTGCGAAATGGTGTGGGTAGTGAAGAATTTCAAATGTTATACTCTAATAGGGATCACGGAATGTATGTTCATTCTAATCGGAGATCAGTGTTTCTTTACCATTTTAAGCCAAGACACACATAGGAGCAAACTAAAATATAACGACAAACTTAGCAAATTTTTAAATGGGTATACATTTAAATAGATTTGATAAATACACAAATCAAATATGAATTTATTTCATTTCGATGTTTCTATTCAGCTTGTTTAGTGTCAGATGTTTTTCTTTTTTTTTTTTTAGATTTTGCTAATGTTTGGTGAAATGAGCGATAAGCAGACACTCATTTCTTCTTCAGTTGAACGTAGTCTTTACCGCTTCTTATTATTTTATGTTATTTAGAGTTCAGAAGCCTAATTTCCATAAAGTCAGTCAGTAAGTCATTTAAGTGCTATAAGTGATACACGCTTGGGTGATCATGTCTCAAAATGGACATGACTGACAGGTTAGAAGATTATCTCACAATAGTTTGCCATTACTTTCTGCGTTAGACTGGTTGCCAGCCAAGGCTATAGAACCCAATCTGTCCTATTATTTCACCCATAACTGGAGGGGAGAGAAGGATTAATACATTTCCTAAGTGTATATGTGCGTAAGTGAATGCAAAAAGTTCAAATGGAATTCGAACTCGGCTCCCCGATTTCTCGTTCCGAGTCAATATCTACTGCACCACAATGCACATTCCATAAATAAGAAACAGAAAATTTCAGTATAACTGATGAATCATTTTAGCCAATAAATGACTGAACGTATGCCCATTCTTACCGTACATCAGTATTTCTATTGTCCTCATCAGTGTTGCCATTTGTAAGACGTTTCGGTCGTTGTACACTCCAGCCTTCTTCAGGTGCTAGGATTTTCGAATCGAACCCATTATTACAATCACTGGGGTATATGATTCTTCATCCCTTGCAGAGAACCTCTTCTGGTAGTCATGAGTTAACTTCCTCTAATCTTGTAAGTTACTTGTTCACCACTGCTATAGCCTGGTATTGAACTCACAACTCTTTGGGTCAAGTTACAAGTTACCAGAGTTCATATTACAATTTTTTGATGTTAATGGTTTTCTATAGTATTTTTTGATGTTAATGGTTTTCTATAGTATTGTTTTACCAGAGCTCGTATTGCAATTATGACTAATGATTTTCTATGCTACTCCGTACTACTGGTTTGCATATTCTGTTCATTCCTATGCTTAGTCGGCTTAGAAGTAAAAATCTCTATTTAAAAATACGCAAACCAAATATGAACTTATTTAATTTTATTTCTATTAAATTCTTTGTGCAGATTTTATAGTGTTACACCTGTGATTAGAGTTTCTTGCGATTTCCTCAATGTTTCTGGAAATGTTCGATTAGCAGATCCTCATTTCTTCTTTAGCTGGGCGTAGATTTTCTCGCTTATTATGTTTTTTATCTAAATTAGTTGTGAGAATTCTAATTCGCATAAATAAGAATTACAAATCTTTAATAAAACTGATGAGGTTTGTAGCAAACTGGTAATAAAAAAGTTTAATAATTATTCATTTATTCGAATGCCAATGCTGTCTCGTTACTACTTTCACACACACACATATATATATATATATATATATATATACACTACCGCCCATACTTATTAGACCACCAGAACTTTAAAAAAATGATGTATTTTATAGTATTTTTAATAATTTTTGCTAAGTGAATAATTCTAAATAAAAAAAAAAATGGTTATTTTTTTTTTATTAATATGCAAAAATTACAAGTCAAGAAAGCAAAGATGAACTCGTCTGAATCACCCTAAATTTACTTCATTCTTCTGGATGCCGTCAAACTAAGTGGTGCCCTTGGTAGATGGTTCCACCTTGTAGTTTTTCATTTTTGTTTTTCTATTTTGTATTTCAATTTAGCCATGCCTCAAGCGTTATCTCTAGAGATAAGAGCTCAAATTCAAATCTTGAATGAAGAATGTTATTCCCAAAGAAGGATAGCTAAGAGACTGAATGTGTCCAGGTGTGCAGTTCACTATGCACTGCATAGGATAGACAAAATTGGAAGACATTCCAATCGAAAAAAACGGGATAAAACGGAAAACATTAGTAAGAGAGGACCACAGAATAGTAATGAAGAGTGTAAGAGACAAGAGGTAAATTACCCCTCGAATAGAAGCAGAAATAAATACCGAGAGGGTTGATCCAGTCTCTGCAAATACAGTGAAGTGAACGCTTCGAGAAGTGGGTCTCTCTGGACGAATGATAGCCAGGAAACCCTTGCTTCAGCCAGCCAATGAGCAGAAGAGACTAGCATGGGGAAGAGAGCACAAAAAAGTGGATACCAGAACAGTGAGAAAATGTTGCTAAACAGAACAGTGGACACCAGAACAGTGCTAAAAGTTCGAACTGTTTGGGAGTAAACGGAGGGTGTACGTGCGGAGGAGATTTGGGGATCGAGTGAAAGATGAGTGTGTACAGTCATCGATGAAACATCGTGATGCATCCTGCATGGTTTGGGGCTGTTTTAAGGGCAGTAGTTCAAGTGACTTGGTTGAAGCAAAAGGGACCATAAAGAAATAACCGTACCGTTCAATCTTACAGAGATGTGCAATTCCATCTGGATTTCGTATTGCGGGTAAAAAATTTAATCCTCCAGCAAGATAACGACCCAAAACATATTTCTAAATTGTGCCAAAACTATTTAAAATTAAGAGAGACTGCCGGAGTGTTAAATGTTATGTATGGGCCACCTTAGTCACGAGACGGCTGAGTTGGAAATGATAAGTAAGAAGTAACAGCCTAGTATTGTTTGGAATTTAGTTAGGTGTTTAAAGGATACCTGTATTGAGTTGTCGGAGAATTATTTTAGAAGAATATGTGGAAAGAATGCCCTGAATGTGAGCAACCATTGTGAAGGCAAAATAGGTTATTTTGAGGTAACTGCAATATGAGTAAGTATTAAATATTTATAAATTCATTTAATACACATGTTATTATGCATTATTGATATGGAACCGGTTTGGGACCATAAAATAATAAGTCAACAAGGTGGTAGGTTCAAGAACATATATTACGTCAAGAAGAAATACAAACAAATACAAAGAAATGCAAAGTAATACAAAGAGATATAAAGAGGAAAGTAAAAATAACTTTCGCTTAACTGAAATCGTACTGGGAACGAGAGTCTCTGTCGATCTTGCTCACTCCACACGAGAGTCCTCACGAGAGTCCTCACGAGAATCCTCACGAGAATCTCTCTCACTCCTGCACACGTCTTCGAGAGTAATTAACTCTCGGTTAATATAGGTAAAGAAGAGTCCATTATCAAGTGGGTAACTACCCCACAATAAGCACTAACAAAAGAACCATTCTATTTTTATTTACAATAATGCATTTGGCAATAAATACTAAAAAATAGTATAAAATATATCATTTTTAAAACACAGGGGTTGTGTAATAATTATGGCCGGTAGTGTATGTATGACATGACAATATTTTGCTGCATTGCTGCTAATAATCACTGCTGTAGATCCTTTTAACCACAGCCTCCAAGATATTCTGCTTTCCTTAGTAAGTCGACATCTATCCACTTTCAATTAAAAATATATATTTTATTTCGTTTATTTCATATAACCCAGTTCTCTGGTTACTGACAATTAAGTAAACATTAATTTTTCCTTCTTGTTTTTAGTTAACCGCGTATAATTGAAAATAGTCGAAAGAAAAGCACGTATAGGGGAACAATGTGTTTTGTTCAATTGGATATTTAAATAAGACTAATAATGGTTGCATGTCCAACTGTATAACGTTCTCTCTCTGCCTGAGCGGGAAAAGTTTGTTTCTGACGTTAAAATGAATGTCATTTTAAATAGCAATCTCTAATAGACACGGTCGGGAATAACATTGATCAAAACAGACACAGCAAGAGAGTTCAGAGCCGCGTTCTGATTGTTGTCCATGAATCCTATGTCTTTTCACCTACTTCCCAAATTGAATTCCTCTGTTAATAAAAACTGACATCATTGATCTGAAACCATGTTTTCACGCACTTCAGTTGCGTGGAAACTGGAAAGGCCTTGGAACGGCAGGTTGAACGCCGGCTTAGCGAAACTTTTTCCGAGAAAGATTGCTCCATAAGATCACTCATGCTCCCCGCCGTCAGGGAAAGCGTATGAACGGCTCGGACAGCTGAGACCAGTTCTTGCTAGGCTTTTCTGACGGGGTTTATTTGTATGTTTTCTGGTAAGAGGTTATCGCTCCAAATATTATAGTGACCTCATACTTGACACAACTACTTTTAAACACACACACACACACACACACACACACACACACACACACACACACACACACACCGGATAATTCTATATATGTTCATGATGTTCGTTGCCAATTTGTTGTTGAGTCGTGGCGAAACTTCGCCACAAACTTGTAGTGACTGTTTTGTGCTGGAAGTAAAACACGGAACAAAAAGGTAGGTTCAAAACAGTCTATTAGTATTACAAGAAACAAGATATTCAAAGAAGTGTTAATAATAAGTAATATAGAAATAAGTAAGTCTGAAGTTATTATTACACTGCCTGACTAGTAGCTGTCGTTAACTGCTTCCGTTAACTGCTGTAATTGACTGTTCGTAACTGCTCTCAACTGCTTCTTAACTAACTGCTCGTATCTGCTCTTCGTAAGTCACACAGGTAATTTATATGTAGCATGAGGAAGAGACCATTCCTAGTGGGAGGGCACCATAATATACAAAAAAATTTTCTACGTTGCAGAAACTGAAGCCCAAAATGCCAACTACATGTCAGGGGGACTAAAATCAAGCCGGTGCAGAAACATAGAAACGTTCGAAGTTATATGACAGCGAACGGAAAGTGCAACACAGAGATCTGAAGGCACATTGGCATGGCCAATGACACATTTCAAAAGCTAAGCAGAGTACTGACTGATAGGAAGATTGCGTTAGAAACAAAAGAAATAAGTACCGAATTGTTATGTGATACCAGCTCTAGCGAATGCTAGACAATCTCTTCAAAGACAAAAGAGAAACTCCAAGCAACAGCAATGTGGTTCTACAGAAGGATACTAAGGATACCTTAGACCAAACATGTGAGAAACAACAAGGTTTTGGAAATAATGCAGACGAAAAGAAAACTCATAATTAACAACAAGAAAAAACATCTCAAATGTATGGAATACATAATAAAGAAGAAGGGATTAATGAATCTAATACTCACGAAGTGAATAGAGAGAAACAGACAGGGAAGTCAACGCGAGACATATTTGATGTGTTTGAGCAAGTAGATGGTGGACCTGGATTTGAGGAAGATACCAAGAGGAATAGTGTTAGGAGTAAGTGGAGGTACATGGTCTCTTACATCCTGGAAGTACACGCTACAGAAAGAAAAAATAGTCTCTCTTACCGTGGATTCGGATTAGACAAACTTTTCATTGGTCAAAGTGGCTCTTCTTTCATAGCTAGGTTTGATCCAGAAAACGCATTCGTTTTCTGTTTTATCCTTCTCAAATGGGTCATCGCCACGCATCAGCTCTTCTCTTTCGTTTACTTTTTAAACGCATATCCGAAAGCGAATTAGCATGGCAAAGGAGGCATTCCAGAAGTTCAGTAAAGTATTAAGAAACAGGAAAATTTCACTAGAAACAAAGAAGAGAGTACTGGATTGCTGTGTGATGTCGGTTCTTCAATATGGGAGTGAATGTTGGACAATATCTTCGAAGATAAAAGAAAAACATGAAGCAACTAAAGTTTCTGGGTCATGTAATAAGGAGGGCTTGGAGAACCTGATAGAGGGCTAATGAGACAGGGAAACATATATGAAGGACCTGATCAGGTGGATGACAGAACGAGGGTTGCGTGGTGCAACAGGAGAAAACATGCTAAAAGCCACCAGGAATAGGGTGATGTGGAAAGCCATGATCGCCTACGTCTTGAAAGGACAGGACACATAAAAGAAGAAGAAGATTAACGAAATTGTTAAAGAAAAACCAAACTGAGGGAAACTCGTCTGTCCTCTGCTTCTGTCGTTGCCGTTGTCAACGTCGATAACGAAAGCTTAACAATGATACTTGTTTGATCTTGCCAGTAGCCAGATGTTCGTCTCAAAGAAGAGGCCATGTAAGTGTCGGTTCATGTCACGCATCTCTAATGTGATCGGTCCACATACATTTTGACTCTGTGGCTAAATCGGACCTTCGTACAGTCTTTTGATTCTAATATCAAACCGAGTTTATATACATTGTTGGACTCCAGAATAAATCGGACTTTTGTACACTCTTTTAAATTTTGAACCGACCCTTTGTAATCTTTTGTCAGTTGGGTAAATCGGATCCTTGTGCACTTTTGATTCTACTTTTAAACCAAACTTCTGTACCATTTTGATTCAAAGATGAATAGGATCTGATTCTAAGTTAAAACCAGGTTCATTACCTTTCTGACTCAGTGGTAGATCGGACCTTTGTACAATTTTTTATTCTAATTTTAATCTAGGCTTGCATACCTTTTTGACTTCATGTTAACTTTGATTTTTGTGCACTTCTTTTATTCTAGTTTACCGGGCTTATGTACTTTTTTGACTCTAAGGCAAATTGTGTCTATGTACAATCTTATGATACTATTTTAAATACTAAATATCTGTTTGACTCTATGGTAAATCGGTCCTTTGTTCATTCTTCATTATATCTGAACATTCAATCTGATCTTTCTTTCACTAATTTCTTTCTGGAAGCAACATAATAACTAGCGACTGTTCCTGGCACAATCTGCAGACATCACCGCCGTTTTATGGTTTGGCTATTTTTACTATATTACCAGTTTTATCAGGGTTTTTCCCATTTTTCAGTTTTAATTTACACACGTGGCTAGCCAGTTCGGTAAAAATGTTTTAGGTTTTATACTTTGAATGTAGATTTGTGATTATTATTATTATATATATTATGTCTTAATTTCAATAAACATAAAAACATAAAATACAATAACAACAATTTCCCTATATATAATAGATATAAAATTAAATCTAAAAATAGTAAATGTCTTAGACATAACATCTATTTTAAACAACAGTTCATTCATTCCATATGAAAGAAAGAATTCCATATAGATATACAAACTTACAGCCACACCGCTAATGTATTCAATTAGCTACCTTCTATAGGGGGTCTTGTAGTTTCTTTTCCTTATCTACTATATCATCTGCGTATCTTATATTGTTCAGATTGTGACCGCCAATTACGAATCCTAGCAAGAATTCTAGAGCTCGCAGAAATGAAGGAAAAACAATCCAAACAAAAACAGTACAATGAAACAACATAATCTGGTTCAACCCACCCTACAATGATACAATAAAAACATATATATAAAAGATATACTTTAATACAATTGAAAAACACTTCTCCAAGCACAACAAACTATAAAAAATCATCAACAAAAACAGTTACAACTGTTTGGACAACATAGGCAAATCATAATCAAAGACAATAAAGAAATACACGACAAAACGAATAAAAACAAGTCTAACCAGCAAAACAACCTGAATAAATGCAAGTATCCAATTATAGACATCCGCCCATTTAACAATGAATGTATACCCAACAATATAATATATAAAGACATCGCAAAAAACAAATTTAATACAGGCTTATATAGGAGTCACCGAAACAGCCCCCAATGTAAGAGAAAACCTCATTCAAAACAGAAACATACAGAAACAACACAGCTCTATAAAGCATACATATGCAGCAAAAACAGTTAAAATTAACCACGAAAATTAAATGAGAAATAAAAGTTTCATGCTTATTCAATAGCAATAACAGAAACAGCAGACTATTCTAAAGGGAAGTTAGCAATATATTTTTGAACTAAAGTAAACTATTAATCTAGAAAAATGATAAAATGCGTTCATGAAAACATTTAAATAAATACTTGCTTTGCTACTTAAATACCAGTATAAAAACATTTAAATACAACAGAACAAGACCCTAAAATATCACATACAAATAAAAAATGACATGTATAAACTCTCAATCACGCCCAAGCAAAAACAACACATGGTAAGAGAAGAAAGCAAAAGAAAAAAAACAGACCAACCAGAAATACAAAAATCATCAAACGGAAAAAAAAATAACACACCAAGTCCACAAAATAACACACACAAACACAGCAAGTATGCACACACGAACACGTATACAGTGATATTGTAAAAAGAGTTCAGCTCAATACGGTAAAAAGAGGTCAGTACAACGTAGTAAAAGAGATCAGCGTAAGAAAACAATTCAGCCGATGTATACATAAGCATGATTAAAAGGGGTCAATATAATAGTAAGTAAATCACCACCAAATCATTCTTCTTCTTCTTCTATGTGCCCTGTCCCTTCAGGACGTAGGCGATCATGGATCTCCACGTCTCCCTATCCCTTGTGGCTCTTAGTATGTTTGCTCCTGTTGCTCCTGGCAACCCCCGTTCCGACATCCACCTGATCAGACTCTGCAGATATGTTATCCGCTGCCTTCCTCTGTCTCTCCTTCCTTCTATCTGACCAGTCAGTATCAGGTTCTCCAGGCTCTCCTTTCTCATTGCATGTCCCAGGAACTTCAGTTGTCTCTTCCTGATGCTCAGCATCAATTTCCTTTTTGTTGCCATTCTTTCTAACACTTCGTCGTTGCTTGTATGCTCAGTCCACGATATCCGTAGCATCCTTCTTTCGGCCGCTTCCAGTTTTTTCCTCATTTTCGATGATATTGTCCAGCATTCGCAGCCGTACTGAAGAACTGACATCACGTAGCAGTCTAGCACTCTTTTCTTCGTTTCTATTGAGATCTTCCTGTGTGTTAGTATCTTGCTCATCTTCTGGAACGCGTCCTTTGCCATGCCAATTCGCCTTCGGATCTCCGTGTCGTACTTTCCTACACCACTTAAAAAACAAAAAACAAGCATAAACAAAAAATACAACATTCATCAAATAAAACAAAAAAAATTACGGACACACAAATATATCAAATTCCACAAAAATCCACATAAATACAAAAAATTTGGAAATAGCAGCACAGAAAAATCAAATGACCCTGAAGATTGAAGACATTGCAATAATGTGTTCATGAAACTTTGAAATGGGAATAATTAAAATAACAGTGCTCAGTTAAGTGACATGCGTTCTCTCATTTTTTATATTCATCCTGTGTCCTTATATTGCTATTGAAGACATTATGACAAAAATCAGCTTAACAAAAAAGCCTTTCCATCAGCAAACTACAAAACAAGCAGCAATGTTTGCACTTAACATCATTAAAATTTGACACGCTATATATATATATGTATGTGTGTGTGTGCTTTTATTTATTTATAATATTTATATTTATTGTTTATATAAGATTTCTGTTTTAAATACTTTAAAAGAGAGTTTTACATTTAATACCTGAAAACCGCAAAAATATTAATATTAGAAATAAAAATAATGGCATTTAGCCTTTCAAATATAATCAATATTTCAGGGCAATTACAATTCATTTCTTTCTTTCTTCTACAGAAGTGGTATGAATGAGGATCGCTGTTTCTTAAGTGCACTTTACTAAGAATCGGGTTTTAAAACAATGACACTTAAAAATATATCTATAAATCTTGATTGAATGAAATAGCATCGTAGTTTGGAGCAATATCCCATTTGTGAAATACCCCGACGTAAAATAAAACCCTACACCCTGAATGAATGGTGTCAGGTTTTGAGTTGAGAAAAAAAAGCCGGGTGATTATTTTTCAGAGATTTCTTCGCTCTCTGCTCTTTAGACATCAGTGGCAGAGTTTCCCATTTAGATCTTTTAGATCATGACATCTTACAGTGGATTTGTCTCTTGTGAGATTTTCAATAGAAGGCAAAAATGACAACGAAATTTGATGGCGTATTGGAATATTAGATGACGCTTTCAAAAAACCTAAGTAAAATTTGAAGACATAATGTTTACTTTGTTAAAAACAATGGCAAATTCTGAACTGTAAAGTAATTTCAGTCCTCCTTCGTAAGAGTAAATGGTGGCCGACTACCGCAAATGTGAAGCAAAACCTTGAGTTAACAGTGATGTTGGACTAGAGAATGTTGTGGCGAATCTTAGTCGCCAAGTTGTTGTGGCCAGTTAGGGCCAGGAAGAAAAACACGGAAACAAGAATGTAGGTTCAAACAGTGTATTAGAATAACAGAAACATATATAAAGTAAAAGTGTTAGTAATCATCAAACTATAAGTGTGCGTTCGACCAGTATAGTTACGCTTCCTCTCGACTGCCTCTAGACTGTCTATTGACTGCTTCACAGCCCCCTCCTCGGAAGTCACGCAGGTTATTATTTATTTACGTGGGAAGAGTTCATTACTTTAGATAGGGCAGCAAAACACAGAAACATTATGATTATACCACGGATGGAGCATGTATACTGCGTGGTTATTTTAAGGAATAGTTAAATAAAATATTTAAAAAAAAGTATCTTACATAATCAGAAAGTGTCAGTTGAAGTGGATGGAATACAAAATGAGGAAATCGATCAAGGAAAATTTGGAACACATGGAAAATACTAAGGTCAAAAGAGACAAAAGGGAACATTTAGAAAAGTGCATAAGGGTGTGCATAACAGAAGCGGGAGTTGGATGAAAGTAAAAATACAAGCCTCACTATGCGCTTCAAAAGATTTAGTCAAACAAGGGTCGCTCAAGTTCTCTGAAGGTACAGTACAATTAAAAGGAAATTAGTTTGATTTTCCTTATTTAGTTATATATATATAAATCTCAATGTGTTATTTAATATCGACAAATGTCCAGGTTTGTATAAATAAAATATTTATTTTATTTGCAAGAAATCAATTCGTAGATCAGGTGTCATTAATGTACTTTATAATGACGGTTTTTGTCGATAGTTATATCGTTTTTTCTTTCAGAAATGTATTGCGAATATTTTTTTCTTTTTTGAATTTATTACTAGTAATTGTTTTTTGTTGTTGTTGTTAATGTTTTTTCGAAAATGTATTTCTTGTTATTTTTGCTTTTCAAAAATGTATTGTTGATATTTTTAAAAAAAGTATATTGCCAGTCTTGTTACTATAAAATTTAATTTTTATAATTTCATACTGTTTTGACTCAGTTTAGGAATGTTCTAACAGTCAGTGTGGACCTGGAAAGAACAGCAATTAAGAGCTGTTTCCATGCTCGTCAAAACATTCAATGAGAGGCCTTCCTGTCGGATGTAATTAATCGTCGATAAAATAAGAAGTAACTCTTGTTTTTGTTTTGTTTTTTTGTAGAATATTAGTGAGAAAAAGAGAGATGTTGATTCACAACGGTTGAATTTCGTTCTAAAGCTGCTTACATTCGCAGAACTTTAGAACACCGGTTCCGGTATGGTTACCGAAGACAAGTCTGGCTAGTACCAAGATGGGTGTCCGTCTGAGAATGCCAGGTATTGTCAGCTTGTGCGTGTAGTTTAGCTTACGGTCATAAACAAATCAGAAATTATCCTAAAACAGTTAAATCCAAACCACCTAAACCCATTAACCTCTCCTTCACTAATATCCGAGGCATTCGTACTAACTTTCCTAGTGTAGAATCGTTGCTGCATAAAAAGTCCCCTGACATCCTCGTGCTCTGCGAAAATAACCTCAACTCAGCTATTCCCTCCTCTGACATTTTCATCCCTGGTTATCTTCCCATTTTAAGGAAGGATTCCACTGTCCACATGCATGGGCTGGGTGTTTATGTCAGCGAACACCTCCCCATAACTAGGGTGACTTCACTCGTATCTACTGACCACCAATACATATGTCTCCGATTGTCTCTCCTCAGTTCGGTTAGCTACCTATTCTTCCTTTACCGTTCTCCCTCCTCTCCTGACTGCCCCCTACTAGATAGCATTGCCGACGACATAGATAAGGCTATTTCCTATCACCCATTCGCCCACATATTTGTATTTGGAGACCTCAATGCCCATCACTCTGAGTGGCTTGAAAACGCCGTTACTGATCCGGCGGGCATTCACGCCATGAACTTTGCTATTTCCCAATCACTTACGCAAGTGGTGGACTTCCCCACTCGCTTCCCAAGCACTCCCTCGGGTCATCCCTCACTGCTAGATATATGTTTCACCTCTGCGCCTGACGCCTGTCAAGTCTCGCAGCTTGGCCCTCTCGGCAACTCCGACCACGCTGTAGTCTCCCTCAGTATTTCTTTCCAATCTCACTCCCCCCAGGATCCCCCTACTTATAGAACCTCCTACCTCTACCAAAAAGCTGACTGGGATGCCTTTCGCAATTTCCTCTGCGACGTCCCTTGGGGAAAAGTGTTTGACCTATCAGTTGATGACTGTGCCTCTAAGGTCTCCTCATGGGTGAAAGCTGGCATTGATGCCTTCATACCCACCAGGAAGTATTGCTTAAAACCTCATTCCTCTCCGTGGTTCTCTCCGGCATGCTCAGCCGCCATTGCCCACAGGAACCATTATTTCCGTCTATTCCGGAGACAGCCAACTGATCACAATAGGCGCCTGTTCACATCTGCTCGCAATGAGTGCAAGAGAACCCTAAATGACGCCAAACAGTTGTTTGCTGAGAGAATGCGACAGCACATAGCTGACCGCAAGTTCGGCTGCAAGGACTATTGGAGGATTTGTAAACGAGTGCTCAACAATAAGAAATCCTCAATACCTCCTTTAATCCATGGATTTGAGGTTCTCACGTCATCTGCGGAGAAAGCTGAGTTCTTTGTCCGCAGATTCTCATCCAACTCCACATTCGACTCGTCCGGAGTGCACCCACCCAACTTCCCTATTAGAACTGAGGCCAAACAGCACGACGTATATATTACCCCGACAGTAGTATCCAGAGTAATTTCAAAACTCGACCCCCATAAGGCGTGTGGAGACGATGGAATCCCGGTGATAGTCCTTAAGAGGAGTGCCCCTGAACTTTCCCTGTCCTCTCTAAACTGTTTAACTACTGCCTTTCTGCTTCCTGCTTTCCTGCATGCTGGAAATTCTCCTCAGTAATTCCTGTCTTTAAGAATTGTGGTGAAGCCTCTGACCCATCCAACTATCGCCCTATCAGTCTTCTACCGATATTCGGGAAAGCATTCGAGGCTATAATCAATGCTGAAATAGTTCATCATCTCACCGCCCACAAACTGTTCTCCGACAGGCAATATGGATTCCGCTTTGCCAGGTCCACGACCGAACTGCTAACAACCGTAACGGAGTACATGCTACAGGCCCTTGATGAGTCTGACGAGGCTCGCGCGGTTGCTCTGGGCATCTCCAAGGCATTCGACAGGGTTTGGCACCCTGGCCTCCTATGCAAACTACGCGGTTATGGTATTACCGGTCGCCTGCTTGACCTAATCCAATCTTTCTTAAATAACCGCAAAATGAAGGTCGTTCTGAATGGGCGTGCCTCTTCGTCCTACAGCACGAATGCTGGTGTCCCACAGGGCTCTATCCTGGGCCCGACGCTCTTCCTTATTTTCATCAACGACCTCCCAGATTAGATCAAGTCCCAAGTAGGCATCTACGCAGATGACACTACAATATACTCCCGATCCAGTAATAAACCTCTCGTGGCGGACAGACATAATCTCGCTGCTGACCTTGAGCGGGATCTACACTCTGTGGTGTACTGGGGCAAGAAGTGGCTTGTCAACTTCAATTCATCTAAGACCAAGCTGTAGTCTGTCAACCATTACAGGCAACCTCTTCTGCCTCCCATAAGCATGGACTAGGTGATTCTCCAGGAGAGTAATACACTACGCCTCCTCGGACTTACCCTGTCCTCAGACCTCAAATGGAACCACTATATTGAATCCATAGCAAAATCTACTGCTAAGAAGATTGGGTCACTATGTCGATCCAGGATGTTTTTTCCACCTGAATCCATCCTACATATATACAAGTCAACCATCCGTCCGTGCATGGAGTACTGCTGCCATTTATGGTCAGGTGCCCTTGCCGTTCTCCTCAGTGTTCTTGACAAGCTCCAAAGGAGAGTCTCTAATGTGATAGGTACTGATCTGGCGACTCGACTGCAGCCACTTCCCATCGTCGAAATGTGGCCTCCCTCTGTCTCTTCTATAAATAATTTCATGGCTTCTGCTCGGATGAGCTTAAGTCACTGATGCCTCCTCAACAGGTGTTTACCAGTGCAACCAGACTGGCAACTGGGTCCCACCCATTCACAGTCAGGTTAGCCAAATGCAGACGACAATTCTACTCCTGCAGCTTCCTCTCTCGCACTTCCCGCCTGTGGAACTCACTCCCGTATTCTTGCTTTCCTGACGGCTACAACCTCCAGAAATTTAAATGAAAAGTTAATACTCATCTACTAACCACTGGCCTCTAGCTCTCTCTCCTCCCCTGTATAACCTTCCCTTTCTCTCCACCTATGTATCTCTCATCGCACCTGCATTCTCAGCTTTCTATTGTTCCTTTCTAACTGGCTTGTACTCCTCACTCTTTTCTAATTAATCTTTATACATTTATGTAACCCCCTGCACATCAGTGGCGTTTCCGCCTTGCTCGGGGTGAAATGATTAAAAAAAATATCAGGTTGAAATACCGGTTTTCCTACGGTCACAAAAGTCAAGCCTGGCTCGTGACTAGATGGATATCTATTTGAGAATGCTAGGTGTTCTAAGATTGTGTGAGTGGTTTAACTTACAGTCAAATCACATTGAAACGCCGGTTCTTGTAAGATTATGAAAAGTTGAGCCTGGACAGTGCGTTGATGGGTGACCGCTAGGGAATAACAGGTGCTGTAAGCTTTGGCGTGCGTGTCATTTAATGTGAGAGATAAGGACACGGATATGAAAATCTGAGAGTCGAGATCTAATTAGCGTTCACTAGCAGTATAGGCCGGCGTTGCTCGGGTGTACTGAAAGCTTTCAAACTGGTCCTGGAACTCAGACTCTTTGGACATTGGCACGAAAGACTAAAAAGAAAAGTTCTTTCCAGTTAAAGCTAAACCGTAGTCTGAAAGAAAAATGTAAGGATGTAAGTCAAGTTTTGATTTCCTGATATCGATGTCAAATAAGTTTTTTCGTCGTAAACTGAATTTTGAAGGTTAAATAAGTTCTCTGAGTAAATAGCATAATGGCTGAGACTAAGAACTACAATTATACCTACTTAGAGCCAAACCCGAAGCAAAAACTAAAATAAAAGGGCTGAAAAAAATACAGACATACAGGCAGATAAGCAGACACACACAAACATCTTGCCTTTTATATATATATATATATATATATATATATATATATTATCGATTTTCTGCACTATTGTAAGAACTGTAATCTTGAAACTTCTCAATATCGTTTCTTATGTCTTTGTCTATGAGTGTATCAAATTTGATTAAAATCGGACCACTCCTTCTATTAGCCGATTTTTTCGATTATCAGTTTTCGATATTTGTAGGGGGTATCTCGACACAAATCCTAGCTAAAAACACTCGCAGTCGCTTGTAGTATAACTGTGTAAATTTTCAAGAAAATCGGTTCAGCGGTCTCGTAGTCTATAGGTAACGGACACACAGACACACACAGAGACAAAGTTCCATTTTTAAATAAGTTTAGATTATATCGACTTAAGAGCAAATACCTTGGGAAATATCCCCTCCTACTAGCTATGGGTTAAATTGGCAGAACTTGCATCCGTGAATCATTATTATTTAAAAATAAATTATGGCAAGCGAAAATATATTAATTAATCTGGAAAATTTATAAACCGTAAAAATTAAATCACTCAATAGATCAGCCAAAGGAGCTAAATGGCAACTCTAGTGAGTGATGTTTGCATATTGGCAATTATATTCAAATAGTGGGCCCGTGCTGTCAAAAAACGGCAAAATATCTATATCGATATGTCGTCTGAAATAACGACAACATATATATTGATGTAACTACTATTTACATGAGAAAAAAAAATTAATTCGAACCCCTAAGCATAACAGGAGGGATATATAAATGAAATATCTAACGGTTTTATTATAAGAGAGAGTGTATACATATATTCTACGCTACTCGACGACATAATTATTGCAAAGAAAAAAGTACACAACGCAAGATATTTCATGTCTGGTAGCAAAGAGAATAAGAGTAACAAGAGGGATATATATATATATATATATATATATATATATATATATATATATATATATAACCCTATTTCTACGTATGAAAAAACTATAATCCTTAATTTAGTACGACAGAGCGAAAGACATTATGAGTGGTATTGTTAATTTTGCAGTGTATTGTAAATCGCGATATGAGCACTTATCAGAAATATTTAATACTTGGATGTTTTAAAATCTGGAAAATAGAAAAACTATCTGATAATTGGGTAGAAAGAAAAATATATTTTTTGCATTGTTATACAGAAGCGAATTTTCAGCCAGTAGAGGTGAGAAATGGCGATATTCAAAACAAATTGTCAAAAACTTTTGATGAGGTTAAGAAGGTCAGGACGTTGACTATGAGAATGAAAATGAATTATAAACCACAAGATAAAGGTTAGATTAGCTGACGTAATCAGTTGAATCAAGAAGAAAAAAATGAAGAAAAATTACGTCAGTAGGAAATATTGCTGTTCATTGGTTGAACTAAACCACCACCTTGAAATGTGTAGGTGGAAATGATCTCATTGGACAAAGATTTGATTTGCATAAAGATACACCGGGTCTCACCGCATCCCACAAGAGAATTTGGGACATGTTTAAAAGTCGGGACCCCAGGTAGCAAACAGGCGTTTTTGCAGTTCATTAAGTTGCAGTCGAGATGTAACGACTGATGGAAAAGAGTTCCCAACCGGGTCGCCTCTAATAGAACATGGGTGAAGATATAAAGAAACGTAGAAAAGCCTGCCGCCGATCAACTTAAAAGAGTCGAATAATGCGCCTCCGATAGAGTCCTAGCTGAAGATGTATAGAAACAGAATGAGCTAAGTTAAGTTTCAGAGCTGCCGAGCGAAAGAGACCAAAAGACTCCACTATCGCCGTCGCCACATACCCTCTTCCGGTCTACTTCGGCCATTTCCGTAAAGCTTCGATAAAGATCTCTGAAAAACATTTTGTTTTTAAAAGTAATTAGGGAAATTGAAAGCTCTGATTATTCTAAACAAATCTTTTTCTCCGCTGTGAAAATTGAATTCGACGATTGTACATTCTGTTTTTGTTATTAATTATTTTTTATCTATATAGTAGGACTTTTTCCACAACTTATCCAGGCGTCTTCGAACTTATTCAGTCATTTTTTTTTTAGTGCCGTGTTTATTTTATCAACACAACTGTACACTTGTGTCCGGTCTGGTTAAAGGTGATAGAGAAACGGCTGCTGGGTTTTCAATGTATATTTCCTGAGATCACAATACACAGCGTGGGCAGGAAAGTTCACCGTTGCAATAGACCTCTTGAGAACCAGCTGCTGAGACGAGGCCATCATCACGATTAGCGACCCGAGAGCATCGTCATAATTCGTGACGTTACGGCAGCATCAAACCTGACTCAGGTTCCAGTCACCATCACAACAGGTTCCGGACTCGGGGGCAGCAAACCAGACGGGTGTCAGAGTTATATATATATATATATATATTGCAAAATTTTTCCAAAACATATTAACTCCGACATATTTTAAATTTATTTGTTTAAACATTATTTTTACTGAAAACTCGAACTTTAGAAGATATTCTGTATTCTTATTTTATAATTATACAGTATATTTATATATTTCTCTTCGCCTGAATAATCGAGAAATCTCATTAAGAAAATATGCATCCTCTAGCTGGATTCGAGCCTGGGTTCCCTAATTGAATCTGTCTTTGGTTATTAGGAAACCGAATAAGGGATCTGGCTTTGTCTTTATCGATTATATTAATAAATATTTATTATACTTAATGATCCTTCCAAATTTCAAAGTCTTAGTTCCATTGACACTCATGATTATACTCAGACTTCTGATATTCGATTTCAGAAACATTTTGTCAAATGGGTAAAAACTGGTGTTCTTTCCTCTGAAATGGCAGAATAACTAAGACCGTCTGGTTTCGTTCATCTCCGTCTTTATGGATCTCTTATAATTTCCAAGGAGGGTGTCCTGTTGAGACTCATCCTCACTATGATTGGATCTTCTCAACATAAAGTGGAAAAGTGACTGGCAATTATGTTGCAACAAGTTTTCCAGCATTATAGCTCTTTCTTTATTAAAGATTATTTTTCCTTTTCCCTATTTATTCTAAATTGCGATGTCACTGGTAGATTTATAGTTTCGTTTGACTTCTTCAGCATCTCCACTCGTGTTCCTTTGTCGGCTACTGTCGATATTTGCAATGATTTTCTATATCATAGTAATTTGACTACACCGAAGATGATTTCGTTGAATTCATGAAAGCTTCCACCATATCTTTTGATTTTAATTTTGATAATATGACGTATCGTCGGATTGGTGTATCCCGTTTGGGCTTTGTCTTGGCGAATATGTTTGTAAGATTTAATGAGGAGGGTCTACTTTTAAGTTGTTCCCGACTCACGGTTTACTTCCCTGGATGCCATATTTTGTATATTTTGCAATAAAGCAAAAGGTGGCCAATTCTTCTCCCTGTTCAATGGTCTTCATCTTGCCCTTAATTTTACGGTAGATAAGGTTAGTTGTTCATTGCCCTTCTTAGATGTTTTCCTTCATTAAACTCCATCCTCTTTCATTACTGCTCTGAATAGAAATTCTACCTTTACGGGTTTCTATACTGGATAGGATTCTTTTTGTCCTAAACAACAAAAGATTAATCTGATTAGTACCTCGACCCACAGGGCACTAATTTGTTCAGCTGATACCTTGAAAGAAAATTAGTTGTTTAACTAGTACCTTTGTTAATAATGGTTATCCGTCGGACATTGTTCAATCGGTTATTCGGGATAAGATTGCTGAGTTTAACAAAATTACAGCAGCAACAGTTAGTAAATGTCGAATCTATCTGCGTTAGCGACCCGAGAGCATCGTCATAATTCGTGACGTTACGGCAGCATCAAACCTGACTCAGGTTCCGGTCGCCATCACAACAGGTTCCGGACTAGGGGGCAGCAAACCAGACGGGTGTCAGAGTTATATATATATATATATATTGCAAAATAGTAGGATTAGTGACTTGGGTAGGATTAGTGACTTCTTCGCCATACGGATTTTATCTAGTTCACGTGACCATTATGCAGCTATCGTTCGTGATTTTAAATATAGTTGTGAACATAGGTAGAACGACGCAGCGACTGGATGTTAGGATTAAATGTCTGCTAAAATACTCAATAAAAATTTTACGTCTAGCAATACCATTCAAAATACATACATGTCTTCCATTTCGGATCATTTGATGGAATAGTTCGAGTATTAGTGCGAACTGGTTTTCTGATTTAGCCAGAGCACACCCGTTGTTCCATGTGAAGGTGTTTGAGACCCTGTTTATCAGGTCTAGGCTCCCTTCTCTTTGTAAACTAAGGGACAGTTTGTTTGGGCTTGCGCTGCTGGCTATCTAGCATCTTCAGATATAATAACTTTTATTTTTCCCTTTCCGTTCATTCGTGTCATTCATGACAGATTTTCTTTTAATAACCTTTTCCCAGCTTAAAGTTCTGAGGAGAGGGGACAAAATCGGTCGACTGGTGTACCTGTTTTAAAATTTATCATGGCTTATTGTAACAAAAATTCGTGTCCTCAACGCCATAAGATATATATATATATATATATATATATATATATATATATATATATATATATATATAGTCATCCGCAGACAGATCTGTTTCACTGTATTACAGCTCACCAGTATGGTTAGACTCCGATTGCTTTTAAATGCACAGGGATTTAAAATGAGCATGTTAGAATAGTTTAAATATACTACAAGACTACAAAGAATCGTGCTTTTCGTCTGACTTCTATTGGCAATACAAGAGCACCCTAAACATATCCAGAGATATCTTAGTGCAACTGTAAATGATATCGTGATACAATACCGATGAAGACATACGACTACATATCTCTTAGTCCTATCCTTTCCAATAAAGAATAGTGGTTTCTGTGCGGGGCTTTTTCGTTGACGTTGATTCTTCCGTAACTGTCTTTTCTGTACAGGTACAAACACACTTTTATCCTCATAGCTAGAGAATATATTGTCTCATATCTTTCACAAGGTTATGAGCACGTTTGTAAATGTAATGAACTCGACTGGATTTCGACCTGGATCTCCGATTCCCCAATCCAAGCCGATAGCCATTACTTGACTGTGATTCCTAATACCCTACATAATTTATTTTATTTAACATAGTCATTTACCGCCGGCTAGTGTGTGTGTGTGTGTGTGTGGCCTCTAAGGCCAACCGCGTAACAGACACTATAATCACCTGCTAATCTTACGAGAATTTGTTTTTTATGAGATGGTTCTTTCCATTCACGCGTGTATAATGATAGACAAAGTCGGGTCGATAACGTATTCACATGTCTCATCAGATGATAGAATCATGTGAAGCACATACTTGTCATCGATTATCATTTCTCAGATGAATCAGCTGATGCACTTAGTTTCTCTAATGTCACATTACACGCAAAATCTTTTCTAGCATGATCTGATGTGAGCCCAGTATATGCTACAAGACAACGTCTCAAATAGGAGATTTGAATTGTACAGTGATGAAAGAAGATATTGACTTTATGTAAACTATGTTAGTTGTGTGTGTGGCTTTTTACTGGGAAGTGATATCCTCCAGGAAGTATTAACTCAAAACAGCTGTTGGCAACATTATACGAAGCCCATGAACATACAGAATATTCTTTAAGCCGTTTGGCGGTTGTCGTTGCAAAAATGATGATAAACATTATCAGCAGGATAATGCCTACCATACACATGTTTATGCGCTCCTTGTCTTCAGTAAACCATTGAACAACTTTCTTGCTCGACAGACCAAATTACTTATTTTCGCTTAAAATTTATAGAACATGAAGGCAAGTCAAACGGTATTATTTAGTAAGCCCAAATGCAGTTCATTCTCTGTTGATTCAAAAGTTGCATGTTGCTAAGAACAATTAATCGGAGCAGGGTGCAACATTTTTGGGTCACATCAGTAACTTCATTAGTTATAATTAGTTTACAATAGAATCGAGAGTGACTACCCGTACAATTAAGAATATTTGAGTCATCGAAATCACGTGACTGCATCTTTTTTAAAGCAGAATGATAGAGCATCTTTAGCGTTATTGACGATGAATAACTACACTTATCGAGCATCGAAAATGTATCCTTACAGCTACTTTGCGAGTTAAAATTTCGTTGTTTTTTTTCACAAAATTCATTTTTATTATGACAGAAAGTAAAACAAACAAAACCCTCAAATCATGGAATTAGTAATGTCTTCGCATAAATGGAAGACATGTATGTATTTTGAATGGTATTGCTAGACGTAAAATTTTTATTGAGTATTTTAGCAGACATTTAATCCTAACATCCAGTCGCTGCGTCGTTCTACCTATGTTCACAACTATATTTAAAATAATAAATAACAGGATTAATATGGTGGAGGTAGAACCTCTTTACGCATATATGGAAGGACAGAAATTAGTAATCTTTGGCTAAGATTATTGGCTCCATTTCGATGTGTTATTAAATGCAACAAAGTTCAGATTTTCTACTCCGAAGAATCTTTCTTTTCTTCTTGGCATCATTCCTCAAAATATTAGGGAATACGTATCATTGGCTGAAACACACTTGTTTTATTATTTTGTAGCACAATTGTTCATTTATGTTGAAATCAGGACATTATGCTGACCAAACTTCAATAGCGTTGAACATCCTCATCCACAAGAAACCATTTTGTTGTACATGGTGTATGACAAGAAGCACATTCATAAGGAAAACATTCTTCAACTTCGAAATCAAGCAAAAGCTTAGGCCTTAATAAAGTATTACCATTTTCGCCGTTTCGTTTCACAGTGTGGGATTACAACAAATTTTTACAACAGCAAGTTTTAAAAATTTGTTGTAATCCCACACCGTTACGATTCCACCAGTAAGATTTACTCTCTTTGTGGTGTATCGGGCATTGCATTTTCCCCTAAGATTCCTTCTTACATATTCACTTGCATTAGAGTGTAACTATTTGTCATTCTTCACTAAGAATTAATTTTTTGTCACTTTCAGGATCATCCTCGTTATGACGATATACTATATTTAGCAGCAAGGTTTCTGATGAGAAAGTTGGATAAATTGAGGAGAGTAAAACCAGCTCTTATTAACCGTTGTTCCCAGATCCACCCTGACACAGGTTGTAGCACTTGTTCCGGTCCCAGCTACAGGCAAATAAACAGTCCTCAAAATAAATAAAATCAGCTGTAGATTTTTATAGTAAAATGACCACCAATGTATTTTTAATAAAATGACCAGCAATACATTTCTTATACAAAATAGCAACGATGCATTTTTCGCTATATTTCTGAGATGAAGTATTACACTATTTTCATTTTTCAAGCTGTTTCCCTCATTTTATTTCCGTATTCACAACTTTTCAGCCATCGTTTGTTCGGAACGTCTTCAGGTGATATACGTTGAATTTTTAAACCGGACACTTTATATTGTTCTAATTTCACGCACTATGCCTTTAATGGATATATCAGTATCAGTTAAGTACCTTTGGTAACTCAACTTTACAAATTTTTGTTCCCTTTGTTGTGAACAGGTATTGAACACAGAACTTTTTGGGTAAACTTACTATTTGAATTACTCAAACTGCGAGTGTTCTTAGCTAGGTTTTGTGTCGAGGTAGCCCTGGATAAATATCGAAAATCGATAATCGAATAAATCGGGTTATAGAAGGAATGGTCCGATTTTATTCAAATTTGATACACTCATAGAAAAAGACATAAGAAAATGATATTCAGAAGTTTCAAGGTTGCAGTTCTTACAATAGTGCAGAAAATCGATAATATATATATATATATATATATATATATATATATATATATATATATATATAAAAGGCAATATGTTTGTGTGTGTGTTTATCTACCTGTATGTCTGTATTTTCTTTCAGCCATTTTATTTTAGTTTTTACTTCGGGTTTGGCTCTAAGTAGGTGTAATTGTAGTTCTTAGTCTCAGCCATGATACCATTTACTCAAAGGACTTATTTAGCTTTCAAAATTCAGTTAACGACGAAAAATCTTATTTGATATCGATGCCAGGAAATCAAAGTTTAACTTACATCCATTCATTTTTCTTTCAGTCTACGGTTTAGCTTTAACTGGAAACAACTATTGCTTTTTATTCTTTCGTGCCAACGTCCAAAGAGTCTGAGCTCCAGAACCATGGATTAGTTTTAAAGCTTTCATTACACCGGAGCAACATTTTTCTTGCATAATTAATATCAATTTTTTTTCAAAACTATATATGCACTATATTTAAAAAGCATTCCTTTTACTTAGAAAGTATAAAATTATGTACAAACTATTTAGATTTAAAAATTAAATAAACTATAGGGGTGTTGATATGCTGCTAAACAAAGTCAACCAATCACTTACCAGTATGCATATTAAATGTTTGTTTGACCAATGAAATATTCTGTTCCGATGTTTTACAGTTAATAATATTCTTTGCTGATAAACATCCGTTCAATCTGTTTTTAAGACAGTGTATTATATCAAATTAAAAAGTACTGTTAAGATTCATTCAGTCCTCACTCGTCCGTATGTTTATTTTGGATTGCTTACCGAGATTCTTTCAATCATTATTTTATCTCGTTTATCTAACGTCTGTGGTCTTTCGGATCCATTCACACTAAAACGTCTTCCGGTGGTAGCAAACGTCTTTTTGGGGGTGTGAACACTTCTTCTTTAAATTCCCAGACACCCGGCTATCTCCCGTAGTCACAGCAGAAATTTCTGCCATGATTTTAGTGCAAAAGTAAGCTAATCTTCAAATCACTCATCTCAATTTGATGGAACAATTTCTACTTAGAAATGTGTATATTAAGATGATGTCTTCATTGTCCCGATAGTTATACATAGCGTTTCTAGTATTATATTCAGTCACTTTCTCCAGGATGTAATGTGTCTTCACTCTCTCTTTCTACAAATACTTTCACGGCTTCTGCACCGATGAGCTTAGCTCTCTGGTACCCTCTCTACATGAATATACTCGAGTTACTAGACTAACGACTACGTCTCATACTTTTACAGTAAAACCAATCAAATGTAACCGCAACTTCTAATCTACCAGCTTTTTTACTCGCTCTTCCAGTAGGTAGAATTCACTTCCGCATTCTTGCTTCCCTGGCAGCTACAATCTCCAAGAAATTAAATGTAATGTTAATTGCCATCTCCGTTCTCCTTGACTTGCATCCTTTCCTTGACAACCTTGTATTATATTCTTTTCCCTGTCTACTAAACTCTTCGGCCGCTTTCTTCATACCATGGTCCTCATCCTTCTCTTACTCATTTTTTGACACCCTTCTTTGTCCTTCTTTCTCAATTCTCTTCTCTTATGAAGCCCCCTGTGCACCAATGGCGGTACTAGCTTCCTTGGAGTGAAATGATTTAAAATATATATCTATTGTCTCATCCTTCTCTTACTCATTTTCTGACTCTCCCTGTAACTTGTCCTTCTCTCTCAACTCTCTCCTCTTTTGCAACCCCTTGTGCACCAGTGGAGGTACTAACTTCTTTGGGGTGAAATGATTAAAAATTATCTATTGTCTTGTTTTTATGCTCTTCCGGTTTTTGTGAAATTAAGACCTTCATTTAGTACAAAGGGAAATGATACTGAGCAATTTTAAGATGTAATAAAATGCACTACTTTTAGTTCGATTATCAATAAACAACGTAAATTTTAAACATTTGTCTCATATATTTTCCTTATATTCTTCCCAGAAATATTATGGTTGTCAAGGTTTTTGGTATTAGAAGTTAAATTCCATCGGAAAATTAAAAAAAAAACGATACAAATTGTGTTTAAAATTTGTCGACATTCGAAATGCCATAACCTTTGATTTATTTGAGATAAATAACTCATTTTTTTTCAACCAAACTAAATGCACCCATCTGCTTTAACATACAAACACATATATTTGCAATAACTGATTTTCATATATATGCCAGAAACTATGTTTTTGTACTGAAGTCCTCATACACGTCGATCATATTTGTGGTTTCTTTTAATAATGACATAATAGTGTAAGATCTTATTCATTGATCAAATATTTTGTAATCTTTTACAATTTTGACAGTTTTATTTATCAAACTTTTTCATTTATCAAACATTTATTCTTATTTTCCTTGCGGGAATTCATAATTAAAAGTCTAGATTGAATTTATTTTCCATTAAATGTACCAACTTTATTTTGATTTATTCTTCAAATAGTAAAATTTTCATGACAATTTGTAAGTAAAAACCGGCTGAAATTAGGTATTTTTTAACAATTTTTTTCCGACGATCTTAAAACCTATACTCTCAGAAATTGGTAAAAGTCATGAATTTAATTTTTGATGTCAGTATTTATCACATCAAACCCCAGCGTTCGGAAAAAGTAGAATATTGATTTTCAAAAGAATCTGAAAAATCAACTACCCTACTGCATGGGATGGTTAATTGGAGAGCGGACTTCTAATTTCCTTTGGCGTCGTTATATTTACTTACACGCAAATGACTCCACTTCTCCCTCGCTTATGGATTAAGTAGTAAGACATGTATCACTAAATATTTATCCTCAAATTATAATTCTTATAATCTATATATATATTATCTGGTTTTAATTATTGTGGAGTGTACATAAAGCATAAAAATGAGTCATTCAATCAATTATTGTAATATAAAATATATTTCCAAAGAGAAATACCAGCTTTATATTCTTATAGTAAAATTTATGCACTGTAACCTTTTAAAGATGTGCGTCGGGAAGCCGAGTTCGAATTCCAGTCGCATTCCTTGCATTCACTTACGCGCAAATACCCTTGGCAAAGGTATTAATCCGTCTCTTCCCTCTAGTTATGGGTTAAATAATAAGACAGATTGGGTTCTGTAGCCTTGGTCGGCAACCAGTCTACCGCAGAAAACAATGGCAACCTACTGCGGGATAATCTTCTGCCCAGTCAGTCATGTTACTTTCGAGACATGATCGCCCAAGCGTGTATCACGTATGGCACTTGACTGACTGATCCTTTTAAGACGTAGGCTATCATAGCCCACCATATCTTCCTGTCCGTTGTAGGTCTTAATACCTTTTGTTTTCATATTTCTCCGAAACCTGCTATGCCATCTATTTGCTTAAGTTCATCAAGTATGAACAGCTCATCACAGACTGTTTTCCACTTTTTCTTTCATTGCTTCCATCCGCCCTGTGAGTATCTGATTTTTCAAGTCCTCTTTCCTCATTGCGTGTCCCAGAAACTTCAGCTGTTTCTACTTGGTGTTAAGTATAAATTTTCTTTTCGTTTAAATTCTTTCCAAAACCTCGTCTTTACTTACACTTTCACCCACTCAGCATCCTTCTGCAGAACCACATTTCTGTTGCTTCGGGTATTTCTTTCATCTTTAGAGAGATTGTCCATCATTCGCTGCAATATAAGATGACAGATATCTCATAGCAGTCAAGTACTCTTTTATGTGTTTCCAAGGAAATCTTGTTTTCTCTGATTAACTTCTGAAATACATTTTTGGTCATGCAAAATTGCCATGGGATTTTGATGTCACACTTTCTATTCTCAGTCAGAACACCTCCCAGTATTCAAATTTCTGAATCTATTTTGTTTTAATTTTTCCTTCATGTTTGAGGAAATTATTCACCATTACAAATTGAAATCAATCAAATGTAAACCGTCTTCTACTCTCACAGCTTCTTTGCTCGCACTTCCCGCCTGTGGAATTCTCTTCTGTATACAAGCTTTCTTGAAAGCTACAATCTCCAATAATTTAAATGCAAAGCCAATTGCCGTCTTTTATCTTCCTGACTCACATCCCTTTTATGACAACCCATGTGTCATGTATTTCTTCTTTTCCACTGAACTCTCATGCAGCTCTCTTTACACCTACATTCTCATCCTTTTCTTATTCATTCTCTGACTCCCTTGTAATCTGTTGCTCATTCTCATCAATCACCTTTTATGTAACTCCCCGTGTGCCAGTGGCAGTTCTGCTTTTCTTGGGGTGAAATAATAACAAAAAATACAGGGGGCAAAATATAACGTAACAGTTCAGACAATACACTAGTAAATGGGAAAATACATTGTAAAACAAGAAAATGATATCGTTAATCTCATTTTTTCTAAAGAGAAACAATCGTTCACTTCTCCAAACTGGAGATAATAATTTATACTCTAATCATGAAATTTTTTTTTTAATCATTTCACCCCGAGCAAGGCGGAAACGCCACTGATGTGCAGGGGTTTACATAAATGTAAAAAGATTAATTTGAAAAGAGTGAGGAGTACAAACTAGTTAGAAAGGAACAATAGAAAGCAGGTGCGATGACAGATACATAGGTGGAGAGAAAGGGAAGGTTATACAGGGGTGGGGAGAGAACTAGAGTCCAGTGGTTAGTAGATGAGTATTGACTTTGCATTTAAATTTCTGGAAGTTGTAGCCGTCAGGAAAGCAAGAATACGGGAGCGAGTTCCACAGGCGGGAAGTGCGAGAGAAGAAGCTGCTGGAGTAGAATTGTCGTCTGCATTTGGCTAACCTGACTGTGAATGGGTGGGACCCAGTTGCCAGTCTGTTTGCACGAGTAAACACCTGTTGTGGAGGCATCAGTGACTTAAGCTCGTCCGAGCAGAAGCCATGAAAGTATTTATAGAAGAGACAAAGGGAGGCCACATTTCGACGATGGGGAAGTGGCTGCAGTCGAGTCGCCAGATCAGTACCTATCACATTGCAGACTCTCCTTTGGAGCTTGTCAAGAACACTGAGGAGAACGGCAGGGGCAAGTGACCATAAATGGCGGCAGTACTCCATGCACGGACGGATGGTTGACTTGTATATATGCAGGATGGATTCAGTTGGAAAAAACATTAATGAATTTATTTGAATTAATATTGTTTTAATATTTAGATTTAGATTTTTGCAATAAATAACCAATACAGGTTTTTATACTAATAAATAAAATCAACCAAATCAAATCAAACCAACATATTTTTTATTTCGACATTAAATATCAGGTATAAGTTGAAATACCACAAAGCAAAATTTACCATACCAATCCCTTCATGCTTACGAAAGAATGAAGATCAATCAAACTGTAAAACGTGTCAAGCTACACAATGAATCTCATTTTAACTGAATGTACTCCCTTATCCGGTGTAAGACATATATACTACAAGGAAACCAACACAAGACAAAATAATGAAACTGTCAACGTATTGTCTTACCTTGACCCTGGGACACTAACCATCAATTAATGTTACACCATTACTAACCACCAGTATATCATAACCGATTTTAAAAAACATAAAAAAGTAACTAAATACAGATCTTGATCTGAAATATTTTACATGCAGACACTTCAAAATTTGTACTTTGAGTTTACATTAATAGGAACTGAAAAAACATTATGTAGATTAGAAAATGAGGTACTGAAAATTTAATTAAATTGTAATTAAAATGACATCCTTTGCACTAGGATCTTTAAAGTTAGTGTTCACTAACAATGTATCAACTGCAAACTATATATCTATAAAATATACATTTACCCTGAAAGTATTAAATCATGTACAAGTATATGTAGTTGAAGCTATTAAATTTGATATGTCTCTACAAAAATCAACCAAACCAAGAAAATTATAACATGATGAACATTGCGATTACACAGTACTTTCTCCTGGTTACCACGCTTACAACTTTATTCTGAACATTCAGGCAGACATTTCGAACATATACGATGATTTTTCAGTTTCTGCATCAATCATGATAGATAAATAATTCGGAATTTACTGCTTTTTTGCTGACAACCATTTATAATTAATGTTTCAAATGGTATACATTTTTAATTGTAAAGTTTTCCCTATTAAAATATAAAATTCCAATACAAAACGAAACTTGTATGAGATGAATTTGATACCATCCTTGAGGTTGCATAGCGGCAAAATTCACAGATACATCAATTATGAGATAAAAACAATCAAACCAACTAACAACGCCTCCCTAGCACACCACTATAAATTAACAGCAAATTTCATCCTCTTATTGTCAAAAGCAAACACGTAGTGTCAAGATTCCTGCAACACATAAAAGTTGGTAAGAGCACTAAAAATATTGCAGCTGTAGTAGAAAAAATGAGACGAGGGCAAAATCCGTCTCTCTTTGAGCTAGATCTGCTTTTCTTTCTTCTTTTATAGTAATGATCACCTAAAAACAAATCCCAATAATCACTCAGACTGTCTGTTGTATTAGTGTAAGATGAAGCTAGTTTATAAAGTAATGAAGAAAAGTTAAGAGTTAATCATAGAGCTAAGGAGGTTTAGACTGTAGTGATCGGGAAAATATCCTGCCGCAATTATTGTGGAAAAGATCTCCACGGGAAATTACATCTTAATAATGGAATACGAAGTGAACGAGGGTGATTCATCCTTGTATGCTCTCATACCGGGTTTTAATACTGCAACATTTTGTTGTTGTTTCTTATCATGTCACTCCAAGCAAGGACAGACCGCCGCTAGTGTGTAGGGATTTACAGTAAGAGAAAAGACTGTATACAGGGGGTATTGAAGAAAGCAGAAATGATCAGCTGCATTCAAGAAGACATAAGATGGCAATATACTTTGAATTTAAATTTTGGAGATTGTATCTAATAAAAAAGCAAATATACAAAACGGAATTTAAAAAAGAAAGAATATGACAACATACATTGAATTTATATTCTGAAGAGCAGTTGACATGAAAATAGTTGTAGAAATAAAAGGGAAGGAATGTTATATATGTAAGTGGGTTGCTGAAGTCGATATTGCAAGTCAGTACCGATTACATCACAGATGAACTTTTGAATTTTGTACGAGAAACTCGAGAAGAATAGCAGGAGCACCCGTTCAGATATGACAACAATATTAATGGTCGAATGGCAGATGGATTCTGATGAGAAAAACTTTGTGGCCTGACACAGAAACCCAAACTACCTAGCAGTAGATGCAGCTACACATTTGATATATTTGTCTCAATTCAGGTCGGTTGTAAAAGTGAGTCCAAGGAAGTGCGGTGTGTTGCTCTCAAGAGAATTGCATTAGCCATGCTCATAGTAGGCAGGAAAGTTTCTCTTTTGGTGGTTAAAGGAGAACAATTTTGCTTTGGATGAATTGAAATCTACAAGCCATTTCCTACCCCTGTTTGAAATACGTTTCAAGAGTAGCAATCAGGTTTAATTTGTCAGAAAGGGGTTATATGATGAAAAATAATTAATCACTCACACACGCATTTGAACTCTAAGAAGACAAGCATGTGTGGACTTGGAACTTTCCTCTAAGATATTCTGCAAGTTAAGGTTTGATATCTTATGATATTTTATGGCTGAGAGACGTCAGAGAAGCACTGGGGCTGCAAAATAAGCCAGTCATGATTGGCTTCTACCGAATACAAGAGAGTTTAGTATGTATGCTGTTTAACACAAAGCTGGTGGGAAAAAAAGATGGAGTCATAAGGCCGTTTCTGCAAAATAGCACGGAAGAAATTTGAACTCGATTGGCAGGATACATTTTCTGAATCGCTAACAGTTGAAGTACTCACAAACCCATCAATATAATATTATATTCTAAACCGTTTTTGATTTGTTCTCTCTTAAAGTTTTGCGTAGCACAAATAATCCTTTCGCGAAGTGTTCAATAAATTATGGCTTGGAAGCGATCAAAGATTTTCCGGTTGTAGCATCTGATATTAAATATGATTTTTCCTCACTACAAGAAAACACGAGAGACTTTTGATTGTACCGTTATTGTTTTTTTTTACCTTATCTTTGAATTTCTCTGGTGTTCTTATTAAATGCTAAAATATTTTTCGTCTGTAGACGGCTATTTGATGTTCGTAAAACGTATCTTGGTCTTTAATTGAACAAAATCGGTCTATTGATAACAGGATCATTGTTGGCACATGTTGAACTTTTCATCTCATGCTCAACTTTTCGTGTTAAGACGTAGTTTGTTTGTGAAATGATAATTAGTATTTACATTGCGGGTATAAATAACATAATATTATGCTTACGTTACAAACAATCTAACAAAGTTAACCATGATACTAAAATATTAGAAATGATTAGAGTATTATATATATATATATATATATATATATATATATATATATATATATAATAATAATATTTATTAATAAATTATAACATTGATATGTTATAATATCACTACAACAATAGTGTTTCTTTGGATTGGGAATATTATTCCACCCATACTTGTATATATATATATATATAAATATATTCTCTAATCATATATATATATATATATATATATATATATATATATATATATATATAGGAAATGAATTTGAACACTCTCGGTTACTGGCGTGTGTTTACATTGTATATAACACGCTAAATCCGTTTTCATCTACCGCGCGCCCATAGATCAGAGTTACAATCGCCGACTGATGTCAATTCGGTCGGGTTTTAATCCTGGCTAGAAGCAATTGGAGGTCTAACCGTACTGATGAGCTGTGATACTGCGAAACAAGTGTCTGTGAATGACTATATATATATATATATATATATATAGAGAGAGAGAGAGAGAGAGAGACAGAGATAGATAGATGGCACAGAATTTTCATTTTAACTAAACAGCTTTGAAGTTTCGTGAGGGAACCGTTATGCTGTCTTCACTCTTCGGGGCTTGGCAAATTGTTGCTGTTGAGTTCCGTTTCTCTTTCTTATTTATAAAGAAACAGGTGTAACTTGACATTTTCTGGAAGCGGTCCCACTTGCGATTAATTGGCATTCTTTTACTTTATTTTTATTTTTTTGGTATTTGTTTACTTTTTAATTTTTTTAAATTTGGTTTTTCTTTTAATCTATTATTTTTAATGTGTACATAGTTGTATGTCCGCTTGATTGTTTTATACTGAATAGATGTTATACGCAAAAAAAAAAAAAATTGTGAGTTTGGTCTTGTCATTTAGGTTGATCTTTTTTCTTAACCGTGTTGGTGCATTAGCCATGCTCATAGTAGGCAAGAAAGTTTCTCTTTTGGTGGTTAAAGGAGACCAATTTTGCTGTGGATGAATTGAATAAGCCATTTCCTACCCCTGTTTGAAATACGTTTCAAGAGTAGCAATCAGGTTTAATTTCTCAGAAAGGGGTTTTATGATGAAAAATAATTAATCACTCACACACTCTAAGAAGACAGGCATGTGCGGACTTGGAACTTTCTACTAAGATATTCTGCAAGTTTAGGTTTGATATCTTATGATATTTTATGGCTGAGAGACGTCAGAGAGGTTAAAGGTTTCTTTCTTTTTTCTTAGGTCATGTTTGTTTTTTTGTGTTTTTATTTATATTTGTGTATGTCAAGTTTTTGTGGGATTTTTCATTTGATCGTTGTTATATATTTTTTTGTTTTTTGACGTCATTGCGTATTTGTATATCTATGATCGTTATTGTCATTTATTTTCATTTGCTTAATAAAGCACATCATTTTTTGCATGTTTACATTTTCCCATTATCTTGTTTCTTTTATTTATTTGTTTATTTTTTTAAGCTGATTATTGCTTCTTTCTCTCCTAGGCATAATTTACAGTTTTTACTATTTCTGCTGTGTGGTGGTGCTCTTTTTGCTATTTCTGATTTAATTATGGGAATAATGTTTTATTCTTTCTGGTTTCATATGCATTTTGATAAATTAGTGTTTCTGTACCTTTCTGTTGTAAGCGTTGTTTTGTGATTATTTTACCTTTCTTCAAAATGTATGTTTCTGTTTGCTTCTATGTAATTTTTTTCATTTGCGCAGGTGTTATTTATCACGGTAGCTTTGTATATTATATCGTTAGTTATTTATTATGAAGTAAACAGTTGTTTTTCTTTCGGCAGTTACATTTGTTCGTATTGTGTTGTTAACTTGTGTGTTGTTATTAGTTTTATTAAGTATATTCTCATACGTTAAAATGTCAAATCTCTTGCACTAAAACAATCAACGCTCTATCTTCAGTCTGATATCGAGCACTTTGCAATAAAAATTCCTGCTTGCCAAACTGTCTTTAGCAGTAAAATTACTGAAAAACCAAAATATTGGCGCGAGAAACTGTCACAAATGAGCACGACAGATAGATAGATAGATAGATAGATAGATAGATCGAAATACACGAATAGATAGATAGATAGATAGATAGATAGATAGATCGAAATACACGAAGAGATAGATAGATAGATAGATAGATAGATAGATAGATAGATAGATAGATATATAGATAGATAGAAATATACGAATAAATAGATAGATAGATAGATAGATAGATAGATAGATAGATAGATAGATGGCGCAGAATTTTATTTTAACTGGGCAGTTCATGCTGACCTCGAAGTTTTCTGGGGAAATCGTTATCATGTCTTTACTCATCGGGGCTTGGTGAATTGTGGCTGTTGAGTCCAGGTTTAATTTCAAAATTTCTGGAAAAATAATAGCGAAAACCATTAACGTCAAAAAATACTAGAGAAAACTATTTACATCAAAAATTGCAATATGAACTCTGGTAAAAAAATATGGTTACTGAACATTAGGTTCATAAGTCCCAGAAATTCAGTTGTTTTTGTTTTTAAGGCCCAGTGGATATAGAGGTTGGTAAGTTAAAAATACCTTGAACCAAAGTGTTGTCAGTTCAATACCAGGATACAGCAATGGAGAACAAATAATTTAGAGAGTTGGGTTAGAGGGAGGTAACTCATGACTATAAAAAGAAGCTTTGCACAAGAGATGAGAATGAGATACTCTAGTGATCGTGCTTGAGGGTTAGCTCCGAAATTCTTAGCAACTGAAGAATGCCAAAACGTCTTAAAAATGGCAACCAAGATGAGGACAATAGTCCGAATAATGTATATATATATATACATTATTCGGACTATTGTAGTCTATATATATATATATATATATATATATATATATATATATAAGTTAGTAACAAGGCAAAAAGTCAAAGTTAATTTTTATTAAGCATTAAATCATGTCAGTTAGATTCCTTCATTAATTACCTGAATTTCTCAATAAACTTGTTGACTATGAGCGTTTCTTAAAATAAAATTTTTTGAGAGACAACAGTTTTGCCCTGATCTTTAGGTACGTGTTACAAAATGAATTCTTCAGAAGACGGAACGCATCAGCCCTTCTTCCCCCACAAAAAAAAATTGTATTGTTTTACTCACGGAAGTGGGCTAAATATGTCTTGACATTTTTATGCAAATTAATGCATTTATAATCTGGGATTAATTTTATAGATTTTAAATAACTGTCAATTTTGAATTTATAAACATTTTTTAATCATATATGTGGTCTTGAGAAAGTAGTAATTTGTTCACCACTGAACTATTTATACGCAATATTTATGTTATTTTACTTCTAACAGAATGTAAATGGTGTTATTTATAAGGTGGTGTAGTGTTAGGTATTCTGTACCGAACACGGTAAGCATGTTGTTAACGTGTTCATAGTTGATGTAATTGACTGTGGGATTTTTCGTTTTTATTGGCAAGGCCTCCATTACATTTAGTCTTTTTTTTTGGCATCTAGATAATGCTATGATGTTTGTGTTGTCAACATGTATGTTCCTGATAGGTTTTTGTAAGTCTCTCTGTGTGTTTAAATAAGGTCGAATTGAGCTCCTTTGAGAGAGATTTAGCGTCAGTTTTTGAGTAAGTTTTATAGTGGTATGGCTGATATATATATATTTTTTACAAAATTAGGATCAAAACGCAGTTCTTCAAAGAATATGTGAAGTCGTAAATAGTGTTACTTAATCATCACACCTTGTCTGTCATTTTTAATAAAATCTGCATATACAAGTTTACATATAGATATAAATCTCTATATAGAAATATATAGATAAATATTTAAGAATTACATATATGTGCACAAATTATATATAATTTTATTCGATAATTTCAACCAAAGCTAAGCGACAATAAAGAATGGGTACAATGGGTACTGAAGAAAGAATAAAATATGAATGGGATTCAAAAAGACAGAAGATAGTAACTGACTCTACATTTAAATTTTAGGAGATTGCAGAGATTGCAGTTATCAGAGAAGCAAGTAAAAGTAAGGGAGTTCCACAGGCGCGAACTGCGACAAAATGAAAGTGTTGATGAGAATTGGCAACTGAATCTAACTATTTCAAAAGTAAAATGGTGGGACCTAATTGCCAATTTAGTAGCGCGCTTATATTTGCCAGGGAAACCAGCACATAATAAGTGTTACCATTAAAATATTTGTGAAAGATGTGACTGAAGTCAGAATACCAAGTCAGGAACAATAATACTGCACATTCTTCTTTTGATTTTGACAAAATCCTCGAGATGAATGACAGGAGAACTCTATCAGACATAACAAGAAATTTAAATGCAAGGACAAATGTGCTAGACGGATTCTGACGAGAAAAACAAAGAGATCCAACATTTCTAGCTGGAGATGCAGCTAAAGATTTAATATATTCAAGTCGTTTGAAAATTGAACAAAGGGGCGTAGTTTGTTGTCCTCAAAGAAACGTGCATCAGCCATGCAGATAACTGACAGGAACGTTTCTCACTGGATAGTGGTTTTGTTTTGGAGGAATTAAAACTTAAAAGCAATTTCCTGATTCAATTAAACTCTGATTTGGAGAGGGTTTCAAGAGCAGCAGCCAGGTTTACTTTACCAAACTTAGCATAGATTTCTTAGTGAGATATGAGTAATTTGAGACGCAAAAGGCAATATGAATTTAAAAAAAGCCAATATGAATAAAAATAAAATATTTAAAAATGCATTTCGTACTCTTAATAATGTAGATTAAAAGATTAAACGCATTTATAAAGAAAGAAACGTTTTCTTCTTGACCATATATATATATATATATATATATGTACACTTGGTATACAATCCAGGTAAATTTTTATAAAATATTTTAGATTATTACAATTGGTAATACATATTTCACCGCGTCCTGATGTTATTATCACGGCTCGTCAAATGGTACAACAGTTGGTCCTCAAAATTTCCCCCACCAAAAAAAAAAAAATAAATATTTTATGTTATTAAATTTTACATAAACGTTTACATATCCATATTAGAATAGACATTTGTAACGGTTATTTACGAAAATTTCAAAAAATGAATATTAATGTAATAGACGTTGGTTTGATGTAGGAAGTTTATTTTAAATTAATTTAATTTAAATTATGTTCTATATTGTTCTAAAGTTTATTTCTTTCTTTTTATTTTTCCCCCTCCCTCTTTTATATTTACCTTTCTAACGCTTCATTTTTATTTTTTAATGAATTAATTGTTTTATCTGAATTTTGTACAAATTAATAGGATATTTTGTTACAGTATTAAGAGTAGTAATTTTTTCAATTTGAATTGAAATTATGTTGCACAATTTAATTTTGTACCGTAAATATATCCTGTTATATTTTAATTTAAATTTCAACGCTAAATTTTGACATGTATGTTAATATATTACAGCTTAATTTTCCAGGTTAGGAGGTTTATATTAGTTTACAGCAAAAACTTGTTATAATTTTTATTTTTATTATTTTTTATAATTATTATATTTATTGGCATTTTTGTAATTTCCTTTGTCTTCTTTTGTGATAGAATGAATATTATTATTATTATTATGTCATTTTTCATCATATTTCGATTTCTGCTTTGGTCTCACTACCAACCAAGTCTGCGGGGAGACCTAAGGCAGGTAGTGGCGTGTTGTTATGACTCCATTTCATGTTTTTCTATCTTCCCTATCATCCCCAGCATTACATAGATAACGTTTTCCTTAGTATGTGGGCTGTACTTAATAAGACAATTTTTTGTATATCTCTTAAGCTGGGGTTTCCAGGGATTCTTTCAATGTGTTGTTTTGTTCCATTTTTTATCATTCCAAGTGCACCTACTATCACTGGCACAACTCTTGTTTTCAATTTCCACATTTTTTCTATCTCAATTTCCAGGTCTTTATATTTTGACAGTTTTTCAAATTCCTTGATTGCTATGTTACAATCCGCTGGACAAGCCATATCAATTAATAGACAAGTTTTCTCCTTCTGGTTTTTAACAATAATGTCTGGCCTGTTTGCTTCAATTTTTCTGTCTGTGTAGATGGTGTAATCCCATAGAATGGTTACATCTTCTATTTCTGTAACCGGTGCTGGATGATGTTCATACCAGTGTTTGTTTACAGCTTTTCCATAATGTTTGCACATTGCCCAATGTAAATATTGCCCAACTCTATCGTGGCGATTTTTATATTCGTTTGGGGCAAGCACAGAACAGCCTGAGATTAGGTGGTCTATTGTTTCTTGGTGTTTATCACAAAACCTGCATTTTGGATCCATATTATTATGCATAATATTTATTATTATTATGTCATTTTTCATCATATTTAGATTTCTGCATTGGTCTCACTACCAACCAAGTCTGCGGGGAGACCTAAGGCAGGTAGTGGCGTGTTGTTATGACTCCATTTCATGTTTTTCTATCCTCCCTATCATCCCCAGCATTACATAGATAACGTTTTCCTTAGTGTGTGGGCTGTACTTAATAATACAATTTTTTGTATATCTCTTAAGCTGGGGTTTCCAGGGATTCTTTCAATGTGTTGTTTTGTTCCATTTTTTATCATTCCAAGTGCACCTACTATCACTGGCACAACTCTTGTTTTCAATTTCCACATTTTTTCTATTTCAATTTCCAGGTCTTTATATTTTGACAGTTTTTCAAATTCCTTGATTGCTATGTTACAATCCGCTGGACAAGCCATATCAATTAATAGACAAGTTTTCTCCTTCTGGTTTTTAACAATAATGTCTGGCCTGTTTGCTTCAATTTTTCTGTCTGTGTAGATGGTGTAATCCCATAGAATGGTTACATCTTCTATTTCTGTAACCGGTGCTGGATGATGTTCATACCAGTGTTTGTTTACAGCTTTTCCATAATGTTTGCACATTGCCCAATGTAAATATTGCCCAACTCTATCGTGGCGATTTTTATATTCGTTTGGGGCAAGCACAGAACAGCCTGAGATTAGGTGGTCTATTGTTTCTTGGTGTTTATCACAAAACCTGCATTTTGGATCCATATTATTATGCATAATATTTGCCTGAAAGTTTCTCGTGAAAAGACTTTGGTCTTGTGCTGCAAGTATAAATCCTTCAGTTTCAGACTTTAATCCAGATGCACGTAACCATCGATGAGTATTAACTTTGTCAACATTGGATTTATTGGCACGTACTGGATATTGGCCATGCAGAGGTTTGTCTTGCCAGCGCTGTTTCATCTTTTCAAGAGCTTTATCTTTGGCTTTCATTTTCATATTTTTTGCCGCAATAGTTGGTTCTTGGCTACTGTTTTGCTTTTCTACAGAATCTACTAACTGTAATTCTTGTTTGTATTTACTGCCTTCTTTTATTATTGAATATTTTTTCTTTCTTTTTATTATTATTATTATTATTATTATTATTATTATTATTATTACGTCTGAGAGAAATTTTGTTTGATACATACATGTATATATAAATACATATCTATGTAAATATATATATGTGTGTATGTGTATATACGTATGTATACATATATCTGTTATCTTTTTATTGTTTAATTGTTATTATTATTATTTTTTATTATTACTATTATCTATTATTGGTATTGCTAATATATTAAATAATTTTTAAGATTGTATTTAATAAATTATATTTTCTTATTGGAGTTATTATTTTAACTATAGTTAGAATAAATTACTACTAATGGTTATAATGTAATTTATGTTAGGATATATGATTTATTTTTCATCATAAATATTCCCTATAGACGGTATATTTTAATTTAAGGGTAAAAATCCTTGTCACGTTTCTAAGAATGAATTATATACGTCGGTTTTGATGTAGATCTTTTTTTTATTATTTTAAAATACATTCTGTCGTGATTTCTTCTTTTTTCTTTCCTTGTGTTAGATTTATCAAATATTTCCTTTTTCTATATTTATATTTGTTTAATTTTACTATTTTTATTTATTTTAACAATATTTTTTAAATTAACATTAACTTTTAAAATAATAGTAAGGGTAGTTATTTTTTCAAATTATATTACAGTTATGTTGTACAATTTTTTTTGTACCGTAAATATATCCCAGTATATTTGAAATTAAATTTCATAGTTAAATTTTTCCATGGTTTAACTATGAGAACAGTTAGGTGGTTTGAGACGCTATTACGATGAATAGTGTCAACATTTATTTCTCGTTATACTGTATTTCTTTTTATTGTATCTCTTCTTCCTTTCTTTTTCTCTTCTTGCTTTCCATTCAGTTTATTTTATTCCCTTTTTTTCTTTTTTTCTTTTTTTGATTTTTACCCTTTTTTTCTCTTTACATTAGTCAATCGTCTATCTTTCCTTTATCCTTGCTTTCCACTTTCTTTGGAGTTCTTTTTCGAATGAGCGAGAAATATTCGTAAATATGGACATGTGAGCGTCTAGGTAAAATTAAATAAAAGAAAAGAATATTTTAGTGGGGAATATTTTGAGGACCAACAGTTGTACCATTTGGGTCTGACAAGTCGCGATAATAACATCAGGACGCGGTATTATATGTATTAGCCCTTGTAATACTCTAAAATCTTTTATAAATTATATATATATATCCAGGTGAAATGAAGGAACGTTTTTACAATTCTGAATTCTTCGGCATTTACTTTTTTTTAAAGAAGCGCTCAATGCAACAAATACTGTAGAGCATAATGTACTGAAATTTGTTTTTTTTATCAAAATTAATATATTTTATATTACTACACGAAAATTTCTGTTTTTTTTTCGTGATTTTTACCTCGTCATCAGGCAATGTTAGATCATTATTTGAAAATGACTTTCGAAACAATGATTTAACATTGCTTGATGACGAGGTTAATATTTCGAAATAGAAATTTTCAATTTTAATTAAAAAACAAATTCAATTATATATATATATATATATATATATATATATATATATATATGATAAAATATAGATCTGTGATAAAATATAGTTTTAATGTACCCTATAAGAGATTGTAAGTATAAAAGTAGATGCAGTCGACAAAAACGAATGACAATGGTTTGTTTCATGCATTAATGTAATCTTTAGGCTATCACAAAAGTGCTTGGTGTTCACCTCTGTATCAATGTTTATATTCATATATGTTTGGGGGTCCTTATATTTCTTTAAGGTTCATCTTAAAATGAGATATATGCTACTTTTACTGATGCAATTTTAGTAACTACAGTGTATTTTCTTAGATTTTGCATTTATTCACCAGAATGTTTTAACAATAAAAAAAATTCCAAGTTTAAATTTGTCTGTCAAAAATACATTTTGCTACATTTTGAATATATTTTATGAAAAACAATATTTTTTGTTTTTACCAGTACTGTTTTTTAATGTACTAAATTTTTTCTACGAATTTAAATGTCATTGCCGTTTCTAAATGTCAGCTCAGTATTGACTAATAAGAAATCGTATCTAGATGTCTCTGATTGAATAATAATATCGTGCCATTATATATTCATAGTTACTTCAATTTATTTATTTACTTTTGAAACAGCAAATTCACAACAGCTACGTTTTGAGTTGAGAGTGAAACCTGAAATTTTATCCAAAGAATGCTTCTCTTAAATACAAATTGCCAATAAGTTAAACATTTCTAGACAAGGGGTGCAATACTTGTTACAAAAGTAATTAGAAAATGGCATAAATTTTTGCAGAAAAAGAGATAGATCAGATAAATACTTCATTGTAGGTAAACACTTCATAAACACTTCATTTTTTATCTTATGTGCCGTGTCCCTTCAGGATGTAGGCCATCATGGGCTTCCACATGCCTCTATCTCTTGCCGCTCTTAATAATTTTTATTCTTAGTATCTCTCCCAAAATCCTGTCCGCTATCCAATGGCTCATAACCATGGAATAAATCTCACGCTACTTAACTCTGTATTTCTATATATCAGTCTAGTATTAGATTTTCCAAGCCCTCTTTCCTCATTGCATGTCCGAGAAACCTCAGCTGTCTCTTCCTGATGACAGGAATATCTTTCCTTTTCGTTTGCATCCTCTCCAAAACCTTGTCGTTGGTTACATGTTCGGTTCATGGTACCCTCAGTATCCTTCTGTAGAACCACATGTCTGATGTAATAGTCCCATTTTTATTTTTAAAGATATTGTCCAGCATTCTCCGCAGTATAGCAGTAAAGATTGCACATAACAGTTCAGTACTCCTTTCTTTGTTTCCAATGAAATCTTGCTGACTCTCAATACTCTTCATAACTTCTGAAATGCCCCCCCCTTGGTCATGCTAATACATCTTCTCGTCTCAGTGTCGCATTTTCCATCCGTTGGCAGAATTCTTTAAAAATATTTAAATTTGTGAACTTATTTGATTTAGTATCCCAGACAAGTATTAAGCATTATAGGGTCCTTTTTTGCTGATGACCATGCATTAAGTTTTCTTGAAGTTGTTGTTTTGTTTCTGTGAGGAAAAAAAAGGAAATAAAGGAAAAACTTAGAGGTAAGAGCTGCACTTTATTCCTCTCGACAGCGACTAATGACGTTGCCAAACATTTATATCTATTAGTATAACTGACAAAATTTCTTGTCCATAATCTGAAATAAATACTTTCCAAAAATAGGAAATCGGTCGGATGAGTTGTCACACGATGAGGTCTACTTCACTTTTGTGGGAATGATTAGAGGTGGAGTGTCCTGAATGAACGAAAACATTTGAACAAGGTCGAAGATTTAATTTTCTGCCTCGTTGGGTTTCTAAATAGCAGCTGAACATCAAACGCAGGCGTAAGCATATGTTTTTCTCATTTTGATAAGTGCCTTAAATAGTTGAATAGTTTAGCAGGCAGCTGATGTCTAATATTGATTAGAACAGAAAAAATACGTTGGCAGGAGACAAAGGAAAAAAACATTATACTCGGACTTAACTATTTTATCATCTAAAATATGACAAATTACCGAAGCTAATTTCCTTTTTATTTTAATTTTTAAATTTATATATTTTCATTTTTCGGGTTATTGCCTCTATTTTTGTTGCCACATTAACGGCATTTCCGCCGTTGTACGCTCCGAATTCTTCAGATCATTAGAATTTCAAACTGAATCTTTTATTTCGATCACGTGATCGAAGATGAAGGAAAAACTTGAGCAGCTGGAAGGTGGTTCTACAAAAGGATGCTGCAAATATCATGGATCGAGCATGTGAGCAATTATGAGGTTTTGTAAAGGATGGAAACGAAAAGGAACTGAGCATCAGGAAGACACAGCTAAAGTTCCTGGGACATGCAATGAGGAAGGAGGGATTGAAGAACCTGATACTAACAGGCCAAATGGAGGGAAAAAGAGACAGGGGAAAGCAGAGGATAACATATTTGAAGGACCTGATCAGAACGAGGGTTGCGTGGAGTAACAGAAAAAAGCGTGCTAAGAGCTACCAGTTATAGGGAGAAAGTTATAATGGAAAGCCATGATCGCCTATGTCTTGAAAGGACAGGGCACATGAAGAAGAAGAAGAAGAAGAAGAAGAAGAAGAATAGATTGTTCTCGTTCTCCAAGGAAACTTATCACAGTCAATAAAAGTGTTGGTTAGATCCAGTTACTTGGCCCAACGAGTTGTGTGTTTAATACCTGGCTACAGCAATGGTGAAGAAAGACTTCGGGTGTTCAGTTAAAAGGGGGAATCATAAAACATCTACAGGTGATATGAGTCATTGAACTTTTTTTTTCTTTTTTTTTTTATAAACGTTTCACCCCGAGCAAGGCATGTCACTGCCACTACTGTGCAGGGGGCTACGTAGAGTGGAGAAAGGCTGATTAAATATAGGAAATTTAAGAGGGTGGGTGATAGGCGGGTGAGGATACCGAGAATGAGGGTTGGGTAGATGAGAGTGTTGTGAGAATAGTTGGGAGTTAGTGTGATAGGAGGTGCCTATTGACCCTACATTTAAACACCTGGAGATTGTAACTGTCGGGAAAGCAGACTTGTGGAAGGGAGTTCCACAGGCGGGAAGCGCGAGAAAAGAAGCTGTTGGAGTAGAATTTACGGTTACATCTTATTTGTTTAACTGTAAAATGGTGGGACCTAGTTGCTAATCTAGTATCTCGTGTAAATTCGTGCTTAGGCGGCACCAGTGATCTAAGCTCATCGGAGCAGAAGCCATGAAAGTACTTGTAGAAGAGGCACAGGGAAGCTACATCACGCCGGTGTGAGAGCGGCTGCAGCCGGTCTGCCAAGTCAGTATCAACCACGTTACAGATCCTCCTTTGTATTTTGTCAAGAAGCCCAAGGAGAGCAGCAGGGGCACCCGACCAGATATGGCAGCAATATTCAATACACGGGCGGATGGTAGATTTGTATATGTGCAGAATAGTTTCAGGTGGGAAAAATTTCCGGGCCCTGCACAGGGAGCCGACTTTCATAGCAGCAGATTTGGCAATGGATTCAATATAGTCATTCCATTTGAGGTCCGCCGAGAGTGTAAGGCCAAGGAGTCGTAGTATTTTACTCTCTGGGAGGCTAGCCTGTCCCATGCTAATGGGAGGTAGATGCGATTGTCAACTAAAAAAATAATCAAAAGTCATCAAGTATTTTTTTTAATTTTCGAATTTTTATAAATGATGTTCAGTTTTCTATACAAAATCATTGTCAACAGATCACCAAATAATATCTACATATCATAGAATAAAACATGATACTCTAACATGATATTCGAACAGATACTACTTTCTCTGCCCACGGATATTAGCACATGTTAAATACCATCGATGGGGAAATAGTGAACTCCACCCCAAAAACTTAGATAGCATAAATATAGATTTTTATATTAAAATAAGTAACTCCCCATTTTAAAATACATATAATTAATATATTTAAATTAATTTTTACCAGAAATGTATATAGATATGAGAGGAGAGCTTTTAACATAAGGTTTTATTCAAAATTCACCATATTTCGCTATTAGTTTTTTGAACTGAGTTCACTCATATTTGATTATTTGTAATAAAAATACATTTTAATACTAAACATATACGGTTGATCGACAAATTAATTCAGCACTTTTATTTTTTTATAGAAATGTGCATATTATATTTAGTTCCATTTCTTTTCACGCATTTTTCATCTATTATTTTTATGTCAATGTTGTGTTCATATTTACATATTTTAATTTGTTTAATTATCAATAATAGATACGCCTTTTTTATCTTGTATGGAGGATATATCTTCTTGCATTCACCCTTCAAATTCTTCGAAAATCTTGGTTTGGTATATAATACTTGCTTTTTTAACCAACTCCAATGTAAAATAGTTTCAGGGTGTTAAATTTAGGGCTCATAGCTAGCCACATACAATAAAGCAGTAACTTTTCAATATATATATATATATATATATATATATATATATATATATATATAATTAAATTTGTTTGCTTTTAATTAAATTAAATTTAATTTATATTCTGATACTGAAATTTCTATGTTTTGAAATTTAAAGATTTCATCTCACCATCAGGCAAATTTTAACATACTTTAATGAAAATGATTTGCTTTTAAATGCTGAAAACAACACGCTGGCTTATTAATGAGTTAAGTTAGAGGTTGGGGCGGAATATTTAGATCATATGGGTGTGTCCAACTTAAATAATCAGAATGAAGGTCTACTTTGAAAATTTAAAATACAGGCTAGATTTTGGGATGTTCATACATGTCAGATAAAAAAGTGTTATTTTTGGGGCCAGACTGTTTTCTTTCGACAAGTTGTATACACTTTAGTTGCAAAGAAAGGCTCTTAAAATTATATATATAACACTACTTTGAAAAAAGATATTTTAGACCAGGCTTAAGGGACTTTTTATATGTTTTAAGTTCAAAGTACGTTTCCTTTACAATTCCACTTATATTATTAAGCCATATCTATGGTATAATTCAATAAATTAATTTTATTTACATCATAATGCAAAATAAAATAAAGGATATATATATAAGTTAATCAATATGCGTATATGAATATTCTAATACTATTCTCATTTTTTCCATGTCTTTTTGGTTTCTTTCAAGTACAAAAAATATTCGGATAGGAATGTTTGACTTCGGTACTTATTATTTTAAATGAAAAATATGCTGATAAAGCCTTTTTTTAAAGGTACGTTTCGTACTCCCCACATATTTTTTATTATTAAGGTTTTCAAATAAAAAATAGTAAATTAATAAACAAGAGAACCGACAGGATATTTATTTTTAAATTGACACTGTATATGGTTTCTATAATTACAAGTTTTACTGTCTAAATTATTGATTTATTTTTCTGAATAATATTTATTTTTGTTTTTGTTTGAATTTTTATTTAAAATTTTATTAATATGTCTTTAACATTGTTTCTAGATTATGAATACAAGTATAACTTGATTTTAGCGTATTTTATTGAAAATCTTACTTAATGGGTTATTGTTTGAAAAATGCTTTTCTATCAAAGTGAACATTTTTTGGCGTAATTTGCTGCTAACCGTTTGGTTTTAAAAGGGTGTGCACCAAAAATTTTTTTTGGTTTACTTTTTCTTCACGGAAAAATATTCTCTTTTACATATTTAATATTAGGGCATTCACAGCCACAATTTTAAGGGCATTATTATAAAAATATTGTGTTTATTAAATACATCTTCATTTGTGAAATTACTACTAATTCTATATTCTATCGATGAGAGTACATGTTTTATAATGGATGGAAGATTGATAGATGGTTGGAGATATAAATATTTTATTTGATTTTATATGGTTAGTATATATCATATTTACTAAATCTAATGTCACATCGAGGAAAGTTACTTTTTATATTTGTATTAATAGTAACATTAAAATTTACGTTTTTAAACTCTCTATATATTAACTTTCTAAAATTATTGATTTTGAAATTTATGGAATTTCTCACAACCATATGTTCATCATGCCTGTATAATCCAATATCTTTCGTATTTATATTATTATGGCTCATAAGATTATACAGAATAGTTGGTTGGTTGTTTTTGTTTTATGGCATATCAAACTCGCCGGGTCATTTATTGTCTACGCACTTTTATTTATTTATTGCTGATAATACCGTTTTCTTTCAACAATTTATTGTTGTTTTTATATAAGTATTTTCTGTCTAGTAATAGTTTTTTTCTTTTCGAGTATCAAGATTCATTGAGATTTTATTTTAAGGGCCCGGTTCCCAGATCCTACCCTGTTATTTAACTCATAGCTGGAGGAATGGGAAGGATTAATACCTTTCCCAAGGGTACCAGTGCTTATGGAAATGCAGTGTATTCAACTGGAATTCGAACTGGGCTCACCGATTTCTCTTTCCGAGCCGATACCCACTGCACCACAACGCACATCCGTCACTAAAAGCTTACAGCACCTGGTATTCCCAAGCGGTCACCCATCTAAGTACTGACCAGGCTCAACATTGCTTAACTTCGGTGCATCGAGCGAGAACCGGTGTATTCAACGTGATGTGGCCGTAAGCCTTATGCAGAATAGATAATCCAATAAGAATGAAAGGCACGAAGTGTCCAATGACCCAAATGTAATATCAAAATTTTTCTTGAGTTATGTTTTGTCTACTGTTCTTTATTATGAATGAGATCTGACATTCTGCATTTATAAGGATGTTGCGTTCCTCCTCCGATGGATATGATTGAACAATAGCAAATTACAATATAATTATAAAGAGTTCCCTTGATATTGATAGTTAGTATTCCTCTATATCAAATTGAATTCGAGAACAATTCTTTGTTTCTCTTTTTGCTTATATTACTGAAACAATTTGTTATATTGGTGGTATCGATGCGTAGCTTTAATCCAAGGTACACAATCATTTGTCTCTTTATGTTTTTGAGTATATTTTTACTTATTCTTCCAATCTTTCATATATATATATATATATATATATATATATATATATATATATATATTGTTGAGGCCTTTTTGGTGCCAGAAATAAAAATACAATGACGGAATAGAGTTAAACAAATATATTAACAAGGAACAGTTGTACAAACAGATACAACATGGGAAGAATCACCAGCGTGTCTGCATTGGTCCGGCTGTTAGAGCTCTCTCTCTCTCTCTCTCTCTCTCTCTCTCTATCTATCTCTCTCTCTCTCTCTCTCTCTCTCTCAGAACCTGCTGCCTATTTCCAGTTTGAAAGAGTTCATTTGTGCATGGTTAAATTACTAATACCTATATATATATATATATACACTACCGGCCATAATTATTAGGCTACCCCATGTTTTAGTATTTATTGCCAAGTGAATAATTGTAAATGAAAATAGAATGGTTCTTTTGTAATACTGCACAATAACATGTGCCTTAAATGAATTTATAAATATTTAATAATTACATATATTGCAGCTTCTTCAATTAAAGAACGAAGAAAAATTAGGGTTATTCGGACAAGTTCATCTTTGCATTCTTTGTAAAATTTTGCAAAGTAATAATAACCAAAGAACCATTCTATTTTCATCTTGAATTATCTACTTGGCAATAAGTACTGATAATAGTATGAAATACATCATTTCTTTAAGAAACTCTCGTGGCCTAATAATTTGGGCCGGTAGTACATATATATATATATATATATATATATATATATATATATATATGTACTACCGGCCCAAATTATTAGGCCACGAGAGTTTATATATATATATATATATATATATATATATATATATATATATATTTTGTGTGTGTGTGTGTGTGTGTGTGTGAAAATCCTATTTAATTGATAGCTAAACTGATGGTTTCTTTTAGAACTTTCCGTTTACTAGTATATTGTCCATTGGGTTTCACACCAGTTGTCATGAAATGGTCATGTTTTCACGACAACAAGACCAAAGATAAATGACCAGCAGAAGATTAGCATCACGCAAATTGACTGAGAAAACCGAGCTCGAGATTGTCCATTCAGAAAGAATGTGGGGAGCAATGATAAGAAATATTTTTGACAGAATCATGTGACACATGAAGAATCTCAAGTGAGAATTTTTGGGTGGCTTGGTGTTAATCTTCTTCAATAAGCAATGAATATGTTTAATTAGGGGAAGCAAAAAAACACACCAAATACTTCAAGCAGATAGAGGCATTTATTCAACAAATACTGCAATGACATTAAAATGTTTGCGAATCGATTCCAAACAGTGCCAAATGTTTGAGCAAGTCGTATATGGGCGGCAGATATTTACTTTTAATCACATTCTCTTAAGTAGATTTCACAATGTAAGATTTTTTCAGCTGTTTGTAAATAGAGGATGCATCCACATACATATATGAATACACTATTCAACAGTGTTGCGACTAAGTAGATTTGAACACGGATATATTTATATATGCATATATACATATATATATATATATAAAGAAAAAGATATACTATATATATGTATACGTATAGATAGATAGATAGATAGATAGATAGATAGATAGATAGATAGATAGATAGAGAGAGAGCCAGGTCTACTGCTGACATGCTAACGACCATCACCAAGTATATATACCAGGCTGTCGACAAGAATGGCGAAGCCCGAACCGTTGCCTTGGATATCTCTAAAGCGTTCGACAGGGTTTGTCAAGCTGGTCATCTATGCAAACTGCGGAGCTATGGTATAACTGGACATTTGTTTGACCTAATCCAGTCTTTCCTCTCTAACCGCACATTGAAAGTGATATTAAACGGACATGCCTCCCAGAACTACCATACAAACGCGGCTGTCCCTCAAGGGTCCATCCTAAGTCCTACGCTCTTTCTGATCTACATTAATGATCTCCTTAATACCATAAGATCCCAAGTAGGCATGTACGCCGATGACACCACAGTTTACTCTCGCCTTGATCAAAAATCTGGTGTGGGCGACAAAGTTAATCTTGCAGTCTAGCTTGAAAAAGACCTCCAATCCATAGTGGACTGGGGTAAGAAATGGCTAGTAAATTTTAATGCTCCTAAAACGAAGCTGCTATTAATTAACCATCATAGACAATCACACCTACCTCCCATTAACATGGACCAGGCTTGCCTCCAAGAGAGTAAAACACTACGCCTCTTTGGTCTCACACTTTCAGCGGACCTCAAGTAGAATGACTATATCGAATCCATTGCTAAATCCGCTGCTATGAAAGTCGGTTCTCTGTGCAAGGCCCGGAAGTTTTTTCCGTCTGAATCCTGCACATATATAAATCTACCATCCGCCCGTGCTTTGAATACTGCTGCCACATCTGGTCGGATGCCCCTGCTATTCTCCTCGGGTTTCTTGACAGAGTACAACGGAGAGTCTGTAATGTGATCGATACCGACATGGCAGACCGCCTGCAGTCTCTCTCTCTCTCATTGGCGCGACGTGTCTTCCTTGTGTCTCTTCCTTAAATACTTTCACGGCTTCTGTTCCGATGAACTTAGATCACTGGTGCCCCCTAGGTACGAATTTGCACGAGATACTAGATTAGCAACCACCCTTTTACAGTGAAACCGATAAAATGTAACCGCAATTTCTACTCTAACAGTTTCTTTTCTCGCACTTCCCGATTGTGGAATTCCCTTCCACATGATTGCTTCCCCGACGGCGACAATCTCCAGGCGTTCAAATGTAAGGTCAATAGACACCTCCTAACACACTAACTTGCATCCATTCTTTCAAGCACTCTTCCCATCTGCCCAATCCTAAGCCTCGGTATCCTTACCCGTCTATCATCCTCCTTCTGACATTTCTTATATCGAACCACTCTTTCTCTTTACCTTCCCCTATATAACCCCTTGCGCAATAGTGGCAGTGGAATGCCTTGCTAGGGGTGAAATAATTAAAAAAAAGATAGATAGATAGATAGATAGATAGATAGATAGATAGATAGATAGATATGAACAGAGATAGACAGATAGATATGAACAGACAGATAGCTTGCTTGCTAGATAGATAAATATTAGCAGTCATATTAGATTCGTAAATAGATAGAACTGAACTTGCATATACATAGGTAAATTTATGAATGGATGGACAAATAAATCTTAAGGAACACAGGTATGATAAAAATATTATGCATATATTTTTTCTCTTTACGGACTTAACAACATAATATATATATGTATATATATATATATATATATAATATATATATATATATATTGATTGATTGCTTAATACTTAGTTTTTGGTCCTAATAGGGATAGACCAGTACACATTTGTATGAAAAAGTGTTCGATAAAATTATATTGTAGAACTTTGGAATATTTTCCATTTTTAAACGAGTTATTTCGCTATCCGGGTTTCTACCATGAGTGGTGTCTTCAGGCGATTTTTAATTACTGATTTTACCTTTTACTGTTGTTTTAAGAACGCTCTTGTAAGGGTATTATATATATATATATATATATATTGTCATCCGCAGGCAGATCTGTTTCGCTGTATCACAGTTCATCAGCACGGTAGACTCCGATTGCTTCTTAACCCAGGCTCGAAACCCGATCGAATTGGTGTCAGTCGGCGACTCTACCCCTGGGCCACGGGGCGTTCGGTGGAAGATGGGTGTCTTTTTTAGCGCATATCATATTACGCGCTCAGCAGCCAGGGTGCTCTAATTCATTTTTTTTTGTAATGAATGAGCGATTTTGTTATTCCGTAGAAGAAGAGGATACTCTCAAAACATTTATTTACTATGAAGTTTTGAGTGATATATCTCTATAAAATGCGCAATGGATATTATCCAGAACAATATAAAGGAAAACTCAACACATCATCTAAATTATATGAACATCAGATCATCAGAAAATATAGACAATTTTCACAGAATGGGGAATTCAAGTAATATGACCCAGAATAGAAATTTTTAGTCTTATCTTGTAAGGGTCACAAAGATTTGAGGAGAAAGAGTTCATTGAATCGAATGAATGACCATAAACTAAGTACCACACAAACACACACCCCAACGTGCACACGTATAAATATAAGTATATACACACACACACATATTATGTGTATGTGTGTGTGTGCGTGGGTGTGCGTGTGTGTATACTTATACGTGTGCACGTTGGTGTGATAATTGTATATACAATTATCTCATGCATATGTACACTCTCGTATTGACACATTCACATACCGATTAAGGAAAGCCAGATATACACGCGTATACACGAAATCAATACAAACACATTCATACACAAGTACACAAACAAACCTCACATACACACACAAGATCTGAAGGGATGCGCATACTTGCTTGTCGAAATAAATTATAGTTTATAAACACTTTAAATGATTATGGAGGTTTCCGTTATGTATATCATATTGCTCTGGATAGAATCCATTGAGCTCCCTATACAAACCTATCATTTAATATTTTATATTAATTAGATCTTTTTTTATTAACCCTCTGTGTACGGACTTGGCATCATTATCAATATTGCTCTTTATAAATTTAAATTGAGCTTTCTCAGGAATATCCTTGTTTAGAAAACCTTATTTTCCCACGGATTCTACCATACAAATAGAGAAATTTTCCCCGAAACATCCACTAAAACATTCCCTATCCATCATTGCATACTTCCACACGATCCCTTCATGATAAAATTTATTGATTTCTTAAATAGCCTACAATAAAATGCGCATTTCCCCTACATTCTCTGACACGCCATACTACATAAAAGAAAACTAGTATCGGAAGTAATAAAAAAAAAAACGCCTACAGCAACAAACTAGTAAATTCAATTTGAAGCATATAAGTTCAACTAAGTCAAGAAAATCAAGTTCAGAAAATCACTTAACGATTTTATAGACTAGATAAATCAAGACATTTGAGAAATTAGATAATATAATGATTTATAGATCAGAGTGGATAAATCAAGAAATATCTATGAATTCAATTCTTCCCGCTATCAGAAACTTATCTTTAAAAAATTACCAGTACCTCTAATTCTGATTATTAGACTCTATCCAAAATTAACCAGAATCTGGATAAATTTGCAATACTGAAGATAGAATAGGTAAAATCTACCTGAATAATGCCTACTTAATTTTCAGAGACCACAAACCCAACTTCGATAACAAACAACAATCTAGATTGATTAGCCCATCCAAAACTTATTTCTAAACGTATGATTAAAAATATAACTAAATCCATACATAAAACGATTTTTACCAGTCTGTGGAAAAATTCTTCTTACACTCTTAAATGTTTCAAGAGCATTAAAAGCAAAGAAAAGGTGACCTTTATTCAATTTGATATTATAGACTTCTACCCCTCCATATAAAAAAAAACTATTGTTGGATAGTTTGAATTTAGCCCAGAAGTATGTAACAATTACTGATGAAGAATCCAAGGTTATCTTGGCCTTTAGAATATCATTTTAAACCAATAATAGTTTCACTAGATAGATAGATAGATAGATAGATAGATAGATAGAATAAAAATATTTGATTTATTGAATTTAACAATTATAAATTTCATGGATTATCATATGATTTTGCATTAGTATGTAAACCACCGAAAAATATTCGACCAATGAGTTTGAGATGTAAAGCAAAACATAAAAAAGACTATTGAATTATTAATATTTTTCCCATGAGATTTTTATCTAAAAACTTTCACCCACTCTAATATCGGTCCAATAAAATAACGGCTTCGTTAACAGCCATCTCTAGCGTTAATGCCAAATGAACTGCACTGTTTAATTCTTTATCACCGCCACCTTGAAAAAAGAAACCATTGAAGATAGTCGTTGGAATTTAAATGGCTTTGAAGCAGACAACATCGTCATGAGCATTTCCGCTTTTTTTCTTTTAACATTTAAGATGTCGGAAACATATCCCATTTCGGAAGTGGAAAAGAATGGCAAGATCTTAAGTTGGAAATATATTTTAATGCCGGCTGATGTTAATGGATTTGAGGGTTCTCTTTGTTTTTGCATCATCTTTACTCTGTAGCGTGCCAGTGTTTCATAAATAGTCTAACCGATTTTTAATTTCCCCCCACAATAATTTTGCACTCGTCACCCGATACCTGTAAATTGACACCGCGTTTGACTAACCATCTTCGAGTGTCGCAGTGAAAGCCTGTGTCTGTCTTGTTGAGAATATTGCAATGGCAATAGGATTTATTCCTTTTGTGTTAAGTACAAAACAGACGATTAGAAGTTGTAAAAGATATTTCTGTTCTAGATTCCTTCCCAGAAAACTTCTCCCCAATAGTCTGGAAAGAGTAGAGGAAGGATTGTACGATGATGTTTGCGACAACGATCGATGATTTGAGATTTGTAAAATATTTAAACCATTTAAATTATAAATAAATTTCAACAATAATCGTTGCTGTTGCTGATAAAAACATAAGGATAAACAACACATGGCTTTTTAGTGAACATTATTGCCATAAAAACGAAATTACTTATTCTCTGAGTTCATGTGTACATCGTAGTATAACATACAATTTCGGCAAGATTCGTTGCAGGATTCAACCTAACTTAAAGTAAACAAAATTTAACCTTACTTAAAGTAAACAAAATGTTTTAACAGGCATTCTTTGTAATATCCTGTTTAATGGAACACATTAAAAAATGGCTTTTAAAACTGAGAATATGTTACTCACACACACACAAAAAAAAATCAAGCGCTCTCTCTCTCTTTAACACACACTCCCTCTTTGTTTTTGGCTCTCCATATATATATGTATATATATATATATATATAGACATCCGCAGACAGATCTGTTTTGCTGTATCACAGCTCATCAGTATATACAAAACATCAAAGCAAAAATCTAACAGCAAACAAACTTACCTGGGTTTCACCCTTCGGCTCGTCAGGGTAAGAAGGTATATATATATATATATATATATATATATATATATATATATATATATATATATATAAGAATAAAGTGAAGAATTGAAACGAGAGACATTAATTGTGGTATAAAATAATCACATCCCATATCTACTTTTGCTTATGCCCATCCATCATAATAAAATAAACGATTTTCAGCTCTAATACCTAATAATTGATATTAAATATTCATAACTTTTTATTTAGAGCTGTTACTATATAGCCTCAATTTTCACACTAACGATGAAAATCGTCAGATAAAAGTGCATAACCAGAAACTTTGGGGATATAAATCTACTAGTTTGACTGAAACCTGTAATTATATAAAAACAAAATGATTTTTTCTAAAAGACATGACTTACATTTGTCTCATTTGCAATTATAAGACTTGGTTTTAGTGACGATATTCCAGGTAATAATTGGGTTGTTTTCTTTTCAATTTCTAATATTATACGGATAAAGCAGTGAATTTCTTGTGTTTTCTGTTGTTTAAAGACAAAGATAGGTTATTGAAACTATATTTACAGTTATTAGCAGTTGCTCCACTATAGAATTTAACATCATTATCATGCAAATGGATGCGAGCTCTATAAATATTGTTTCGGACATACATTGGTCATTCAGTGAGCAGTTCTTTTATTTTCAGCACTTGAAACTATCTTTATTTTTACAGGAGTCACTATTATTATTAGTAGGGTAACTGTTATTATTCAACTGGGACATGTATTTATTTGATATCATTATTATTATTATGTTGGGAAATATATTTAGCCTTAAATTTATTCTTAAAGTATCTATAACTAACTAACATTGTTTTTGTTGAACTTTATTTTCAAGGTGGGTTAATTATAGTTTGCGAATTAAATTTAAGAAGAATTTTCCATTGTTCGTTTTGACATTAGCGCTGAAAGTTTTACTAAACCAAATAATGTTACGTTTACATAGTGTCTGCTTATTTCAGGTTACACTTATTTTAATAGAGTATTCTACCAGTACTGAGTTTATTAGAAATAATTACGAATAACGCCCCTCATTGCGTTTTCATATTTTTTTAATTTTAAATTCACTTTTGAAGTTCTTATTATCATAAAGCTTTTGTCTATTTATATTTTTATTAAATCTTATGCAGGGATATATATTCAACAAAGTTGTTGACTCACTTATAACTGACATTCATATTTTTTTTGTTTAATTTTTTTGTTTTTTCTCGAACGTTTGACATGTTTGTGCATTAAAGTTATGTTTAAAAGTTAAGTTAAATCATATGATGTTACGTGTGCGGGATTTCGGTATACGTTTGCCATATTTGCTTATATTAGAGAATTCTAAACTCACATTATGTTTTCTTTTAGCTCATTGTTTGTTATAAAAATACCTTATTAATACAGTAATTAGTCAGTTAAGTTCCATGATGATACACTCTTGGAAGATCATGTCTCAAAAGAGACAAGACTGGCTGGGCGGAAGATTTTTTTAATTACAATCTACAGTAGACTGGTTGCTAAAGAATCCAGTATGTCCTGTTATTTAACCCATAGGTGGAGAGAAGAAGCGGATTAATACTTTTTCCAAGTGTATTTGCGCGTAAGGGAATAAAACGAATTCAACTGGAATTCGAAAGCCAATTTTCTGTTATAAAAAATATCTTATTAATACAGTACTTAGTCAGTTAAGTTCTATGGTGATACACTCTTGGGAGATCATGTCTCAAAAGAGACAAGACTGGCCTAGCGAAAGATGTGTTTTTTAATTACAATGTACAGTAGACTGATTGCTAAAGAATCCAATACGTCCTGTTATTTAACCCATATGTGGCAGAAGAAGCTCATTAATACTTTTTCCAAGTGTATTTGCGCGTAAGGGAATACGACGAATTCAACTAGAATTCGAAATAGGCTCTCCAATTTCTAGTTCCTAGCCGATATCCTCTGCACTATAAGGCGCATCCCACAATATCAAATTTAGATTCTCTTGAATACTAGACGCTTTCAATCGGATATACTTATGAATATTGTCTATAGTATATGGTGAATATTAGAATCTTTGTGGATTTTTTGTGGTTGGAATAACTTTTAGTGTATGCTTTTTCAGGCCATTATTTAGATTACATCAATGAAGTTTATCCCTTTAAGAATAATGCTGGTCAGTCATTTAGTTAGTTGTGATATGTGATATACGCTTTGACGATAATATTTCGAAAGAGTCATGACTAAGCGAGCAGAAGATTTTTTCACAGTAGTTTGCCATTGCTTTATGCCGTACACTGGAGCCAAGCAAGGCTATACAAAACAATATTTTCTGTTATTTAGCCCATAGCTGGAGGGAGCAGACGGATTCATTCCTTTCTCAAAAATATTTGCACGTAAGTGATTGCAGTGAATTCAACAGGAATTCGAACTCGGCTCTACGAATATTTGTTTGGAGCCGATATCCACTCCATCAAAGTAGTGATCTTATTTTCGTGATCATTAAAGAACTTGATCAAGTCTATTCTTAGTCTATTCTTGTTGTGGGCCCTTGTTTTGTAGGAGGAGTAATCCGTCGTCTCTGTTTAAGCTGGTGAGTTTAATTCTCTTATAAAAAAACAAGCTTTCATCAAACAGAGTGACTCAGAAAGGAATTGATCATATTTAGAAAGTGATGTCATATTTTGTTTGTCCTTGTTGTTGAAGGATAAGAGGTGATTGTAAAAGCGCTTTTTAAAAATGTTCATAGTATTTCATAGTATATACTATCACTTTCTAAATATTTTTGGAAGTTAAAAAACGAAAATAAGACGCTTAAATTTAAATGGAAATTCGTCAAGCAGGCTAGAACTTCTACATCGATAAAAGAACCATGTTTCTTTCGTCTACATGAAAAAATGTAAATCATTAAATACATGACGAGCAACATATTACTAAAACAGAGGAATAAAACCACAGTAAATTGCAAACACATTAAAGAACTAACCTTACAATCATGCTAAACTTACTAAATCTAAAGTTCGGATCTCTAGAAATGATAAACATTTATAGTATTAATCTTAGTACCACGATAATCACTTTTAACTGTATGATCTCTCTCCTGGGAAAATTTTACTTATTAAATTTGATATAAATTAAATTTTTAATTTTTAATTTTTATTTAATTCCCCAATTTATTATATTAACACTAATGAATTTATATATTTGTTTGGGTTTTCTAAATATCCTCAGCTGCGTTTTTTAAATAATTCCTATGTGTGTGTGTGTGTGTGTGTGTGGAGATTGACTCAGAACCAGAGAACGGGGTGCCGAGTTCGAATTCTGTTTGAATTCCTTGCATTCACTTACGCACAAATACCCTTCGGAAAGGTATTAATCCATCTCTTCCCTTCAGTTATGGGTTAAATAATAAGACAGATTGGGTTCTATAGCCTTGGTCGGCAACCAGTTTACCGCAGAAAGCAATGGCAACCTACTGTGGGATAATCTTCTGCCCAGTCAGTCATGTCTCTTTTGAAACATGATCGCCCAAAGCGTGTATCACGTATGTCACTTAACTGACTATGTTTGTGTATATGATATCATCATTCTTTAAAAAAAATGCCAATTGTTTGACATTCCTATTTCTTTTACGTTTCTACTGTCATCTCCCCGACACTTTCTTCCCCCTGGGCATTTTCTCACTTGTTCCTTTTTTTTTAAGCCCACACGTCGCATGATCCTTATGTGTATCTAACTATATTTCACCTCCTACATAAATTTGGGTCTATTTCTCTCTGAGCCGTTATCATCGGCTCTCTGCTTTTAGCTCTTTCTTTCTCTCCTGCTTTTCTCTTTGCATTTTTTATTTTCCCTGTTTTATTTTTATGTTCTGTACCACGCTCTTTATTTCCTATACATCTCTCTTTTCTTTTTTGTTTTCCCCTTTCTTTTGATTTCCTTTTTTGTTTTCCCATCTTTTCTATCCTCTTTACCTCGTATAAAAATCTTCCAAAACTAAAGCGGAAATAAAGTAACGTTTATTACCATCATTATAACTAACTGATGAGACATTGGTTTTTTTCGATGTCGAAACAAATTGTACACTTTTGTAGGAAATTATAATTTGTACGTGTTCTAAACTATAACTTACAATAAATGTTCATAGGTCTATTTCTATATTGACCATTGTTTTAAATTAGTGTTTTAAATTAGTGTTTTAATACTTTTCTTAGTTCTCCAAGTGAATAAAGAACGAGGAAAGTATTAACAATATGTTACGGAAAGTTTCAGTGATTAACGAAATGGAATTAACAACCGACATGTATATTTCACATCTTTGACATTATTTTTAATCGATATTCTTATTTGAGTAGATACCCAAAGAATATATCTATATATATTTTTACAGTCCCGATTATTTTGGTTACGAAAATGTACGCCATTCATCAGGATTCGAACCTGTGACTCCTTACAACTTTCGGGAAGACACTATATGTTCACAGGTAGAGTTATATTTGCACATATATTCAGGTGCTTTTGTGTGGGTGTGTAATGGTTTTATGGTCACTCATTATACCCAATGAACTTTTTCTCCCCTAACTTTAGTGGCCCTTATGAGATAAGGTTAAAGTTTTTATTCTGGGTCAAGTTACTTGATTTTGATTTTGTTTTAAAAAGGTTTTTTCCGGAAAAATATTTTTACCGAAGCAAACAAATTAAATGTGGTCTGAAGAAATGAACTTATTAGTTCATTGAAATGAAGTATAATTTATAACCATTTGTTAAATTTTCTTTATTTTTTCTTTTAATCATATCACCCCGAGCAAGGTGGTAACGCCACTGATATGCAGGGGGCTACGCAATAGTGAAAAGATTGGAAAAGAGAAAGCCGGAAACCACATCCTAAACATTATAGTTATTATATATCTCTGGTTAACATCCATTGAGATTTTTTACAGATCCAGCGATTAATATTTTATATTAAGTAGATTTTCTTGGATTATTCTCACCATTCATGGACTTGACATTATTACTTATATAGATGAAACTAGGATTGAAAAATGCAAAGAGACATGAAACCTTTATACATAACTGTACAAAATGTTATAAAACTGATTGAGTATCAGCTAGGTGTGCTTAGGTAGACACAAAGCGCTAACAAAACTGAAGAAATAACTAAATACGATTGGTCAAGCTATATTTCCAAAAAAATTTTAAAAAGTTGATGGTGGGTCAGTTCATGATACATGAGTCAGTGAATTGCCATCTCTGGTCTTGGTTTTGGTTGCATACAGATGGTTTAGACAGGAGTTAGAAACCATGCATGCATAGCTAGATTATAGCCTTTTGGGGTCTGTAGGCTAATGAAATTATAACCCCCCAACCTCAGACCTCAGTTGGAGCCACCTTCTAACTTACCCACAACCATCTTGAATATTTTTTACTCATGATATATAATGCATATATTTATGTAGCTCGAAGTAACTTATTACATATTTTTTAACTAATTGGAGTAGATAGACTAAACTATCGCCCGGTTCACACTCCACCCACACCTATTGAACAGGTGAAGAGGCTCATCCCTTGTTTCCTGTTTAGGATGTGGTTTCCGGTTTTCTCTTTTCTAATCTTCTCACTCTTATGTAGCCCCCTGTACATCAGTGGCGTTAACGCCTTGCTTGGGGTGATATGATTAAAAAAAAAAAAATATATATATATATGTTTTATTATATTTTTTCAATTACCAATAATCTGTTAAGCGATAATGACTCTATTAGTCCATCAAATATCTTATGCCTTGCTTTCCTTTGTCTATCTTTCCCCCTGACTTGTGACCATCAGATTCTCCAAGTCCTCTTTCCTCATTACATGTCCGAGAAACATCAGCTGTATTTTCATGATGTTAAGTGTCAGTTTTGATTTCGTGTCCATTCTCTCCAAAACCTTCCCGTTACTCACATGTTCTATCCATTGCATCCCCACCATAATTCTGTAGAACCACATTTCGATACCTAATTCGAAGATTGAAAAAATATAATAAAAATATTGTCACATCTTGTCAGTTCTTTTTACTCGATATATATATATATATATATATATATATATATATATATATATATATATATATATAGACTTTGAGATTTGACAAAGAAATCACTCTATCGGCGGTCGAGAACGAGAGAAAATTTACTCGCCGCAAAATCATTTTACTCGACCGACTCTATTTTCTTAATAGCCGCCGAACGTAAATATAACCTGAATTTCGGACATGTTAGAAAGGATTTTTAAAGAAATTTAAAAATAATAACATCAAAATTTGATCTTTCCTCTTGTTAATAGCATAAAAATTTTGATGATATAAGTTTGTTTTTCTTAAGTTTCAGCCCTTTTAACATCAAGATATGCTGTTTTTTTGGCAATTGAGTGGAGTTACTTAAATTCATAGTTTCTTTCATCTGTTTGATTACAATCTCCATCTCATAGATGATAAAAAAATGGCAAATATGATTTTCTTAATGATTTTCTTCAAAAGAATTACTAGTATAATTTGTTTTTCGGTGCCTGGTTGAAAGAAGTATGCGTATTTTTTTTTCTTTCATTTAAATGTTCATTTTTACTTTTCGTAAGCGGGGAGGAAATATAGGATATATTCTTCCAAATGAGTTTCTAAAAGTCTGTAAACGTCTTTCATCTGGACGTCAGAGACATTTTGTCTTCACTCTGGAAGCGTTAATTAAACGAATATTCGCTGAACTGTAATCTGGTAGAAAGGAATCTGACTTTAATCAGTCAGTCAGTTAAGTGCCATACGTGATACACGCTTGGGCGATCATGTCTCGAAAGAGACATGACTGACTGGCCAGAAGTTTATCTCGCAGCAGGTTGCCGTTGCTTTTTGAGGTAGACTGGTTGCCAACCAAGGCTATAGAACCCAATCTGTTCTATTATTTAAGCCATAACTGGAGAGAAGAGACGGAATAATACCTTTTCCAAGGTTATTCGTGCGTAAGTGAATGCAAGGAATTCAACTAGATTTCGAACTCGAACTTCTTCCAAGTCGATATCCACTGTACTACAACGCAAAGCCTGGCATCAATACGTCTTCAAAAATGCAGGAAATATTCCAACCGCTGGTATTCATCGATGATAGCTGAAGATTTAAAGAGATAAATCAATTGCTTGGAACATTGAGTATAGCGTTGAGTATAGCGTTGAGTATAGCGTTTCTGTAAAAAAAAGTATTTCCTTGAGGAGATTTTAAAAACTTGCCTTGAAAAGCTGTCGTCTTCGGTATGACGATAGACTACATCCCGCAGCAGTGACTTTTACGGAGTGCTTTGAAAAGCGCGGAAATACCTTATAATTTCTGTTGTTGGGATCAAAACATGAAAATCTAAATAATATTAGAGAAAATTAGCGGCAATATTTTTAGTAAATAATGATAATAGTAATAATAACTTTGTCTATTTAAATAATAACTCTGTTGTGGATTCTTGTTGAGAAACCACACAAAATATTAAATAACAAAAGCAGATATGGAGATAGAGAATGTAAGTTATATTGAACAAAAATATACAAACTGGAACACGGGTTTGTCAGTTCAGGAATACTAGGGATACTATCATTTGAAACAATATATACAGTCTTGTAGTGAAGTATGTCCGGGTACTGAGTCTATATCCTTAATGATCAACTGACTCCTTACTCTCTTCGACAAACACTCTTTATAACTGTTTTACAACTACTCAACCTCTGCCTTACTCTGTATAAGCTGGATTATATATACACCTCAGGCGAGCCAATCCTTATGTGCAAAAATGGGGGCACCGCAACACTAATATTCAAGTATATATATATATATATATATATATATATATATATATATATATGTATGAAATAAATGCTTTCTTATGTCTCAGGTACAAAACTGAAATTAACAGATATAGATGCATGCATAGAAATTCAAAAGTGCAATGTTATTAACATCAAATATTATCATTAGATGTCATTTAAATATAAATGGAGACATACTAAACTCCATCCACGTTATATTTGTTGATAATACAAATATAATATCTTCATTCTTCATAGTTAAAAATAATGGAAACAGTATTAATAAAAAAGAAAGACTCATCAGTCAGTAACATCAGCTATAAACACGGCTACTATATTTAGAAACGACCATAGATATTTATTTAGAAATCCATATGTCCAGTTAACAGTTGAAATTAAATAATCCTTGATAGTGGTTAAAGTCGTGCCAAAAGAAGACGGAAACAGAGACAGTTCAGGCAATTTCTACATGAATTATTTTCAGATAGATAAAAGACATAAGAACAATTCAAGAAAAACTTTTAATTAAACATGTATAAAAGAAGAACTACTGCACTTTATATACTCACACACACACACACACACACACACACACACATATATATATATATATATATATATATATATAGTTCTTGATTATGTTACTGTTTACCGACAAGGTTGTTGTTTTTCAGTGGTTATGACTGATAAAATGTATTTTGCAAATAGGGTTTTTTTTATTGTAACTTGCTCGATATCGATTAGTTAATAAAACGTTATTTGTACAAAAAATTTCTTTCTTTAACAGAGCAGATTCATGCCGACTTTAAAAATTTTCCAGAGGAGACCGTTATAACTTTCTCACTCGTCAGGGCTATTTGCTTTTAAATCTCGGTTTTTCCTTGTTTATATAGAATATGCTGTGATTTTGTCGGAGTGTTCATTTTGTGATTAGTTAATATTTCTTCTTTTTTTCATGATTGGTTGATTGTTTCTTTACTTATTTTTCATTTTTATTGTGTAGTTTTATTTATTTTTAATTTTTAGCGTATTTGATTAATGGGGGTGGGCCATTTTATTTTATTGGCCTCTGTTTATTGTTTTTTTCCTTTTTATTAATGTATTGATATATTTTGCCACGTGACTGTTTATTTTCTCCGGGTGATGGTTTGGTGTTATTGTATTTGTAACTGCAGTTTTTTCATGTGTTTGTTTTTATTTTTATTTATTTATTTGATTTTTATTTTTCTTTGCGTGTTTTTCTTCTGACTTGTTATTTGTATGTAATTTTATTTTTCGTATTTATATTATTTGTATGCTTTGTTTTTGTTTAATGTTTTTCTGTTTATTATCGTAGTATCCTTTCAATTATATTTTTAGCTTATTATTTTTAAGATTTCAGTTTTTCATTTTAATTTTTATTGTTTTCATTATTGTACTTATATTGTTTGTATGTATATTTTTTTATTTATTTTGCTGTTATTACATTATATTTTGTCTAGAACAGTATATATTTATTCACATGTCTGCACTTTTCATTTATATCGTTTGTTTTTTAATATTTTACATTGTTCTTTTTTAACTGATTATTGCTAGTTTCTCTTCTCGGCATAATTGAAAACTTTTGCTATTACTGCCGTGTGGTGGTGCTCTTTTTACTATTCCTCATTTTATTTTGGTGGTAATATTGTTTTCTTTTTGGTTCCATATACATTTTGATAACGTATTGTTTTTGAATTTGTCTGTGTTGAATGATGTTTTGTGAACGACAAATCAATGATCCGCATTCGAATTCCAGTTGAATTCCTTGCATTCAATTACGTGCAAAAACCAACTATGGCTTAAATAGCAGGTTAGATCGGGTTCTATGTTATTGGTTAGTTACCGGTCAAACGTAGAATGAAATGACAACCTACTGCAGGAAAATATTTTGCTCATTCAGTCATGGAGCGAAAAACGCAGGATCGCCCAAGCGTGTATCACATATGGCACTTACTGAATTGCATTTTAGATTCGTCACAGTTTTTCGTAATTCCTGATGGCGCTTAGTTATCTCTGGAACCTACACAAAACATCTGCACCTCATTTAACTTTTTTTTCGAGCAATCATTTCTCTTATCATGTTATTATTTGAACAATTGTTTAATGTAACCACATTTATTTATTTATTTTACTGTTTCATCTCTCTCTGCCGAACCTGATATAGTACCTTCCTACGAGAAAGATACTCTTTCTCTTACTCTGTACCCTCGTGACTTCTGTGCAGTGAAGAGGAATTGAGAACAGTTACGAGCAGTCAAGTTGGCAGTCAACTAGAGCAGTTAAAAAGAAGTAACAGAACAGTTACGAGCAGTCAGGTACAGCCCTTAACGAGAGCAGGTGACGACAGATACTAGTCAGGAGCGTAATAGTACTTTCGAACTTATTTATGTCTATATTACTTATTATTAACACGTCTCTTGAATATATTCTTTCTTGTTTTATTAATACACTTTTTTGAACCTACCTTCTTGTTCCGTGTCTTACTTTCGGCACGAAACTGGTCACTACATTTTGTGAAGTTATGCCACAACTACACAAGAAATTGGCGACAAAGATCCACAACAGAACCTGTCTTGACATCTGTCAGCAGTTTACACTTCTCTTTTTTATGTGCCGTGTCCTTTCAGGACGTAATCGATTATGGACTTCCACTTGACTCTGTCTCTTGTCGCTCTTAATAAATTTGCTCTTGGTATCTCTTCTAAGCCCCGCTCCGTCAACCATTTATTCAGACCTAACTAGTACGTCTCACGCTGCTTTCCCCTGTTCCTGCGACCTGTGGGTATCATGTTTTCCATACCCTATTTCCTCATTATTTGTCCCAGGAAGCCAACTTGTCTCTTCCTGGTGTTAGGTATGAGTTTTCTTTTCGTTGGCATCCTTTCCAACACCGCATCCTTGCATACGTGCTTCGTCCATGGTATCCTCAGCATCCTTCTGTAAAACCACATTTCTCCTGCTTCAATCCTCTGCTTCATCTTTGAGGACATTGTCCAGCATTCACTTCCATACAGAAGGGCCGATATCACATAGCAATCCAGTACTTTTTCTTTGTTTCTAATGAAAGTTTCTCTGTCTATCAGTAGTCTGATTAGCTTCTGAAATGCGTCTTTGGCCATGCCAATGCGTTTTTGGTTCTCCATGTCCTATTTTTACACAGTCTGCTAAAAATGTAACGTTCTTCTATTCTGAGACGGTACACTACAATATATTCCTGTAACAAACAATTTAATTCTTTCCTTACATATTATAATCTGGTTTTAAATTATGTTCACTTTTGTTCTTTGTTACATATCTTTTTCCAACGCCGATTCCATATGTATGTATTTTATAGAGTTATAATTTAGGCTTTTAACAGATTTGTAATTCACTTCAGCCGTTTTTCTTGCTGTTTTGATGTACGCATGCGTACGTGACAGAAGCCTACTAGGATGCAGAACATTGTTCGGTAGTTTTATTAGTTTTTGTAATTTTTTTTACAAATGCAATAGTCAAAATAGAAATACAAGAACCAATTTCAGGAAGAGTAGATAGGTTTGCTTATCGTCAGGTTTACACTACTCCTTTGTCTTTGGAACGGGAGTAGAGGATTACTCCTTATTTTCCGCTTTTGACTGATTTTCTCGTCTTTTCTAAATTTTACTTCTGACGTTTCCTCCTGAACTCTGACATTTTACTTACTACTCATTTTTGTTCTGGCCTGTTTGGGCCAAAAGGAAAGACAAGGAAACAAGAAGGTAGCATTAAACAGAGCATTAGAATAACAGAACATTTATACAAAGTTAATAATCAGCAAAATAGATCTGTAAGTCCAAACGATAAAGTTATACTGCGTCTTGCCTGTCTCTGGACTGCCTCACAGCTGCGACGTCGGAAGTTATGCAGGTTATTAGCTATTGACAAAGGAAGGGTCTATTCTTTTAGATAGGGCAACATCATTTTTTTCTTCAATAAGTGTTGATAATTTTGTCAATATTACCGTTCACACTCAACCTAGAACATTTAAATATGTTTAGAGGTTTGCTCACTGTTTCCTCTTTAGGATTTTCTTTCCGGTTCCTTCCAGATCTTTCTCAGATTTTTCAGTCCCAGTAGCCCCTTGCGTTTTAGTGACATTATTGCCTTACTTCGGGTGAGTTTATTAAAACGTGTTCAAGAGTTTTGGAATAATTACAACCCTTTAAGTAAACATATGCTTGTTGCGATTATCTGTGCAACTGAACCTACTTAACAATGAAAGTTTACAGTATTTCGTTGACATCCCTCTCGGTATTAACTATCTTAAATATTGACCAGTAAAATATTCGAATATTAGAAAAAATAATTTTAAGAACAAGAATCAACATAAGTTCCCTTCCTAATTCCAGAATACAACAATAAACATCCATTAATGGACTTGGTCAGTCTCAACTAAATTCCCTCAAGAGATAAATAGATTCGTTTCATTATAAACTATTATTAAAGTTACTCGCTGTAAGCGTTTCAAATTAGGAAGCAGAAGAGAACATTTAGAGTAAAATGTTTTCATAATATTTTATAGGATTTTATCTAACTTTATTAATGTTTTGCAATAAAGCGTATTTTCATCCATATGCATATTTAAAAAGATTGAACGAAAAAATAATTATATTACAACGATTTATGTAATAAGCAAGCTTAAATCATGTTTACTATATGTATAGTCATCCGCAGACAGATCTGTTTCGCTGTATCAGAGCTCATCAGTACGGTTAGACATCAGATTGCTTTCAGACAGAATTGAAATCCGACCGAATTGGCGTCAATCGGCGATTCAGCCTCTGGGCTATGGGCGCTTGGTAGAAAAAAGCAGACGTTCTAGCGTATGATGTAACATGCACCAGTAGTTAGAGTGCTCTAATTCATTATTGAATGAGCTATGCGTAAATGCTAGAGTAACTACTGTTTTTTCAAAGTCTACCATTCTTCCAGAGTGCTCAATCAGGGTGTGAGGGCGTAAATAGTGTGTGTGTGTGTGTGTGTGTGTGTGTGTTTAGGCATATCAAATTAAATAAATTGCAAACATTTTTCTGCTTATTTTGAATAATATCCGTTCGTACTCAGGGATAATCATTCGCGGATTATAATTGTAAGATATTATAAATGAGCTGTAACTTTGACAGTTGATTTTATTATTCATTTCTGGAAGTACGTTCAATTTTCTTCCGAGACCGTCTTACCACAGATCACTCCACTGAAGATAATCTCGGAAGGAGATGGAAATTACTTAGGAACATTGCTTACATCTTTCAATTATAACACAAGAAAGATTAATGGGGATTTTGAACGAATTTTATTCATAATAAGCAGACATAATGTTTGCGTATTAAAATTGTAAGATATCATAAATGAGCTGTAACTTTGACAGTTGATTTTATTATTATTATTATCTTTAATCGTATCACCCCGAGCAAGGCGATAACGCCACTGATGTGCAGGGGGCTACGCAATAGTGAAAAGATTGGAATCCTAAATAGGGAACAAGGGATGAGCCTCTTAACCTGTTCAATAGACGTGGGTGGAGTGTGAACCGGGCGATAGAGAGATCTATTATTCATTTCTTGAAGTATGTTTAATCTTCTTCCGAGATCATTTTACCACCACTCACACCCCTGAAGATCATCTCGGAAGGTGATGAAAGGTACTTAGGAGCATTGCTTACATCTTTCAATTATGACACACGAAAGATTAATGGGGATTTTGAACGGATTTTATTCATAATAAGCAGACATAATGTTTGCAATTGATTTAATATGACATGACTAAAAACAATTGCAGTTTAAATACACAAATATATATATATATATATATATATATATATATATATATATATATATATATATATATTAGTCAAAGAAACCTTTACTTCAAAATGTTCTCTTTTTTGTCTCGTGTGACCCAAGGATGTATGCGATTATGGCCCTCCGCTACATCTTGTAGCCCTTAATAAATGTTGACATTTTTTTATTTTTCTAACCCATTTACTGACACCCATTAAGGATTTTCATGCACTGTTTTCTTCTGTTCTTCTTTCCCTGAAACTGTCTTGTGAGTATCAGATTTTAGGAAACCTTTTATTACGTGCCCCAGAAATGTCAACAATAGGTGATAAAACTAAGAAGAATAAATGCAGTAAAGAATATGTCATATATATTTATCTATATGATGTGGACCCAAAGTGGGATCCACGGAAGGAAAACACGGAACACGGGTTAGAGGTAAAAAAAGATATTTTAAACTGAAAGGTTACAAAGAATAGTGTAAGAGTAAGCGGAGCTTACTATCCAATGGTGTCGTACGCGGCTGCGCACTGCTGGTGCTACTACCATGATACTACCATTCACATAGTATTATAGTACTGGAAAAGTCCATGATGCAAGTAAGTATCGGTCTCACAACACTATATCATATATAAAATAGGTAACTGTGTGATAAAATTGAGAAAAATTTATGTAACGTATTTTGCCCTTTAAAACTTCGCCAGACGGAAAAGGAGGGAGTCTCGCACAACACCTCCAGTTGCTTCAAAAGCAAAATATCAAACTGAAAAAAATATTTGCTCAGATCAAGGGTGAACAATAGTTTTTACCGAGGTGGGCTTGTGGATCTTGGTGAAAAGAATCTTTTTAGAAAAATGTTGAACTATTAATTCAATATATTCCTCTACGGGTGGATACATAAATATTCATACCTGTGTCTAAGATATATGTGCGAGACTAGCCAGTTTTTCAACTCAGTTCATCGATTTCATATTTCGTGCTGATTGAGTGTGTGAAACCTATGGGTCGTGGTAAAAATGTTTCGTCTTCGAATCTTGCGCAACTGTGGAGTGAGTAGTCATGTTCAAATGCAAAATTAATAACAGAACTGACTGTCCAAATAAATGAATATATTGCATAAACAACTATAGTATTCAGAATTGTTTTGCTGTTGTTACAGTGGGAACATGACCGCTCCGCTAAGAGTGTGCACGAAGAAGAAACCAATTCCGGTCGTTTGAGTCGGCAGAGAACATGTTATTTCATTATGTTATATTTTTGGTTCTACATTCTATCTTTCGAGCTTGCTAAATCTTCTTGTCAGTGATGTGGGGGTGCGTGACGAGCATCCTGCTACTTCTGCTTGCGTCAAATTTGTCCGAACGTTTTAAATCTTCTGGATCTGTTCATATCGCCGTATTGTGTGAATAGCTTCCGCCCTGACACACATTCCGATCGGATCACATTTGACTATTTTACAATTCTTCTCTACTTCTCTCGTCCTATCATTTCTGTTTATATCTAGAAAGCCCATCTAATGTGTCATCGTCATTTTATCCACACAACTGCTAAGAGACACCTGATTTTCTGTTATATGAAAATACCATCATTCGGTCCAACATGTAATTCTCTTTACCCTCCATATAACTTGTAACGGATCACTGATCTGTCATCTGGAAACACTATCGATTGCCTCAGTATGACGTATCTTTCGCTTTCGACAAGACTACCAAATGACTAGTTTCTGCTTTCTAGAAACACTATCATTCGTCTCAGTTTGTCGACTTGCTTTTCCCTCCACACATCTAGTAATGGGTCAGTTGATCTTCTGCTGGATGGAAATTAAATCTTTCCGTTCAATGTGGTGTCCTAGTTTTTCTCCACACAACTAACTTATCACCGATTTTCTGCTATTTGAAAGCCTTGCTGTTCTACTCACTGTGGAGTCTTTCTTTCTCTTGAGCCATCTATAGGTTGGCGAATGAGAGCCTGATCTTCTCAACTGACTGTGATTTTCTCTAAATATAGTTTAAAATACATTGCCATGTTTAATTCATGAAAAGTATCTGCCTCCGTTTTCGTTTAGGTTTCCTCCCTCGAACAGCCAGAAGTAAATCCTGCTTCAAAATGTTATTTATGCGATTGGCGAATTTAAACACATTGAGTAAAAAGTCTTTATTTTATTTTTTTATAATCATTTCACCCAAAGCAAGGCAGATTTACTGCCACTGTTGCGCAGGGGGTTACATAGGGGAATGTGAAGAGAAAAAGGGATTAGTTATAGCGGATGTCCGGAGGAGGGTAACAGATGGATGAGAATATCAATGTAATGGGGTTGGAGCGGATAGAAAAAACAGCTTAAGAAAAAGGATGCAAGTTAGTGAGATAGGAAATGTCTATTGATCTTACATTTAAATTCCTGGAGATGGTAACTGTCGGGGGAGCAAGTATATGGAAGGGAATTCCACAGGCGGGAATTGCGAGAAAAGAAGCTGAGAGTAGAAGTTGTGGGTACATATTATTGTTCTCACTGTAAAAGGGTGGAATCTAGTTGCTAATCTAGTAGCTAGTGTAAATTCACGCCTAGGGGCAAGAGTAAGCTAAGTTCATTGGAGCAGAAGCCGCGAAAGTATTTGTAGAAGAGGCACAGGGAAGCCACGTCACGCCGGTGAGAGAGCGACTACAGCCGAGCTGATAAGTCGTTATCGATAACATTACAGATTCTTCTTTGGGTTTTGTCAAGGACCCCTAGGTGGATAGCAGGGGCACCCGACCAGATGTGGCAACAGTATTCAATATACGGGTGGATGGTAGATTTATATATGTGCAGGATAAATTCAGACGGGAAAAACTTCCTGGCCCAGACAGTGAACCGACCTTCTTAGCAGCGGATTTAGCTATGGATTCGATATAGTCATTCCACTTAATTTCACTCCTGGTCGTATTATGTCTGGTAGACCATATATGCAATCTGCAATAATATAATAAAAATAGATGTTAATAAACATTATTTCTGATCAAAACAAACTCATAAATAATTACATTGGTCATACTTCTATATTTATATCTAGACGACTCATTTTACATTTACCCGATCATAGCTTCATTAAGATTTATTAAAACACACACGAACACCAACCAAACTCTACTCGAAACATACAAGTAGAAAATACAAGTATAATAACCTCATCCACATATAAACAAATTATAAAATATTGGAGACCAAATAATAAAAAATTAAAATTAATATGACTTTTCTAAACCATCAACGTCATAAGACGGGTGTCTCGGATCGATGTTTAAAGCTAACTTTGAGCAAATAAGGCCTTTTGGGGTTAGCTGGTAATACTTTTCTTCGAATTTTGAGAACTAGTGCTACCTAATCAAGCATAAAAAGGTATCAAATAAAATAAACCACTTCTTGTGGGATCTCCTCTTTTTTGTATATAATAATGGACTCGACTGAGTGTACATATAATCCTACCTTTAAAGAGAACAGCTGTTGAAGAGTTTAGTTGAAGTTGGTTGGATCTGGAATCACTGTTGTAGTTGCAGTTGCTCTGATCTCCACTCAGATAGAATAAGTTATCCGAACCTACTATTTCACTTCAATACTGTATATATTTATTTCTACTAATAGTATTCCTAAATTGACTAACCCGTGTTCCAATTTGTATATTAAGTTCAATATAACCTACTTTTTCTATCTCCATATCTGTTTTTTGTTGTTTATTATTTTGTGAGGTTCCTCACCCGGAATCCACAACAAACTGGCGACGAAGAACTTGAACTCCCTTACACAAGTCTAAAACACCACTTCACATTGAGATTTCAGCAGGAGCAACAATTAAAATGGAGAGCACATGTTACTCGAATAGAAAATAAAGACATAATGAAGGTTTTGACCTTCCACAACATTCCTAACATTAAAAAAGAAATCACCGCAATTCTCGAAATGAAAATAAGAGTTGGTCGACTTAAAATTTATTTTTCTTTAAAATTGTATGAATTTCTAATGACAGAAGCACTTGATAAATGAATGCTGTTTCATTGTCATATTTACATTATCATATGCGTAAAAGTGTATAAAAAATTGCAAAACTAAGTTTATTTTCTTTTGTTAATGTATAAATTAATCTCGTGGGTGTTTCAAACTCAATATACAATCTCTATCATGTATTCTGAATGTATAATGTGTCTGGGGATTGCATTTAAATGTAGACATCAGAATTTAACATCGGCGCTGTGATCGCATTTATTTGCGATAAGTGAACAATTGTGTAATCAACATTCAACGCTAGAGATCTGTCATTGTCCTGAATAACAACATTCAATTCTCTTAACACTTCATAGTTTATATGGAGCTCATAATCATTCGAGTCAGAACTAACTCTGAGCTTTGGCTCTGTATCAGAGAGAAATGTTTCGGTAAATAGGTAGGTTTTCAGGTTTTTCAAACTAAAGAACTCTTACGGTTTTCAATTTAATTTCAATATCAATAACACGAAGACAGATAATTACTAAAACACGCTATCTCGGCAAAATTAATTCACTGGTGCCCCTGCCACCAGAATGTATTCGTACAACCAGACAAGCAACAAGATACTACCCATTTACAGTCAAATCAACCAAATGCAGCGGTCAATTCTACTCCTTCAGCTTCTTCTCTCGCAATTCCCGCCTGTGGAACTCACTTCCTTATACTTGTTTTCCGGATGGCTACAACCTCCATGAATTTAAATGCAATGTCAATTCCCATCTCTTATCCAGTTGATTCTAGTTCTTTCTACATCAACCCGTATATTTTGTTCTTTTCCTTTCTCTCTACCTGCACAACTGTCTTCACACCTATGTTCCCATCCCTTCTCTGACGCCCCTTGTAACTGGTCCGTCTTTCTCTTCACTTTTCTCCTTCTAAACTTTTACTACTATGAAGTCACCTACGCATCAGTGGCGGTAGTGCCTTGTTTGGGTGAAACGATTAAAAAATATGTCAGCGGTAGTATGACTCGGAAATTTCATCCACAATGCAATCTTCAGGTACATGAAATGCCGAGGCGGGCTACAGGTAAGGGTTAATATGTATATTTATAAATACATACTTAATAGCACTGTTATATTACATCAAGCTTTATTTCGTTCATACTTGCACTCAATGGACGATATCTTATATATATATATATATATATATATATATATATATATATATACTCAAGCACACTCATATATATATGTGTTTGTATGTGTAATTAGCCAACATATCTTCATTCAACCAAGTTTCATTAAATAATATAAACATATTATGTCTACTCCTTTATATAATAATACTTTCAAGATCTCTAATTGCCTCTTTGATGATAATTAATTATTGAAGTTACAGTTTTTTGATTTTCGAACTACTACGAGATCATTCTCAGGCGTGAATATATATATATATATATATATATATATATATATATATTGTTTTCAAGAGTTGTGATAATTAAATCGGTATCTAAAATGGATGTCTCCAAGTATCTTGGAAAAGGGAATAATGACATAACCAAGATTTTGACATTTCACAGAACTTCAAGCAAACGTAAGACAGAAGGCCTTATCAGAACTGGAAAAAAATTAGTTACAGCTATGAACTTGAGGAACATTTTTCTTAAATATTGTTTTAATAGAACGAGTTCACAGATTTCAACCGACAGCAACCTTAACATTCAATCCATGAATACCACAAGTAAACCAACATTCACGGTATAACCATGCTTAAGTCTACTTCTCTGTCTGTCATGCGTTGCATGTGATTTTGCATGGGTGTATACAGATGTCAGTATTGTGTATGTCATGTTTTCTTATAAAATTTAATTTACAGCAAACAAACACACACACACACACACACACACACACACACACACACACACACACACAAACACACACACACACACGTACAGTCACCTGTACAGAAACACGGACACAGCAATATCTATTGTGTTGGACGACAATTCTACTCCTGCAGCTTCTTCTCTAGCACTTCCCGCCTGTGGAACTCGCTCCCGTATTCTTGCTTTCCTGATGGCTACAACCTCCAGAAATTTAAATGCAAAGTCAATACTCATCTACTAACTACTGGACTCTATCTCTCTCCCCACCCCTGTATAACCTTCCCTTTCTCTCCACCTATGTATCTGTCATCGCACCTGCTTACTATTGTTCCTTTCTAACTAGTTTGTACTCCTCATTGTTCCTTTCTAACTAGTTTGTACTCCTCACTCTTTTGTAATTAATCTTTTTACATTTATGTAACACCCTGCACATCAGTGGCGTTTCCGCCTTGCTAGGGGTGAAATGATTAAAAAAAAATACGACCGGCATTCTTTACATTAATTGCTGAACATGGACTCGTTCATCCTCAATGAGCGAAATGCCTGCAAAGCGTAGTGTGTGAGTCGTCCACTGAACTACAGCATTCTTCATAATTACATTATTAATCCATTTCTTTCATCTGATTAATCCCGTTTTTCACTCAACCTTTTGTTCCAATGTTTCCTTAAAATATAATTAACTAGAATTACGAGCGTTAGACGAACTTGATAACAATATTCTTTCAATTTGACTTACTTTTCAAATAAATAATTCTGAATAAACCTTGCACGAATTTGAACACCACCCACTCTAATCTGAGCATAAAAAATCCTAATGCCGAAGAGAAAATAATGTTTCATAAATATTTGTTTGATCAGTTTAATGACTTCGGAAATGATTCGGTAAAATAGAGAATTCATGTTTAATTTTTAATAAATTCATAAAAAAATATTTATACCTTCCCTTATACATAGGAACCTCTACAAGAAACTGATATACACATATTTTCTGGCAATAATTACCAGGTAACCGGAAAAGAGAATAAGATGAAATATCTCACTATTTGAAGTTATTATAAGTTCTGTATTTAAACTGAACATAGCTTCTAATAAATTGTCTACCCTAACAATTTACACATGATATTTGAGCATTTTGCCATCAGCCAAGCGACAGAAAACGGACTAGTTATTATTTTTCGAGTAGTGTGACTTTTACCCTAATTCATTTTTTTTTTACACACTTGTGAGAAATCACATTTCGCAGTAATACATGTCAAAACATCATATTTTTTGTCATCTCAACACAAGCAAGGCAATCAAACCAGTAAGCCACAAAGGAATACTGAGTGTAAAATAATATGAGAAAGAAAACGTTATTCAGACGAAGGAACAATAAATGAACAAGAATTACGATGACAGAAGATAATACTTGACATTACATTGAAATCTTTGAATATCGAATTTGACTCGAAAAGCGAGAAAAATAAATTGAGTTTTACAAGTGAGAATTGTAAGAGAATAAATTGTTAGCTTAGAACGTATGATTACATCTAGCATCTTCCACAGTAAAATGTTGAGATCTTACCGCTAACCTAGTACTGCGCTTGAATTTATAATGTTTAGGTGGGATAAAAATTATTATGAAAGCATTTATGGTAGTAGAGAAGCTTCGTTACGGCGGTGTGAAAATGTCTAAAGCCGAGGTACCAGGGCAGGACGAATAACATTGCATATTTTTCTTTTAATTCCATAAAAAAAACCCTAAATACATACTAGAATCACTTGTCTAGATATGGCAACCATATTTAATGCATGGACGAACAGAAAACTTATAAATGTGTAAGATTTATTCAGGCGAGAAAGATTGTCTAACAAAACACTTAAATTTTTTTCGTAGCAGTAGATATCGCAAATGATTCAATATAATTTTCGCACTTCAATATCTACGGAATATGTCAGCACTCTTGTATAGCAATGAACTCTTCCTATTGTTATATATAAATTACATGCGTGACTTCTCGAGAGCAGTTGAAAGCAGTTTACTGCTGCTGCTATGATACTGTCCGCCCTCTGCCTTCGGGTAGAGGGCGCTCTCTGCTTCCGAGCAGAGAGCAATAACCCAGTCGTGGTTCCGCCGAAGGGTAGAAGCACGACTGGGCAAAAATAGACAGACATTTTTTGGCCGGGCCATATAGCCCGGAAATCCCAGTTATAAACTGACCATGTGTCACATGTTGCCCTTACTGGGAGGGACAGCTAAATATTGCAGTTGAAAGCAGTCAAGTACAACAGTTAACGAGAGAAGTTGACGACAGATACTAGTCAGGCAGCGTAATAATACCATCGGATTTATTTGTTTTTACAATACATTTTTATTAACACTTCTAAAAATATTTCTTTTTCTTTTTATACTAATACGCTGTTTTGAACCTACCTTCTTGTTCCGTGATTAACTCCCGGCACGAACCCGACACTACAACTTTGCGGCGAAGTTTCGCCACAACTTCACAACAACATGGCGACGAAGATCCACAACTATTAAAAGTAACCCGTCACTCTCTTAGAGTTTATCATCAGCCATGCCGATGGATATCAAAATGTCTTCACTCAGAATATTAAAGACGGAGCATCTTTGTTTTGTAGTTTTGTAGAAGCCGTTTCTTGCTACAGGAATGACTATATGCTCAAGAACGTCCATTAATATTTAATGTTGTGAAGTACGTAATCATCCACCATATCTCTACATCAATGTTATCTCATTTTAGAAAACATTGTGTTCTTCACGTTCTCACAGTCTATAGATCAGCAAAAATGTAACTCATTTGACCTGATTATCAGAGGTTTCATCATCACCTCCATATGAGAGTGTCATATACCTGATCAAAATAAGCCCGATCTTTAAAGATTTACTATTCGACACTTATTACAACGAACAATTGCTTTATCAAATGAAAACAAAACGATAGCACAGTTTCAACAAATCTAAGTTTGTACCTAATGACAAATCTTACCAGATTTCGCCATCTCATATTTTAGACTATGTTCCAAAAGTGATCAAGGCTATAGAACCCAATCTGTCCTGCCATTTAACTCATCACTGGAGGGAGAAGAGATAGATTATATTACATTATTATATTAAGTATAATTAGTGGGGTATCAGTTTATTACTTCAAAACAATAGAAAACCGATCCCCCACACTAAGTCAGTAGTAGTTTTAATTATTTCCAACTATTATCTTCAGTCAGTCAGTTAAATGCCATACGTGATCAACGCTTGGGCGATCATGTCCCAAAAAAGACATGACTGACTGGGCAGAAGATTATTCCGCAGTAAGTTGCCATTACTGAAGTAGACTGATTGCCAGCCTATTTCAGCTTCCCTTTATCCGACCTGTGAGTATTAAATTCTGCAGGTACTCCTTCCTCGTTCACCGCAATTTCACAGCTGCCATTTGCCGACCGCTAATTCACATTCGGCATTTCACAGCTACAATTTTATTGTCTCCTCTCTCAGTTTTGATGTCACTGTTTTCCAGCCGCATCCTCGCAGCTGACATTTCGCATTTGCCATTTCAGTATCGGCGTCTCACAGTCGTTCGAATTATCAAAGAATAATCAGTTTCACCCAAAGTTAATTTTTTTAATTAACGGACCACAATCGCAGCGTAGGTAAACATAACAAAACGGTAAATACATCAAACAAATCTTTTTTTTCATGTGCCGTGTCCCCTGAGTACGTAGGCGATCATGGACTTCAAATTGGTTCTGTCTCTCGTAGCTCTCAAAGTTTTTCTCTGGGTATCTATTCTAAACCCCGCTCCGACATCCATTTGCTCTGACCAAGCAATACGTCTCGCGATGCTTTCCTCTGTCTTACCTTCTCTTTATCCGACCTGTGTGTATTAAATTCTCCAGGCACTCTGTCCTCATTACTTGTTCCAGAAACCTCATTAATCTTTTTCTGATGTTAAGTATGAGTTTTCTTTTCTTTACTTCCTTTCCAACAGCTCTTTGTTGCTCCGTCTATTGTATCCTTAGCATCCTTCTGTAAAACCACATTTCTGCTGCCTCTCTTTCATCCTTGATTTTATCGTCCAATATTCACTTTCATGTAGAAGGACAGATATCATATAGCAGTCGAGCACGCTTTTCTTCTTTTGTTTCTGAGATTTTCCTGTCGTTCAGTACTCTGCTTAGCTTCTGAAATGCATCTTTGGCCATGAAAATACGTGTTTGGATCTCCCTGTCGCACTTTCCATCCTCTGTCAAAACACTTCTCAGGTATTTGAATATTTTTACTTGTTTTATTTTAGTTTCTCCGACCTGCAGTTGGCATATTGCGCTGCTCTTTTTGATGATGACTATACATTCGGTTTTCTTGTAGTTTATGCTCAGTCCTTTCTTCTCACTTTCATTTGCTACCTTTTGTAGAATGTCCTGCATTTTTCTTTCCGTGTCTGCTATCAGCATCGTGTCATCTGCGTATCTTATATTGTTGTGATTGTGGCCGCCAATGTGGAATCACGGCAAGGACTTACCTTGAAATGAATTGTCGAGGCATATTTGTTCTCATACTGTGTTTTATATAATATGTTATTTTTTATTATCTGTATCTTACAAACTTATACTAAGTGGAAGAAGATAAACTTAAAATAATATTAAACAATCAATTTTAAATATTGAAATTATTTTTTGTTTTAAATTATATATAAAAGGGTGATATTTTTAATCACTTACTGATAAGAACATTTTTGTCTTCTGTTGTGAAATCAAGTTATAAAATGATTTTAAAATTGTGCTGGTCCCATTTTGCTAATTTAACCAATCAGAAATCAAAATGCAATTGAAAAATAATACTCAAATCGTATTAAATTATATTTTATTTTACTCTACAAAGATTTAAAAAATAACCAAAAAGAAACACTTATCTATAAGTTTACTATTTGTCTATCTTGAAAACTTGCTGCCACATTTGTTTCCATTCTCCTGCCATTTACCTAGAGCTCCTTAAAAAACCACAGAAGAATCATCAATATTATTAGATCTGTTCTGGCGTCTTGGCTACAATTTCTTTCCCACTGTTGTAAAGTTGCGTCCATAAAACTTTTTCAATAAATACTTTCATGATAATTTCTCGGTTGAGCTCTTCGCTATGGTACCGAATCACTTTGAATTTAAGCCCAGTAATAGACTGGCCTAGAAACAAAGAAAAGAGTACTGGATTGCTATGTGATGTCAGTTCTTAAATATGACAGTGAATGCTGGAAAATATCATCGAAGATAAAGGAAAGACTTGAAGCATCTAAAAGTGGTTCTACAGAAGGATGCTGTAGATATCATAGATTGAGCATGTGAGCAATGATAAGGTTTGGAAAGTATGGAAACGAAAAGGAAATTAATACTGAGCATCAGAATGAGACAGCTAAAGTTCCTGGGACATGCAATGAGGAAGAAGGGTTTGGAGAACCTGATATTAACAGGCCAGATAGAGGGGAAAAGAGACAGGGAAAGCAGTGGATAACATATTTGAAGGGCCTGTGCAGGTGGATAAGAGAACGGAGTTGCTTGGTGTAACAGGACAAAGCGTGCTAAGAATAACTAGGGATAGGGAAACGTGGAAAGTCATGATCGCCTACGGTTTGAAAGGACAAGGCACATAGTAGTAGTAGTAGTAGTAGTTATAGTAGAAGTAGAAGAGGAAGAAGAAGAAGACTGACGACGATTACTCCTCAATTTACCGTTGCGTTTGCCAGATTTAGCAATAAATTGAATGTTAACAGTTTCTTTTCTTGCTTTCGGAACTCACAACTGGTTCCATGGTTCCCAGCCAAATTTCACCTTCAAATATTTAAATGCAATGTCAATCGTTATCTATTGTCTGCTGGATTACTTTTCTCTTGTTCTTGCTCATTCGCAATTTCTCTGTTTCTAACTCTTTAGAGCCAGTAACCCCTTCTTTCTTAGTGTCTGTAATGCTTTGATTGGGTTGAAATCCATAAAAAAAATGTCGTTTTAATATAAAATTCCGAAACTTTTAAAATGTAAAAGGTTGTATATTGGGTTTCTAGAAAGGAGACTGCCGACTGATTATCGCAGTTTTTCAGAATATTTCAAACTTTTACTTAAGACATAAAGGCATGTCAAGAACATTAAAGTTAGAAACCATTGGCAGATTTCAAAAAGCTCTACAGAATTTAAATATATTTACGTGTATCTCACAATAACTGTACCGAAATAATTTATTAACATCGACAAAATATAAAAGTCTACAAAATTTTAAATATTTACTGCATCAATTTAGTTTGAAAAGACATCATTAGTTCTATAATCTTATAAAATTTTGTTATTCGCGCATGCTCGATGGTTACAGTTAAAAAAATTTGATGAATATGGTTTGTGATATAAATGAGAAAGAGGAGTGAATAGGGAGTAAAAATTTGAAGATGATAGATAATGGTAGGATTGGCGTTTTCCCTACAAACATGTTTGCCAATCATTGACCGAGTACCTAGGACAGCTATCTCTCTGCATTAACCAGCAGGAGAGAAAGTGGTATTGATTATCCCCCACTAAACGTATTCCGTATTTAAGTAAGTCTACTCGCACACGCTACATTCTTAGTTGAAATCGATCATGTCTTTCCATTAAAACATTTTTCAGTAAAATAGGTTCCTCAAGTCCAGTAGCTATCATCGCTCCTTCAGCGACGTTCTTAACATTTTATTTGAAGTAGTACGGAATGTCAACATGTTAAATATGTTATCATTGTCTCTTTGACTTCCATGTACTAACAATATTAGTTACTGTTTCTCTTTCTGCTTATAGTCTGCAAGTAATGCGATTTCTGTCATCGATAATCTTATTTGTTTTCCATTCTTTAGTGCTAGTCAAAAATGTTAAGAGAAATATGGTATTACTAATACCCACAGTTTTCATTCACTCAATATCATTTTTAGCCATTCATCACAGAAAGTTTTCGTGTGCTGCTGACAATTTAGATATTTCTAAAAATATTTTGGCGTTATGCAAGACATCTATTTTGAGTACCAATTTGACGAAGCTATTAAAGAATTCTACTCGAGTTTTCGTTTTGTTGTTTGGGTTTTGTAACAATTTCTATTACTGACCTAAACTAAACCTGCTTCCACCTGAATGTACTATCACTGCTCTCATTCCAATTCCAGATCATAGTTCCTCATTTGGGGAACTTTATCTTAATTCCTATTTCGTTGAAATGCTTCTGAGTGGATGTTGATTTTTTATTCAAGTTGTTTTTAAATAATTATTTAAACTTTTAACAGAAATTCTTAAACAGATACAGGAGAATGAAAAAACAAATTTACGAAGACAATGAAACAAAAATATCTAACAAAGCTAATTTAACCCAAACAATTTGAAAAAAAAGGTTAACAATTTCAACAAAGTCCTTCTCAAAAAGAAGGTAAACAAATTTACTAATCTAAAAAGCGAACGAAAAGAGAGTAAAAATAAAGAACGTTTGACGAGAGGAATTAAATTCTATAAATGACTGAAACAACGCAATTAAGTAAAAAGTCTTCATTTTTCCACAATTAAAACCAGAAAAAGAAGCAAACTATGAAATGAATACGACAAAATAAAAAAATTAAAAAAGAGAAACATGGAAACATTTTTACCAATTAAACAAAACGGCCGACATAACACAAATTAAGAACAAACAAATTAAACAATAAAGTAACGTATTCATCCCAACTATGAATACTTATGCAACCAGCACAGCCTTCACATCAGAAGTACTTTGGCCTTGGAAGGGAAAACAGTTTTTTGGAAGATTATTTCGGGATATGATATGACATGTCTAAGTGATCAGAACTGTGTTTGGAACTGGGCAAATCATTGTTTAGGTAACTCATAATTTAGTTTTTATTTTATCATTTAAATATTGTCTTACAGCATACCATTCCGTGTTAAATTACACACTATATCTTTCTATATTTTATCATACTATAACATTCTATAACTTTCTATATTGTAATATATTAAAGGATTCCTATATTGTATTATATTATATATAATCATTTTGAAAATATGAACTCAAAAATATGAACTTGAGTGCTCATTTTCTTGTTATACTTCTGTTAATGTTTGAAAGTTTTTCATATTGTGGTAATTGCCAGACATGACAAGTTTTGCAGATTGACACAGTTTCTCTGACAGTTCAATATATTCATCAGATTTGGAGCATTGAAGGTGTTTTGAAGAGGAAGTCAATATTGATGTTGTCATATGTTGCATTGAACTTGATAAAAAAATGTATATTTACCTATTAGAAATGTAAGTAATGTTATGGAGGGTTTTGATAATAAATATGTCATCATCACATCCCTTATCAAAATGAAAACCAAAATGTATCGTGAGAATTTGACTTTCATAAAACAATGAGAGACTAGATAATATAATGTCCATTGATACTTTCGCCATCATGGATCTATCGAGATATCTCTAGTGAAGGTTTTCAGGAGTTATGAATGAGTGTAATTTGAAATATGAAGGATTCTTCTTTTATATTCTAATCAGTATATATATATATATATATATATATATATATATATATATATATATATGTTTAATCATTTCACCCCGAGCAAAGCAGAAATGATACTGATGAGCTGGGGTCTACATAACTGTAAAAAGATTAATTAGAAAAGAGTGAGTAGTACAAACTAGTTAGAAAGGAGCAATAGAAAGCTGAGAATGCAGATGCGATGACAGATACATAGGTGGGGAGAAAGGGAAGGATATACGGGGGTGGCGAGAGAGGTAGAGTCCAGTGGTTAATAGATGAGCATTGATATTGCATTTAAATTTCTGGAGGTTGTAGCCGTCAGGAAAGTAAGAATATGGGAGCGAGTTCCACAGGCGGGAAGTGCGAGAGAAGAAACTGGATGAGTAGAATTGTTGTCTGCATTTTGCTAACCTAAATTTGAATGGGTGGGACCCAGTTGCCAATATGTCAAATGCAGTAATCTCCCGAAAATGAGATTGTATCTGACCACCATGTTTTTCTATTCAAATGGTCGCATATTCTTTTTCACAAATTTTCATAGTGAACGAAATGTGGACATCAACATTTAAGGAATAGTATCCAAATATAACTATACTTAAATGTTTTCGTTAAATTATTTACTTAGAAATTGTAACAATTCTATGATTTTTTCATATATTGTATTGAATATATTTTTTTAAATATACGGAGAGAAATGTTTTTATTAATTGTTGTTTTTTGATAGTCAGTATAATCATCAATTCTTAACTAAAAAATTCATACAGTTCTTTAAAAGATTTTTAAAATATGTTTAAAACTTTATGAATTATTATAATAAAAAATTAAACAAGGTTTTCTGTCGAGGTACCCCCGATAAATATAGAAAATCGATTATCGAATAAACCGGGTTATAGAAAGAGTGGTCTGATTTTAATCAAATTTGATACACTCATAAGAAACGATATTCAGAAGTTTTAAGGTTACAATAGTGCAGAAAATCAATAATATATATATATATATGTATATATATATATAATGAATTTATTCTTATATTAGACGCTTCTATATGGTATTATATTATATTTTATATACATTGTATTATATTATATTTTTATATATTGTATTACATTATACATTTCTTTATTGTATTATACCTTTCCTTATTAGATTACATCAGGCCTTATATATTGTATTATACTTTCCTATATTGTTTGATGGTATACATTTTTGTCTTATGTTATTCTTTTTCTATATTGTAATATATATCTTTCTATATTGCATTACATTATACCTTTCTATATTGTATTACATTATACTTTTCTAAATTGTATTACGTTATAACTTTCTATATTCTAGTATTATATACCCTTCTATATTGAATGACATATTTTTCTATATTGCTTTATATTATAACTTTCTATATTGCATGACATTATAACTTTCTATATTTTACTATATTACATCTTTGTGTATTGTATGTCATACCTTTATATATGTTAATATATTATCATTTCCATATTGTATATCAGCATAGCTTTTTATATTGTATTGATATACCATTATATATTGTATATTATTTTAAATTATACTGTTATAAAGTGTATATTACACTATTATATATTGTATTATACGTTTCTATAGTTTATTTTATTATATCTTTCTATTATCATGCTATAAATTTCTATATTTTATTACATTATACTTTTTATACTGTATTATACCTTTCTATACTGTATTACATTCTATCTATATATATTATATTATATATTGAAACGTGAATCATTGCATTATATTATACATTTCTATATTGCGTTACATTATACTATTCGATATTGTATTATATTAATCCTTTCTATGTTGTAATATTTTACAACTTTCATGTATGATATTAAAAACTTTCCAGTGTTGCATTACCTCATAGCTTTAGATATTGTATTATATATCATCATTTTGAAAATATAAACTCTAACAGTCGAATCGTATTCTATATTTGGCTGATTTTATTTCGTGGGCTAAACTTCATAACGAATGTGTAAGCTTCTACTCAGTTTAAGCCTTTGTACCCTTAAAGCCTATCTTTCTATAGTGAAATTCATTCGTAAATTTTCTTATAATTGTTCTTCAAGAGAGAACGGCTTAATTTAATGCGATCTTTCGTGTTGGCATGCATTAACCTAAATGACGCTGTACGTTTCTGGCAACACGCTGAGGAATTCATAATATTAGCAAATCACAAAATTTTAGAATTATACTGAATCAGATTATTGAATAATTTTAAAAGCAAATACTATGAACTCTTTCAACCAAAGAAAAAAAGTGCGCACCACTGAACGTTTTCCAGAGGAAAAGCCTATGCTGACAAGAATGATTAAATTTCAAGACGTGGGTGGATAAATACAATTTAAAAATGTCACCTCCACTGCTAGAAAATCAAACTGAAAAGTTAAAAATAACTGAAATTAACTTCTTGAAGAAACATTGTTTTTGTTTTTCTAAGGATGCACACGAGAAGAAAACTTACACTAAATATCAGGAAGAAACAAATAAAGTTCCGGGGACAAGTAATGAGGTAGGAGAGCCTGGAGAACTTAATGATCACAGGTCGGATAAATTGAAGGAGAGACAGGGGAAAGCAGCGCGAGGCGTACTTGTTAGGTCGGAGCAAATTGTTGACGGAGCGGGCTATAGAAGAGATACCAAGAGAAAAAATATTGAAAGCGACAAGAGACAGAACCAAGTGGAGGTCCAAGATCGCCTAGGTCCTGAAAAGACATGGCGCGCGAAAAATAAAAAAAGAGAAGAATCAGTCCTTTATTAAGCCAGGGATTTAACTTGATCTATTTCAGCAATTAATGCATCTGTCCAAAATACATATATTCAGGAGAACTCTGCTTGTATTCAGAGTTCATTAAAGCTCTTATTTATTCAATTCTCTGCCTTGAGGCAGAGAGAAAACCAGAAAAGGCTCCACTGAAGGCTAGGGTCAGCTCTTGAAAAAATAGACATATGTCCTATATAGGGTTTAAGGGATATTTTTTAACTAGAGTAAAGGCACAGTTTCCTATTTAATTAGCCTTGTGCCGCACTCGGCTCAGGCATTCTCCCTAGTAGGATGGTAGTAAATATATGTTTATCAAAGCTCTGTTCTTTTCGGACTCCCTACCATCGGGCGGAAAGAGACGTAGATAAGACAATGCTCCCAGGTAAAAATCGACGTTGTGCTTCATCCCGAATTGGGGGGAGGCTCAGGTAAAGCAGTCAGTCATTTGTGCGATACGTGAAACACTTTGGTCGATCATGTCTCGAAAGAGACTGTGAAGAAGTTTTTCCCACAGTAGGTTGCCATTACTTTCTACGGTAGACTGTTTGCCAGCCAAGGCTATAGAACTTAATCTGTCCTGTTATTTGACCCATAGCTGGGAAGAGACGGATTAATACCTTTCCCAATGATATTTACGAGTAAGTGAATGCAACGAATTTGAACTCGGCTCTCTCATTTCTCGTTCCGAGCCGATATCCACTACATCGATCTCATATATTTCTTTTGAAAGAGATTTTATATTTCAAGATGTTCTCATATTTTTACGGTTTTATGTTCTTTTTATTTTTTACTGAATAAACTTTATTTTGACCCTTCATAGTTTCATGATTTTTTGGCTAGTGTAACATCTTTTTTCACTAGTCTGTTGATTTATTTTTTGTGTATATTGTATTTTGATTTCAGTTTCTTTTCCAGATCCCATCCATTTTATTTTGATTTTTCGTATATCTTCTGTTTTTATTTCATCCTTTATATTTTTTTATTTTCATTTTTCTACGTCTTACTTTTTGTATTTTTTAAACTTATTTGTTTAAACAATATTTTAATCGATACTCGTATTTGAGTAGATATTTTATTTTTGATCAAACAATATATTTATCATTTAAAAATCATGTTCAAACAAATAAGTTAAATATGTCGGTTGTTAAAACAATTTTGTTAATCTTCGGGATTTTTCTTAACATTATTTTATTGTTTAATCTGTTTAATTTTATTTCGTATTACGCCGGCCATTTCGTTTAATTTATAGAAATATTTCTATGTTTCTCTTTGTTTTTGTCTTTTGTAGTATTCATTTCATATTTTGTTTATTTTGCTAGTTTTTATTGTAAAAGGGAAATGGTTTAAGTTCATTTCGTTTTTTCAGCAAATTTATATAATTTATTTTCTCTCGACAAACGTTCGTTTTTCGACTGTTTTCGACCGTTTTTCGAATGTTCTCTTTTTACATTAGTAAATTAGTTTTCTTTTATTTTTCAAGAAAATAGGTCTTTCTTTTGCTTTACCAAAATCAAACAAGTAGAAAATTTGAAATATTTAGGAAGTGTTTTAACAGAGAACGAAAAGTGTTACACTGAAATCCGAAGGTATATAAAGATAGCTAAATGGGCATTCGATAATTTGAGGGGAAAAATATCGCTAGAAACAAGAAAAAAGTACTAAATTGTTACGTGATATCAGGAGTACTTTTTGGAACACCTTATATATATGCATGTGCGTGCCTGTTTTGTGCGGGTTAAGTACTTCCACTAATTTTCTGAAAAAATATGTTATTGTTTAAAAATTTCTTAATCTGAATAAAACAAATTTTATTATCAAAATGAAGTATTAAGAAAAAACACCAAAGCATGTTTTCACTGTTTTATTAAAGTCCTTAATCCTTTCTAGCAGGTTCGAACTTTTTAAAAACCTTGTTTTTCTCATGTCTTCGGTTTGGGGAAGGTGGAGCAAATATTATGATAGGAAATTGAGGCTTATTTTTACGAAAAAGATACATTTAGAAATTCTTACAAGCATTAAATGTCGTATTTTAATATTGTTACGATTTATTCACAAATGAATTAAATTATTTTCGATTTTATTTCAGAATTAAATTAATTAATTAGTTTTGTAAAATGAGAAGATATTACGATGTCACCCCTTCATATTTATATTAGTTATAAGCAGGAATTCTTCCAGAATTATTATCATATTTTTTGAGTCAAACAGAAATGCTACTTTCTAAATATCTACACTGAATCGGAAAATAAAAATATGTATAAAATGTACGATATTACTTACTTAGAAACTCTTTTAATTGCTTTCTCAATAAAATACATTAAGTATACTATTTTCTATTGAAAGAATTTGATTAATAATTAATGTTTGCAATAATTCTTTTAATTTTTTTAACAATTTTAATTAGAATAACTTATAAGATTTTAAATCACTGGAAATTCTGTATTAATTCCAACCATTTTTATATTTTTATGAAGCTATATTTAATATTTACTAATCATGAATGGAAATATTCCGAACATATAATCAAACAGCAATATCTTTTTAAAATTTGATTTTTTTAAATGTCTATAAATGCATTGGTTTTTGTTGATATGACGTTTCTACACGATATTATCAGAAAATAAGAACGACAAAGATAGTAAATTGAAATCTAAAGTGTCTAAAATACAATTAAACAGTGGATAACAGAAAATAATTTGCTAAATATTGCTTCAAACATGGTTACAGGGATGATGATTGTTATCTGATTTCGTTAACTTTCTGTTATTTCGAATTGATGTTTTGCTGATTTCTGTTTCTATAATTTTAATAGTATGTTATTTACGCGGTAATTAAAACTTCATATTTATTCTTTGATTTTTGTTGGTAACTTTAAAGTTATAGCGATTTTAATGCTTTCCTCTTTTAATTAGTAGCAGTTGGCTAGAGTCGAGATGGTCATTTGCTTTTGAATTTATGATCATTTTATATCATATTTTAAAAAACAAATTAATTCGCCGAAGAAAGAAAAATGTAGTACGCATGACCCGTCTTTTATCTTTCACAAAAGTTGATTAAATACTCGGGACCGAGGTACACGCCCACAATATATGAACATCACACACACACACACACACACACACACACACACACACACACACACACACACACACACACACAGAGTCAGTTAAATACCATACGTGATACACGCTTTGGGTGATCATGTCGCGAAAATGACATGACTGACTTGGCAGAAGATTTTCTTTTTGTAGGTTGCCATTGCTTTCTGTGGTAGACTGGTTGTCAGCCAAGGCTAAAGAAGCTAATCTGTTCTATTATTTACCCAATAGCTGAGAGGAAGAGACGGATTAATACCCTTCCTAAAGTTATTTGCGTGTAACTGGATGCAACGAATTCAACTGGTATTCGAACTCGGCTCCCCAATTTGTCGTTCCGAGTTGATATCCACTGCCCCACAACACACACACACACGCACACACACACACACACACACACACACACAAATTTATATATCTACTTATATATGAAGAAATATAGTTTTAATGTGTGCTACATTTATCAAAAAATCCAAAGACGCATTGGCATGACCAAAGACGCATTTCGGAAGCCAGCCAGAGTCTTGAAAGATACGAAAATCTCATTAGATACAAAGAAAAGAATGATGAATTGCTATGTGTCCTCTCTATGGAAGTGAATGTTGGACGATCTCATCAAGTATCAAGGAGTGGCTTGACGCAATAGGAGTGTGGTTTTACAGAAAAATGCTTAATATACAATGGATGGTGCACATGTGAAAAGTGACATAGCACATAGAAGAAGAAGAAGAAGAAGAAGAAGAAGAAGAAGAAGAAGAAATGTGTTAGTACTGAACTGTAAACAAAATATAAATTGTGATATAAATATCAGTCAACTGGACGAAATCGATGGGGGACTTTAGTGATTTAAACCATTCATTCCTCCAAAACACTCACACAAACACATATACATCCAAGCACAAAAAAAGCAAATACCTAATTCACACCCGAAATACGAAAGTTGTCCCGCACCCACCAGAGAACTGACATATCTAGTAAGAAAGAAAAGGAGTGGAAAGAGAAGGGAAGTTAAACTAATGAAAAAATAGGTACGTAAATATAATGGGCCGAAGACCATACAAACCCTAGCTACGGAAACTCAGATAAAAAATAAAAACAAAAAACAAAATTTAATCTAGTCTATATCTGGGCTGAGTGGGTGGGGCAATGTTCAAGGCAGATGAAACAATGTCCTAATGCCTAGCCGGTATCGAAATGCCACTCCAATTCGGCTCCTATAATTTGGCACAAACCTGCAAGACTCAGCGAACTTTTTGCCGAGTTCTGATGAGCGGAGTCCCCAAATTTCCGTCCTAATCTTGATTTTAAGCTGCTGCTAAAAGAACAAGATCATTATTCCCAGCAAGCAGAACACAGAGCTACTACGACGCTGCTTTGAAAGAAGGCGTGATCCAGTGCCTCCAACTCCCCAGTACAGCAAACGCAGTTTGGAGCCTTCTCCAAGTGATCTGCAGAAATCCTTTTGCTAACCAAGGGGGCCCTACAAAGCACTAGCCAGATGAGTGATCGTTCATCGTTAGTGTGACATTTCAACCCGGGCGCCCAAGGCCATACTGCGCGAGCCTCCTGCTTCGTAAGGCCGAGCTCGCAAATGAAATCATCTTTGGTGGATCCCCGACTAACACATGAGATAATGCCTTACGAAACAACGCCCGGACGTCCGAACGTCGGAGAGGCCTTCTGCCGCCCGTAGAAGTCGTTTCAGAGCCAACCAACATTCGCAATAGAAGGATCACTCGCTTCAGGGCAAACGGCAAGCCTGCTCCTCAAACGAGTGTACACTTCTCAAAGATGGGAATTTCTTGCGGGTGTCTTTCTTCAAGAATTCATCCTCAACATCTGTTTGCTAACAGGTTCGATGTAGGAACGCGATGTGAAGAGGCAGCACAGAGAGTTAGTAAAGATGAATACTTCCGCGCTCTTCTTTAAGGAAATATTTCTCCCGGACCACAAAACAGTTGCGGCTTCGGCCTTCTCCTGCACCGCCGACCATTTCATCTCCGACTAGAGATAAAGAACGAACCAGACGTAGAATATCTTGATTGGCCCATCCGCCCAGAGAAAAGTTCTGGGAAGAGAGTCTCCCTTCCACGCACCCAACCCAAGCCAACAGACTTATCGCAGGTGATATCATACCCTCATAAATATTTGCCTAAGCAACCGTCTTTGTATGGGTCATTAGTGTGGTTTGGTGGGTAATCTTTCTAACGGTTATTTTGGTAAGAGCGGTGTGGTTTATTTATTTCTTTATTACTAGCAGTATAGCTCCGCGTTGCTCGAGTGCAATGAAATCTTTAAAAGGAATCCATGGTCCTGGAGCTCAGACACTTTGGACGTTGGCACGAAAGACTAAAAAGCAATAGTTGTTTCCAGTTAAAGCGAAACCGTAGACTGAAAAAAAAATGAATGGATGTAAGTCAAATTTTGATTTCCTGGTATCGATATCAAATAAGTTCTTTTCGTCGTAAACTGAATTTTGAAGGCTAAATAAGTCCTCTGAGTAAATGGTATCATGGCTGAAACTAAGAACTACAATTATACCTACTTAGAGCCAAACCCGAAGCAAAAACTAAAATAAAAGGGCTGAAAAAAATACAGATATACAGGCAGATAAACAGACACACACACAAACATCTTGCCTTATATATATATATATATATATATATATATATATATATATATATATAATCGATTTTCTGCACTATTGTAACCTTAAAACTTCTGAATATCGTTTCTGTATCAAATTTGATTAAAATCAGACCACTCCTTCTATAACCCGGTTTATTCGATTATCGATTTTCGATATTTATCGGGGTTACCTCGACAGAAAACCTTGTGTAATTTTTTTATTATAATAATTCATAAAGTTTTAAACATATTTTTAAAATCTTTTAAAGAACTGTATGATTTTTTTAGTTAAGAATTGATGATTATACTGCCTATCAAAAAACAAAAATTAATAAAAAATTTCTCCCCGTATATTTAAAAATAATATTTGTGCAAATATGTTCAAATTTATAAAGTGCGATGTTCCTTATGATTCAAATTGACTTTAAAAGTTAACAAGCGTTCTAGGTTATTCCCGCTTACATAGCAAAACTTAGAAGAACGCAATTTCATTCTTACGATATTTCATTCTCTACGTTTCTAAAATTTAACATCCTGTTTTGCAAGTAATTCCTTCATTTAAAGTAAGTATTTTTTTTCAATTCCTCAATTTTTTTAATTAATTGTGACCGTAGGTGCATTAACTAATTTATGATAATTAAAAATATCTATATTGTACAGTACAAGAAAATGTGAAAAAAATCGATATAAGTGCTGAAATTGTTAAATTTTTAATTTTACTATTTTGTTAAAAAAAAAAAAAAAAATGGAAATTTTATACGATTATCGCTATACATTGATTTATTAATAACATCTGGTAGTAGTCATCTGTCATCGCCTCCATGACTGACATAAAACTTTATTATTTTTTTTTATTGTAAATTTCTGGCAGGAAGCAATTATTAATTGATTGAAAACAGATAAAGGTAAGCTCCAATTTTAAAATTTGAGTTAAATAACTTGTCAGGGAGGTACATTTTATTTTTACAAGATTTTTAAAAACAGAAATTTGGCTACTGTTTACGTAATGTGTCAATCAATCAAAAATGGCGGTATATGTTTAAAAAAATTGTAAAATTTCAAAATTTTAGATTTCAATCAAGATAATTTCGGTTAAAAATACACCAGTATGTTTTGCATCTTAGAATTATTAAATTTAATAGATTGGCTTTCAATTAAAGTTAATTTTAATAATTGAAGATAACTTATTTATTTTTAAAATTTCAATTTCAATTTAGGTATTGAAAATGAGTGGAAGCACCTAAATTATACCTACTTAGAGCAAAACCCGAAGCAAAAAACAAAATAAAAGGGCTGATCGGACATCGGTGAAGTTTGGTGAGAATTGGATAAAAATTTTGGATTTGTATAAAGGACAGACACATACACAAACATCTTGCCTTTTATATATATAGATATACTTTCTGGGGAGAAGAAGAAAAGATAGAGAAAAAGAAAGAGACAAAGAGTCCAAAAGCCACAGAAATTTCTAACAAGTTAAAAAAACAAAAAACAAATTAAGCATAACAGGCATATAAAGGAAATTAGAATTAATATTTCTCAGAGAAATGCAATCAAAAAATGAACTTACACGTCAAGAGTTAAGGAGCTAACAATATATAACTGCAAGTTTCATTAAAAATGACAGGCAATATTTTGTGGTTAATCTTTTATATAATTTTTCATGTCATCTTATCTTTATTTTCTTTTCAGTTAAATGTAAAATAAATTTCATACTTAATAATGGCGACAAGTATAGCTTTAATAGCTTGGATAAACAAAAGTTCGGACAATTTTTATATAATTTATGTACTGGAAAGAAAAACATATAAAATTATTTAAAAGCTTCGCAACGGCACCTTGTATGCCATTTCTAACGTAACATGTTTAATAAAGTGATTGCTGCACAAATACACATCACACCCACACACCCACACATTTTGTATTTTTTACCAGAGCTCATATTGCATTTTCGACATTAATGATTTTTTCTGGAACTCCTTATTACTGGTTCCCATGTGTGTTTATCTGTATGATTGGTCGGCTTTGGAGATTTTTGTAGCTTAGCATATGTCCTGATTCCTTAAGTTTACGTAGTTTCTAGTAGCGTTCTCTATATATTATTTCAATGTCGTCCCATAGGAGGCGGTGAGCCCCTTTCTCCTTCCATATATGGTCAGCTACGCCTGATGTTTCTATCTCGCCTCGTGTTACAGCCTCGCGGTATTTTTGTACCTTGCCTTAATGGGGAGGGTTGTCTCTCTTTTATATTTCTTTCCACAGCTACATGGAATGGCTTACACACAGTCCATAGTCATCTCCTCCTCTATCGAGGGTCTTACTCGGGGGAGGTACATACGAAGCGTAGAACCACCACTAAAGATCGTCCTGATATTATATTGAGCACAGATCCTTTGAATTTGCATTGATAATCGATTCACATAGGATAGAGAGACCGTGTCTGTTTTCTGAGAGTTGTTATTTTCATGCACCCTCCCTTCCATGTATGTTGGTGTTGTTATCATGTACGCTGGATAATTGTTATGCTGTAGGGTACTGCTTATACTGACTATTTCCTGTTCATATGAATCTGGGTCACTTCTTATGATTTTTGCTTGATGTTAAAGGCAGCGGACAATCCCTTTTTTTACATAGTATGGAATGTGTGAGTTGAAGTTGAGGTATTGTCCGATGAATGTTGGCTTGCGGTATACGGATATCTTGAACCCCACATCTGTTCGAGTTATTACCACATCCAGGAATGCCAGTTTTGTAACTGTATTTTTCCATAGTGGACTATATGGATTGTCTTATTGAGGTCACATGGTCGTGTAGCGTCTGGACCTCTTCCTGGTGTGGCTAGTGTATGAATGTCTCATCACTGTATCTCAGCCATAGTGTTGGCTTTAGAACAGTGGATTCTGATGCCATGATTCAAAGTATTCCATGTATATATTAGCCAGTGATAGTGATAATTTTGAGCCCATTGCTAAGCCTTCATTCTGCCGAAACATGTCTTAACCCATTCCGAAGTGTGTTGTTTCTTTTTGTTTTTTTGTCTATTTTTTTTAATCATATCACCCCATACAAGGCGGTAACGCCACTGTTGTGCAGGGGGCTACGTAAGAGTGAAAAGATTGTAAAAGTCTTAGGCATTCGCCTGACTTATCTATGACACTGTCAGCACTCTGACTTCGGGTAGAGGGCGCTCTCTGCTTCCGAGCAGAGAGCACAAATCCAGTCGTGGTTCCGCCGAAGGGTAGAACCACGACTGGGGAAAAAATAGACAGACATTTTTTGGCCCGGCTATATGGCCGGGAATACCCACTATAAAATGACCATGTGTCACATCTGGCCTTGCGTCGGAAGGCTACTAAATACAGACAAGATTGGAAAAGAGAAAGCCGGAAACCACATCCTAAACAGAGAACAAGGGATGAGCCTCTACTCCTGCTCAATAGACGTGGATGGAGTGTGAAACCTGGCGATAGTTTGGTCTATCTACTCCAATTATTGTGTACAGAAACTCAGCATCACCATCAGGTTATCTAGCAAAACACTGGTACGTTCTCCTAGGGATGAGTCCGAGGGCAGTCTGTCCCTGACTACCAATAGTGCCTCCACCGTGGGTACCTTGGTGAACAGACTCACCACATCCATACACACCATTTAGCTGCATTGGATGGGAACATCTTTGATAAGTTCCACGAAGTAGGCGGAGATTCGAACACATGAAAGTGACATTCATAACAGAGGGTCATTTATATCTACAAGGAAACGACTCAAAGGGTGGTAAATCTAGCCTAGTCTGCTAACAATTGACTTGAGCAAAATACCGTCTTTATGAATGTTAGGTAGACCATAGATATGAGGAGGTTTGCTTGTACCTTGACATAACTGCCGGTATGTCCTAGGCTGGAGTTGATATTTGTTCTTGATTAGGATCTGCGACAGCTGTCGTTCCGTTTTCAACATGGGGTCTTTCTTTGCCTTGTTATAGCTACCACATGTAATGAGGTTTTCCATTTTCTTGGTATATTCAGTTTTGTTCTTTCAAATCGTGTAATGAAGATAGTATTAAACGGACATACGTCCAGATGCTATCATACGAACGTAGGTGTCCCTCAAGGTCCTATACTAGGTCCTACGTTTTTTCTGATCTTCATCAACGATCTTTCTGTTCTAATCAAATCCCAAGTAGGCATCTACGCTGATGGCATCACCATTTATTTCAGTCTAGATCAGAAACTCTCTGAGTATGACAAAGTGAATTCCTTGCATTCACTTACGCACAAATAACCTTGGGAAAGGTATTACGCCGTCTATTCCCTCCAGGTATGGGTTAAATAATATGACAGATTGGTTTCTAGAGTCTTGGATGTCAACCAGTCTACCACAGAAAGCAATGACAAACTACTGCGGGATAATCTTCTGCCTAGTCAGTCATGTCACGAAAGAGACATGATTGCCCAAGCGTGTATCCCGTATGGCCCTTAACTGACTGATGACAAAGCGAACCTCGCTGCTGAGCTAGAAAAAACCCTCCAATCTTTAGTGGACTGGGGTAAGAAATGACTCCTGAATTTTAATACTTCCTAACCAAAGCTGCTTTCTGTTAAACATCATAGACAATCACTCCTACCCCACCCCATTAGCATGGATAAAACTGAAAGCAAAATACAATGCCTCTTCGGCCTAACTCTCTTAGCCGATCTCAAGTGGAATGACTACATTGAATCCATAGCTCACACTGCTGCTAATAAGGTCGGTTCACTGTGTAGAGCCAGGAAGTTTTTCCCGTCTGAATCCATCCTGCACATCTACTATCCTTCCGAGAATTGAATACTGCTGTCGCATCTGGTCGGGTGTCCCTGCTAATAATCTCGAGGTTCTTGACAAAATCTAACAGAGAATCAACAATGAGATCGATCCCGACTTAGTAGCGCAGCTGCTGTCATTTTCTTACTGGCGTAATGTGGCTTCCCTTTACCTTGGTGCTCATTCTGCATGAATTTACTCGAGCTACTAGATTAGCAACTAGGTCCCACCATTTTACAGTGAAATCAATAAAATGTAACTGGAATGCTACTCTATTAGCTTTTTTATCGCAATTTCCGCCTGAGAAATTCCCTTCCGTATACTTTTTTTTTAATCATTTCACCCCGAGCAAGACGGAAATGCCACTTATAACTGTAAAAAGATTAATTAGAAAAGAGTGAGGAGTACAAACTAGTTAGAAAGGAGCAATAGAAAGCTGAGAATGCAGGTGCCATGACAGATACATAGGTGGAGAGAAAGGGAAGGATATACAGGGGTGGGGAGAGAGCTAGAGTCCAGTGGTTAATAGATGAGTATTGACTTTGCGTTTAAATTTCTGGAGGTTGTAGCCGTCAGGAAAGCAAGAATATGGGAGCGAGCTCCACAGGCGGGAAGTGCGAGAGAAGAAGCTGCATGAGTAGAATTGTAGTCTGCATTTGGCTAACCTGACTGTGAATGGGTGGGACCCAGTTACCAGTCTGGCTGCACGAGTAAACAGCTGTTGAGGAGGCACCAGTGACTTAAGTTCGTCCGAGCAGAAGCCATGAAAGTATTTAGAGAAGAGACAAAGGGAGGCCACATACTTCCCTGACAGGTACAATCTCTAAGAAATTTAATGTAAGATCAATTGTCATCTCTTATCTTAGTGACTCACATTCTTCATGTTCTTTTTCTCGTCCACTCTAATCACATGCAGCTCTCTTCACGCCAGTGTTCTCATTTAACTTACCCATTCTCTGACACTCCCTCTAATTTGTTCCTCTTTCTCATCACTCATCTCTTATGTAACCCCCTGCGCACCAGCGGCAGTACTGCCTTGCTTGGGGTGAAAAGATTATTTTTAATAAATTTAAAGAATTTGTCAGCATTGTAAGACGTGTTCTATATTGCTTATATAAATGTACTGGTAAAATATTCCTTTATCTTTCGGATGAGAAGGGATCAGCATCTGAGATTTAGCGTTTTCAGAAGTAAAGAGAGACGACATAGAAACCATTGTAATCTGACGATTGCATACCTAAATTTCACCGCGCAGTGTTTAGTTCTTTCTTCAAAAACGAAAGATCTGACACAATTGGAACATTTTCTTTGCAATCTAGTTTTGTTACGATGACTGTATTTTAGATGTAATAGAATCATTTGTATACTAACCACAGATATAAGAAGCAGAAATGGAAGTATATCTCTAATCTAATCATTCACTCTGAAATAGATTACAATGCAATGAAATATGCGATCACATGCAAAATCTTTCAACTTATGTTGCCAAACGTTAAGTGGCTGCGTGTCGTTCCTGGAAGAGGTCCCAAGTAAAGTAAACGCAACCATGAAGACAAGAGAAACAAAATGTGATTCAAAATGAAAGGGTTTGTCGAAAAATAAAATGAAAGGAATGTATTCTTTTGCTTCTCTGGCACCATTATTTATTCTAGGAGCGATTGTTTTTGCAAACACAGTATAAGAGTTAAATGTAAGCAGCAAAAATTCATAAAAATACGTTTGGTTAAATTCAACGAAAAATATCGTACTGTTTGTTTATAATTTCAACTTTTAAAATTTGATGCTGTACATTGGGATCAAAATCGCTGTACAATTATCCAAATCTGATGATTTTATTTTATCCTTTTTTTCTGTTTGTTGTGGTAGAATGAAAGGGTTTATCGAAAAATTAAATGAAACGAATGTATTCTTTTTCTTTTGTGGTACCATTATTTATTGTATGAGCGATTGTATTTTCAGCTCAATATTAGAGTTAAATGTAAGCAGCAAAAATTTATACAAATATGTTTGATTAAATACAACAGAAAATATCGTACTATTTGTTTAAAATTTCAGCTTTTAAAATATGTTTCTGTACATTGGGGCTAAAATCACTGTAAAATTAACTAAATCTGATGATTTCATTTTCTTCTTGTAAAAACAAATTCGACTATTCAAGTTATTATCAAGAACTTGATGTAGTTAGTATTGTAGAGAATATACCTGCTAAATGTTAGTATTATTAAAACGCTAGAATCACCAGGCAATATAAGTTTCAAGCTCTATATTCGCTGCAGCAAATTCTTCTATTGGGCAGTGGCCGAATGGTTTGTGAATGTGGTAGTCGATTCAGTCCCTGGGTCTGGCAATGTGTACTTTCATTCATGGTTATTGTTCAGTGCTAAATTAGGCCAGTAATCAGTTGTATTAAAAACATTCAAAACACATTTAAAGAAGAAAACATAAAGATTTAACATTAAAATTTCAAATTAGCAAGGTCAGTCAGTTAGAAAAACATGTTTTTCAAACTGTCGCTATTGTCTGCCGTTATAGATTATATATATGTACTGGCCATAATTATTAGACCAACCCAGTTTTTTTTAAGGAATGATGTATTTCATATTATTTTTGTAGTTATTGCCAAGTGGATCATTCAAAATGAAAAGAGAATGGTTCTTTTGCTATTATTACTCTGTAAAATTATACCAGGCAAGAACCAAAGATAAACGCGTCCGAATCACTGCAGATTTTCTCCATTCTTTCATTGATGAAACTGCAATGTAGGTAATTATTGAATGTTTAATACTAAAAAATAGTAATATATATATATATATATATATATATATATATATATATATATATACTACCGGCCATAATTATTAGGCCATCCCAGTTTTTTAAAAGAAATTATTTATTTCATACTATTTTTAGTATTTATTGCCAAGTGGATAATTCTAAATGAAAATAAAATAGTTCTTTTGTTATTATTATTTTGCAAAATTTTACAAGGCAAGGAAGCAAAGATGAACACGTCTGAATCACCCTACATTTTCTTCATTCTTTCATTGATGAAACTGCAATGTAGGTAATTATTGAATGTTTAATACTAAAAAATAGTAAAATATATATATATATATATATATATATATATATATATATAAATATATTATATCGTTATAAATAAAAGCAAGATACTATAGCCACTAAAATGCAAGTGTTTACACTGTGTGGAAGAATTAAGAACAGAAACATTAAAATTAAAATTAAAAAACATTAAAACATTACCAGGTCAAAGTCCTCACTGCAGAAATTGGAGCTAGGGGATTTGTAGGAGCGTCTGCATACAGCCTCATGAAACAGCTCTCAGTTGCAGGGAGGGAAAAAACCAGAGCCCTGAAAGCAATGGCAGAAGCGGCAGAGAGATGTTCAAGCTGGATCTGGTCAAGGAGGAATAAAAGTGAACTCCATAAGGCTTAACTTTCCTACAAATATCAGGTGTACCTTTGGCTAAGTGGTTAGTGCGGGAGTCTTTGAGTGAAAATGAGCATATCCAGAAAGGTCACGGATCCCATCCGTGACTCGTCCCCCCCCCCCAAAAAAAAAAGGCAGCAGAGGGACATCCGGAGGCATGAACCGGGTGTGGCCCAACCCCACTAGAGTGTCAGGAGATAAGGGCCGAAACACTTGCTTGACGGGGGCTTCTCTTCTGAGGACTCTCTGCTGCCACGCTCTCCATGAGTTTCTTTCTACCATTAATCAAGAGGACAGTGGTTAGTAATTTTCATTTCATTTACATCTTTGAAGATTAAACTTCAGTGGAAAGCATGGAGACAGAAGGAAATTCAACCATCGAAAAGTGCGAGAAAAGATGCTTTCAACATAGAACATCCGGCTAAATCTAGCCATCTCAACTGGAAATTGAAGAGATCTCGACAACAGTCCAGTATGGCAGTTAAATTTATAAAATCTAGGTTGCAAAGCGAAGAGCTCACCCAACAAGTTACAATTAAAGTATTTATAAAAATGGCAAAGAAAGGAAACCTTGCGGTGGTGCAACAGTGACTGAATCCGAACTACCTGGTTAGGAGCAATAGTATTACTGATAATTATTTAGATCTTATCAAGGAGCTCAAGATAATTTACGAGGGCAGTGGACCATATGCGTCAGTAATATTCTAAGCATGAACGAATGGTAGCCGTAGCTATATAAGATGAATTCTGGAAAGAAAACAAATTTAGGTGTTAAATGTGACAAGCCATCTTTTGTCCAAGTTAACGGTAGTTTTGATTACATTTTGTACATCAGCTTCTAATTTAACCTTGTCGGCCTGATCAACCTTACTATTCAAGCAGTAGTAAATGGTTGTGTCTCCAGCGTAAATGCCAAATGTCATCATGATGGTTGTTAAGGAAAATTAAAATCAGCCCAAGATTTGAGAGAAAAGACTGAATCACCTCAAAGATGTGTCTGAAACGCCATAACATTTCAGCTGGTCTTATGTTTTTTGTATTTATTTTCTATTACAAATTGTGATCTATTTATTGCCCTAAGTATTTTTATTGCATTCGGTAATTATTGTTAGTATTTTTAGCCATGTATTAGATTATATTTAAATTTATATTTTGATTTATTATTTATTATTTTTAATTTATTTTATTTATTTATTTATTTATTATTATTATTATTATTATTATTATTATTATTATTATTATTATTATTATTATTATGTTGTCATTTTTCATCATATTTCGATTCTTGCTATGGTCGCACTACATACCAAGTCTGCGGGAAGACCTAAGGCAGGTCGTGGTGTGTTGTTATAGCTCTATTTGATTGTACAAGCCATATCAATGAATAGGCAAGTTTTTTCTTTCTGGTTTTCAACAATAATGTTCGGCCTATTTCTGGTTTTAACTCTAACGTCCGGCCTATTTCTGGTTTTTAACAATAACGTCCGGCCTATTTCTGGTTTTTAACGATAATTTTGTTGTACATTGTGTATTTTATATTCATTGTTATTATTGTTTTCATAATATAGTTTTTGTTTTATGTTTATTTTTCATTTTATGTTTATTTTTTATTATATTAATTTTATTCTATTTTAATTTTAATTTATTTTATTTATCTTTCAAATTTATTATACAGGGTGTCCAAAAAGTTCGTGTGCACTGTAGAAAGAATTTATAATTTAAATAATGTCATAAGCTTTTAAAGAGCATTCGAACTTTATGGACACTTTGCATTGAGTCTAATAAACTTTTATTTTTGTGTTGTGCTCTTTACATATTCTACTTTTTAAGTTTTATGAATAATTGTTCTGTCTGTGTATATGATTCTATCATTTTTTTAACACTAAAAGATTGAATTTGAAAGATTGTTATCGATGTCTATATCTGTCTGCAATTAACTACTAGCCAAAATTTAAAATTTCTCTCTTAGTTTTTTCGATTGGTTCGTCCTTCTTTGCATTTTCTCACTTATTTTCCTATTCACTTTCTATTTCTTCTTTATCTTTCCTTTTCTTCTTTCTTTTCCTTTTCTTGATTTCTCATCTTATTTTCTGATTTTTTCTTCCCTCTTACTTTTCCTTTCTGATATTTTTACCACGTACTGAAAAGAAATTCAAAAGATAAAGCGAAGTGTTTTTCTTAAAAAAATTGAAAAAATAAAACGTTCATTACAATCATTCTTAACAACCTGATCAGACATTGTTCTTTCAATGTCGAAAAAACTTACAATTTTATAGTAGTCTTTAGTTTGCTCATGTACTAAGGTAATAATTATATATATATATATATATATATATATATATATATATATATATATATATATATATAAACAAAATCCTCTCTGTGTGTAATAGATATGCGTTTATATGCTCAGGTTTGCAAGCATCTGGGTAAATTAATTAGCGAACAAAAATATTAAAACGATGATAAAAATAATCTGAATTAGGCAACGGTAAACGCCCAGGAAGAATTTGATGTCGTTTGTTGATTGTTAGTTTTGGATACAATCTTTAAAAAGACGCAACCAGCATTAAAAAAGTTATTTCCCTCATTATAAATGGCACTGTCCACACATATAAATATGTGTTATAAATAACATGATTTTTCGTGCGAAAAATGTTTTATAGAAAATTAAGCAACATAAAACAAATACATATCAACAATAATTTCCTAAACCATAGTGTTGATTAAGAAACAAGATTAGCTAAAGAAAAATTGTATAAGCAAAGAACTCGAGGTATATTAAAAAATGACGCCATCAATTTTCTTCATTATCATTTATTATAGCAAATTCAAAACACCTAATCTAATTCTTAAATAGTCGAGAGAAAATTATAGACAATGTAAAGATAATGGCATATATGAATTGCTACGTGCTTTGGGAGATTGTATCCCCTCTACTAACAATAAAAAAGCATTAGATTCTTACATCGGCCACACATGCACTACGCACTCTCTGATGAGGCATTTTTCAATACGGTCTACCACGTTGAATACACCGGTTCTCGCTCGATCACCGAAGTTAAGCAACGTTGAGCCTGGTCAGTACTTAGATGAGTGACCGCTTGGGAATACCAGGTGCTTTAAGCGTATAGTGACGGATGTGCGTTGTGGTGCAGTGGATATCGGCTCGGAAAGTGAAATCGGTGAGCCGAGTTCGAATTCCAGTTGAATACCCTGCATTCACTTAAGCACTGGTACCCTTGAGAAAAGTATTAATCCGTCCATTCCCTCCAGTTATGGGTTAAATAAGAAGGGTAGGATTTGGGGACCCTGCTCTTAAAAACAAATCCCAATGAATCGTGAAAAGAAAATTGTAAAAATAAAATAACGTTACCCAAAATCATTGGTTATGACCTTAAATGATCCCATAAGTATTGATAGGTCGTTAAGCTTCAAAAACAAACAAACAATTCAATATATATATATATATATAAATATTTACAGGTGAAATCTGTATGTATATAAATATAAATATATATACATATATATATGCCACTTGTTATATATATTATTTATATATTATATATGCGCAGTACTTATTTGAAAGCGCTCAATATCAGTCATAGAGATAACATATTCATTTAGATAGGTGTGACAATGGGTTTCACCCTCTAGCGATCGTCAGACAAACTGATTATTTTTCTAATTAATCAGTTTGTTTATACACACACATTACCGGCCATAATTATAATGCCACCGCAGTTTTTTAAAAAGAAATTATGTATGTTGTACGATGTCTAGAATTTATTGTTAAATGAAAATAGAATGCTTATTTTGTTATTACTACTTTTCAAAATTTTACAAGCCAAGGAAGCAAAGATTAACTCGTCCGAATCAACCTAATTTTTTTCATTCTTTCATTGATGAGACTGTAATATAGGTAATTGTTAGATATTTATAAATTCATTTAATGAACATGTTATTGTGCAGTATTAACAAAAGAACCATTTTATTTTTATTTACAATTATTCACTTGGCAACTTGACAATAAATACTAAAAAATAGAATTAAATACATCATTTTTAAAGCATTGGGGTGGCTTAATAATTCTGGCCGGTAGTGTATATATATTGACAAATGCCTTAAAAATATATACACAATAATTAATTTATATATATATAAAGAGGCATGTACGTAAAATCCTAAGGGAGATTCTTTTAACTTCAGTTGTTTAAAAAAAAAATTAAAACTGATCCAGCCAGTGGGCTCAGTGTAAATGAAACCATTTCTTTACGGAGCCGTATGTGTATACTTGCAAATAATAATTTAATAATCACATATCTCATTACATATGATCATTGCGGCAAATAAATTGTATTTTCTCTTTTTCCTACCAATAACGTTTTTAGTATCTCCCCAATTTTTCTTTTTTTTTTCTACTTTTTTTCCGTTTTTACCCTAACTTCCGTTCTTGTGACACGCTTATTTTTGTTTTTTTACAGACATATACATAATTTGAGAAATGTCTCATTCACAGACAGAGCTGAACCCAATTCGCTCTCTCGCTTACGTTTCCCTCTCCATTCCTACCCTGCAACTCAGACGACATCATTCTAGCGAACTCTTTCCCATTCCCGCTGTACTTTGTTATTTATCTCTTTTTCCTTCTTTTTAAATGAACTTCCGGTGTAGGAAAAACTTTTTTTAATGTTTTCGATAATAAAAAAACCTTGTTGATCAATGAAATATATTTAACCGAAATGATCATCTGACTTATATGATTTTTCGAATTTATATATATATATATATTTAAACAAATAATTAAAGGTACAAAATTTGTCTAATACTTTAAAAACAAGGACTTTATTAACAGTCTCAAGAGCTTATTCCTTCAACATCTCATTAGCAGAAAATCGTTGGAATCACGAATCAAACGAGAAAACAGCAACGAAAATGAAAAGCAAAAGAAGGAGGATCGCTAAAATAAATATACATACAAACATATATATATATATATATATATATATATATATATTATTAATATTAATAGTAGTAGTAGAAAAGTTATTATTATTATTATTATTTCAAACAGTGTGTGTTGAGTCTATTGGCCTGTCTGTTGAGCAATCCTAATAAAAATAGGCAGGGATGGTAACTTCGTCACTCAGTGTAACGTAATAGGGTTTTAACCAGTGTGATGAGATTTTAATCCTTACTAGGTGTCCTATATTTGTAAATTTGTGCTAATACTATGCTAAACATCGATAGTAGCAATTTTAAATTCATTATGTCAGTAACCATGATCGCACAATATCAATTTTTCTCAGGGACTTGTTTGATTACTGCTCATGCGTTGCAGAGGTTACAAGGTCTTGTAGTTTCCTTTCTGTGTCATCTGCGTTCTTTATATGATTTAAGATGTGGCCTCCGATAACGAATCTTAACATAACTTCTAGGGTTCTCAGAATAGTCTCGCAGTACAAGTTGAACAGATCCGGTAAAAAAACACATCCATGTCTTACGCCACTTTCTATCTTTGTTTATCTGCTGAATTCGTTACCTGTCCTTATACAAGCGGTTTGCTGCCAGTAAAGATTCTTGATTACTCTTCGGTTTTTAGAAAAATATGTCAAGGCTGCCGAGCATCTCCATCAATTCTTTGTGGCGTATTTTGTCAAACGCCTTCGCATAATCAATAAAGCACAGGTATAAATCCTTCCTCATTTATATTGCCCGTTCAGAGAGTATCCTAATCACAAAAATGGTGTTCCTGGTTCCAGTGTTCTATCTCTGATCTGATTGTGCTTCTCGCTCTATTCATCAGGATTTGGACGATCAGTTTTGTTATATGGCTTATCAAATTGATGGTTCTGTGGAGTTCGCACTCGTCTGCTGCAAAATAAATTACACCCATTTAACTGTCGGATAATAGTGTTTTAGCACCGACATTTTACAGCCATTAAACACCAAGAAACAATAGACCACCTAATCTCAGGTTGTTCTGTGCTTGCTCCAAATGAATATAGAAATCTCCACGATAGAGTTGGGTAATATTTACATTGGACAATGTGCAAACATTTTGGAAAATATGTAAACAAACACTGGTATGAACATCACCCAGCACCGGTTACAGAAATAGAAGATGTAACCATTCTATGGGATTACACCATCTACACAGACAGAAAAATTGAAGCAAACAGGCCAGGCATTATTGTTAAAAACCAGAAGGAGAAAACTTGTCTATTAATTGATATGGCTTGTCCAGCGGATTGTAATATAACAATCAAGGAATTGAAAAACGGTCAAAATATAAAGACCTGGAAATTGAAATAGAAAAAATGTGGAAATTGAAAACAAGAGTTGTGCCAGTGATAGTAGGTGCACTTGGAATGATAAAAAATGGAACAAAACAACACATTGAAAGAATCCCTGGAAACCCCAGCTTAAGAGATATACGAAAAATTGTTTTAGTAAGTACAGCCCATACACTAAGGAAAACTTTATCTATGTAATGCTAGGGATGATAGGGAAGATAGAAAAACATGAAATGGAGTCATAACAACACGCCACGACCTGCCTTAGGTGTCCCCGCAGACTTGGTTGGTAGTGAGACCAAAGCAGAAATCGAAATATGATGAAAAATGACATAATAATAATAATAATTAACCTATATTTAGGCTCTACATTTTTATTGGGAACTTTTCAAAACTAAATATCTAACTTATGGAATATACCTATATTAGTAACGTAACAATTGCTCATTTATTTATTCACACACACACACACACACACACACACACACACGCATATATATATATATATATATATAGTCATCTGCAGACAGATCTGTTTCGCTGTATCACAGCTAATCAGTACGGTTACACTCCGATTGCATTTAACCCAGGATTGAAACCCGACCGAATTGGAGTCAGTCGGCGATTGCATCTCTGGGCTATGGGCGCTCGGTAGAATAACGTAGACTTTTTAGCGTGTATATTATCATTATACCCGCCTAATAGCCAAAGTGCTCTAATTCATTATTGAATGAGCAATGCGTACATACCAGAGTAGTTACTGTTTTTCAAAGTCTACCATTCTTCCAGAGTGCTCAATCATAGTGTGAGAGCGTAAATAGTCTTCCGCAGACAGATCTGTTTCGCTGTATCACAGCTCATCAGTACGGTTAGACTCCGATTGCTTTTAACCCAGGATTGAAACCCGACCAAATTGGCGTCAGTCGACGTTTCTATCTCAGGGCTATGGGCGCTCGGTAGAAGAAAGCAGACTTTTTAGCGTTTATATTATCATTATGCATGCCCAATAGCCAGAGTGCTCTAATATACTGAATGTATATATATATATATATATATATATATATATATATGCATGCTTGTCTGTGCTTTCGGAAATTTAGGTCTTTTCCCTTTTCTGACATGATGTTAATTACATGAAAAACAAGACGAAGTTCGGTCGAAATGAAAATGTAAAAAAAAAAAATAAATATGGCTATATATATATATATTTGTTCAATTTTATCTAACATTCAAAAAGCTTAAGATAAATCGATTCGAATCAAATGAATAGAATTAACTCTGGAAGAATGGCAGACTTTGAAAAAACAGTAGCTATTCCAGCATCTACGCATCATTCATTCAGCAATGAATTAGAACACTCTCAGATATTTGGTGTGTGTATAATGATAATGTACAGGCTAAAAAGTCTGACTCCTTCTACCGAGCCCCCATAGCTCAGAGGTAAAATCGCCGACTGACGCCAATTCGATCGGGTTTCAATCCTGGGTAAAAAACAATCGGATGTCTAACCGTACTGATGAGCTGTGATACAGCGAAACATATCTGTCTGCGGATGACTATATATATATATATATATATATATATATGTGTGTGTGTGTGTGTGTGTGTGTGTGTGTGTGTGTGTATTGAAAACAGAAAAAAGGGATATTCCACCTGCAGGAATTGTTATAGGCGAAAAAGTGTGAGAAGCCATCACAATTTTGTTTTACGTGTATATTTATTGATGAAGTTATTTTTTTTGTATAATATATTAAGTGTCCATTAATTATACTTTTGTCGATACATGTGTTTCGAGTACAGTTTTGATTCTCTTCAGACGAATAAATTTCTGATTTTACATATCGGGTTCCATTTGTCTTTCATACGGTTGAAATCTCATATATATATATAGATAATTGGTCGGTGAACAGCTCAGACGTGGGATATGTGTTCGTGTTCGTTTTGCTGGGTATTTTCACATTGGCTACTTTTCTCAGTTTTGAGAATATTAAAACCTACCAGATTATGATTTAATAACAAATGTATATCTATCTGAAATAAAGGTACGCATAAACTTATCAGTATTAAGGATGACAACGGATTTATTTACTACAGTTTCATTTCGCTATTAGTGTTTGACCAATGTGAAGAACAGAGCGCGCAGAAGAATCGGCCCAGCGATGCAACAAGGACAGCGCAGCTTCGTTAAAGATAGCGGAACAAGGAACGTGTTATTTATCCTCAGAATGCTGTTTGTAAGAGAGCAATTCAAATGCAGAAGAACCCTCATCTATGCTTTATATTCTACGCAAAGACATTTTACAAAGCACGTCACAAAAACATGTTCAAAATTCTCAGCAGCCACGACATTTTGTGTAAAAGACATTCGGATATTCAAAAACCTAGATTGGCAGCAAATCGCTTGCGTACGAATAAGAAATGAATTCAGCAGGTATACAAAATAGAAAGGGGTGTAAGTCAAGGAAGTGTTTTTTTTTTTTTTTTTTTTTTTTATAAGCGTTTCACCCCGAGCAAGGCATGTCACTGCCACTACTGTGCAGGGGGCTACGTAGAGTGGAGAAAGGCTGGTTAAATATAGGTAATAACAGAGGGTGGGTGATAGGCGGGTGAGGATACCGAGAATGAGGGTTGGGTAGATGAGAGTGTTGTGAGAATAGTTGAGAGTTAGTGTGATAGGAGGTGTCTATTGACCCTACATTTAAACACCTGGAGATTGTAACTGTCGGGAAAGCAGACTTGTGGAAGGGAGTTCCACAGGCGGGAAGCGCGAGAAAAGAAGCTGTTGGAGTAGAATTTACGGTTACATCTTATTTGTTTAACTGTAAAATGGTGGGACCTAGTTGCTAATCTAGTATCTCGTGTAAATTCGTGCTTGGGCGGCACCAGTGATCTAAGCTCATCGGAGCAGAAGCCATGAAAGTACTTGTAGAAGAGGCACAGGGAAGCTACATCATGCCGGTGAGAGAGCGGTTGCAGCCGGTCTGCCAAGTCAGTATCAACCACGTTACAGATCCTCCTTTGTATTTTGTCAAGAAGCCCAAGGAGAGCAGCAGGGGCACCCGACCAGATACCGGGTTTATTCAACTTATACAACGAAACAATTCTGAGAAAAATAAAATCCTTGCCAGGATTCATCATTATCGCCTACTATCTCAACTTTATAAGATACGCGGTTGACACAGTGCTGATAGCAAACACGCAAAAGAAAAATGCAGAACCTCCTACAGAAGTTAGTAAGAGAAAGCAAGAAGAAAGGACTGAGCATAAATTTAAAAAAAACTTAATATATGGTTGTCAGCCAAAACAAAAAAAAATGAAAATGCCAACTACCGTTTGGTGAATTTAAGATAAAAAAAATAAAGAAATTTAAATATCTGGGAAGCGTTCTGACAAAAGATTGAAACTTCGATACTGATTTTCAAAGACGCATTAGCATGGCCAATGTCGCATTTCAAAAATTAAGCTGAGTATTGAGAGATAGGAAAATCTCATTGGAAACAAAGAAAAGAGTGCTGGACTGCTATGTGATATCTGTTCTTCTGTATGGTAGCGAATAATAGACGATCTTTTCAAGGATGAGAGAGAACCTTGAGGCAGTAGAAATATGATTCTGCAGAAAAATACAGAGGATGCCATGGACCGAGCAACGACCAGGGAATTGGAGAAGTGCAAACTAGAAAAAAAAACTCATACTTAACATCAGGAAGAAACAGTTGAGGTTCCTGGGAAACCTAATTGGGAAAGATGACTTGGATAATTTAATACTCATAAGAGGGATAGAAGGAAAGATAGAAATGGGAAGGCAGCGCGACACATATAAAATAGGCATGAGTAAATGGATGGCGGAGTGAGGTTTGGGAGAGATGCCCACACGAAAGATATTAAGAGCGACAAGAAAGAGAGGGAAGTAGAAGTTCATAATGGCTTACGCCTTGAGAGGACACACTACATGAAGAAGAAGAAGAAGTAATAAAAGAAGAAGGAGAAGGAGGTGGAGAAGAAAAGGAGGAGAAAAGGAGGAAAAGAAGAAGTTCAAGTTAATAACGGTCTTACTGGTTTATAGAATATATTCTGGAATAAATTCTATGAATATTAAAATATTCGAGAATATATAATTTTGAATTTATCCGAGAATATATTCAAAGCATGCAATACATCTCAAAATATATCCTACGCAAAATATTGTATTCCGGATATTATTCTACGCATAAAGTAAAGTCAGAATATATTCCACGAATACTAATATATTCGAAAATATATTTTAGAAACAATCCTAAAGTATATTCCATGCAAAACATAACATTTCACATTTTATTCTACTCATAGCAATTTCAGAATATATCCTACGCATAGTAATATTAGGCTGTCTCAAAAGTTCGTAAACGCTTGCAAAAAATTGAAATTTTACTCGCCAAGTAATCTAAGGTTACCAGAAATCACTTGAAGAAAACTGAAATTATACTCGCAAAAACAACAAAAATTATTGCTCAAAATAAAGACCATCATTTTCTAAAACTTTCTGCTATCGATATGCAAGATTTCGGCTCTGGTCAATGTACCATTCAGCGACTTCGAATCAAAGAATTCTTGACACGCTTCCTCGACTTCATCAAACGATTCAAATCGGCGGCTTTTCAAAAAGTGTTCAATTGAGCGGAAAATGCCATAATCTGATGGAGTAGAGTCAGGACTATAAGCTGGATGTGGCAGAACTTCAACGCCGTCTTGTCATTGGTCTTCCTGGCGGTGTGTGGCTTGGCATTGTCCTGCTGCATCAAAGCGCGCTTTCGGTTGATCAGAGCCGGGTACTTTTGCTTCAACTTTTCGTGGACCCGCGCAAGTTGCTGACAGTAAAGTTCGGCACTAATGGCACGACCATTCGGAACCAACTCAAAATACACGATTCCTTCAAAGTTCCACCAAACGCGCAACATGACTTTCTTGCCGAATCGATCTTGTTATGGAACCGACGGCGTCTCTTGCTCTTTCTCAAGCTATCGCTTGTCTCGATTGTGCTGGACCAGATAGACCCATTTCGCAAGTATTTACGAACTTTTGGAACAAACTAATATATTCTAAAATATATTCTAAACACAGAAACGTATTCTAGATTATATTCTACACATAAAAATATATTCCAATATTTTATTCTTTTGTTCTTATCATAGTAATATGTTTTATGCAGACAAAAGATTCTACATGTGCAAAATGTAGAAGCACAATAGGCGTATAATATATTTCAAATATAGGCTACGCATGCTATCTATTACATAATCTATTCTACGCATGCGATATATTTCAGATAATATTATACACCTAGGAATATATTCTAATATATTCCTGGTCAAATTCAACATAGCAGTATATTCCAGAATGTATTCCTCGTATAGTAGTGTACTTGAGTATATATTCTACACACATGTTCTTGATTATATATTACATAGAGTGTAGGCTTACTGCCTATGACGTTGAATACACCGGTTCTCACTCGATTACCGAAGTTAAGCAACGTTGAGCCTGGTCAGTATTTAGATTGGTGACCGCTTGAGAATACCAGGTGCTGTAAGCGTATAGTGACAGATGTGCGTTTTGGTGCAATGGATGTCGGCTCGGAAAGAGAAATCGGTGAGCCGAGTTCGAATTCCAGTTTAATACCCTGCGTTCACTTAAGCACTGGTACCCTTGGGAAAGTTATTAATCCGTCTATTCCCTCCAGCTATGGGTTAACTAACAAGGGTAGGACTTGGGGACCCTGCTCTTAAAAAAACATCCCAATGAATCTTGATACTCGAAAAGAAAAATGTATTACTAGACAGGAAACTTATATAAAAACAACAATAAATTGTTGAAAGAAAAAGGTATTACCAGCAATAAATAAATAAACTTTAGTTGGCATTAAATGACCCGCCGAGGTTGATTTGCTATAAAAACAAAACCAACCAACCAACAAAACATATAGCGTAACAGTGTATTAAATAATATATTTTACGTGTAGCTATACATATCAATATGTTTCAAAATTATACCCACAGCAGTATCTTATTTCTGCTTGCCTGTCGCTTAGGTAGCAAGAATGTTACGTGTTGCCAAGACCTAATAAAGAATTTTGATTGCAATGAAAGAAGTACAAGATATATCAGCGACGCTATTTGGCTTCAATAAGAAAAAACAAATGAGTAAATAAACAAAGAAAACGTTTTTAACGTCTCCTGCCAGTACCTCATAAATAATAGACAATTACATTTTGTTCTAGTTGATAGACAGAAGACATATCAGAGAAGCTACATAGTTTCTGAATTAAAATGAAAAAAAGAAAAGGTGAAGATAGAATTGTTAAACAACTGCCTCGGTGAAATATACAAAATTTAATTTCAAATCGTTTTACTTGAACCCTTTGATTTTAAAATTCCGACAAGTCTTGCAATATTTTGTTATGTCGTTCAGATCAAATATTTTACAATGCGACAAGGGAATTTCTTCGGATAATTTACTGTTGTAAGTCTCACCATGAGCTTATTCAATTAATAACTTAAGAATTATTTTTCATTAAAATATCAAATAGGAAAACCGTGAAATTTTCACAGGACTTCTAGTATTCCATACTATATTCTACGGACAGCAGCATATTCCAGAATACATTCTGCACAAGATGTAACTTTATTTTAAAAGAAAGCGAGGAACATGGAGAACTCAGTGAAAATCGAAATCGTGTTTTATTCGTGTTAGTATGTTAGATCAGACTGTTAAATGCACTTCCTGGCTCGGCTCAGCAGGGTAAATAATTAACATCAGTCGCTGCGATAGAGCCAAATAATATATAAAAATAGCACCGATCGATATAATCCCGCGAACAGATATTGATAATGTGATTAAATATAGACAGCAGGTCAGGTGTTGTTGTTTTACCCACAGCAGGCCAACCGTCAAGAATTGAATTTCAATCTGTGTCGTTGTCTCGAAGAACCAAACGGCCATCTTGTCTAATACTAGAAGTTTTGAAAACTATAAATAATTTTTCGGATTACTTTCAGGCTGATTTGCATGAACTTTTCTAAAAATAAATGTCAGCTCCATCATTTCGGATATCGGAAAGTTGATGCCGTCTGTAACTTTTATTAATATATAGCAAATCCTCAATATGGAGCCCCAATTTCTTTCACACTCTGTTTAAAATACAGACAATTTTCCCCAGGTTGCTTTTTAACATCTCTATTTCAATGGTAGTAGGTTAATAGGCATTGGTTTTTGGAGGAAGTGGCATTGGCTTTTGGAGGTTTTGGGGGGGTTAAGGTTATAAAGAGAACGAACTTCGGTAGGTCGGACACTATTAATTTTCTTTTCGTTTCCATCTTTTCCAACACCTCATCATTGTTCACAGGCTCGGTCCATGTTATCCGCAGCAAATTTCTGTAGAACCACATTTCATCTGCTTCAAGTTTTGCCTTCATCTTTGATGATATTGTTTACTATTCACTGTCATATTGAAGAACTGATAATACATACCAATCTATTACTCTCTTCTTTGTTTCTAGGAAAGGTTTCCTGTATCTTAATACTTTACGCAGCTTCTGGAATGCGTCCTACGCCATGCCAATTCGCCTTCGGATTTCTCTGTCGCACTTTCCATCTCCTGTTAGAACACTTCCCAGGTATTTAAATGTTTGTACTTGCGTTATCGCTATTTAGTAATTGCACAAACTAATTTCTTAGTTTCACCATTTCTAACCTTTACGGCTAAAACTGCCATGTTACGCACCTTGTGGCGAACCACACTTATTCATTTAGTAATTCATTGTCATCCTTGCGTTCTCCTTGAGTCCTCTGGTTTTGTCATCTTTTTTCCGACCCCGAAAATCTGGTCGTAATATATAAGCCCGGGTTGGTCGAGCATCACCTAATTACGTCTTCTCAGGGCAGACACACCTATTATTGCCTTTGATCAGTTGCATCACATCCCTGTCTTTCATTCTTTCATTTTTTTCCAAATTTAACGCGGCTGATACAACACCTGTTTATTTGTCATTGTTTTTTTTTCACCTAAAACCATATTTTTGTCGGCTTGCTATAATAAAATCCACTCTTTTCCTCATTGTTTTTTTTTATTTCCGACCTTGAACGCTGTTTTCACACTATTCGCTCATGAAATAATTTAATATATCTTATATTCTGTCTTTGATACGATACACGTCTTATGTTTCTGCATTCCAGTTTCGATTAAAGTAATATCATCGCATGCTTTTTTCTTTTGGCATTTTTATGTAAATTATATTCTGCGGGTTACAGAGAGCATTTCTTTCCTCATTGCTTTGTATTTCGTGACCTTGAAAACCTGCGCCGTTGACAATACACTTTTTTTCTGCATTCCAGGTTCGAATGAAATCATTGCCTCTTTTTGTTTTTTTTAAGGTCAATTACATTCCGTTGGTCCCCAGAATATATAACACCAAGAGGTTTTTATCTTAGCCACTACAATGTTAACCTGTTTAAGTCTAGGATTAAACGTTATCTTTCCCTCTTATCTGCATAAACTGTGGCTCACACATTATAATCTCTTCAAGTGTCTTTCTGTTATCACCTAGGGTTAACACCACTGTAAAAATGAATGATGTCCATAGAATTCAAACCACTACAATTAATTTAGAGACGCTTGTGAGGTAGTGGTTAGGTTTAGTTTTTTTTTTCTTTTCTTTTCTTTTTTTTTTTTTTTGCTAGCCTATGAATTCTATAACGTGTAATCTTGCTCTAAATTAAACTTTGTGTGAGAATGGCAAACATTGTTAAATTCATTTGGTATATTTTTCAAACTAATCTTTGTCTTTAATGATCATCGAAATATGCGTATTATTATTTAATGAGGCATAAGGTCGAAAATATGAGCAGTGGTGTGTTAATAAGGAAAATCAGTCCCCAAAAATATCAACGGTTTCTCAAATGCTCCGTCGGTGTCATTTTCAGAATAATTCTGTCGAAGCACATCTCTGTTGCCACATGTCACTTCTTGATTTCTGAGTTAAATATTGAACATTCATTGCCATATATAAAAGAAATCTATATTTGTTAGATAAGGTAGTATTTACGGTATTTACATTATTCGGACTATTTGTTCGGTCGTTGTACGCTCCGGCCTTCTTTAGGTACTAGGAATTTCGAACCAAACCCTTTATTACAATAACTGGGTTATATTAACTTCATTCCTTGCGTAGTAGTGCCTCTTTTGGTAATCATGAGTTATCTCCCTCTAACCCTGTAAGTTACTTGTTCAGCACTGCATTTGTTTATTTTATGTTTATCCTTTCTTTATATCATGCATATCATATGGAAGGCATTTTTTGCTGTTCTAATGCAGCTTCGGATTTTTTTTTATGAGACATTTTTTTGTCGTCTCTTACATAATTCCCGGCTCATTAACTTTCCGTACTTGCTCAAAGCTCTCACCCCAACCTGTTTACTTACGATTCTTAACCACGCTTTACAGTAACAGCTAGTTTTTTTTCTGGTAGCTACTCGGCGTTCCTACATTGTGCTTATTGTCGAACATGTAAATATGACACGAAAAATTTATGCCTTGTCCTCGAAAGCACAAACTTAATTTTTTCCCGCTTTCTGACGAGAAATCGTATAAAAGCTTTCCCTTCGCGTCATCCATTAGGGATATTGATGTTTTTATTATCAATTTCGAAATAAACGAAAGAAAAAGGTGAAGAAGTTTCAGATACCCGCTTCCTGAGTTAATTACATCGGTAACAATGTATTTTATATGTACTCGTAATTAAAAACATAATGAGCAAACAGGTGTAATTTGTTTTCCTATCTGCACAGATAACTTAATTTTTTCGTAGGTTTTATTCCAACATTGTAATTAATTAAGACGTTTATAAGTATTTTACCACATTAGAAGTTTCTTCTTTAATATGTGGTATCTCTTCAGGACGGAGGCAATTATGGCCCTCAATAACTTCCTGTCTCTTGTAGTTCTTAATATATTTATCTTATTTCTCCCAAATCCTCCTGTGCCATCTATTTACTTAATCCCATCAATTACGCCAGGCACTGTTTTCCTGGACCCACTTTCCCTCTATCCTCCAAGTGACTATTAAATTCTCCAAGCATGCTTTCCTCATTACATATCCCAGAAACTTCAACTGTGGATTTCATACATACGATCTGTCGTCAAACAGAAGAACATGGTCGTTTGTTTTGCACTACTCAAGTAAGTGGCTGAATCCCCATGATATCTTTTACTTATACTAGAGCTGTATCAGAACGAAATTAAAGTACTATTGCCATATATGGATAGCAGCTATCCAGCTTTTAGCTCTTAATATATTTTATCTTGATATTTCTACTAAACCTAGATGTGCCATCTATTTGCTTCAGGCAATCAGCTCCTGTATTCCCGTGTCTGTCCCGCATGTCTTCTATCCTCCCTGTGAATATCGGAGTCTGTAAGTCTTCTTTCCTCATCATGCCCGAAAAACGGCAACTGTCTCATCTCACGTGCTCATTCCATAGTACCCTCAGTATCCTTTTGTAGAACCACATTTCCGTTGCTTTGGGTCTCTCCTTTATCGTTGCGGGGACTGCCTAGCATTCGCTGCTATATATCACGTAACATTTCAATACTTTTTCCTTTGTTTCAAACTAAATTGTCTTGTCTCTCAATACCCTGCGTAGATTTCGAAATGCGGAGCCATTCCAATACGTACGCCTCCGGATCTCAGTGTCGCACTTTCTGTCCTCTATTAGAACACTTCCCAAAACTCAAACGCTATTGCCTCCATTATTTTTTATCTTTAATTAATAAAAACTTTTTAACAATTCTTATATGATAATAAGAACACCTGAAAAAATAAATAATACCTTTACGGTAATATATTTTAATGAAGAAGTTTCTTGGGCAAATAAAAGACTTTAAATTACATGAAAGGAAAGTAATTTTACAACATTTCAGAAAAACCACAATGTGACATTCAAATAATGAGATTGAAATCCATGATACAATGAGAGGTTTAACATTGCACTTTTCCTACAAATGTTCCATCTTATCTCATTTCAACACATACCGATATTTCCCAGGACCTATCCATTATATACTTGTTGACAATATATACATAATAGCATCATTCAAATGCAAAGGAAGATTAAAAATAATAGAGAAATTTCTAAGTAAGTTATGAACACGGTATCAATCTGATTATCTTGTTCAGAACTTTAAATACATAAACTTTACACATGTTTTTTTACAAGTAAAAAAAAATGATTCTTCATTTTCGCTAAATGTATAGCTAAAAGCGCTCGAAAATATAAAATCTTTGGGCAATACTTATACAATTTGAGTTCTGAAAAAAATCATAAGAACACATGAAAAATTATATAAAAAACCTTAATGAAATAACTTGTGTTACATTTTTAATGAACCCTAAATATATATATATATATATATATATATATATATATATATATAAAATCATATATATATATATATATATATATATATATATATATATATATATATATATATAAGTGATCAATATTTTTAAAAAATTCTTGTAATTTTAAAATTGTGCGTTCAAAAATTCCACGTTATATGAGCGTTCAAAAAAATCAATATTACGTGAGCGTTATTAAAAAAAAAAGCTAAACGTTAAAATCAGTTATAGCAAATCGCTTGAAGACACCACACATAGTAGAAAAGTCGGTCGCGTAATAATTTGTTTACAAATAAAGAATATTCAAACGTTCTACAATATAATCGTATTGACCATTTTTTAATACAAAGTGTACTGGTCTAAATTTATTATGATTAAAAACTGAGTAATTAAACAATCAATATAATTGTATATATAAGTAATCACGTGTTATATATATATATATATATATATATATAATTACATAATAAAATGAATTATAACTAGGATTTGAATAAAATGTTGGTTACCGTTGAGTTTTTAACACAATAGATTAGCTATTTAATAAATTGACAAATTTAATTTCTCTGGGAACGCATCATTCTGTAGAGGCCTGTGATTTAGTCAGCCTTTTTTTACTCTTAGAACTTTAGGCACCTCTTTATAGACATGAGGGATTAATCATACTCCATAGAACAAGTCCACAGCAAACGGAGAAACTTAGAAAAGATTTAATTAATTTTTCAAAGCCCACAATTCTAACATAACTACCACCACAATTAAAATATTCCTCATAAATTTTATTCACAGACGTTTCTATCATTTGAATACACTAAAAAGATGTTCAACAGTAACAATGATAAGGTTAGCTATAATTGTATTAAGAAGATAGACAAATATATTTTCCAACATAATAATAATATAAAATAAATACTTAGTCCACCTGAATAATATCAGTTACCTGCTACTAATAATAGTTAGCTGTCTAAAATAATTGCTACTGCCGAACAAATGTGACATGCCAACTGAATAGCCAGTGTACGTTCGTATGTATCTATTTAAACTTATTTATAAATAGAACTTTGTCTGTGTTTGTGCGTATGTGTGTGCCTGTGTGTGTCTGTGTGTCCGTTAGATATAGACTCCAAAACGGCTGAAACGATTTTCTTGAAAATTTACATTGTACAAGAAGCGTCTGCGAGTGTTCTTAGCTAGGTTTTCTGTCGAGGTATTCCCGATAAATATCGAAATAATAATTGAAAAGTCAGGTTATAGAAGGAATGGTCCGATTTTATTCAAATTTGATACACTCATAAACAAAGACATAAGAAACGATATTCAGAAGTGTCAAGGTTGCAGTTCTTACAATAGTGCAGAAAATCGATAATATATATATATATATATATATATATATATATATATATATATATATATAAGGCAAGGTGTTTGTGTGTGTGTCTGTTTATCTGCCTGTGCGTCTGTATTTTTTCAGGCCTTTGATTTTAGTTTTTGCTTCGGGTTTGGCTCTAAGTAGGTATAATTGTAGTTCTTAGTTTCAGCCATGATACCATTTTCTCAGAATACTTATTTAGCCTTCAAAATTCAGTTTACGACGAAAAAAACTTATTTGATATCGATACCAGGAAATCAAAATTTGATTTACATCCATTCATTTTTCTTTCAGTCTACGGTTTCGCTTTAACTGGAAACAACTATTGCTTTTTAGTCTTTTGTGTCAACGTCCAAAGAGTATGAGCTCCAGAACCATGGATTAGTTTTAAAGCCTTCATTACACTCGAGCAACGCCGGGCTATACTGCTAGTTATTTATAGACCTCACATTCATTCGGATGATGATGATATTAAATTCTATTTGGGAGCAACTGCTACAATGTGAAAATATCGTTTCAATAAGTACTTGTCTTTAAACAACAGCAAATCCAGCAAAAGCATCACTTTATACATGTTTTGATGGAATTTTTTTAAGAAAGTACCAAATCACTACCTGGAATATAGTTTTCTTATTATTCTTCTTCTTTTTCTTTGTGCCATGTTTCTTCAGGACGTAGGCGATCATGACTTTCCACGTTTCCTTATCCCTAGTAGCTCTTAGCACACTTCGTCTTTTTACCTCACCCGAACCCCGCTCTGCCATCCACCTGCTTAGGCCCGTCAATATGTTATCCGCTGCTTTCTCCTGTCTCTTTTCCCCTTTATATGACTGGTGAGTATCAGATTCTCCAAGTCTTCTTTCCTCATTACATATCCCAAGAATTTTAGCTGTTTTTTCTGATGCTCAGTATTAATTTTCTTTTCGTTTGCATCCTTCCTAAAACCTCATCATTGCTCACATGCACGATCCATGATGTTTGCATCCTCCTCCTGTAGAACCACATTTCAGTTGCTTCAATTTTTTCATTCATCTTTGATTATATTATCCAGCATTCACTGCCATATGGAAGGACAGACATCACATAGCAACTCAGTACTCCCTTCTTTGTTTCTAGCGAAATTTTTCTATCTCTTAATACCCTCCTTATCTTCTCGAATGCGTCCTTGACTATTACAATTCACCTTCGAATTTCAGTGTCGCATTGTCCGTCTTTTGTTAGAACACTTCCCAATTATATAAATTTTTGTAATTGCTTGATTTTCGTATCCCCAACCTCCGTTTGCTGATAACTATCCATCATTTTTTTTCCTAATTTATTGTTGTCATTTCTTTTGATTTACTTCATCTCCCTTTTTTAAGAGGTCTTGTAGTTTTCTTTCAGCTATCAGGTGTGTATCATTTGCATATCTTATGTTGTTCAGATTGTGACCACTAATGAGGAATCGTGGCATAACTTACCCACTTTTGGGTATTGGGTAAATATTCCTCAGAATAGTCTCGCTGTACAAGTTGAACGGATCTGGTGAAAAGACACATCTTTGTCTTACGTCTACTTTCTATATTTGTATATTTACTGAATTCGTTTCCAGGCGGTTTGCTGCCAGTAGAGGTTCTTGATTACTCTGATGTATTTGCCAAAGATGTCGAGGTTGCTGAGCATTTCTATCAAATCCTTGTGATGTCCTTTGTCGAACGACTTGGCTACAAAACACAAGTAAACTTACTTTTTAATTTGTATCGCCCTTTCTCATAGAATCCTAAGCATAGATATTGCATTTCTTGTTCCAGTGTCCTTCACAAAACTTCAATGTTCTTGTCCTATTTCCGGTCTGATTCTGGTTCGCGCTCTATTCGTCAGGATTCGGTAAATGTGGCTCATCAAAGTGAATGTCTGCATTCGATTACACCATGCTTTCTTAGGAAGAGCTATGAAAATTGATTTGCTTAGTTCATCTGGTATAACACCACTGTTGCAGATTTAATTTATTCTTTCCATAATTTTCTCTATGCCAAAATCTTCTAAGGCTGTCAACATATCTATTACAATGCCATCTGGTCCAGCTGTTTTGTTCCTATTCAGTTAAGTCATTACAACTTTCTCTTCGGATATCAATATTTCCGGTCCGTCAGCATCTTTTTTAATATCGGTTGCGCTCTCTCTCTCTCTCTCTTTCTCTCTCTCTCTCTCTCTCTCAGGACCCATTTCCTCATTCTTTGTCCAGTATTAGACGGACACCAACTTTTTTACGTCCGGCATATATGATCCAATGGTTGTCGCTGCTGAATTCTCCATTCTTTGGCCATCTAGCTTCTCATATGCTCAGAATTTTTCATGTTCAATCTGCTCATTTCCTGATTGACATTCTCGAGTTGTCTACAGTTTTTCAGCGTCCTGACATTCTATGTTCCTAGGGCTAATATTTCGTTGTTCTGCATAGTCACAGGGTAACTGCCTAGAGACACCTGTTGCTCATGTTGTTCTTTTCCGGGCGATGGATAATTTTTGGTGCTAACGGTAGCTGGATGACGGTCAGGTGACGTCTCTTTGAAACTAACCCCCTTCACGCCGTTGGGTTTCATATATATATTTTGAAAAGTCATGATTGTGCGCGGGATAGATAGAGAAGTGATATCCTGTTGCCTTGTCCAGAGTGATTTATCGAGGAACCACCTCTAGTTAGACTCTCTCTCTCTCTCTCTCTCTCTCTCTCTCTCTCTCTCTCTCTCTCTGGGCGCATAATACGATATGCGCTAAAAAAGACTGCCTTCTTCCACCGAACGCCCCGTGGCCCAGGGGTAGAGTCGCCGACTGACGCCAATTCGGTCGGGTTTCGAGCCTGGGTTACGGAGCAATCGGTGTCTAACCGTACTAATGAGCTGTGATACAGCGAAACAGATCTGTCTGCGGATGACAATATATACATATACATATATATATATAGAGAGAGAGAGAGAGGGAGAGGGAGAGAGAGTCGATGGCCAGCTAACTAGAGATGGTTACTCTTTCTCTCTCTGTCTCTCTCTCTATATATATAGAGTAAGAGAGCGAGAAAGAAAGAGAGAGAGAGAGAGAATAGCTGTTTTGTTGAAATGTGGTATTCCGTTGCCATTCTCCACAGTGATTTAACGAGAAACCAAAAATTTTTCTCCGAACACTGTAATCTTTAACGCTGCAATTCTGTTAACAGCAATCTTCTCCACCTGTCCAAATAAACAGTCTTTTGCTCTATATACCGCTACTGTAAGTTGTTCTCTAGTCTTTTACGCGTTGAGCAATGTTGTAAAAATATTAACCGATATTTTGAGATATGCTTCCTGTGATAAAACACACATAACACATCAGCGTAAGAAATATTCTTTTAAAACATCGAAAACCAAACTAGATACTTTCAAATATCACAGATCAGACATAGAAATATCATCCGTCACGAAGACCGGGTCTTTCCTCTGGATGGCCACGTGCTTTGACCGTACAAGGGGCCCTTAAACTCAACCCAAACCTCGTGGAACTAGTACATTCGATCTGTCAGTAGAGAAGGTAGAAAAATTGCACTGCTCCATTATGTTTCTTCTAGACTTTCAGTCAGTCAGTTGAGTGCCATACGTGATACACGCTTGGGCGATCATGTTTCGAAAGAGACATGACTGACTGGGCAGAAGATTATCCCGCAGAAGGTTGCCATTTTATCTGCGGTAGACTGGTTGCCGACCAAGGCTATAGAACCCAATCTGTCCTGCTATTTAACCCATAACTGGAAAGAAGAGACGGATTAATACCTTTCCCAAGGGTATTTGCGCGTAAGTGAATAAAATGGATTCAACTGGAATTCGAACTCGGCTCCCCGTTTTCTCGTTCCGAGCCGATATCCACTGTACCACAACGCACATTAGACTTTACCTTTACAAGAACCAGATTAGACAGAAAATTATTTCATGCTATATTTGGCAAGAAGCTGCCCATTCTACAGTTTCCTTTTTCGGTAGAGTTAAAATCTTCTGGGCTTAAAAAAAAATTCTTGTGTGTTTCAAATTAATTTTCAAACTAAAACCGGTTTTTCACAAACAACAAGTTGCAAGCCTTTGGCTAACTCTTTCGCTATTTCCATGGAAATTGCTCGGATGGACTACATATCTGATTTACAACATTCCTAATCTTCACGGATGTGCGTTGTGGTGCAGTGGATATCAGCTCGGCACGAGAAACCGGGGAGCCGAGTTCGAATTCCAGTTGAATCCATTATATTCACTTACGCGCAAATACCCTTGGGAAAGGTATTAATCCGTCTCTTCCTTCCAGTTATGGGTTAAATAGCAGGACGGACTGGGTTCTATAGCCTTGGTCGGCAACCAGTCTACCGCAGAAAGCAATGGCAACCTACTGCGCGATAATCTTCTGCCCAGTCAGTCATGTCTCTTTCGAGACATGATCGCCCAAGCGTGTATCACGCATGGCACTTAACTGACTGACTGAATCTTCACGGCTAAGACAGTTTTGCACATTGTAGCGAACCATCTTAATTCCCTTCGTATCTGGGCAGCTCGACGTGGTCGAATGCTTAGCAAGCTTGTCTCGCTAAAATCATTACAAATGAAAAGTGAGTTCGATGTTCACAAAGTGCTCCATACTTTCGGCCCTTTGCCACACTTAAGCTGCGCAGAAAAAATTACCATCCCCTTCATATGTCATGGGTAAGATGACGTTTACAGTCATGCAGCTTCTTCACACGTACATGCACTTTCTGAAATCGAAACCCAAGAGATGTCTTCCCTCATCAGGATGAAGTTAATCTTTTCAAGTGCAGGGTTAATTATTGTCTTATATATGCCTATATACTATGCGTTCTTTGTAACCCTCTTAGGCCTTGGACAGAGTGAACATCCCTGTAAAACTTGGTTAATGTTATTCAACAGAAAACGCCCATAAATGCTGGTGTTATTGTATTATCAGTTTTTTTCTCTTTTTTGCTCTCTTTTAATTAAATTATATTCGTTCTACGCACACTCATTCAGAAAAAACATTCGACACAAGTGATTGTTTATACGACTAACACGCTTAACATTGTTCTAATATATGCGCAATGGAGTCAGGCATTGCATTTTTATGTTTTCAATTCTAAGTTTTTCGAAGATGTTAAATCTTAATCTTACTAGGATTCACAGAACTAGTAAGGATATTTTTTATGTTTGCCTTGCAGCTTGTTGCAAGCAAAAAGAATGATAAAATATATTTCGTTTTACTTTGTTTATTTTTTATTTCTATTGATCACAAGAAAAAAAACCATCTGAGAATGTAAATATTTCTTGTTGCAGAGGAATGGGAGCGGTGAAATAATTTCCTGTTGGGGACAAACTTTACGTTATTTCATTACGACAAATATTGAAACAGTTGGAAACCTGTTTTTATGTTCAACTTTTACTGGTTGGGGGAGCTTAATAAATGGAGAGTGAAAAGGGAGTAACATTTGAGGAGAGTGAAAAGAAAGCTATATAAGAGGAGAGTAAAGCGGGAGCTATATAAGAGGAGAGGGAAAAGGATCTCTATAAGAGGAGAGTGAAAAGGGAGTTATATAAGAGGAGAGTAAAGAGAGAGCTATATAAGAGGAGAGTAAGTAGGAAGGGTTTATGAGCTACATGAGGGGAGTGAAAAGGGAGCTATATAAGAAGAGAGTGAAAAGGATCTCTATAAGAGGGGAGTGAAAAGTGAGTTATATAAGAGGAGAGTAAAGAGGGAGCTATATAAGAGGAGAAGGAAAAGAGAGCTATATAAGAGAGAGAGAGAGCTATATAAGAGGAGAGGGAGAAGGTAGTTATATAATAGGAGAGAAAATAGGGAGTTATAAGAGGATAGGGAAAACGGAGCTATATAAGAGGAGAGTAAAGAGGGTGATATATGAGCAATATGACGAGAGTGAAAAGGGAGCTATATATGAGGAGAGGGAAAAGAGAGCTATATAAGAGGAGAGTAAAAATGGAGGTATATGAGCAATATGAGGAGTTTGAAAAGGGAGCTATATAAGTTAAGAGTGAAAAGGATCTCTATAAGAGGAGAGTGAAAAGGGTGTTATATAAGAGGAGAGTAAAGAGGGAGCTATATATGAGGAGAGGGAAAAAGGAGCGATATAAGAGGAGAGTAAAAATGGAGGTATATGAGCAATATGAGGAGTTTGAAAAGGGAGCTATATAAGTTAAGAGTGAAAAGGATCTCTATAAGAGGAGAGTGAAAAGGGTGTTATATAAGAGGAGAGTAAAGAGGGAGCTATATATGAGGAGAGGGAAAAAGGAGCGATATAAGAGGAGAGTAAAAATGGAGGTATATGATCTCTATGAGGAGTTTGAAAAGGGAGCTATATAAGGATAAGAGTGAAAAGGATCTCTGTAAGAGGAGAGAGAAAAGGAAGTTATATAAGAGGAGAGTGAAAGTGGTGCTATATAAGAGGTGAGTTAAACGGGTGTTATATAAGAAGAAACTGAAAAGCAGTCTATATAAGAGGTGAGTGAAAAGAGAACTACATTTGAGGAGATTGAAAAGAGAGCTATATAAGCGGAGTGTAAAAAGAGCGCTATATAAAAGGAGAATGAAGAAAGTGCTATGTAAGAGGAGGTGTCAAAAGAACCGTTTTTCCACATGCTGGATGATCAGGGTATATAGTGAAATGACGTTGAAATACCGGTTGTCATACGATAAGCAAAGTTAGACAACATCAAGACTGGTAATTAACTATACGGGTAATACTTGAGAATAGCAAGTGCTGTAATATTGAGTGTGCGGATGGTATCGTTTTCGGCCACATCACGCATAAATACCAATTATCGTACATTAACCAAAGTTAAGCAACATCGAGCTTGGCCAGTATCTATATGGGTCACCACTTTAGAATAGCAGGTACTTTAAGCTTGAATGTTTGGGTTGTGTGGCTTCCGACCAAATAACGTTGAACCACCTGCTCCCGTATATTCACCAAAATTAAGCAAGGTCGATTCTTGTCAGTATTTATATAGGTGACCACATGGCAATAGCAGGTACAGTAAGGTTACTTATATGTGCGGTACATTTTAATGAAGCAGCGCATAGCATCATCCAAGTTCTGTACCAAAGACTACTGGCGCCTCTGTAAACGCGTGCTTAGCAAGAGTAAGTCCTCAATACCCCCACTAATAAACGAGTTTGAGATTCTCACCTCCTCAACGGACAAGGCTGAATGCTTTGCCCGTAGATTCTCAACCAATTCGAGTCGTCTGGATTCGTCTGGAATCCATACACCCGATTTCCCATCTAGAACTGAGGCCCAATTGAATGACGTCCACATCACGTCCTCGCTGATTTCTAGCATAATCTCAAAACTGGACCCTCACAAAGCGAGTGGTGGAGATGGAATCCCAATCATAGTTTTGAAGAATTGTGCCCCTGAACTCTCCTCTATCCTTTCTAAGCTCTACAACCTCTGCCTATCTTCCTCCTGCTTTCCTGGCTGTTGGAAGTCTTCTTTTGTGGTTCCAATATTCAAGAACACTGGTGAACCATCGGACCCCGCAAATTACCGCCCCATCAGGCTTCTTCCGATCTTCGGCAAAGTGTTCGAAGCCATTATCAATGCCGAGGTCGTTCAGCATCTCATGGCCCACGGGCTCCTCTCGGACAAACATTATGGCTTCCGCTTCACTAGGTCTACTGCTGATATGCTAACGACCATCACCGAGTATATATACCAGGCTCTCAACAAGAATGGTGAAGCCTGAACCGTCACCTTGGATATCTCCAAAGCATCCGACAGAGTATGGCATGCCGGCCTTCTACGGAAACTGCGAAGCTATGGCATAACTGGACTTTGGTTGGACTTAATCCAGTCATTCCTCTCTAACCGCACACTGAAGGTGGTATTAAACGGACATGCCTCCCAGAACTACCCTACAAACGCGGGGGTCCCCCAAGGCTCTATCCAAGGTCCTACGCTTTTTCAAATCTATATCAATGATCTCTTCGATGTCATAAGATCACAAGTAGGCATATATGCCGATGATACCATATTTTACTCTCTCCTCGATCAAAGATCTGGTGTTGGTGACAAGCCGAACCTCGCTGCCGAGCTTGAGAGGGACCTCCAATCTGTGGTGGATTGGGGTAAGAAATGGCTCCTAAAATTCAATTCTTCCAAAAAGAAGCTGCTGTCAATTAACCACGACAGACAACCGCACCTCCCTCCCATTAGCATGGAACAGGCATGCCTTCCAGAGAGTAAAACACTACGCCTGCTTGGCCTGACACTCTCAGCGGACCTCAAGTGGAATGACTACGTTGAATCCATTGCTAAATCCGCAGCTATGAAAGTCGGCTCTCTTTCCGCCTGAATCTATCCTGCAATTATATAAATCCACCATCCGCCCGTGTATTGAGTACTGCTGCCATATCTGGTCGGGTGGCCCTTCTATTTTCCTCGGGGTTCTTGACAAAATACAGCAAAGAATCTGTAATGTGATTGATACCGACTTGGCTGACCGCCTGCAGTATCTCTCTTACCAGCGTGACGTGGCTTCCCTGTGCCTCTTCTATAAATACTTTCATGGCTTCTGCTCCGACGAAATTAAATCACTGGTGCCCCCTAGATGTGAATTTGCACGAGATACTAGATTGGCAACTAGGTTCCACCCTTTTACAGTAAAACCTATGAAATGTAACCGCAATTTCTACTCCAACAGCTTCTTTCCTCGCACTTCCCGCCTGTGGAATTCCCGACCGCATGCCTGCTTCCCCGACGGCTACAACATCCAGGAGTTTAAATGTAAGGTCAATAGACACCTCCTAATACACTAACGCACACCCATTCTCTCCAACTCTCTCCCTATGTACATCCTAAGTCGTCTACCACCCTCCTTCTGACATTTCCCATACCCAATCGTTCTATGTAACCCCCTGCGCTATAGTGGCAGTGGAATGCCTTGCTTTGGCTGACACGATTAATAAACAAAAAAAAAATACGTTCAGACACCGTTTCCCGTATGATTACTGAAGTTAAGAAACTTCAACTTTCGTCAGTAGCAAGATGGTTTACTTGGGAATATCAGGTGTGATAAGCTTGGTTATTTGGTTAGTACGGTTTACCGTTCCATCACATTGAAACATCGCTTCCCTTTAAATCACCGAAGGTAAGCAACGTAAGCCTGGTCGGTAGCTGTTTGGGTAATGATTTGGGAATACCAGATGCTGTAAGCTTGGATGTGTAATGGATAATGGTTCGATTTTTTTTAAATCTGAGAGCTGAGTTCCAATTTCCGTTCGGTTATTTATATTTATTTACGCATAAATCCCATTCCGAAAGGTATGAATCCACCTCTTCTCTCTCAAGCTATGAGGTAATTAGTAAAATTCGTATCACTAACAGCATTATTATAATAAAAAAAAGATTCTTAAAATCTAAAATTGTATCTCCTAGATTCAAATAACCCGGAAAGGGCTAATAAACCGTAGAAAACGAATCACTCAATGGATAATAAGATAGACATCAAAGGAGCGAAGTCAGTATGGCAAATGAAGTTCTTTTTTAAAATGAAGAAAGAACAATGTCTAGAATGCATAGTAAGAGGTTAAATGCATCAAAAAAAGATCATATAGAGAGCCATTATCCCGTATAACATTGCTTATATTGCTGCAATAAAATTATACCAATATTCCTAAAATAGTCATCAATCAATTTACATCTAAAACAATTCCAATGCATCATGGTCTCAAAAAGCGCGAAACATTATTTAGTTAAATGTAATAAACGAACTGGCCGTGGTAGAATTTTGTGCATATTTGATTAACTTAATAAATTTGAAAGGAACTACCTCTTTCTTGACTGCCAGAAACGCTGATTCGAAATGTCCTCTTTTATGCTCCAGCAGTAGTTTACCATCGTTCTGATGTCTAAACGCCCTTGGTACCTTTCATCTATTAATTTGATGTCCTGGTTGAATCGTTCGCCTTGTTCATCGCTAACATGCTCACAGTCTCGGGGATCTTTCTAGGTGGCTATGAAATAAATTATTTTTGTTACTCATGTTAACACCGATGTTGCAAAAGCAGTCTAATATGTTTGCAACTAGGACCTTGTAGTTATCGGATGTGTGATTACCAAAAAAGTTTTTCACAACCGTAACAAATAAATTCCATACATTTCATTCATTCAAAGTCCTACTACTTACAACGTCTTCATGGAGAGAAAGTTTTTCTAATATTTGAACTGTTTATAATTCCTGCTTTAAAATTTTCAATGCTCAATCCTGGTAAAACTTCACAGACATACTAGAACTAACAACCGTCCATATCAAGAGCTTTTACAAACTGTTTCACCAATCCCAATTTTATGTGGAGAAAGGGGAAATGTTTTTCTCTAGGTACAAGTTCAACGTATAGAACATTTTTCTCTTCTATTTTCAAAGCCTCTCGAGTAGGCCACTTAGTTTTATATATATATATATATATATATATATATATATATATATATATACAAACGTATATATATATCGAGAGAGAGGGGGGAATAGATAGATAGATACGAATAGGCTGTTATTTTATTCGGAAATTCTCTCATATTTAATAGCCTTAGAAAACTTTGCAAAGAACACAGAAAACATCACGATATTTTTATCAATTTAAAACCGACGCTATTAAATATTATGCTCTTCATATAAATAATTGCAATAACTATATTAAGTTGAAGATGAAAAAAGATTAAAGGAATACACAAGCAATCATCTAATTTAATAAAGGGCTTATTTTTTTAAATTACAAACATTTTCTCATAAAATACAATAAGCTCTTTTTCATTACAAAACAAATTTTCAATTTATTCCCGAAGACAAATTACGCGTAAAAGTTTTTCGAAAGAAAAAATTATTGTATTAAATGAAAATATATTCTAATTTACTAATTTATTAATATCTTTATTTATATAAATGGTAAAAAATTAATTTTTTATGAAAACCTTTTTTGAAACACGCTTTGAGTGTTGAACCATTGCACGTCTGTTCCATAAACATAGAAAACATGGATACATTTGTATCACCGAACTGATTCACTATTTCCTGCCATTTTCTCTTACAAAAGGAGTCCTTCAACAATGAGTCACTCAAGTGAAAAAGCAAGCATATTTGAGAAATATGTCTACACGTCTTGTCCATAAAAAATAAAATTGTGATATGATGGGAGGAGGAAAAATGGATGCAAATTTCGTATTCAGAATGTTAAAATTAGCTTAAAAATGTTTTTTCAACAAATAACAAACTTTTCTATTGAACAAGATAATTGATAAAATTAAAAGAACAATCAGTAATATTATTGGTCCTGATCTGGTGTATCGGCTTCAGTCATTTTTCTACCGCCGTAATATAACTCCACTGTGTCTTTTCTATAAATACATTTATTGTAATTGTTCAGATAAACGCTGCGATATTGTACTTTGTTTTATGAATATAAACGGTCTACTACATTGACAATAATGCTTAATTAATTAACAATTGAATTGTCTATATAGAAATGTAAATTGTATTCGAACAAGACTCATTCCTTGAACTGCTTTTATGTGAAAACCTCTTCCGGCTTTAAGCTTTCCAGTTAAATTTGATCTTCAAAAACTTAATCCAACGTCAACTGTTATCTATTGTGTTCTCATTGCTTATTGAGGTTTCTCTTTTTTCTTATTCTTTCGCACTCAGTAACCCCCTATGTCTAAGAGACTTGTCTACCTTGCGTTGGGTAAAATAATTAAAAAAGTGATTTCATTATCGTAATAAAAGCTTAACATTGTTATATATTACAATCATAGAATGTACACTACCGGCCATGATTATTAGGCCACCCCATTGTTTTAAAAATTATGCATTTCATATTATTTTTTCGTATTTATTGCCAACTGAATAATTATAAATGAAAATAGAATTGTTCTTTGTTAATACTGTACAATAACATGTGCATCAAATGAATTTATAAATATTTAATAATGACCTATATTGTAGGTGTCTACGGCTATATGAATACACCCGTTCTCGTCCGATCACCGAAGTTAAGCAACATCGAGCCTGGTCAGTACTTAAATGGATGACCATTTGGGAATACCAGGTGCTGCAAATGTAAGGACTAATAATGGTCCACCGGTCCTCCGAGTTTGGGGGTTGGGTGCAGGGCTAACAACCCTGCCTCGTAAAATAAAAACAGTTTGTTACAGCAACAAAAAGTTGCTGCCATATGCACCAGCTGGGTGTAAGGGATAAATGATGGTATTCATTTTCATCAATGAAAGAATGAATCAAATTTAGGGTGATTTCATCTTTGCTTTCTTGCCTTGTAAAAGTTTGCAAAACATAATAACAAAAGAACCATTCTACTTTCATTTGGCAATAAATACTAAAAATAAAATGAAATACATGATTTCTTTAAAAAAAAACTGGATTGGCCTAATAGTTATGGCTGGTAGTGTACGTTAATGAAAACATTGTATGCTTGTAAAATCCTTAGCTATAGCGATTTATTCCTTGCTGCATTTGTTTTTCGTACCCACTGTTTATGTCGCTGAAATTATTTTCGAAATATTCTTAAAAATAAGAAAGCCGGAAAATAAACGAGTCAACAATTTTAAAAACTTATTTTCTTCTTTTTAATTTACGAAAAACATATGCCTTATGATTTTTCTTCTTTCAAAATAAATTAGCTTCTGATTGTAAAATCGTGTTCAGCAATCCTTAAACACATTTTAAGCAATTCTAAACTAAATCGATAAATTTTTCCTTGGAACATTGCTTTTAAGGTTGAGTTATCGTATTCATTTGTCCGAAAAATTAGTTCGAACTGAAAGTATTCGTTGATTAAGCGCTTAAATTTCATGAAAACATTTAATTATTTTCAAAGAAAACAATTCGTTTTCATAGAATCAGTGAGACATGCATTTAATTATGTGTACATCACGATGATCATCTTGCTTAAATAGTGATTCCGAGAACTCATGTGTAAATTGTTTTATGAGTAATTTTGGTGTATTTGGTATAAATCTATTGCTGCAATATATACTATGTCATAGAAGATAATGGCTCTTTATTTGATCCCCAACTTTGATGTGTTTAACTCTTTACTATGGATCTTAGTCATTGTTTTTCCTTTAATTTAAAAAAAAAACTCTTTTTCCATTTGCCCCACTGGCCTTCATTATGCCCTGCGAATTTCAGATTCCGCAAGCAATATTTACTTACTATGTCTATATTTATGACTTTGCCCCACTGGCCTTCATTATGCCCTGCGAATTTCAGATTCCGCAAGCAATATTTACTTACTATGTCTATATTTATGACTTTGCCCCACTGGCCTTCATTATGCCCTGCGAATTTCAGATTCCGCAAGCAATATTTACTTACTATGTCTATATTTATGTCTTTGCCCCACTGGCCTTCATTATGCCCTGCGAATTTCAGATTCCGCAAGCAATATTTACTTACTATGTCTATATTTATGTCTTTGCCCCACTGGCCTTCATTATGCCCTGCGAATTTCAGATTCCGCAAGCAATATTTACTTACTATGTCTATATTTATGTCTTTGCCCCACTGGCCTTCATTATGCCCTGCGAATTTCAGATTCCGCAAGCAATATTTACTTACTATGTCTATATTTATGACTTTGCCCCACTGGCCTTCATTATGCCCTGCGAATTTCAGATTCCGCAAGCAATATTTACTTACTATGTCTATATTTATGACAGATATTTGAATTAATAAAAATAAAATAGTAGATCCGAAAATACCATAAGATCGAGAAGACAAGGTTTATCTCCAAACATCTAAACCCAAAGTTCATCTAGTTGAGGAAGAATACCTCCCGTTTAATTCAAAATTAAATCTTTAATGCAAAAGGATTCGGGACGACATTTTTCTGTGAAACAATGTGATTCCTGGTTAAAATTTTGGTTACTTTGGCTTATTAAAAGGCACATCAATACAATTATGATTAATTTAAAGGCAAAATCTGATTTACATGCTAATGGCTAACCACAAATATAACAATTCTCACAGCAGAACCATTGATGGCTTCCGAACAGTTTCACCTACCAAATTTCACTCACAAGACTCGGTTTAACCCACAGTATATTTACCAGGCACTTCCCAACGAGACCGCCAGTTGGGATTGCACTTCCAGTTTGATATTATCAAGATCACACATCTTTGATAAATCTTCTTTCGTCATATTCAAACCCGGGTTTGGTGGTCAGAAGGCTGCGGATAATAATTCTACAGTTAAATAATAAGCAAATTAAAAATAAAATTAAATAAGCACTTCCTAACGATGCTTTCTACTGGGATTGTGTCTCCAATATTATATTACTAAGATGATAATAATACAAAAAAGGATACCACCTCTTCGACAAATCAAATTTGGTGGTGAAATTTGAACCCAGATCTCACGGTCAGAAGGCTAAATCTCTATGTGCGTTGTGATACCTTGGATATCGAATTAATCGGGGAGCCGAGTTCGAATTCCAGTTGAATTCCTTGCATTCACTTACGTACAATTACCATTGGGAAAGGTATTAATCCGTCTTTTTTCTCCAGTTATGGGTTAAATAATAGAACAGATTGTGTTCTATAGCCTTGGCTGGCAACCAGTCTACCGCAGAAAGCAATGGCAACCTACTTCGGATTAATCTTCTGCCCAGTCAGTCATGTCTCTTTCGAGACATGATCTCCCAAAGCGTGTATCACATATGGCACTTAACTGACTGATTAAGTCAGACGTCGTGAAGAAACTGACTTATTGCTCTTCTTGCAAGACACCAGCAATCATCGAGTTGCAAGTGCGTTGCTGCAAATTAAGAAGTATGTAGAATTGTAGGTTCTTTTACACGCAACCTATTCCTCACATCTGACACCCTCAAAATTGATAGCGTTTCAAACTCCAAGAAATTGAAGGAACTGGAATATTAATCCTAATCAATATTCTATGTTGTCATTGGAAATTTAAAGACACATTTCAGAAGCTGAACAGAATACTGAAAGACAGTAAAATCCCATTAGAATCAAAGAAACGAGTGCCGGATTGATATGTGATATCTGTCTTTCTGTATGAAAGTGAATGCTGGACGATCTCATCAAAGATAAAGAAAAGGCTTGAGGCAGCAGAAATGTGATTTTACAGAAGGATGCTGACGATTCCATTGACGGAGCATGCGTGCAATTATGTGGCGTTGGAAAGGAAGGAAACGATAAGAAAACTCATACTAGATGTTAGAAAGAGACAAATGAGGTTCCTGAGACATTGTTGTGACAAGTCTTCGTCACCAACTTGCTGTGGCTTTGTTAGGGCCCGAAAGAAAAAGAAAAACACAGAAACAAGAAGGTAGGTTCAAACAGTGTGCTAAAATAACAGAACATACATTACCGGCCATAATTATTAGGCGACACCAGTTTTTTAATAGAAATGATATATTTCATACTATTTTTAAATGGATAATTCTAAATGAAAATTGAATGGCAAGGAAGCAAAGATGGGCTAGTCCGAATTACATTAAATTTTCTTCATTCTTTCATTGATGAAACTGCAATATAGATAATTACTAAATATTTATACGTTCATTTGATGCACATGTTATTGAGCAGTATTAACAAAAGAACCATTCATTTTTTCATTTACAATTATTTACGTGGCAATAAATACTAAAAAATAGTATGACATGCATCATTAATTTTAAAACACTGGGGTTGCCTAATAATTCTGGCCGATAGTGTATATGCAATAAAATTGTTAGTAGTGAGCAAAATAAAAGAGTATATCCGAACGGTATAGATAAGTAGCGTCACGACTGTCACCCGACTGCCTCACAGCTATGTCCTCGGAATTTTTTTTTTTTTTAATCATTTCACCCCAAGCAAGGCAGAAACGCCACTGATGTGCAGGGGGTTACATAAATGTAGAAAGATTAATTAGAAAAGAGTGAGGAGTACAAGCTAGTTAGAAAGGAACAATAGAAAGCTGAGAAAGCAGGTGCAATGACAGATACATGGGCGGAGAGAAAGTGAAGATTATACAGGGGAGGGGAGAGAGCTAGAGTCCAGTGGTTAGTAGGTGAGTATTAACTTTGCTTTTAAATTTCTGGAGGTCGTAGCCGTCAGGAAAGCAAGAATACGGGAGTGAGTTCCACAGGCGGGAAGTGCGAGAGAGGAAGCTGCAGGAGTAGAATTGTCGTCTGCATTTGGCTAACCTGACTGTGAATGGGTGGGACCCAGTTGCCAGTCTGGTTGCACGGGTAAACACCTGTTGAGGAGGCATCAGTGACTTAAGCTCATCCGAGCAGACGCCATGAAAGTATTTATAGAAGAGACAGAGGGAGGCCACATTTCGACGATGGGAAAGTGGCTGCAGTCGAGTCGCCAGATCAGTACCTATCACATTACAGACTCTCCTTTGGAGCTTGTCAAGAACACTGAGGAGAACGGCAGGGGCACCTGACCATAAATAGCAGCAGTACTCCATGCACGGACGGATGGTTGACTTGTATATATGCAGGATGGATTCAGGTGGAAAAAACATCCTGGATCGACATAGTGACCCAATCTTCTTAGCAGTAGATTTTGCTAAGGATTCAATATAGTGCTTCCATTTGAGGTCTGAGGACAGGGTAAGTCCGTGTTAGCATTTATGGAGGGAGGAAGTGTCCCTACAAATAGGGCACCCTAACAGACACGAAAGAAAGGAGGGCCTGGAAAATTTAATACTCGCAGGTCGGATATAGGGAAGGTGAGAAAGGGGATAGAAGCGCGAGATGTACTTGTTAGGTCTGAACAAATAGATGGCGGAGCGCGGTTTAGAAGAGATACTAAGAGAAAATATATTGAGAGCGACAGGAGACAGAGCCAAATGGTATATTTTTAAATATTTTTATTTTTATTTTTTTCTTCAATTTATAAATCTTAATATAGAATCAACGTTATTTTATCATACGCATTCAAATGCAATTTCTAACTTCCATTTCTCTCTGCATCTCTTTTTTATGATTTCTCACTTTTTTAACATTATCTATAACTTTTTATCTCTTTCTTTAACTCTCTCTCTCACTCATCCTCTCTTAAATTATTTCATTCTCTCAGTCTCTAATTAATTCTCTCTTTATATATATATATATATATATATATATATAATATTAAGAACATCAAAACGGGGAAATATGTATTATCTAAGGTAATAATCGAAATCATTTATATATATATATATATATATATATATATATATATATATATAAATGTGTGTGTGTGTGTGTTACTTTCTCTCTTTCTCTTTTTAAGATTTCTCTCATTTTTAACATTTTCTTTAACTTTTTATGTCTTTCTTTAGCCATCTCTCTTTCTCGATCTTCCTCTCTTAAATTTTTTCACACACTCTCTCTCTCTAAATCTTTCTCTTTATATATATATATATATATATATATATATATATTACTCTCTCTCTCTCTTTCTTTTTATGATTTCTTTCTCTTTTTAACATTTTCTTTAAATTATTGTCTTTTTCTTTAACACTCTCTCCCTATCTCTCTCTTAAATTTATTCACTCTCTCTCTCTGTCTCTAAATCATTCTCTCTTTCTCTCTCTCTCTCTCTCTCTCTCTCTATATATATATATATATATATATATATATATATATTACTCCCTCTCTTTCTCTTTTTATGATTTCTCTCTCTTTTTAATATTTTCTTTAACTTTTTATCTCTTTCTTTAACTGTCTCCCTATCTATCTCCCTCTTTTAAATTATTTCACTCTCTTTGTGTCTAAATCATGCTCTCTTTATATATATATATTTATATTACTGTCTCTCTTTCTCTTTTTATATATATCTATCTATCTATCTATTACTCCTACTCTTTCTCTTTCTTTCTTTATACGCACATATATATATATATATATATATATATATATATATATTATTCCTACTCTTTCTCTTTCTTTATATATATATATATATATATATATATATATATATATATAAAGAAAGAGAAAGAGTAGGAATAATATATATATATATATATATATATTACTCTCTCTCTCTCTCTCTTTCTCTATCTCTCTATCGTTTCATACAAAAATAGCTATTTATCTTTTTCTCGTTCTTTTAGAAGAGATACCAAGAGAAAAATATTGAGAGCGACTGGAGACAGAGCAAGGTGGGAGTCTATGATCGCCTACGTCTTCACAAATAACACGCTACGTAAAGAAGACATAAGTCTATGAGAAGGCGTGGGAAATTTCTATAATTAAGTTTGATAATGAAATAATGAATGCGTAATTTTTAGATGCAGCGCGTTATAGTCTTTCCGTTAAATTGTTTAGAAAATAATGTCCGATTTTAGAATAAACGTTTTAATGGTGTTCTATTCACTTATTATAATAATTGCCTCCAAATTATAATTCACTCCTAATGATTAATATGAGCTATTTGTTTATTTCCATTTTTTTGTTCTAATATACTTGATGCGCCCTGTAAATATACTAGAATATATCTGTTATGAAGTAATTGTGTTGTTCATAAAATAATGTCCGATTTTAGAATAAACGTTTTAATGGTGTTCTATTCACTTATTATAATAATTGCCTCCAAATTATAATTCACTCCTAATGATTAATATGAGCTATTTGTTTATTTCCATTTTTTTGTTATAATATACTTGATGCGCCCTGTAAATATACTAGAATATATCTGTTATGAAGTAATTGTGTTGTTCATAAAATAATGTCCGGTTTTAGAATAAACGTTTTAATGGTGTTCTATTCACTTATTATAATAATTGCCTCCAAATTATAATTCACTCCTAATGATTAATATGAGCTATTTGTTTATTTCCATTTTTTTGTTCTAATATACTTGATGCGCCCTGTAAATATACTAGAATATATCTGTTATGAAGTAATTGTGTTGTTCATAAAATAATGTCCGATCTTAGAATAAACGTTTTAATGGTGTTCTATTCACTTATTATAATAATTGCCTCCAAATTATAATTCACTCCTAATGATTAATATGAGCTATTTGTTTATTTCCATTTTTTTGTTCTAATATACTTGATGCGCCCTGTAAATATACTAGAATATATCTGTTATGAAGTAATTGTGTTGTTCATAAAATAATGTCCGGTTTTAGAAGAAACCTTTTAATCGTGTTCTAATATCTTTTTATACTCTAATGAGTAAAACGACCTATTCGTTCGTTTTCAATTTTTTGTTTTCATATACTTGACGCACCCTGTAAAAATACTGGATAATATTTGTTAATAAATTATTGTGATGTTCATAAAATAATGTCCGGTTTTGGAAGAAAAGTTTTAATAACTGCTTCCAATTATAATTCACTCCTAATGTTTAAATTGACCTATTTGTTCATTTTCAATTTTTTGTTCTCATATACTAGACGCACCCTGTAAATTTACTACAAGATATTTGTTAACAATTATGATGTTCGGAAAATAATGTCCAGTTTTAGAAGAAACGTTTTTCGTGTTCTAATATGTTCATATAATAATTGCCTTAAAATATTATTCACCCCTAATGATTAAAATGTTTGTTGTCAATTTTATATAGTTTAAAATAATATCTGTTTTTAAAATGTTAAATATTCTAATATATTATCATAGTTTCAAAAAATATATTACACATTTCTAATAATTTCCTCTGAAGTAAAGCTATATCAATCTCTTCTAGAACTGTAAGGCGTTATATGCTCCATGTCTTAAAGATGGCACAAGAAGAGTTGTGTATATTGTTTGTATGTATTCAAATCTAGTTATAATGATTCCAAAACTACTGCTAGCATTAACTTATTGAGAAATCCACTTCTGATCGGTCAATAAGGTTCTGGTTTTTTGAAGTTCCGCAGTGGAGATACAAATCTTGGCGATAAAGCTCGTACAAGACTTTATTTGAAATTGAAAATTCACATCAATGTACACAAGTCGAACAATGCCTACGTCAAAATTTCAGCGAACTGCATCATAAAATGCGTGTAGGCATTTATCAATACTTGACCATAGCGAGAAAATAGTCAACCTGAAGAAACGCGATAAATAGCTTGCACATAAACTCACTGAATGCCACATAAAGTCGAGATTTTAACGTGTTTTCGATGCTACAGATGTGATCATTGGATGACACAATTCTTGATCAAAAATTTGACGTGGGTTGAGACGTGGTTCATCCTTTATGACAACAGTTAGCGTTATCTTGACAAAACACTCAAAAGATGTCCAAAATCGAAATTGCACACACAGACGATTATGGTAACTGACTTATTGTCCGCCACTGATATTATCTTTTACAGCTTTTGTCAATTGAATTAGAGTATATATATAAAAAGACAAAAATTCTCCAACATTTTCAATTGAAATTAAAGCTAAAATACGATGTTTAGAACGGCTCATGATTAAGCATAATAGACATTCATTGTCTCTTATGTTTAACAGTATATGTGTAGAAAATTATCTGCTGCCTCGATACACTAAATAAATATATATTTAATTTATATATATGTATATATATATATATATATGTGTGTGTGTGTGTGTGTGTGTGTGTGTGTGTTACGGAAAATCCCAAAGATTAACGAAATGGTTTTAACATGCGACATATTTAATTTATTTGATTCAAGAAAATTTTTTAAAAATTTTTATTACTCGTAATAAAGTAGTTTATTTTTAATCAAACAGTATACTTATAGATTTATTTCAACCAGCTTGATTATTTACGATAATTTTGACACACATTCTCATAACAAAATGTATCGTAAATTGCATAATGTATGTCCTCCGTTGGCGTAGTATTTGTATATCTACTAATATAGACTTTATATATTACATCGGGCACTGTTCTATTAACATGAGAACTATATCTATATATCTGCGCGTATGTCTATAGCTAACACGCAAGTACGTAAGTACATGTTATATAGCGAAACAGGCCTGCATGCGGATGACTATATATATATATATATATATATATATAGGTTCAAATAAATAAAGCCTGCTTCGCAATATCACAACTCATCAGTGCAGCTAGTCAACCGAAGGCTTCAAGCCAGGATGGAAACTCAACCGATTTGGCATCAGTCAGGAGGGGTTATACGCGCATTTGCATGCACCTGTGAATAATTAATAGATTTTATGTTTATTAATCTGTTTTATTTTATGTTTATTATTATTTCTTTATTTAATATTTTTCCTTATTTTATTTGTTTCAATTCATTTATTCATTATTTCTTATTTATTTCAAGTATCGCCTTGATATCTAGTAAGTTTCCATAATTGACAACAATTAATTTTCCCTAAAGCATAGTATACTGTTCCTATTGTTAATGTTGTATGAAACTGCCCATTTTATAATTTGCCATTGGGTTTTGAATGGAATATTGATGAATTATTTTGGTTCATATTTATTTAATACTGCTGTGATGTTGGGAAATATATTCATTCAAATGATATTTTGCGGTTATAATATTATTCTGAGTTTCATTAAGACCTATATAGATTTTTCGTTGGTATTAATGTAATTAGTTACGGTAGCTTTGGTCAATGATGGGGCTATCTGTCTAGTATACATACACACACATACACACAAACGCACACACATCTCTCTCTCTCTCTCTCTCTATATATATATATATATATATATATATAGATAGATAGATATCGAAGTGAATAAGGAGAGACGAAAATATTAACAACGTTCAAAACATTAATTTAAAACAGTGCTCCATATAAAAACAGATATATGAATATTTATTATAAATTATAGTTTAGAACATGTACAAATTATCATCTACTACAATATGTACATTTTGTTTCGATATTGAAAGTTATACTCTTAAATATAAGAAAATGAATGTCTATTATGTTTAATCATGAGCCGTTCTAAACATCGCATTTTGGCTTTAATTTCAGGTGAAAATAAAGAGAAAAATTCTCCAACATTTGGATAATCCTTTAAGTTGGTTCTCAGCTTTCAGTTCACATGAGAGATCTTCAGAGAGGTTACATGGACGTTAACATAAAAACATCCACCATCAGCGACGATTTTATATTGTGTTGACATAAAACTTTGCTAGGCAACGATAACAGTTACCAAAAATAGCAAAAACAGTTCGTAAAATTGTAATGCGGTTCCCTGACGTCACACCGCGTGAGAGTTCGAAATGATAACAGAACCATATATTTAAATGCAATGTAATGTGTTATGACCAGATTTAAAAGTGATTTTATTAAGTGTGGGTTGTTTGGATTTTATGTAGATGGCCTCCAGTATCTGAAGTTTCTTTTTAATGTGTATATGAGTGAGGATTATTGTGTTGCTGACTAAAATCACTCTGATATTACCTACATGGCTATGTTTTTTCTAAGATCAGAGTACACTTAAACAACAATTCTTAGAAAAACATAGCAATTTAGAATATATATATACATATATATGTATTATAATGAAGTCAAACATCTCTTTCTGCGTATTTTGGCATTTAAAAGAAATAGTAATACCTCAAAAATAAAATGGAAAATTCTGAAGAAAATGAACATCTGTAAATTATTCTATGATATCTGCCATTAGTGTCTGAATGAAAAGCTGCATATTATAAAGTTTTTTTAAAATTATTTTTTAAACGTACCACCCCGAGCAAGGCAGTAACGCCACTGATGTGCAGGGGCCTGCATAAAAGTAAAAAAGATTAATTAGAAGAGAGTGAAGAGAAAGAAGCAACAGTTAGAAAGAAGCAAGAGAAGGATGGGAATACAGGTGTTATGACAGTTGCAAAGGTGTAGAGAAAGGAAAGGAGAATCAGGGTGGTGTAGAAAGAACTAGAGTCAAGTTGTTAAGAGATGAGTATTGACATTGCATTTAAATTGCTGGAAGTTGTAGCAGTCAGGAAAGCAAGAATTTGGAAGCGAGTTTCACAGGCGGAAAGTGCGAGAGAAGAAGCTGCAGGAGTAGTATTGTCGTCTGCATTTGGTTAATCTAACTATGAATGGGTGGGACCCTGTTGCTAATTTGGTTGCACGAGTAAACACCTGTTGCAGAGGCACCAGTGACTTAAGTTCGCTGGAGCCGACGCCATAAAATTATTTATAGAATAGACTAAGGCAGGCAACATCTCGTTGGTGGCGAAGTGGCTGTAGTCGAGCCGCCAAATTGGTACCTATCACATTACTGATTCTCCTTTGGAGCCTGTCGAGCAATATTCCATGCACAGACGAGTGGTTGATTTGTATATATGCAGGATGGATTCAGGCGGGAAAAGCATCCGGGCCCGACAGAGTGACCCAACCTTCTTAGCAGTGGATTTAGCTATGGACTCAATGTAGTGGTTCCATTTAAGATCAGAACAGAGGGTAAGGCCGAGGAGGCGCAGTGTATTGCTCTCCGGGGGACTCGCTTGGTCCATGCTCATGGGAGGCAGGAGAGGTTGCCTGTGATGATTGACAGACAACAGCTTGGTCTTAGAAGCATTGAAATTGACAAGTCACCTCTTACCCCAATTCACCACAGTGTGTAGATCCCTTTCAAGGTCAGTAGCGAGATTATGTTTGTCCGCCACGACGGGTTTCCTACTGATGCGGGAGTAAATTGTGGTGTCATCTGCGTAGATGCCTACTTGGCTCTTGATCTCGTCTGGGAGGTCATTTATGAAAATAAGGAAGAGCGTCAGGCCTAGGATAGAGCCCTGAGGGAAACCAGCGTTTCTGCTGTAGGATGTAGAGAGATGCCCATTCAAAACGAACTTCATTTTGCGGCTATTTAAAAAAGATTGGATTAGATGAAGCAAGCGTCTGGTAATACCGTAACCCCTAGCTTGCATAGAAGGCCAGAGTGCCAAACTCTGTCAAAAGGCTTGGAGATGTCCAGAGCAACATTACGAGCCCAATCGGACTTTTCAAGGGCCTGGAACATGTACTCCTAACGGTCGTTAGCATGTCAGCCGTGGACTTGGCAAAGCGGAAGCCATACTGTCTGTCAGAGTTTATGAGCAGTAAGATGCTGAACTATTTCAGCATTAATTATGGCCTCGAACACTTTCCCGAAAATTGTTAGAAGGCTGATAGGGCGAAATTTGGGTGGGTCCGAGGGTTCACCAGAGTTTTTAAATAAAGGAACGATAGAAGAGAACTTCCAGCATGCAGGAAAATAAGAAGCTGAAAGGCATTAATTATACAATTTAGAGAGAACAGGGAAGATTTCAGGAGCTCATTTCTTAAGGATCCATCGCCACCGCCCGCCTTATGGGGGTCACATTTTGAAATTACTCTCGGGGTAATATATACATCGTACAGTTTAGCCTTAGTTCTAATAGGGAAGTCGGGTGAGGGTACTCCAGATGAGTCAAATGTAGAGTTGGATGAGAATCTGCGAGCAAAGCACTCATCTTTGTTCGCATATGACGTGAGAACCTCGAATTCATTGATTAAATTAGGGATGGATGATTTGCTATTGTTCAGCACCCGTTTGCATAACCGCCAATAGTCCTTGGAGCCGAACTTGTGGTCCGCTATGCGCTGTCACTTTCTCTCGGCAAACAACCGCTTGGCGACATTCAGGATTCTCTTGCACTCATTACGAGCAGACGTGAATAGGCACCTATTGTGATCAGATGACTGTCTCCGGAATAGTCGGAATTAGTGGTTCCTGTAGGCAATGGCGGCTGAACAGACGGGAGAGAACCAAGGAGAGGTTTCTTAATAATAATGTACTAATAAACCATAGAAACAAATTGACAGTATTAGGTAAACTCCATAAATAATACTCTTTAAAAATCAATTAATTATAAAGTTCATTTATAATTTATGATATAATCTTATATAAAAATTATTTTATTAAAACTAATCCCCAACACAGTACTAATTTGATGTTCATAACTCCTATATATCTTATTATACCATAATTACTTAATTCAAATTTTAACCTAAATAACTTAGTCCGTTTAACAAATACAGTAATATAAAAAATAAAATTTAAAAAACCTAAAATCTAACCTGTTGCCTAAAACTAATGTCTACACATTTGAATAAGGTATGTTTCTAGTATGTATAAGTTTCAGACAAATAAAACGTGTCATTTTATCATGACATAGCGCAAGAACTTCCTTCACACGACACGAAGAGTTCAACTTTATAGTTCAACCTAATTCTCACTTTTGATTGAATAATACAAAAACGCCCATAATTATATTGCTTAATTCTCTTATTTAAGATACAAAACTACTACATATGGACCAATTTAGAAAATTACCACAATTTTTTTAACTCTAGTGTATATATTTACACTGGGTACGATATTGTCGCCAAAATTATGCAAAAATTGAAAGAATGTCGATATCTCAACAGATATAATTACTAAAATTGCAAACAATTTAAGTAATAAAGAGTAAATGTATTCAATGAAATCGCTATTCGCTTCAACCACAGCTTACACACGAATTTAAAAGCTTTTGTAACTCTCATGGATTGTCCCTTGGTTTAAGTTGGTGAATTCTGGCATAATCATTGTTGTTTCAATAAGTTTTGTTTTTGTTTTCTTTTCCTCACACACAATTATCAAGGAGGTTGCAGGCTGGGGGTTTATGTGGCAATAGGTGGCAAAGGATGACGTGGCCGCAGAAATTGTCTGGCAGTCATGACTTGGTTCACCTGCTTGGGTGGCATGGTACTGTTTCAAGACATAGAAACTCCCAGCAGTCATTCTCTTGACCTACGGAAATACTACATCATCAATGTCATAGGCCTCCGTGTTAAGTCCGAGTTTTCCCCATCAATTTCGTTGTTATTTTTTAATCCGAATGATCAGAGTGAGTTTTCCGAGTTGTTGTAGCTTTGAATCACCATCAGACTCATCCAACTCTTTTCGAATCGTCAACACTGTCCTTAAACTCATAATTAAACATTCTGAAATATTCGTATTTGATTTTCCGTCGTGAATGACAAGCAGGATACATTAATTTTAACGATACATTCGTTAAATCACTCCTACCCGCCATCAGCATGGATCAGGATAGTCTCCCTGAAAGCACAACACTGTTCCTCGGGTTAACACTGACAAAAGACCGCAAGTGGAATGACTATATAGAATCCGTAGCTAAATCCGCTCCTAAGAAGGTCGGTTCACTGTGTAGGACCAGCAAATTTTTTCCGTCTGAAACAATCTTGAACATATATAAATCTACTATCCGCCCGTGCATTGAATACTGCTGCCATATCTGGTTGGGTGCCCCTAATATCCACCTCGGGGTCCTTGACAAGAACCAACGGAGAATCTGTAATTTGATCGATCCCAATTTTGCAGCTCAGATACAGTCACTTTCTCACCGGCGCAATGAGGCATCCCTGTGTCTACAAATACTTTTACTGCAACACTGCCACTCGGCTAGCTGGTTGGTTCGACTGCTCGCTGGTTCGGGAATGGATCCTGCTGCGATGATGTCGAAACGGTACCAGTTATGTCGACGCTTTTGGGCTGCTGGTTGTGGTGATCTCGTCACAGAAGCTGGTCTTCAAGACGTCTATTACAACAACGGAACCAATGCCCACGTTGTGATTTGATCTCAGAAAGTCGCGCTGTGCAAATTCAGTAGCCGTATTCTACTAGATCCAGACCGGACACTCGTGTACACTTGTGTTTAAAATAAAATAAACACGACACCAAAAATAAGAATAAAAATGAAAATAAATAAATAAATAAATAAGGTCGAAGACGCCTGGAGAGTTCCGAAGAAAGTCTTTATAAAAAAACGTTAATTGTTAGTTACAGGAGCAGATAATGCAGTTCTCAGAATGCTAGTTTACAACGGAGAGAGAGAGAGAGAGAGAGAGAGTACATTTTCAAAATATCAGAGCTTTCAATCTTCAAATGAAAATGTCTTTTCCAACAAGTTTCGTTAAATTGATCAGAGCTTATCAAATTTTCATTAAAGTCTTTAGGCGGCTAATGGCGGTAACCTGAAGGCGGCGGTGTGGGGTTGTTTTATCCTTGTAGCCTGAAAATCTATCTCCCAACTACTTTAAAAATTTTCTTTCATAGCAGTGCGAACTTTTCGTCAAGAAGAATAAAAAATTTCAATTCTCCACATAACGTTTAAAACAATAACGTTCTTTCGGGATTCCTATCGAAGGCGCATTATTCAACATTAACTCATTAAGTTAATCAGCGACAGGCTCCATTCGACATTAACTATTTAACCATAAGTTCTGTGGTATGCGTCCAGCCTCTGAGTCGTGGCTCCCCAGTTGGGAACCTTTTCCACAGTCGTTACATTTCGACTGCAATTTCAAAAACTACCCAGCCAACAAGTACTTTTTCTTGCTGATTCTCAATTGTTATAGCCATCTCTAATCCTCTCGGGGGATTTAGCCGACTCAAAGCTTTTGACCAATGAGATTATTTTCCACCCACACGATTTGCGGGGAGCCTTAGCTCGACGAATGAAATATCAACAGCTCACATGACGTAATGTCTTTATGCGTTCTTTCTTTTGATTACATCATCTGTCTTCCGATCCTAAAATCTGTTCCCAGGAATAATTGTTGAGGATCTAACCCTACCTTACCTCATCAAGGAAATCCTGACATTTTGTTATGCATGTGACCATTTTGTCAAATTTCCACCTGGCCCAAAACAATTCGTTTTGTATATGAAAAAGAAAGGAAAATTACATTTTCCTCTTTTTTTCCCAAGCGTCAAATAATATTTCTATTCCCCGGATTTTACAAGTACATAATAGTATTAAAAATAGTTTTTTACGTAAGCGAAGATCGCGGATTACAATAAAGCATAACTGATAATACCACTAATATTAATTTTTCTCCTTCCGTTGTATTAAACCAAGCAAAAAAAAAAAGAAGATATATCAGAGGGAAATAGTGTCACATTACGGCTTCTGCTCAGATGAACTTAGCTCACTGGTGGCCCCTTTATAAGAATTTACTCGAGCCACAAGATTAGCAACTAGGTCTCACCCAATAAAATGTAAACGCAAATTCTACTCCATCAGCTTCTTTTCTCGCACTTCCCGCCTGTGGAATTCCCTTCCGTTTAGTTGATTCCCCGACCACTACAATCTTCAAGAATTCAAATGTAAACACAATAGTCATGTCATCTCCTATCTCACTAACCTGCATCCTCTCTGTCATGCTTTTGTTTTCGTCCACTCTATTTTCATCAGTATTCTATCCTTCTCTTACCCACTTCCTGACACCCCTATAATCTATCACGCTTTTTCATAACTTTCTTCTTATGTTAACCCCTGCAAAACAGTGGCAATAAAAAGCCTTGTTTGGGAATATATGATTATAAAAATTAGTTTTGCAAAGGAAGAGTGCTGATTACATTATAACACGAGACAACTTTGAAATCTTTTGTAACTCTCCCGGAATGTTCCCTTGTTTAAGTTGGTGAATGCTGCCACAGTCCTTGATTTTAGTTTACCTTTGGTGTTACAAGGAGGTTTTGGTTTCTGTGTCTTACACACAATAATGAAGAGGGTTGCAGTCTAGGGAGTTATGTGGCAATAGGTGGCAAAGACTTATATGGTCGCAGAAATTGTCTGTCAGTCATAACTGTGTTCTCCTCCTTGGGTGGCATGGTGCTGTTTCAAGACATAGGGTCTTCCAGCAGCCATTCTTTTGACTCATGGAATCACTACCTCATCAAATTACACGTCGTAGGTTTCCGTGTTAAATCTGAGGTTCTCCCCATTAAATTTCGGAGTTCTTTTTTAATCCGAATGATCAGAGTGACTTTTACGAGCTGTCGTAGATTTGAAGCACCATCAGACTCAACCAATACTTTTCGTGTCGTCAGCACTGTCCTTAAATTGGCACCTAAACACTCTGAAATGTTCGTATTGGAGTTACAGCCGTGAATGCCAAGCAGATGGTCGGGTGCCCCTGCTGCTCTCCTTGGGCTTCTTGACAAAATACAAAGTAGGATCTGTAACGTGGTTGATACTGACTTGGCAGACCGGCTGCAACCACTCTCTCACCGGCGTGATGTGGCTTCCCTGTGCCTCTTCTACAAGTACTTTCATGGCTTCTGCTCCGATGAACTTAGATCATTGCTGCCGCCTAAGCACGAATTTACACGAGATACTAGATTAGAAACTAGTTCCCACCCTTTTACAGTTAAGCAAATAAGATGTAACCGTAAATTCTACTCCAACAGCTTCTTTTCTCGCGCTAACCCCTTTGTGAAACTCCCTTCCACAAGTCTGCTTTCCCGACAGCTACAATCTCCAGGTGTTTAAATATAGGGTCAATAGACACCTCCTATCACACTAACTCCCAATTATTCTCAGAACACTCTCATCTACCCAACCCTCATTATCAGTATCCTTACCCGCCTATCACCCACCCTCTGACATATCCTATATTTAATCATCCTTTCTCCACTCTATGTAGCCCCCTGCGCAGTAGTGGCAGTGACAGACCTTTTTCGGGGTGAAACGCTTATATAAAAAAAAAAAAGATTGTACTCGTTTTAACGAAAAATTGTCATAATTTTGCATATTTCTCCTTAGAAGTTAGAGTGCCGATTACTCGAAACGTGTCTTTATTGCATAACACTTAACTCAAACCATTATTCCGCCAGTTACTCTCATACATCTTTCTTCTGATACGTAGAACTTATAGACCGTCTGAGATATGTGAAAGACCGCTTAAAAAACTCGAGTCGGTTGTTTATACATTCTTGCAATACCAGACTTAGGTGAGGTGAAGCATATATATATTCGGTGGATGGAATCGATACCACATCAATCGGATAGTGTACACAGCTCTGTTACCTGGTATGAATTTCTTGCAATGTCACTTCCGATAGTATTCTACATACGTACGAAAGAAAAATGTTACCTTTGTTTAATCTTCAGCAGTTTGAACGGACACACATAAATATCTCAAACTTAATACATTAAATCTTGCTGAAAACAGACAGCGTTTTTCTATTTTATGGAGAAAGAAAAATTATTCCCAACCGGAATCTAATGAACCTTTAGATATTTTTTATTTCACCATCATTAAATGTCCACGAGTTGTCTTATATATATATATATATATATATAGCTTGTAATTTGTACATTGTTTCAAACTGAATTATCGCTTCATTTTGAAACAGTAAAGTGTAATCTGCTGTTATGAATTTTAAATCTCATATTTTTATTTGTTACTTTTCTCGTTATTTATTGAAATAATCGATATCAGATGCGCATACATCAGATTAATATCACCGTCATCATAATTGTTATTATAGTTTTTAGCTTATTATCGGAGATTATTGATTAACGTAAAATAAAAATCTATTATTATAAATAGATGTACAGTTTTTATTATTATTGTCATTCATAGTTTTTTTTTCTTTTACATTGGCTTTCCAAACGTGACTGTCACGGCAAAGGAAATACATTCGACTTAACTTCTGAATTATAAAGTTTTTAGGTTGGTAATTCGACAAACTTACTGATGCAAGATTATAATTGAATTTTTGTCACTGATGAAGGCAGGCTTTTCCTCGCTGAAATGGCTATAGGGCATATGTACTTTTTGGAGTTTTATTTGAAAATATATATATTTGACTCTGTAGAAAGATAACACTATATCGAGCCGTCGACCAGGATCATTTTTAGTATTAAGGTAGGTACCTCTACTCATTTTCGATATCTAAACTTTAAATTTAATTTATAAAAATAAAACTTTTCTTGAACGTTTTACTTTTAGTTTTAACTGAAAGCAACACCTATTTATGATCTACCAAAGATAATTTTAAAATTAGATGGAATAACCTAAAGTCTACATTTAAACTGGTAAATCTAAAAAATTGTACCAAACTAGCTAGTCACGTGTGGAAATAAAAATAAAAATATGGAGATATAACTTGAAGCATAGTAAAACACCCAAACCATACAACGATGGTAAAACATGCAGATTATGCTATTATGTGGTTCCAAAGAAAAAATTAATTACTAAATGAAAGAAAAAATTACGTCCAAGTGTAACTATATCAATGTGTACCTACTAGAATCACGCAATCATGGATGAAATGGTTCCAAGATCTTTAAGTAATTTTTTTCTACTTTTAAAAATTGCGTGTTCATAAAGATCTATGTTTCGTGAGTTTTTGAAAAAACAGTAAACTCACTTATTGTAAATCGGCTGAAGACTCCGGAAAGTAGAAACATAGGTCGCGAATTATATATATATATATATATATATATATATATATATATATATACGCTCTGTCGATACTTGAAGTTAACATTTTATTTCTCTGGATACTGTCCATTTTCTTTTTATTTTATTTCTTTGTCCTTTCTTGTTTACTTTTCTTTCTTTTTTTCTCTTTTTTCTATTAATCAATCGTCTACTTTTTTCTATTCTTTGGGGTTCTTTTTAAATGAGCGAGAATTTTTTTGTAAATAAACTTTACAAATGTCTATTCTAAATATGGACATGTAAGCGTCTGTGTAAAACAAATTGCGGGGATATTTTGAGGATCAACTATTGTACCATTTGGGTCTGACGAGCCGCAATAATAACATCATTATGCGTTGAAATATGTATTACCTATTGAAATTGTATTAAATCAAAAGTCTTTTGTAAATTATATTACTCTGTTAAATTAAATAAATGAATGTAACATTGAGCTCTTTTGAGTTTGTCTCTATCAGAATTTACCTGGATATACGTTGTGTATATATATATATATATATATATATATATGTGTATTTAGCCAGAAATTTTTCTTTTAAACATGTCAGGTTTAATAAATTGCAGACGTTGTGTCTTCTTATTTTTAATAAAATCCGTTCATTATGTATTTCATACTATTGTTTAGTATTTACTGCCAAGTGCATAATTGTAAATGAAAATAGAATGGTTCTTTTGTTAATACTGCACAATAACATCTGCATCAAATGAATATATAAATATTTAATGATTACCTATATTGCAGTTTCATCAATGAAACATTGAAGAATATTTAGCCTGATTCGGATGAGTTCATCTTTGCTTTCACGCCTTGTAAAATCTTTCAAGTTAATAATAACAAAAGAAGCATTCTATTTTCATTTAGAATTATCCCCTAAACCTAGGGGTGGTCTAATATTTATGGACGATACTATATATATATATATATATATATATATATATATATTTAGATGTATGTATATATATATATATATATATATATATATATGTGTGTGTGTGTGTGTGTGTGTGTGTGTGTGTGAATAAAGAAAAAATTATCTAACCGATGCATTTCGTCCTCCGAGGTACTTTTTCAACACAAATATGATTATTAGATTTTCTTCGATAAAGTCCCTCAGTAGACGAAACGCCTCGGATAAGACATTTTTTCTTTGTCTTTATTCATATACATTTATGAATAAATTCTATCTTAAAATTTTACACACACACGTGCAGATATGTCGGAGCTGAAGCAGACTACCACCACGTTTAATTTTGTTGTTTTTCATTGTTTTTACTTTTTTCAGCGCAATCCTGTCGATTGTCACTTAAACCGTTCTATTATCAAAAATAAATTTTGAAAAATTACAATACTTAAACAAATTTGTTGGGGGTCAGTTTCTTATACAACGTTAAAGTAAATCGATCCTCCGTTTTCAACCCACTTGCGTTGTGGTGGCTTTGTTTATGTAAATTTTCTTGTTTTTCTTATTTTTTACTTTTTCATAGCAGTTCTGTCGATTGTTACTTAGACATTCCGATTATCAAAAAAGCCTTTGAAAAATTACAATATTTAAACAAGTTTGAGGGGGTTCAGTTTCTCATACAACGTTATAGTAAATCAATCCTCCATTTTCAGTCCACTATAAAATTGTATGAGTAACTGGTCCACCACTAAAATTGTTTAAATAGTGAATATTTTGCAAATGTTTTTTCTCATTCGTTAATTTTAAGGTGTAAAATATAATATTGCACTGAAAAACAGTCCAAAAAATTTGATTATGGACAAATTTACGGTTAGCAGTAATGTACCGGCGACTGGTTTCAAAATGGAGGCTCGATTTACGATAACATTGTATGAGAAACTGATCGCCGACAAAAAATAGTTAAATATTAAAAGTTTTCACATTTTTTTTGTCAGTCGTAACTCTAAGGGAATAACCGATAGGGCTGCGCTGAAAAAAGTAAAAAAAAAAAAAAAATGAAAAACAACGAAATTAAACGTGGTGGTAGTTTGCTTCAGGTTCGCTATATATATATATATAGTTACGTTTTTTGTATGCTCACTACATATTTTACAAGTACATTTTAGTGCCCTAAAGATTTGCGACGACATATAATAACAATATTTGTTTATTTTTTATTATATTTAAATACGCGTATTATAGAATAATTTCTTTGTAACCGGCTAAATCCAGTTGTTGGAAAAGAACCTTCCTTTTACCCCATCTCCTGCCTGGTCCTTGATTGCAGGCCATACGAACGCTGCCTGTCTAAAGTGCAAGTGATCTTGATAATATTAAAAACATAAACGCCTACTCATTTTTCATATATCCACACGTGATAGAACCTACAACGGTTTTCCTTTTTGTGCGCGCCGGCACATAGCGTCGGCACTTGGCTGTTTGTCTTCGAAGAATTGGGACGTCAACACACTGGACTCGACTGTTTTGCTCTTATAATAAATTGGATGTCACCGAATCAAGAAAGAATCATGCGTGATATTCTCAAGTCCAAGTTATCTATATTTTCTGAAGAATCCTGAGTGGTCTTCATAAGCCCAAGTCACTATTTCTGTGATCCGTCTGCCTGAAATATTCACCATCATCTAGGAATTGAACCGTGTTATTCAAAGAATTACTAAATGAATATTTTTTAGTTTTATTTCTGGTACTCTATCTTTACAAATTGTAAGTTCTTTTTATGTTTCTATATATTCTAAAATCTACTGTCTTTACTGTTTTATATATTTGGTCGTCTAGGTATATGTATTTCCCCTCATACCATTTTAACTAGTTTTGTTTTCTTTTCGTAAATTTAATATTTATATAGTTTGTAAATAAAGTATTTTATAAGATATTCTCCTTTCGTCTTCTTTTACTCTGTGTTTGCGTATTGTTTATTTCTCATTGCGTTTGCCGATGTCTAGAATTGGATAATTCCCCTCGCATTGTTTTTTAACAACTTATTAATGAACCATGGGATATTCGTTATTTTTTTTTCTCGTTGCGACCCGGCCATTGTAGTCCAAACGAAACCACGGGCGTTTATATATATATATATATATATATATATATATATATATACGATATACATAAAGCCCGTGTCCACTTTAAAAGATTTATAACTTTAATTGCATTTGTGATAGATGTGATAGAATTAATGTGTAAAAAAAAAATATAAAATTCAATGCACCTAGTTTTAAGTATAGTTGTTGAATAATTCTTTACCACAAAATTTGCAACGATTTTTAAATAATTAAAAAATATGAACTACAATATCGTATTACCTTTTTTATTGCTAATGATGGAGAACATATGGAAACTTAAATAAAATTTCAATAAAGCCGTAAAAAATATAGATTTACGTCTTTCTACTCTTTTTTACAATTTTTTTCTATAGCAAATACAAATAAAGTTATAAATTTTTTAAAGCATACACTAACTTTATGGACAGTCTATATATGTGTGGGTGTATGTGCCTGTATGTGCGTGTGTGTGTTTGTGTGTGTGTATTTATACTTTAAATTTATTTTTATGGATACTCGTAATTCAAACATACATTTCATTCTTGTTTTAAACATATGTATATCAGCCTGCACATACAAGAATGCCCATTTTTAATATAAAAACGCAGCGTTATTTTTAAATAAGGGGATCAACTAAAATAAGATTTGAAGTAATAATAATTTTAGGCTAAAAATAAATTCATTGGTGAAATAGAGTGACATAGTGTTTATGTGTGTTTGAGAGAGAGATAAATAGAGAGAGTGTTTGTGAAATAAAAAGAAACAGAGAAAAGAGTGCTGGATTGCTATGTGAGATCTGTCCTGTATGGAAGTGAGTGCTAGACGATCTCATCAAAGATGGAGGAGAGGCTTCAGTAGAAAAGTAGTTTTACAAAAGGATGCTGAGGATACCATGGACAGGACACGTATGCAACGGTGATGTGTTGGAAAGGATGCAAACAAGAAAACAACTGATAATAAATATCAGGAAAAGACAAATGAGGTTCCTGGGACACGTAATGAGGAAGGAAGGACTGAAGAAGTTGATACTCACAGGTCGGATAAATGGAAGAAGAGACAGGGGAAAGCAGCGCGAGACGTACTTGTTAGTTCTTAGCAAATGGTTGACGAAGCGGAGATTGGAAGAGATAACAAGAGAAAAATTTTTGAGAGCAACAAGACACAGAGGCAAATGGAAGTCCATGATTGTCTACGTCCTGAAGAAACACGGCATATGAATAAGATGGTACGTTTATCCTGATAGATTCATTAGAAATATGGGGACAATCTAAAGTGTTTTCTTTTCTTTGGTAGTGCACACACCGTTGTATATCATTGTAAAATCTGAATCCGTTTTGCCTTCATTGAGTGTGTAGAGGCCACGTGACTAACTTAATGGCGTCACTGCACATCTTTGATTGTTGAAATGCTTCCGTAATTTAAGTGTGTATTTAAAATGCCTACGGTCAACATTCCCTAGTTCCACGGGAATCCATATTATCGTACTTTTTTAAAAGAGTTTGCTATGCCAATATGCATGGATGCATATATATATATATATATATATATATATATATATATATATATATATATATATATATAATGATAATAATAACTACTTAGACTCTGTAAGAATGCTCTCCGTAAATTTATGCCAATAGAAATTCTCGAAAAAACCATTAACAAACAGAACCTAAATCCGTTACAATCCGGTGTACTAAGTCGTCAGATAAATGGGGAGAAAAAAAAAAAGAAACCAGCTGAACCAGAACAAAACATTCAAGATTCCGCAGTAATGAAAAACCCCAAACGGAACCAAACACAAGAAAAAGTGCTCGATACGAAAGTACTAAAATACAATAGTAGAGCAAAAACACACGAAAAATCTAAAGTGAGCCAAAACCTACCGCGGTTTCAAACTACGGATCGTCAGGGAAAAGGCGATCCGTAGTGTGAAACCGCGGTAGGTTTTGGCTCACTTTAGATTTCGTGTGTATATATATATATATATATATATATATATATATATATATATATATATATATTATACCACATTTGGTAGCTGACGAGAGTTTACGAATATGATTATGCAGATTTAATTCTCTTTTTCTCGTATAATGAGCTCTTTGATATCAATCGAAAGTCAATTTAACAACGTTATATAATTTCTGTCTGTGTTTCTAAGACTAGTTATAATTACCTATACTATTCAAATGTTTTTATGCATTATTTATTTAAAATAGAAACATTTTTATTTTTAACGATTGCAGTCAAGCGAAAAAGCAAATTATTTCGTACTCCTCTAAACACAGAGAAATATCTGGAATATTGATTTCAATTTCATCTTTGTTTCTGGAAATTGTTTTTACTCATCTGACAGTAAGCAAAGCGATAAAGTAACACTGAAGCAACACTTTACAGAAAGGCAAATAATCTTCGAAGAAACATTATTAAGCAGAGATAGCAATAATTGAAAATGTTCCAACGAGACAGAAGTTGACAATAACTATTATAATACATCACTCAATAAATTCAGTGCTCAACTAATAAAACAATAACTTTTAGGCAAAATTTGCTTTTATTCATCAGCATTGTCTCCTAGGGTGACACACCGATTCCTACTCTTCTCTGACAGTTCAATGTCTTTATTTTTAAAACGATTTGTCTTTGGCCTAAAATACGCCTCAGTTTCCGATATCATTCTTCATTTCTTCAATCACTTTATATGATAATAATAATAATATTATTATTACCGTTAGAATTATTAGGAAAAATTAATAATTCAATTTTACGAGTGAATGTTCAACCCCTAATTTTTAATGCCATGCATCTTAAAATAGCCAAATAAATTCAGTTCAAAATATACTGATTCTCGTAGCAACTACCATTGTAAATCTAGGAGAAGGCCATCTTGATTTCTGGATAAAATACTGACGCTAATATCTAACACTGTAAATATAACCTTCTGACTCCTCTTTTTTCTTCTCTTTTTCGTTTTTCTTTTTTCTACATCTTTCTTTGATTTTATTGTCTGGATAATTTTAGCCCATTTATTGTTGTATGAATTTGGTCTGATGAGCGGTCTATAAAGGAGCCGG